>CAMTDV010000020.1:68859602-70072144 GCA_947069175.1 Scalesia atractyloides | reverse complement strand
GGTGCACGCAGATGACAGCCTCTCCTGTATTAGAGTTGTAATGCCACCACTTGAAGTTCGAATAAAAATCTTGCTCCATTCGTATCATCGGCATATTTTTCATTACTTTAGGTCGTTTAACGATGAGCGTAATATCCTTATCTTGTGTTACCGGATCAATTTTTACGATACGTCGAGGGAAGTGAGGTTTCCAATGAGTAAAACCATGCATAGCCTCTAGCTTGATCAGTTTCCATAGCCATTGGTCCTGAAATTTCATCTTCAGGTTAATCATCTTTGTTTGAACTAACTCTTTAATATCCCAGAACGGCAAGGACTTGATGTCGCATAGATATAGGAAATATTGAATTCCAAACTCCCTCTTCACTGCATAAACGTTTAGTTCTTATAATATCCCCTAACGATATATCAACATCTCGTGTAAAGAATGCTAGGGGTCGTTTAAATTTACGCTCAACTGGAACATTACGAAACCAGTTCTTCCTCTGTTCTGCTCTTTCAGCACTCAACATTTGTTGAGGAATCGTTCCGTCTTTAGCAGCTTCTGCAACTTTTCTCTTTAACATGTCAGAACTTTCTACTGCAAATAACTTTGCGAAAGTTGGGGAATCATCTGTACTCTGATCAGCTTGATTAGCATCGTCATCAGAATCATCTTCCACAACAACTCTATCATAAACCTTCGCATCTTCAATATCTTCAAATACATATTCGTTCGGTTCAAACGCGTCTATCTCGTTCAATTAGTTCTCAACATCAAACTCAAAATTCTCTTTGCTATCTCTTCCTTTGTATAACTGTGAACAAATTCACCCTCCTCTACATCATGCTCAAAATAGAATATTTTGGGCTTTTTCACGACAAGAACATATAATATTTCTATTTCTGGGAAAATTCCTGCTTGCTGAGCATCAACAGACTCATCAACTCGATCATTTCTTCCTTCTTCAGTAGTCTGATTCGCATAGTCATCAAGGTACACAGAAACATCCACGTCTTCATTAATATTTGACTCTATAACACGAAAACAGTACCTCCTAAACTATCATCGTTATCATCATCGCTATCAGAACTACTCGAATCAATATCTATTTCAGCATCCTCTATCTCAGCATCTTCTTCAAGATCTTTAACAGCCTCATCAATCTCTTTTTCAATATTTTTCATCAACAACTACTCGCGATGCCTTTGAGAAATATCTAGCAAATCAATATCGACATCCATTGGCCTCCTAATAAGAATAAACTTTCTCGGCTCCTCATAAACAACTATATCCATGCAAGTAACTGGCACATATTTAGCTTCTGGCTCAGTATGTTCAGCGATAGGATCCTCTACAACTTTTGCTTTCCCTTTCCCTTGTGCGTCCGATTGTGCTTTTGCAAGACGCCCTCTCTCTGCAACACGCTCACGAGCTTCAGGTCTTTCAATTTCGTCAATCTCCGCTGTGACATTCACACCCAACTTCTTCACTAATATCTTCTCGAATAAGTTCATACGCCTAACATTCCGAATTCTTTCTTCTTCATATTCGGTCATGCGTAGTCTCAATCGTTCATTCTCAGAAACAATGCTGGATAACATTGCTTCAAGCTATTGATTGTCTTTGGATAATCCTCCAATCTGTTCAAGGATTTCTTGTTTTTCTGCAGTCAACACATTGATTTGTTCTTGAAGTTCAGCAATTCTCACTGTGTTCATCATAATTTGTTTTTGCAAATCTTCCACCCGCGGATCATTGAAAGTAAACTCATCACCCCCTGGTATATCACCAAAATCAAAATTGAAGTCGAACTGGGACGGTGATGTCTGAGATGTATGCGGTGGTTGTTGTGGAGTTTGCTGCTTTTGTGGCGTTTGCTTTTGTTGAGAAGCTTGTTGTTGTTGTTGTCGTTGTGATTGTGGTGTTTGTTGTTGTTGTTGAGGTGTTTGCTGCTGTGTCGGTTGCGGTGGAGACTGTGGAGCTTGTCATGGTGGAGTTGTTAGAATTTGTTGTGACGGTTCAACCATGACTTCTTCAACACTAGGCTCTGATGTAGTCTCTTTTGATCTAACTGTAGGAGACTTAGAACTACGAGCAGCAGAACGCTTTATCCTCCTTTGCTTCTTTTTGATTGGCGTTCAAAAAATAGCTTCAGAATCAGAATCAGATGGGACATATGTTGTATCATCTTCTCCTGTTGCTTTGCGTTTACGTTCTTCAGCCTTTCGTTTCAGCTCTGCCTGACGCTTTTTCTCAATTTTCTATGCCCTTTTCCTCTCACCTGCTCTCCGCTCATCAGAATTCGTGCTAGAAGAAGAAGAAACATCTTCAGCTGCTTTTCCATTCCAAATGCTTGACGTTCGAGGTCAGCAGCCATATCTTCTATATTCACCTCTATTTCTGGTTCATCATGTACCCTAGAACTTTCAGTAGTCGCTTTCTTTTTCTGTTGTGTAGGTGCAGATGTAGAAGTAGAAGCTTTAGGCTTGGCACCCTTGTCACCATCTTTAATAAACCATGGACTTCTCTTTGCAACAAACCAGATAAAGCAGTTAACTCATCATCCTCGTCACTACTTTCATCTTTCCTCCATCGACCTGGTGCAGGAAAAATATAATCCTTATCCACAATAGCACCGAAAACAGGCTTCGCGCTAGGAATAGCCTTAAGATGCAAGTTCATTTTCCTCAAAGTAGAAACATCCATATGCTCAAGCCTCAAGATATCCTCTTTGCTTTTCTTCAAATCTGGATGTAGATGATCTAGCATCATCTGCACAAACCTCGGATATTGCAAAAAACTTCTCTCTTTGAATATTCTGGACCATCTGCGTAAAGATAACTTTACAAAAAATATATGGCAAGTTCAGCACCAAAGCAGTGATCATACACATTTGGTAGTCAACGAGATCGTCATATCCTCTCTTTCGGTGACTTAAGCCGTGTGCAACAACGTGAGCGAGATAACGATAAGGTGCACTCAAATTTCCTTTCTTGAAAGGTACAAAGTTAACAAATCCAGCATATCCCATTCGATAGAAGAAACTTTTAACCATATACTCAGGAAAACCTATGGGATCATCAGCATTATCTTTGAAATCCAGAACCGTGCGAATTAACTCCTCAGTTATCTTAACTTGAATATCCACATCATCAATCTTTACTGCAGAAACTATGGCGTTATCTTCTATTCTGAACTCCGCAGCATTCCAGAAATACTCAACATGTGATCTATACACTGTAGGTTTGTCAGTCAGCGCTTTCGTAATCCGTATACGTGTAAGGAAATCCAAAATATCCCTGTATGCAGCAATCTCTGGAATCGAATCATCAGTCAAACAACAGATATTGTGAAACAACGAAAACAAAGATTTCTTGGCCTGTTCACAGAAATAACAAACAACCGTTTGAAAAATATTAAACATTTCAGAATTAAACACATTCAATCGTACGAACCATCTTTTTGCACGAATCAGACACTTAGAATATTTTTTGAAATCAAACATTAAAAATTTACTTCGTACGAAACATTTCTTCATATGAGCCAAAATATCATACATTCAAAAACCTGCTTCGTACGAACCACTTCTTCGTACAAACTGTGAATCGTTCCAAAAATTTAAGAAGATTAATCCAAACTTAAAACTTGTAGATTTTAACAAATTGATAGTTGATTTTCGGGTTATTAGTGCCGATATTAACGATTTTGTAGTCAATTTTAAATTTTACCGGTCCAATTCCCCTAGATCTAAGTTTTATGTCCGATTTGTGCAATTTTGGCATTATAACGACTTGGTTTCAGCGAAATTACCTTTCCCATTGAAAGAGGTGTGCTAGCCAACTTACCCAATGTGATCGGAATAGAAAAATATCAAGAAATGAGGATTTCAGCAAGTGTTTCGCACAAACTCTCTCTACTTCGCACAACAGTTCTCAGAGAAACATAAAGTTATTTCGTATGAAGTTCAAGAGTTTATATACTAGTTTGATTGCTTCATACGAAATATTGGTTCATGCGGAGAGTAAACATACTTTCATACGAATTAATGATCTTTGTACGAATTACTTCTGAAAACTTGTAAACTTTTTGATTTTATTTTTGTAATTTTCATTTTTATTCAACTTTATCTGTTTTAAAACCCACTCGGTTTACCAAGTCCAAATTAATGACCTTGGTTACACGATTTTGTCTACCAAGTCCAAGTTAATGACCTTGGTTGACCGTTTTTAACCAAAAACAGAGTTATTTTCTCATGTAAAGTTTCAAATTAATGAACTTTATTGACGTTCAGGTAAACTTCGATAAAAGATTAGCTCCCAACCAGTGGTTTCAGTTTTCACTCAGCAGGATGTTGCTATGATTTCAACCATCAGTGTCTTTAACATTGGTTAACTAAAACAAATCTAATAAGCTAAGAAAACTGAAAATCTTTTTGGGTTTTTAAGAAATTTATTGAAAACAACATACAAATTTTTGTGAGTTCTGTGTTAAGAGAATCATATCAAGTTTTTAACAAATCGCCAGTACCGTTGATCTTGGTATACTCATTAAGTTTTTTAGCCATATTTACTTAGATTGCCGATATACTTGTCCATTTAAACCTCTTCTCGTTTCTCAATTGTATCAAGATATGTTAGGTAATATTATGAGCATGAAATAACTGTGTTTCCCATCTCAGAATATACTCCCGTATCAAGATTCCCAGAATTTCATTTTACAGGTGAATATATCCAATTGATATCTGTAAAGGGTGAGTGCGAGACCTTGAGAGCTCAGGTTAGTATTTCCATACAGACAAAGAGATGAAGGCTCGTCTTTAGGTGGTGTTCCATACATGGAATCTTTTATACTGTAGATGTCACAAAGTTTGTGACATATTCATTTTTTATGCGGCTTGGGCGAATAATGCGAAAAGTATGATACAAGTTCTAGGCATTGCTCACGCAAAATCAGAAGAACTCGGATAATACCCCAGATATCGATCAAATATAAAGACTAGTATCGTAGAATCTGGCATTCTCTCAAACGAAATTTCGGAGTACTAAGTCCATATATCCGAGGGATGTTAACCCACAAGTTATTCAGTTTTTCTTTTTAGGTTTATATCTTGAAAACAATTTACTGAACGAGTGAAGCCTATTGGCATATCCTTAGTAAGACCTATTTAATCACTTGTTTAACATTCCAATTCTTTAGCATACTATGACTGTCTTTTTGATATAATATGATCATTCTTTTTCACAAAAACTCTTTTTGAATTTTATAATGTTTTTGTATTTTCCCCAAACATTCACCCCCTAAAATCAAAAACATATTTTTGGATTTGTAGAATTTTTAAGAAAGAATGTACAGAAATACGTCTAACCGATGAAAAATTCACATCAGGTCGTCATCATCCTCAAACTCAACCTCATGAACATCCCCTGATATAAGATTTTTTTAAACCATTTAACTTTAAAAGATTTTTGAATCTTGTTTTATTAAAAGCTTTGGTATAAAAATCTACCTTTTGGTCATCAGTGTGGATTTTCTCAATTCTAACCAACTTTTCCTCGTAGCAATCACGGATAAAGTGGTGTCAAATCTCGATATGTTTAGTGTGTGAGTGTTGGCAAGAGTTTTTGGTGATATCGATCGCGGCCTGATTATCTACATATATTGGCGTATCAAGAAATTGCAGTCTCTCATTTGCTGTTGAATCCAGAGAATCTGGGCACAACAACTGGATGCTGAAACGTTTTCAGCTTCACAAGTAGAGAGAGTGACCACGGTCTGTTTCTTGCACTGCCACCTTACCAAACGGGTTCCGAAAAACTGGCAGCCGGCCATTGTAGATTTACTATTCAGTTTGCAACATCCAAAATCAGAATCCGAGTATCCTGCAAGATTAAAATCATCATGTCTAGGGTACCACAAGCCGGTGCTTGGAAAACCCTTCAGATATCTCATAATGCGTTTAACGGCTAGCAGGTGCGACTCTCTTGGATTAGACTGATAACGGGTGCACACGCACGTTGGATACATGATATCTGGTCGAGAAGCAGTAAGATACATCAAGGATCCGATCATGGAGTGATATAGAGTTTCATCAACTCTTTCTCCTATAAGGTCTGAACAAATGCCGTGATTTGGAGCTAACGGGGTAGATGCTGGTTTAGTTCCTGTCATATTGAATTTCTCCAAAATTCAATAAACATACTTCGTCTGATGAATAAAGATACCATCAGGCAACTGATTGACCTGAAGTCCTAGAAAGAACTTCATCTCCCCCATCACGCTCATTTCAAATTTGCACTTATGACTTCTTCGAAGTCTTTACACAGCTTATCATTTGTCGATCCAAAGATAATATCATCCATATATATTTGTACGATGATTAAATGCCCATCTACTTCCTATGCGAAGATGGTAGAATCTACAGTTCCTCTGATAAAGCCGTTGTCTAGAAGATGACTTGACAAAGTTTCATACCAAGCTCTCGGGGCTTGATGAAGACCGTATAAGGCTTTGTTCAGAAGGTAGACCTTGTCTTTGTGCACTGGATCAACGAACCCCGGTGGTTGGCCGACGTACACCTCCTCTTTCACTTTTCCATATAAAAAGCAGATTTAACATCTAACTGGTACACCTTGAACCCTTTCCATGAGGCAAAGGCCAAGAATATGCGAATCGCTTCAAGACGAGCAACTGGGACGTAGACTTCAGTATAGTCTATCCCTTCCAGCTGGTGAAAACCTTGAACCACAAGTCGAGCTTTGTTGCGTACCACAACTCCTCAATCATCTATTTTGCACTTGAAGACCCATCTAGTGTTAATCTTTTTGTGATGATCTGGCAGGTCAACAAGCTTCCAGACTCCAAGTTTCTGGAATTAAAGCAACTCCTCCTGCATCGCATCCACCCAACTTTCTTCCTTTAAAGCATCTTTCCAGCTTCCCGGCTCAACCTGAGAAACAAAGCAGCTATTAGAAAGTCGAGTTTGGAGAGGAGCAATACTAGTATAAAAACAACTTAGATCCTTGTTGATCTGATTTAGAGTTTGCACTCCAGTTTGTAAGCTTCCTATAATATTCTCCGACGGATGATATGAAAGTGTTCTAGGCATCACTTCGGTTGGAACATCTACTTGTGTAGGTCCCTAGTCCTTATGGATCTTGACAGAATCGTCTATCTAATCTAGAGTGCGGAATCCCCTAGATCAGATTTCACACTAACAAGAACAAGAACAATTCCTTCAAACTGTCTTCTATTGATTATCAAACACAATTGTTTTACAATCAATTCAAAACTCTTTTCTTAAATCTCTCTGAACAACTAAACCAGCACACAATCACTAGAACCAACTATAAACTGAGCAACCTAAACCCTAATGCAAACCTCCCTATATATAGAGATAGGATATGCACTGGGCTAGGGTTTCCTACATGAACTGCTAATGGGTTTAAGGCCCAAATCGCCTACCATGTACTATTTAGTGTCTAGTTTAGCCAAATTACTTCTAATTAACTATTACAAAACTAAACCCGCTAACCGTTTATCATTTTACTAATTACAAGATATCCAAAGACCAAATCTAAGCTATTGTCACAAATATGCACCAACAAACTCCCCCTTGACAATAGCTTCATAAAAATAACTTAGCCTTCAGTCTTCTTGAAATCTTCAACCTCTTTGAAACACGTTGGTCTTTGGATAGCTTTAGCTTTAATAGCTTCCGTCAGCAACAGACTCTCCCTAAGCTAATGTATCCAATCACCAAATCTTCTAAATCATTAGCGTAGAGTAAACTTTGCATAGCAATCTTCAAAACTCTTCAACTTTGCCTGCAATGTAGAAAGGAGGTTCTACCATGCATCCAAGCAAACTCCTCTTCACCAAACTTCTCAACAACACACTGCTACAATCTGTATACTATAATACAAACATCTCGAGAAACCATAAGAATTTTTCAACACACGTTAAACAAATTATTACTATTATTCAAGAGATAGTTAAACTGTATCACAGATTAAGCACTTTTCAACTCAAACACATACTCAACATGTTGAAACACCATGAACCTGCAAGATCTTAAAAAAATTTGAACTCATCTTCTAACACCTGTCTCCCCCTATCGGTAACAACTCCTCCATGAACAACCATGTTCCGTACATTAAAAATTTACAAGAACATGAAATCGTTTTAGATTTTTCTATATTTTCTGAAAGCAAATAAATAACGAAATAATAAACACTCTATTTTTGTGAGATTCACCGGTAAGAAGATCATATCAGCAACACCAAACTATTTTCACACCATCTGACTATTCTATATGCAATATTCATGAAAAGCAGTTCAAGACGATTACCAGTATTGTTTATCCACTTAAACAAAATACATGAACATTTCAAGTACCATTACCTAGTGATCTATTTAGATAATTTATACTGATATACTAGTGTGTCCCACTTTAGGACATACCCCCGCGATCAAGGTATGCACAAAAATTCATCGTAGTAGGTGAATATACCGAAATTCATCCTTTTGATTTACAACATTAAATAATTGGTGATCAGGTCAGTACTTCCATACAGCAAAGAGACCAATATCCAACGAGGGTTAGGACAAATACCAAATTTTGGTACGAATAATACAATTTGCACAGTTGAGTGACTCTCTAGGAGAGCTTATTCAATTTTTGGGATTTGGCATTTCAGCTCTTTTAAGATATCCCGGTTGTGCCTAGGTCAACATATATCTGGATGCAGCAGGATGACAACCTTGCTACCCCTGTTGAAATAACGATATAAAGACCTAAAACCTCAGATTTTGGCAATCTATCAACGCAAGATTTAAGGTTTTAAAACCAGACGCCACTGATATGTTACCCGCTCATACATAGTTTATTATATTTGTATCACAAAGGCAAGTTGATTATTTCATGACTTTTGCCTACTGGTACATCGTATGATGAAGCTGCTATCACACTTAAGCAATTTAATTTTAATTTCAGTGTGACAGTCTAACTTGCTGTTGTACTATCATTTCTTCTTTTTCACACAGTGAAGACTCATTTTTGATTTTCTATTTTTTTTTAAGTTTTTGATTTTTGAAAAGTAGTAAATTCTTTACGAAGAATTTTTATGGAAAAATGGTTATTAAGGATTCCTCATCCCGTTGAGTTCGACCAAATGTTCAAAACGAGCCCTGTCAAATGCTTTTGTGTAAAGATCTGCCAGGTTATCAAGTGTGTCGACTCGATGCAGTTCAATTAATTTCTTTTCAGCCCAATCCCGTATGAAATGATGACGAATGTCAATATGTTTTGTGCGACTGTGTTTTACGGGATTGTTGGTGATTGAAATAGTGGCAATATTGTCTATCATAATAGGAGTACGAGTGAAATTCAAACTGTAATTGTGCATTTGCTGTTGGATCCAGAGAACCTGAGAGCAACAGCTACACGCAACAATATATTCAGCTTCACACGTCGAGGTAGACACGCAAGACTGCTTCTTGCATTGCCATGACATGAGCCTCCCTCCTAAGAACCGACAACCACCTGTGGTAGACTTTCTTGTAGATTTGCAACCTCCAAAGTCCGAATCAGTGAAAGCAACAAACTTCAAATCACTAGCAGCTGGATACCATAACCCAAGTTTAGGTTTCCCCTTCAAGTAACGAAGAATCCACATTACCGCTTTCATGTGAGACTCTTTTGGATTCGCTTGATATCTGGCACAAAGACACACTGCGAACATGATGTCGGGTCTTGAAGCAGTCAAGTACATCATAGACCCAATCATTGCCCTGTATTGAGTTGGATCAACATCTTCCACACTCTCATGATCTGGACCAAGATTCTGATTCTCACACATAGGTGTATTGAAAGTAGCGCAATCCTCCATTTTGAAACGAGACAAAATGTCATACACATACTTTGTCTAATGTATAAACATCCCGTCCTTCTTCTGTTCAACTTGTAAACCCAAAAAGTAGGATAATTCACCCATAGCACTCATCTCAAACTTGCTCTTCATTACCTCTTCGAAATCATGACACATGTTCTCATCAGATGACCCAAAGATGATGTCATCTACGTATACATGTACCAGCAGAAAGTCTCCCTTCTTCCTTTTAATGAAAAGTGTATTGTCAATCTGTCCTCTTTCGAAACCATGTTTTAACAAATGTGCTGACAGTGTCTCATACCACGCCCTAGGTGCCTGATGCAATCCATACAATGCCTTATCAAGTCGATAGACTCGATCTGGATAGTCTGGATCAGTAAACCCGTCTGGCTGTGAGACATACACCACTTCTTGGACTTTTCTGTAAAGAAATGCACTCTTTATGTCAAGTTGGTAAACTTTGAAGCCCTTGAATGAAGCAAAATCTAGGAACAAACGAATTGCTTCCAACCTTGCGACTGGTGCAAACACTTCATTATAATCAATCCCCTCTTGCTGATTGAACCCTTCTACCACCAAACAAGCCTTATTCCTTATCACAATCCCTCGGTCGTCTTTCTTGCACTTGAATACCCACTTAGTGCCTATTTCCTTCTCTCCTTCAGGCAAGTCAACTAGCTCCCAAACATTCAACTTCTTGAACTGAGCTAGTTCCTCTTGCATAGCTTCCACCCAACAATTGTCTTTTAGAGCCATATGGACATTCTTCGGCTCCTCTTGGGCAATAAAGCAGCTATATAAGCATTCATGAATCAACCTAGTCTTCTGAATCGACGTAAACAAACAGGAACCTTCGAGCGCAACTCTTCTCGTCTGAACACCTGCAGTAGCATCACCAACGATGTTTTCAACTGGATGATCTCTGTGTACACGTGTGGTAACAATGGTGTCAACAACCAGATTATCTCCCCGATTAGATCCAACCTCCCCTTGAATATTAGCATTAGCAAACGGATTAGTGAAGTCCTCCCCCTGAATAGGTTCAGACTCACTATCACTGAGTCCTCTGGAGTTGCACTGGAAGAAGTTCCTGGAGCATCTGTCATCGATACACTAGATCTAGGCATTAATTCACACTCTCCATCTTCACTGATCACAGTATGGATCACTTGAGACTCATCTACATTTGAAACATCAGGAATATTAAATGATTTAAAGACACTGTCATAATCATATAATATAGGAGGACCACTCGTTGATTGTTGAGGTCAATAACTAGTGATTTCCATGTTAAACACCACCTCAATTTTACCAGATTTTAGATTAAAAACCCTTTTATTCGGTGTTCCAAGCATATAGCCTAGAAAGTAACCCTCATCAGCTACCTCACCGAATTTTTGCTTATCTTTGTTTCACACAATGGTGCAGGGTAATCCAAATGGTTCAAAGCCTTTTAAGTTTGGTTTTCGGTTAAACAATAGTTCGTGGCATGTTTTGTTGAACTGTTTAACAGTCAAAACTTTGTTCAGAACATAGCAAGCTGTGTTCACAGCTTCTCCCCAGAAGAGAACTGGAAGCTTTGAATCAGATAGCATAGTCCTTGCGGCTTCAATCGATGTCCTATTCTTCCTCTCAGCAACTCCATTATGTTGAGGTGTATAAGGAGCAAAAAACTGATGTTCAATTCCTTAGCGAAGACAATAGAGATCCAAAACTTGATTCTTGAACTCCGTGCCATTATCACTCCTTATCCTTTTGATCCGTGCATCATGGACATTTTCTAATTTTGTAAAAAGATCTATCAGCATCTCCGCTGTCTTATCTTTTGTACCTAAAAAGAAAACCCATGAATAGCGTGAGTAGTCATCAGTGACAGCTAAGCAATAGTAGTTTCCACCTATGCTCCTTACGTTCACTGGACTGAACAGATCCATATGAAGTAATTCATAAGGGGCATCTATGGAATTTACTGGTTTAGACTTGTGAAGTTTCTTATGTTGTTTTCCCTTTCGAAATGGAAGACATTTATCTTCCACGTGAAACCTCTGCACTGGCACCCCTTCACTAAACCATTTATATAATTCATTTTTCGGTAGTGGATGCGGGCCATGCGTCTGTGCCACAACAATGACTCAGCCTCAGATGCTTTTGATAGTAAACACGCCACCACAGTGGAAGAATCCTTAGCACCCATGTCCATGACATAAGTGTCGTTTCTCCTTGGCGCTCTCATCACTATCCAATCATCCGGTATCACCAAACCAGGTTTCAACACCAAAGCTTCAGACTTAGTAAAATGGACCGAGTGACCCTTGTCGCTGACTTGAGACACACTCATCAGATTGTGCTTCAGCTGCTCAACATAGTTCCCTTTGTCCAGTGTGATCTTCCCGTTGGTCACTTAATGTCCCTTCCTTTAGCACCTGCAAAATTCACATATCCACCATCTATACTCTCAAACTATGTCAACAGCTCGCATCCCCCGTCATGTGCCTGGAGCAGCCACTATCAACATACCACAAGTTGATAATCCTCCTTAGCAGCTCCTGCACCACCCAACAAAATTAGTTAGTGTGACATCCCGGCATTTCAGGTATCTTAAACGCGTTACTTTACGGTTATTCATTCCTACGCTGATTTAATTCAGAGAATTAAATTACACGCTCGCAATAACTACGCTAACTTTGTGAATCTATTGGGTGAATTACGTGCTATGTGTTATTAGACGTTTGTAGATTTCGTATATTATTATATCATGCTTTGATTTCGCGATTATTAGTTATAAAAAAAATAATAAATGAATAGCCGAACCGAACCGAGCCGCGAAACGTGTCGACCTCACCTCCTTGCGGCATAAGGAACTAACCTAAACTTGAGGCCCAAGCCATATACCCAACCCCCCCCTTTGCGGTCGCGCGCCCCCACTCCCTCCCCTTCTTTTCCCTTGTGCTATATATTTGTATGTATGCATGTTATAGTTTCAAAAAAAAAAAACAACAAACCCTAGTCCCTAAGAGAACCGACGGCAGCCCCCCCCCCTCTCACGATCGCAAGTCTCCAACTTCCGGATTGATTCCAATCTTGTCCCGGTTCGCTAATCATCATCGTTTCAAGGTTAGGGTTTAATTGTTTTGCGATTCACATTAGGGTTTGTATAATCTTGATCCTGATTGTGTGTAATGGTAGGATTATTAGTATGAGAAGTGTTGTGATTTATGATTAGTTTGGATGATTGTGCGAATCTTTGCGATTGTGATGTTATGATGAATACGAAAATCATAGGCTGCGTTTTAGTGATAAAGATCAGGTTATATAATTAGGATTTGCATGAATATTGATATAAATGATGATATTTGACAAATAAACCTGTTGTTAATCATTGTTATTAAGAGTCATGATCGTTTAAGCATGTTCTAATGCGATAAAAGTCGAAAACTGTTTGCTGAATGACATTTACAGCCAACTTCAATTGGCTGTAACCTGACCATATTTATCGAAAAGTGGATTTTCTGTAGCCTCAAACGTGTATTTTTGAAAAACGCTTCTAATGGCGCCAGATTCATATTTTTCTGAGGTCGTTTGCTATTTTTAAGTGGTCATTTAGTGCAGCAGCTGAAGCTGCATAAATTCTGCAAAATTTGCTAGTTGTTTATCGAGTCGGATCTCATAGTCTGTAGGGGGTTGGGTCACGAAATTTATACAGTAACTGGAGACGGAAATTTCCGGAAAACTCCCACTGGAATTTTGTTAATTGGATGAACGATGATTTTTAAATAATTTTTCCCGTTGACTGCAGTCAGAAAGCGACGAATCTGACTGTAGCCTAGTATATAAATGTTTATAAATAATTGGTAAGGCGTTAGGACTTGAAAAGTTTACATAAATTTCTACAGTTTATTTGACACCTCCTGTAAAAAAATTGTAATTTTTTGAAACGTTGGAACTATTTTATAAAAATCCTTGAAAACAGCCCAGTTATGAGCGTATAAGCTGAAACATGATAACTTGTGTTTGTGTGTACCAAAGTGTTGTATGAGTTAATCTGTGTTTATGACAAGTTGGTTTGATCATTATTTTGGTATGATGATACTTTGCATGCATGATTGTGTTTTCGAATTGGTTATTACGTGTGCCGCACTGTGTGTTAGTTATGCGTAGGGTTTTGTATCAGTGTGTTCACACACTAACTTTAAATCGGTTGACATGTTAGGACGCGATTAGCGGTCCCATCATTTGCTACTTTTGTGTTACTCTAACCGAGCAATTAAAGGTGAGTTCACGGCCCCTATTTTATCCGGTTTTAAACAACAGGGGGAGAAACATGTATACACTCTATAACTCTATCATTTACGTTATGCGAAATTAACGTCGTTAAACTACTCGGTAACTAAGTTAATGTTAATGTACGTTATGGTCACTAAGTAGCTATATCACGGAAGTCCTCGACAAACTCTCGGATCGTTAGTATTGGGTTAGATAGCGGGGAAATTATAAGTAGTACTACTGGGCCCGACAAGCCCCACCCGAGCTAGTCGCGCTAGCCGACCGGGAATGGTCAACGGGTGATTAATTTGGCCTAACTTTCACCATGGTCAGTGATAGGCCTGGCAACACTGAGGCAACAACAGTCAGCTTCGATCGCGGACTCTTATGTGACGTAACTTTAGGCTCGCTACCTACATGTTAACATTGAACTTAATTACGAACCAACATTATTATTCCGGGTTAGGAATAATGGAAATATATCGTTATCCTGGGTTAGGGATAACGGGGAAAGCAAACATTTAACCGAACTTGTGAACTTATAAAAACCTGTGAACTCACTCTTCTTTAATGTTAACACTTGTTTCTTTGCATGTTTCTCAGGACGCTAGGAGCGCTAGGTGCACCCACTTTGCATTAAATCAAGACATGTCATCGAGTCTTTATTAACGATTATTTTTTTTGGGATATTGGTTTTGGCGTTTATGTTGGCGCCCGTTACTTTACTTTACTCTAATGCTTCCGCTAAACTTTGAAACTAATGCTTCCGCTAAACTTTGAAACTAAGATAATTTGAAAATAACTATGAATGGTTAAACAAATGTTTTTGGAAAACTTTTAAATAAATCATATAGAGTCGTTCGATATTACTAGTGTCTCAGATTCTGGTTTGATCACACGCCTCGCGGTAAAACTCCGCAAGTGGAAATTGAGGGTGTGACAGTTAGATTGGGGGACCCAAGCCTTAATGGTCTTGGGTCTTCCAGATTCATCAATGATATGAACATCCATCCAGTATCCATCACTCCTAACAGTAGTCTTGAATCTTAGACATGTTGATGGAAATGGTTTTTGATTTCCACTAGGCCTGTGGTCCTGAGGTCTCCTAACCATGTTTGGACTTTGTGACCTTTGGAAATTATGATTTTGGTTCCATTAATTTTGATGATGATAATTTATAAAGCCATCGTTATAAAAATATCGACTACCAGCATTCTGGTATCGATTTTGATATTGACCTTGACTTCTAAAATTATTTGATGGACCATTAAAGTTATTCATTTTTGGTGAACTACTTCTCGGTCTATCATATCTGCCTGATGTAGATGCAGGCTGAAATCTTTGTTGAGTTCTTTGAAAAAGAGGAACTTGGTGAGTTCCTTTTCAGCCTTATCTACACCAACAACAACATTCTGTTGGCTGGTAGCAGACACCTTTGGTGAGTTAACCTTCTTCTCACCATCACCACTTTTTTCTGGTGATTTTTCTCTTTATCTCTCACTTACCTGTGCTTCACTCTTTTTGTTAGGACAGCAGTTGGCTACATGTCCTTTTTCATGACATTTGAAACACGGTTTTCTAGCCAAAGACTTCTTAACTGAAGCCTCTTGCTTAGATTCATCAGGCGATGATGATGATGATGATGATGCCTTTGAAGGATCTTGTTTAGTTTGCTTAATTACTGATTTTCTTTGTTTTTGTTCTTAGCAAACTGCACATTAGACTTTTTTGTAATAACAGGGACCTCTTCTTTCATATCACTCCCTTTAACAAAATCAACTTTTTAATAAAAAAATGTTTTTGATTCTTAGGGTGTGTATTCTTTGTTTTCAAAACAGTGTCTCTGTTATTATCCTTCTTGGCATTTTTAGTCACATCAACATCCTCTGATGTGGAACTACCAGGTGTAGTTGACACAAAGTCTGTAAGCTCTTCTTCATCTGGCAAGAAAGAATAGTCATGACCAAGAGGTGGTGGAACTTCATTTAAACCTTTGAATCACACATAAGTCTTGTCATTACTCTTCTTCAGGCCATTCATCATGTGTTTCATAATGAAGGATGAATCTCTGAATTGATTTAGTTTCTTTTCAAGTTCACAAATTTTAAGTTGTGCTTCAGACAACTCTTTGCATTTTTCAGAAATTTCTTTCGTTTTCTCACTCATCGTATCATGAGCTAAGTCAATAACTTGAAGTTTTTCATTTAGATTACAGGTTAGAATATTGATTTCTTCTTCATAACCTTAATTTTCTTCAAGTATAATGACTCATTTTATTTTACGAAAAAGTTTGATTCTTTTGAGTTCGAGAGCTCATTAGCCAGACTTTGGTTTTGCTTTGTTAATGTGTCAACTTCACTTTGCAGTTCACGACACTTCAAACAAACAGAAATACCAGAGTTAGAACATACCTCGCCTGTTGATTTGCTTAGATCAGCCATGAAAGCAGCAAAATGAGCAGCCATCTTCTTCTCTGTCTGTTCTCCATCAGCTTTTTCAGATGCCTTCTCTTGCTCTTCCTCAGCATCAGCTTTCACTTCTTCATCAGCAACTGGAGCTGTCTAAGCCATGAATGCCTGTGAGGCATTGTTATCACTCTCCAGATGAACACTCCAATCATAAGAACCCTCTCTAGCAATATAGATCAGGCCTTTGATCCAATGTTGTTTGATGCATTCCTGTTGCTTGAACCATGACCAGGAGAATCTTGAAAGGATAAGTTAGAACGAGATTCAGACTTAGGTCTTTGACATTCTCTAGTGAAATGTCCGTAGTTGTGACAATTGTAACACTTCACTTTTGACTTGTCAAAGCCCACACTCTTTCCAACGAACTTCCTGCGAGTTCTGCTCATGAACCTCTTCACACGTCTAGAAATCATGGCCATTTGCCATTGTAAATCCATCTCCTCTAGGTCATCAGGGCCAATCTGGTCATAATCCTCATCAAACGTAGCAGGATCAGATATTCTTCCCTGCTCGTATGAAGCAACGAAAGAAGCAAGCAATGCCAGGTGTTCTTCAGCACTTTTGACACTCAGAGGCATAGACTTAGAACTGCTGTTGCTTGATTGTTGTCTCTTAGCCCCTGACGAGCCTTCTGCAGCAGCAACAAAACATACTTCACCCTCAGCATTTGTCACGATCTGCTCATTCTCACATGAGAGAAACGTAGTTGCAGTATCATTGGAATCATTGTTGGTAGATGAAGGTGTAAGACCTTTATAAATCCCCGGATCTTGAACCTGATCATAACCCGTTTCCTTCTTCTTCATATTAAGCTCATAAGCTCTCAACTTCCCAACAACCTCTTCCAAGTCTTTCTTTTCATAATCAGCTTCACCTTTTATCATCAAAGTATAGATATCCCACTTTGTAGGTAAAGCATCCAGCAACTTGTCGTTTATCTCCACATCCGTGTATCCCCCTATATCATAATTATCTATTTCTGACATCAGATGATAATATCTCGTGATAATATCTTCAAGGGATTCATTTCTCATTCCTTTGAACACAACAAACTGTGTCTTCAGCAGATCCACCTTGTTCTTCTTCACATCTGTATTGCCCTCATACCTCTTTTCTAGGGCATCCCACATCTCTTTCGATGTAGTATAACGCTTGAATGTATGTTTAATGCCATCAGGTAATGACATCTTGATAGCAGCTAAGGCTTTCTTCTCAGACTCATACATCCTTTTCTCAGCTTCAGACATATTCACATAAGCAGTAACCCGTTGTATGCCCTCAAAGTCATGCGTTGGGTTAGCGTACCCATCGTGAATACAGATCCACATCCGTGTGTCCTGATATTCAATAAAAGAGTGAAACATATCCATCCAAGTAAGATAGTTCTCTACCTTCAGCATCTTTGAAGGTTTATTTGTAGTGCCAGCCTCGTGCTCCATTCTCAACAGCCCATTTAGGTTAGACATATTCGGCATTTTTACCGAACCGGCTCGTTAAAAACATTAAAATTTGTCCGAAATGAGTGGTTACCAAATTATACTGTAAGAATATATTGTCTGATTATGATTTTTTTGTCCTAAAAATCACACGAGTCTAACTGTCCAATCGGTTCGTCAAAATTGTCTATGGATCAAATTCTGTCTGAAAACGTTTTACTCTGGTTACGTCAGCTGGTTAAGTTTCCACCTTCTTGTGTATAACTCGGAACAATGTAAAATCCGAAATGGCAACACTGGTTGACAATCCGAAATGAAAATCCGGAACAGTAATCCGAATTACTAATCCGAAATGGTGATCCGGAATAGTGATCCAAGATGAAATCCGGAATGCACTATTCTGATCCGAAATGGAAATCCGGAATAGACTACTCTTATCCGAGATGGAATCTAGAATAGTTCTGATCCGAGATGGAATCCGAAATAGCTTCTGATCCGAGATGGAATCCGGAATAGCTTCTGATCCGAAATTCAATTCGAAATGGAATCGAAATGAGCTTTTCAGATCCGAATTACACTTCCGATGATCCGAAATGCAGATTTCTGATCCGAAATTCAAGTCTGCAATCTAAAATGCTTGCTGTTAATCCAAAATACTCGTCAAAACCCTATTTCAGCCGTCACAAACTTCAAGAACAGCCTCCAAAACGCCCAAAAACCCAACTTTTTCTGCTGTTACGATTCTGAACCGAGCAATAATCAAGAGCCGAATGCTCTGATACCAATTATAAGTCCCCAAGTCCTTATGGATCTTGACAGAATCGTCTATCTAATCAAGAGTGCGGAATCCATAGATCAGATTTCACAGAAACAAGAACACGAACAAGAACAATTCCTTCAAAATGTCTTCTATTGATTATCAAACACAATTGTTTTACAATCAATTCAAGACTCTTCTCTCAAATCTCACTGAACAACTAAACCAGCACACAATCACTAGAACCAGCTACATACTGAGCAACCTAAACCTTAATGCAAACCTCCCTATATATAGAGATAGGATATGCAACTGGGCTAGGGTTTCCTACATGGACTGCTAATGGGTTTAAGGCCCAAATCGCCTACCATGCACTATTTAGTGTCTTGTTTAGCCCAATTACTTCTAATTAACTATACAAAACTAAATCATTTTACTAATTACAAGATATCCAAAGACCAAATCTAAGTTGTTGTCACAAATATGCACCAACAACTTGCGGTTGCAAATTCGTTAGAACTTCATCAACGACCAGTGTAGACGAAGAGGCTTCATTCCTGGCATTAGACTGAGCAGCCGGTTTGTTCAAGAAGCTTTCAATCTATTCAGATCCTTCATCGGAACTGGATCCTCCATCGTCGAAAGTTGGTTCCCAATCAAAGTCAGCATCAGAATTTGGTTGGTCAAATGATTCGGCAGTATTGACATTTGGTGCAGGAACAGGAACTTGATCAGAAGAGCTTTGACCGACATTAGATGTGTTGACCGGTAGTGATGTAGAAATCACCAATGGTCTACCAACTTGTTCTTGATTAGATAACTGATGTTGTTGAAAGAGCATAACAAGTTCTTCATCTGATGGCACATCTGGTAGATCAAACGAATCCACAAACCATCGTAGTTAAACAGCCACGGATCCCCAGGTTTCTGCGAAGGTGTCGTATATCTTTGACAATCTACAAGCTGCGCAAGAATGACCTGGTTCAGACTCGACAAGAAAACACGTTTCCGAGGAGTAGCGTAACCGACAAAAAAACCTTCCAAGGATTTGGCTCCAAATTTACCATCCGGGTCCAAAACGGTACACGGTGATCCAAAAGGCTCCAAAAATGCTAGGTTGGGCTTTCATTGATTCAGTAACTCGAAACATGTCTTTTTGTGAGGCTTAACTGTCAACACTCAGGGTATAACACGTTGACACCACTACTTCACTCCAGAAACTGATCGGCAATTTCGAATCAGCTAACATTGTTCTAGCAGTCTCTATCAATGTGCGATTCTTACGTTCAGCTACTCCATTTTGTTAAGGAGTATAGGGGGCGCTGAATTCGTGAATCCCCTTTTCATTGCAAAATTCTTGCATCTTCTTGTTCCAGAACTCTGTTCCATTTTCACTGCGGATTCTCTTGTTTGGCAAGTGATATAGGTTTTCAAGTTTTCTGAAGAGGATCATAAGAGTTTCAAATGTTTCATCCTTACACTCCAGAAAGAAAACCCATGAGAATCGCGAGTAATCATCTGTAACGACAAGGCATTATAGATCACCAGAAATACTTTGACGTTGACTGGCCCAAATAGATCCATGTGTAGCCTTTCTAGTGGTAGATTTATTAAATTCAACAGCTTTCTCGGTGTGATTTCTTATGTTGCTTCCCTTTTTGCAGCTCAGACAATCATCAGATAAATGAAAACTTTTCAGATTAACACCCTCCGCTAGGTCGTTATGCACAAGAAAATTCATCTTGCAGAGATGAATGTACCCCATCTTCCGATGCCATAATATCGACTCCTTCTCGGTAGCTTTTGAGACAAAGCATTGAACTTTCTTTGAAGTGGCAGAAGTGATGCTCATATCCAGAACATATAATCATTTTCTCTCGGAGCATGTCACACCCGACCGCAGCGGAATAAGAGTCGGGGCATAATTGGGTTATCACCAAAGCTCATGATGTTTACTAAAATGTTTCATATTTATTATATTCAAATTACAACTTAAATATCCAAATCAAAATCCATACAATTACAAGGAAATGAAACTATATAAACAATCCAAAGCTTAAACTGATTTATTCTTCTAGGCCTTCCTATGTGTTTCTTGCCTCAACTGGATCACCTGTATCATGTGTAAAAGGGGGATATTTTGGGTTAACAAAAGTTGGCGAGTGAACCTTGATAAAACATTGTTATTAATTTCTTGTTTTATTTAATATTGAAAATTTTGCAATAGTCACATGTGAGCAAACATATATAAGTAACAAACACAAACCACTTTGAATGAGTATATGATATGAATGATGATGAATGTGAGATCAAGGCTCAATCAAACGAGCCGATCGTATGAGGCACCTGATGCTCAACCCGTCTCCCACGGGGAACTGATGGGCCTTATGATATGCGTGCACTGAAATGATAAATCCAAACTACATATAATCCACACAACAATTGATACACATTTGATACACATTTGATCACAGATATGATGGATGCACAAGTGTTTAAATATAATAAGGAATTAAACGACACATTATACACCCAAAACATGATTAAACGGGGAATTGATAGAGATTCACTCACATTTGGTGCGTTCTTTGATGACGTTGGATGCGCACAAATTTTTTTGGATTTGATCGACGAGGAAAAATAATCCTAAAATAATAACGAAATGGTTCGGTAAATAAAGGGATTTTATTTGAGATTAATACTTTTAATTCATAGTCTTAATAGGATTTTTTTTAGATTTATTTTTGTGAGTTTAAGAAGTTTTCTAACTTTAAAAATCTTATTTTTAGTATTTTTAAATGATTTTCTGACTAAATCAATAAATAAAAAGAAATAATTTTTTTTGACTTTTTGACCATTGACCGGTCGGATTGTGTTTAATTATGCGCTGAGTGAGGTTTGAACTCGGGACCTCTCGTATACGTGCACGCAGCTCTACCAACTGAGCTACGTGTCTAACCCGAAATATTCTTGTTTTAATTATATTTATATACTAATTAATTTTAAACTTATTTGGTTTTATTAAAAATGGTTTATATGGCCGAACCGGTTGCAGGGACCCGAAGTCGAACTCGGGTCCTTCGGTTCGAATGCGCACAACCCAACCAGTTGGGCTGTGCGTCAAATCTGTTAAACTTATGAATTATATTACTCTTATAAACATCCTGTGACTTGTTCTGATTCAGTTGTAAAAATGTTGGTTTTAAATTCTGAAATTCAGTAACGTGTGCGATTCGAACCCGGGACGTGTGCATTGTTTGTGCACACAGTCCACCGCTGGACTGTGTGTCTAACCCGTTCGAATATCCGTTTTTAATTATACTTATACACATGTTTTAACTTCATCTTCTTCGTTATCGGATTACCGAACAGTGAATTGACTGTTTGTTTAATTAACCCACTACGCTTATAATTGATTGAATTGAAGTAAAAGAAAGGAGTTAAGGAATAAGATGTACCAATCACAGAGTGTCTTCTTCAGATTTTCGGCCAAATTTCGTCGGCTCTGATTGGTGACTTCCGACTGAGTGAATCGATTAACAGTTTTGATCAATGTGTTGTGCAATTAAGTTACTAAAAAAGGGATATTAGGAGGGTTTAGATGATTGTACCGATCGACAGTGAGACTTCGGAATTTCAGTGATTTTCCGGTGAGTGCAGGAATTCCCGGCTACGTTGTCTGAGACAGATTCTGGTTGAACGATTTATGTTAATACATGCCGAATAATGGACTGCAAACAAAAGAGTCGAGAATTTTACCGATTTGAAGTAAGTCTCGGTTTTTCGGTGAAAGTCCGGCGAATGCAGAATATCTCCGGCGACGAGCTAAAGCTTCGAAAAAGTGAGCGGTTCTGAGCGAAAGGATTTCCGGAAGATTGAGTGGGTATTTATAGGGAAGAACTGAGTGAATTGGGTCCGTTTTTGGGTCTTGATTCGCGGTCAAGGGTTTTCTAGCGGTTACGACTAAAATTGAGGGTCAGACATCGGTTATAACCGATGTCGAAGTCGGTTAACGTGTTTTGATCAAAAGGAAATTGGTCAAAGTCGCGGATTGCCGGATTTTCCAGTGATTGCGAGTTCTGAGCGCGGTGATCTCCGGTTTTGAATTCGGGTTTTATTTTAAGTATTATTTGTTTCAGTATTTTCACAAAGAAGGCGTGTGGCGGAGCGGTGTGTTGTGTGTGTTTGAGTTTGTGGGTGACCCGGGTTCGAAACCCGACGTCTCCATTTTATTTTTTCTCACTATTTAATATTATTTATAAATTATGGTTTTTAAATTCTAATATAGTTATTAATTATGTATCGTTTAAAATTAATTTGAGCAATAAATACGCAATGAAAAATTATAACTGGATATTCGATAATAAACGAAGCGGGTTTTGAAAACCCGTTTTTTTTACGGATGTTACAGTATCCCCTACTTTTAGAAATTTCGTCTCGAAATTTAAGTAGTAGTGGTAACAGGAAAAACGCATTGAGTCTTCACGTTCCCAAGTAAACTCAGGTCCTCGTTTTGACTCCCAACGTACCCTGACAATTGGAATACGACTTCGTCTTAAACGCTTCTCTCTGAAGTCCATGATTTCTACTGGTCTTTCAATGAAGTGCATAGATTCATCGATCTGAATGTCTTCTAGCGGAATATGGAGGTTTTATCGGCGAGGCACTTCTTCAAGTTTGATACGTGGAATGTGGGATGAATTCTGTTGAGCTCTTCTGGTAGGTCAAGCTTGTATGCTATAGGACCTATTCTTTCGAGTATCTTGAAAGGTCCTACGTAGCGTGGTGCTAGCTTCCCTTCTGACCGAAACAAACCACTCCCTTCCACGGTGATACTTTTAAAAGTACTTGATCCCTATATCAAATTCAAGGGCTTTCGTCGTTTGTCTGCGTAACTCTTTTGACGACTTTGAACCGCTAGAAGATTGTTTCAAATTTGAATGACCTTGTCGGTTGTTTCTTGAATTAACTCTGGACGGTGATTTGTGATTCCACAATTTCGTGCCAACATACTGGAGATCGGCACTTACGACCATATAACGCTTCGAAAGGAGCCATGCCGATACTTGAATGATAGCTATTGTTGTACGAGAATTCAACTAATGGTAGATGAGCGTCCCAATTCCCTTTGAAGTCTATGACACATGCTCGAAGCATGTATTCAAGAGTTTGGATGGTACGTTCAGATTGTCCATCAGTTTGAGGATGATAAGCGGTACTGAGATCTAATCGTGTACCCAAGGCGGTTTGTACGGCTCGCCATGCTCGTGAAGTGAAACGACCAGCACGGTCTGAAATGATGCTTAAAGGTACACCATGACGACTTACGATCTCGCTGATGTAGATACGAGCTAACTTCTCATTCTTGAAGTCCTCGCGAATCGGTATGAAGTGAGCTGATTTTGTAAGGCGATCAATGATTACCCATATGGTGTCATACCCACTGGAGGTGCGAGGTAACCCGGTAATAAAATCCATGGTTATGTTTTCCCACTTCCATACAGGTATTTCGGGTTGGACTAGAAGTCCTGAAGGTCTTTGATGTTCAGCTTTTACTTTAGAACAGGTAAGGCACTTGGAAACAAAAACAGCGATGTCCTTTTTCATGCCAGGCCACCAGTAGGTGTATCGTAGGTCTTGATACATCTTGTCGGCTCCTGGGTGTACAGAGTACCGTGTTTTGTGCGCTTCATTCATAAGGAAATCACGAAGGTTATCGCGATCGGGAATCCATATGCGATTTAGATAGTATAGAATACCGTCGGATTTGGTTTCGATTTTTAGTTCAGCTCCACATGACAGCTATCGCGTACGTCATTTTCGGTTACAGAAATGTGTTGAGCTGCTCGGACTTCTTTGATGTCGGTTATGATTTGCGAACATAGAAGACGAATGGAGTTCGCATAACCTTTTCGACTGAGTGCATCAGCCACGACATTTGCCTTGCCAGGATGATACCGAATTTCACAGTCGTAGTCGTTAAGAAGTTCGACCCATCTTCGTTGCCTCATATTCAACTCCTTTTGGTTGAAGATATGTTGGAGACTTTTGTGGTTAGTGTATATTTCACACTTGGTACCGTAGAGGTAATGTCTCCATATCTTGAGAGCGAACACAACGGCTCCAAGTTCCAGGTCGTGGGTGGTGACTTTTCATGAACCTTGAGTTGCCTAGATGCGTAGGCTATCACTTTTCCTCTTTGCATTAATACACAGCCTAGCCCTTGCCCTGATGCGTCGCAATATACTACAAAGTCATCGCAACCCTCATGAAGTGTGAGGATAGGTGCGTCACAAAGCTTTTGCTTTAGGGTTTGGAAGGCTTCTTCTTGTTTAGGTCCCCATATGAAGGGTTTTCCTTTATGAGTCAAAGCCGTGAGTGGTACAGCAATACGGGAGAAATTGGCAATGAAGCGGCGATAGTAGCCAGCCAAACCAAGAAATGACCTTAATTCGGTAGGGGTACGTGTCGCTTGCCATTCCTGTACTGCCTTGATTTTTGAAGGATCGACATGTATTCCCTTGTCATTGACGACATGTCCAAGGAATTGTACTTCTCTTAACCAGAATTCGCATTTTGAGAACTTAGCGTAGAGCTTTTCAGTCCTCAAGAGAGTAAGGATGAGTCGAAGGCGTCGTTCATAATCAGATTTAGACTTGGAGTAGATGAGGATGTCGTCGATGAAGACTATGACAAATCGGTCGAGGTAGGGTTTGCATACCCTATTCATTAGATCCATGAAGACAGCTGGGGCGTTGGTTAAACTGAATGGCATGACCATGAATTCGTAATGACCATAACGAGTCCGGAAGACGGTCTTTGGGACGTCTTCTTCATGTACTCTGAGCTGATGATAACCAGAACGAAGGTCAATTTTTGAAAAGCAGGTGGCGCCTTGAAGTTGGTCTAGGAGGTCATCGATGCGAGGTAATGGGTAGCGATTCTTAACTGATTAACTTGTTGAGTTCTCTGTAGTCGATACACATGCGAAACGTTCCATTTTCTTCTTCACAAAAAGAACAGGTGCACCCCAAGGCGAGGAGCTAGGACGTATGAATCCTTTGTCAGTCAGTTCTTCCAGTTGACTGGCCAGCTCTTGCATTTCGGATGGGGCTAGCCTATAAGGAGATTTTACGACTGGTGTAGCGCCAGGTACAAGATCGATGCGGAATTCGACTTCTCTCACAGGAGGGAGTCCTGAGATGTCGTCGGGAAAGACTTGTGGGAATTCTTTCACAACTGGGATATCTTCGAGTTTCTTCTCCTTGTTTCCCTTTTTGACGACGTGAGTTAGGAATGCGACATAGTTCTTGCGGAGAATTCTCGGGCTTGAAGGCAGGACATTAATTTGAGTCCTTTCGAAGGGGTTTCCCCAAAAATACGTAGGGTCTGACCGTCTGCAAGAGGAATGCGAATGAACTTTTCGCAGCACACTACTTCAGCGTGATGCTGGCTGAGCCAGTCCATACCGATTATAATATCGAAACTTCCCAACTTCATAGGAATGAGGTCAACTGGAAAATCGTGATCGTTTAGAGTGAGGGTACAATTTCGTATAATAAATTTAATGAAACGGGTTTTCCGTCAGCAACTTCCACCGTTAGAGATTCCATGAGATTATCACGAGTTTGGTTGAGGATAGGTTCGAATTCTAAGGACACAAAACTCTTATCCGCGCCAGTATCGAATAACATGGATCCATAACTACCATTGATGAGAAACGTACCGTTAACCACGTTGTTGTCAGCCCTAGCTTGGTTGGCGTTGATGTTGAAAGCTCTTCCTCTAGCAGGTGGAGGAGCTTGGTTAGCTTGGTTTACCGGATTCGCTTGAGCTTGGGCATGGATGATGTTCACCAAGCGTGGACATGTGTTCCTGAAGTGGTTTTGGTCTCCACAGTTGTAACAAGCTCGCATAGGTTGCATCATGGGGTAGTTGGGTTGGTAGTAAGGTTGAGCTATGTGTTGCGTGGGTGGTAGAAGTAAGGGTTGTTGGGCTTGACCCACTATCTGATGGTAGGTTTGGGTTGAGGGTTGATTGCGGTTCATTCGTTGAAGTGTGCGACAAGTTTGAATGGTGTGACCCGCAGGCCATAGCTGGTGCAATGTTGGCAAGGAGTTTCGGGGAGGTGATGGTATTGACAACGGTTGCATTTTGGGTATGGGCCGGTGTATGGCTTTTTAAATGGTGCAGCTGAGGGAGCAACTTGGGTAATTGGTGCGGCAGTGATATGAGGGTTTGTTTGTGTGACGGCAAAATTTCTGCTGTTTCGTTTCCTCTTACCTGCAAATTTCGAAGAGGAGACGGAATGGTTTGGAGTTTGGGCCTCAACGGGGGCTTTCTTTTTCTCATCCTTGAATTTGCCGTTTCGGATGATATTCTCAGTAAGTTCGGTAGCTAGTTCCATTGCGGCTTCAAGTGTTGCAGGCGAAGTGCTTAGAACCGAATCTTGGATTTTCGAGGGGAGGCCTCGAATGTAGTGTTCGACCAAGCGGTACAGTGGGGTGAACATATTAGGGATCATTTGGTTTAGTTCGAGAAATCTTTTGTTGTAGGAAGTGTGATCCCCTTCCTTTTGTTTCAGCGAGTGGAATTCATCTTCCAACTTTTTGATTTCCTTCTTGGACAGAAGCGCCTTGTCATGAGTTCCCTTAACTCTTCCCATGTTAAGGCCATGGCATCTTCGACTCCTCGCTTACCCTTTTCTGTGTTCCACCAGGTAAGGGCTACCCCAAACAGTCTCCCTGTTGCATAACGTACCTTGCGATCCTCTGGACAATCGCAATTGAGGAAGGTGTTCTCTATTTCTTCAAGCCAGTGAAGGAGGGCAGTAACACCTTCGGTCCCTTCATACTTTGGGGGATCGCAAGATTTGAAGTGTTTGTAGGAGCACTTTTTGGAGTGAGGGTTGGCGACGCTTGGTCTTCTTGATTGGGAGGGTTGATGGGATTTGCGGTGAGGGCTTGTTGAACTTGAATTACGATGTCAGGAAGCACCGCGACCATTTGTTTAGCAATTTGTGTGGCCAAGCGTTCGTTTGACCTTCCTGACTTTCTACCTCCACGTAGTTGCCTAGCCGACATCTACAGGAACATACATAGGAAGATTGTGAGTTTAAGAAGCTTTTAGGTGTCATGTGTCGTTAAAAGAATAAAAATAACATAACCATCAATAATGCAACTACATCCATAGGATGTCTTGGGTTTGCTCATGTTTGGGCCTCCAATGTCCCCCATACCATCGCCTGTATAGTCATGTGGGCCCCCATGACTATTGGCTTAGTAGGATTCACATTGGTGTTGGCGGATTAACACTCGCATCACCCGAATGAAAGCCGTGAAATATGATTGCGTGATGTATGGTAGGAGGGTGTCCAGGTGTAGACACAATGACAACTCAAAGTGGGGTTAGCTCACACGACGTTTGGTATAGCATGCTTTGGCCTAATAGGTCCTTCGTACTCTCATCGTTAGTCCCCAGGTAGGCAAACATGGTCCTTTATTTTGGATTTATACGAATGCCAAGCCTAGACATGACGTTCCGACTACCGGTACTCGTACCCTTCTAGTTACTACATTCCCGTCATGAGAACTCACTTTGATGTGATTTGAAAATACAAAAATCATTGCAAAAATCATGGGAATTGTGAGGTGTGTGCTCTCATGGTATGATTCATGATGAGCATTGTATAATAATATGTACTTATGAACATGCTTGCATAACATTGAGTGTAACAATAAACATAAAGCATATAAACATCATGAATTTTGTATGTAACGCATAAACAATTTAAAATTTTAATCAACTATAGTATAGGCTCTAAGGGTCTAATAACCTATCCTATATCCCTATAGTCATGGATCTGATACCAATCTGTCACACCCCGACCCGCAGCGGAATAAGAGTCGGGGCATAATTGGGTTATCACCAAAGCTCATGATGTTTACTAAAATGTTTCATATTTATTAAATTCAAATTACAACTTAAATATCCAAATCAAAATCCATACAATTACAAGGAAATGAAACTATGTAAACAATCCAAAGCTTAAACTGATTTATTCTTCTAGGCCTTCCTATGTGTTTCTTGCCTCAACTGGATCACCTGTATCATGTGTAAAACGGGGATATTTTGGGTCAACAAAAGTTGGCGAGTGAACCTTGATAAAACATTATTATTAATTTCTTGTTTTATTTAATATTGAAAATTTGTGTAATAGTCACATGTGAGCAAACATATATAAGTAACAAACACAAACCACTTTGAATGAGTATATGATATGAATGATGATGAATGTGAGATCAAGGCTCAATCAAACGGAGCCGATCGTATGAGGCACCTGATGCTCAACCCGTCTCCCACGGGGAACTGATGGGCCTTATGATATGCGTGCACTGAAATGATAAATCCAAACTACATATAATCCACACACAATCACATTGATACACATTTGATCACAGATATGATGGATGCACAAGTGTTTAAATATAATAAGGAATTAAACGACACATGATACACCACAAAACATGATTAAATCGGGGAATTGATAGAGATTCACTCACATTTGGTGCGTTCTTTGATGACGTTGGATGCGCACAAATTTTTTTGGATTTGATCGACGAGGAAAAATAATCCTAAAATAATAACGAAATGGTTCGGTAAATAAAGGGATTTTATTTGAGATTAATACTTTTAATTCATAGTCTTAATAGGATTTTTTTAGATTTATTTTTGTGAGTTGAAGGAAGTTTTCTAACTTTAAAAATCTTATTTTTAAGTATTTTTAAATGATTTTCTGACTAAATCAATAAATAAAAAGAAATAATTTTTTTTGACTTTTTGATCGTTGACCGTTGACCGGTCGGATTGTGTTTAATTATGCGCTGAGTGAGGTTCGAACTCGGGACCTCTCGTATACGTGCACGCAGCTCTACCAACTGAGCTACGTGTCTAACCCGAAATATTCCTGTTTTAATTATATTTATATACTAATTAATTTTAAACTTATTTGGTTTTATTAAAAATGGTTTATATGGCCGAACCGGTTGCAGGGACCCGGAGTCGAACTCGGGTCCTTCGGTTCGAGTGCGCATAGCCCATCCAGTTGGGCTGTGCGTCAAATCTGTTAAACTTATGAATGATATTACTCTTATAAACATCCTGTGACTTGTTCTGATTCAATTGTAAAAATGTTGGTTTTAAATTCTGAAATTCGGTAACGTGTGCATTCGAACCCGGGACGTGTGCATTGTTTGTGCACACAGTTCACCGCTGGATGTGTGTCTAACTCGTTCGAATATCCGTTTTTAATTATAATTATACACATGTTTTAACTTCATCTTCTTCGTTATCGAATTACCGAACAGTGAATTGGCTGTTTGTTTAATTAACCCACTACGCTTATGATTGATTGAATTGAAGTAAAAGAAAGGAGTTAAGGAATAAGATGTACCAATCACAGAGTGTCTTCTTCAGATTTTCCGGCCAAATTTCGTCGGCTCTGATTGGTGACTTCTGACTGAGTGAATCGATTAACAGTTTTGATCTATGTGTTGTGCAATTAAGTTACTAAACAAGGGATATCGGAGGGTTTAGATGATTGTACCTATCGACAGTGAGACTTCGGAATTTAGTGATTTTCCGGTGTGTGCAGGAATTCCCGGCTACGTTGTCTGAGACAGATTCTGGTTTGAACGATTTATGTTAATACATGCCGAATAATGGATTGCAAACAAAAGAGTCGAGAATTTTACCGATTTGAAGTAAGTCTCGGTTTTCCGGTGAAAGTCCGGCGAATGCAGAATATCTCCGGCGACGAGCTAAAGCTTCGAAAAAGTGAGCGGTTCTGAGCGAAAGGATTTCCGGAAGATTGATTGGTATTTTTAGGGAAGAACTGAGTGAATTGGGTCCGTTTTTGGGTCTTGATTCGCGGTCAAGGTTTTCCGGCGGTTACGACTAAAATTGAGGGTCAGACATCGGTTATAACCGATGTCGAAGTCGGTTAACTTGTTTTGGTCAACAAGTCGCGGATTGCCGGATTTTCCGGTGTTTTGGGAGTTCTGAGCGCGGTGATCTCCGGTTTTGAATTCGGGTTTTATTTTAAGTATTATTTGTTTCAGTATTTTCACAAAGAAGGCGTGTGGCGGAGCGGTGTGTTGTGTGTTTGAGTTTGTGGGTGACCCGGGTTCGAAACCCGGCGTCCCCATTTTATTTTTTTCTCACTATTTAATATTATTTATAAATTATGGTTTTTAAATTCTAATATAGTTATTAATTATGTATCGTTTAAAATTAATTTTGAGCAATAAATACGCAATGAAAAATTATAACTGGATATTCGATTAATAAACGAAGCGGGTTTTGAAAACCCGTTTTTTTTACGGATGTTACAGAGCATGCATCAGAATCCATTCCTCCGGAATTTTGAAACCGGGTTTAAGATCAGACATTCTTTATCATTGAAATGTGTCGTGAACTTCTTGTCACAAATTTGCGAGATGCTAAAAAGATTGTTCTTAAGCTCAGCAATATAGTTCACTTTATCAAATGAAACAACACCGTTTGAGAGAATTCCTTCTCCGACGATCCTGCCTCCCTGTGTTCCCACAAAACCTACATACCCTCCATGGATAGCTTTAACGTCGTTGAGCAACGCAAGCATTCTTGTCACGTGGCGCGAAGCTCCATTATCCATTCATTTTGACATTATTCGCACGCTGGAGCCCCTGCACACATGATAAAGAGACTATTTAAACAAAGAAACCCAAGCCTGTTTGGTCTTGCGTGGGTTTGGAATGTTAAATTTTAGACCCACTTTTTTTATCAGTCTTTTTAAGCTCGGTTTTGTTTGGAACATGAATCTTTTGTTCAACTTTAATGATTTGACTTTGTCAACTTTAGCAACCCATTTTTGCATTTGTGGTTTAGCCTTTTTAAAATAAAATTTTAAATCCACTTGATGATTTTTGCTTGATGTTTCACCAATTTCAAATTTAGATTGACATTGAATAATTGGTTTAACATTTTGGTGAGATTCGTTATTTCTTTTAAGGATTTATTTTGGCGCAAACATGGGTGCTTTTTGAAACAGGTTTTGGACTTTCTGGTGAGCAATATCATGCGATATGCCCAACTTTCTTACATTTAAAGCATGTCCTGCTGTCCTTATGAACAGAGGTATCCAAAACTTGTTTGTTTCTGTTTCTGTTTCTCTTTTTGAAAATCATCGTTTGATTGAGTTTCGATGATCTCCTTTTCCTTTTCAGTGGTTGTCCCAAAAACAAAGTTGATTTTCTTTGTAAAGTTCAGTTTTTGGGACCTATTGTTTTTATGTTGCTTCTAGAAGCCCAACCTTGCCCGTTTATTTTCCGGATAATCCCTATTCTTTCGATAATAGGGTCGGATTGTCACTTTTTGATTTAGAATAAAAAGATGCATCATGTTTATCTAAATCTGCATGACTTACCTCCATAAGCTTGAACATTTTATCAACACGATCCATTTTCACATTGTTGATCGGAAAGTCCTCATCCGAAAATAGTTTATCAGATCCTTTCATTTTGTAAACTATGACATTTGGATCAACATTTAAACTATTTTCTGATATATCATCAGACTCAGTCTTATCATATTTTTTAGACTCGGAAATTTCAGATTCACTTTTTAGAACATTTTCAACCACATTTTTTACCACCTTAGAGTCACATTCGCCATCAGTTTTAGTGTAAATTTTCCAAAGGCAGCTCATGAGATGATTCAGTTTCAACTTTAGATTAAGCGCCTTTTCCACCCCAGATGGCTTTTTGCATGCATAACTATTCCACATGGGTGGTGGAACTCGATCGTAACTCACAATTTTAGTTTCGTTATTTTTAGATTCATCATTCTTTTCTATTTTAGGAAAAATGTGATCGATGATGTACGAGCTTGTTGAGTAACTGATTAACAGTTTGTTAACCCGTTCAGATTCAATTTTAATTTTCTCAAGCTCACTTTTGAGCTCAGCAATAGTGTTCAAATGAATATTAATAGCCATATGTTTGTCCATCACTGTTGCTTTAAGCATCATAAGTGTTGCGTCATTCTCTCTGAGTGTTTATTATATTGTTTAACAGATACACTCAATTTGTAAACACTTCCTAGTGGATTTGTAATCACTAGACAGATTGTCTGTTAAACTTTGCAATTCAGCATATCGTGTGTCTTTTGCAAGACACACTCACCACATGCTCTGCACATTTTAACAAGGTTTTTCACCCACAATCTCGGACGTTGACTCGTTTACCTCATTGCCGTTAGCCATGCAAGCTTTAATGATGTCTTCTGACAACTTGTCCATCTTCTCATTGTCTTTGACCTCTTCAACTGGCTTCTTTTGCTCTTCACATGCTGAATGCTGACTTGGTGCAAAATAACCTGCAAAAGTCTTTAAGATATCATTAGGCAAAAGGTGTTTGAACGGACTGTTCAAAAGCTCCTCCTCTTCTGATGAAGTGTGGTAATAGTAATCATCATCATCAGGTCCTTCATCAAAAGACGCCCCTGATTCTTCTTCTTCTTCAGGTTCTTCTATGATCTCAGCAACCAAAGCCAAACTTTCTCCCTTTGAAATATATTTGTCCCAATTAGAGCCCTCATCTTTTTGAGTAACAACCAATGCTTTATCTTTGGTCTCTGGCTGTTTGCCTTTAATCGGCAACATTCTGGTTCTTGGCTGGGGACGATGGTAGATTGCTCTTTTGTAATAATCATCAGCGAAAGGGTTATGGTTTCCTTGAACCTCTCTATTTGGACATTCTCTCTTGAAGTGTCCTTTCTCCCTACATTTAAAGCAAGGAACTGTGGATTTATCAAACCCAAGTTTTCCATCTAAACCTCCCAAGTTGTCTTTGCCTGTTATCTCCATGAATCTCTGTGCACGACGAACAATCGATGCCATACACCACTTGATATCAATCTGCTCCATCTCAACCGGATCTTTTTGATCATAATCTTCTCGGTCATTTCAGAGTTTCCGATCTTCCCTGCAACTAGACTGTCATAAGACTCAAGAACCGAAGCTAGTAAAGACATGTGTTGCTTCACGGTCTTCTCATCGAAATTTTGTGGATTCTGAAAATCGACGGTAATGTTGCACTGCAAAACTCTTTGGTTAGGATGAGATGCTGAAGTAGTCTGGTTGATATGAGGTTGACTTGAACCGTAAGATGAATGTTGGCTTGAAGGCGTGTTAGGATCAACTGATGGAAAAGATTGAAAGTTACTGGTCTAATTTGGTGGTGTGCTGGGCGAGCTGTAAGCACTGAAGGCAGTCTGAATCTTTGGGGATTGAATTTGAGTAGCAGAAATATTCTTGAAGTAAAGATTGACATCTTGTTGAACTTGAACGTTCTTGTTCTTTGCCATCTTCTGCATTTCCAGTTCGTGTCCTTCCAGCCTTTCAATGAAATGAGGTAATGAGAAGTTGCTATACTCTGTTCCATTCTTCAGTATGGTCAAATAAGTAGACCATTCGCCTTGCGGTAAAGAATCTGCCAACTTGTCAACAAGTTCTTCGTTGGTCTTTATGATTCCCATTCGTTTCATCTGAACCACCAAATGACAATATCTCTCAATCAATTGCTTCACAGTTTAACCTTTAATCAGAGTGAAAATAACAAACTCTTTGCTCAGCAACGCCCTTTTACTCTTACGAAGTTGAGCACTTCCTTGGAACTTCAGATGGAGAGCATTCCACAGTGATTGAGCATCATCATCATGTTGAAGTAATGCCAAAATATCTTCTTTAATTGATTGTTGCAAAATATTCATCATTTTCTTCTCATTGATGAACCGTTCTCGTTCGACATCTGAAAATTGAGCAAGAGTCTTCTCAAGGCCATTTTCGCCAACCGGCGTTATATATTTAGCTTCAATCGCGAACCAGTAGGTAAAGTGATTAGCCTTGACCCAGTTCATGAAAAGCTCACTCCAGCTATCGAAATCTTCTAAGTTCATGAGCTTCAGCGGTTTCGTCATCGTGCCCATCTCGTTCTCGAGATGATATTCTGAGCCGCTGTGGTCACGACAACTGATTTAGCAAACGCGTTGAGAATTCTTCAGACATTTTCTTGTGAAAATTTAGAAACACACTTTTTGAAACAAAATGATTAGTGCGGAAAAATCCTTCTTGAGGAAGAAATCCGTTCGTACGAACCAGAAAGTTTTAACAAACAAGATGATTTGCACAACACAATGACTCATGTGAATAAGATGTTCGTGCGAGTAACAAAAATCCGTTCGTACGAGTGAGATACTCGTACGGCTGTTAGGTTCGTGCGAATTACACTTGTAAATCGAAAACTTGTAAAATTTTGTGAACTTTTTAGAACTTGTTCGTATGAATGGTTCAGTTCAGCTTTTTATGCGAATTCGTACGAAACAGCTAAGTCTCTAAACAGATGAATTTTACCGATTTCAACATGATTATGTTTGATTTTAGGTCTAAATTTGTTAAGGATTGATTAGAATGTAGATTAACATGAATTCCTAGAATCCTAATCCATTTCGTGCACAAATTCGTCCAAAATCCTGTTCAGTTACGGGAAAGTGATGACGATGAAAGTGAATCCAAGTCTGAAATAGTTGGTAACCTGCAACTCCTTGTCGTTTGTCAATAGATCAGATCTCAAAGCTCTGATACCACTTGTGAATGGGGATCGTTCTAATGAGATGAGAAACTGATCTAATCTCACTCAACTAGCAGAGGCGGAATTCATTACTAGATAGGTTGACTAAACGAACAAGATAGAACTTACTATTTAACTGCTTCTGTTGTATTAAAAGACGTGCAAGTACAGACGCGAGTAAACAAACTGGTAGAGCTTCGCCGTACCTACTAACCAATCACTACTAAGTTCTCACACAACACTCCTCTATTTATAGGTCGACATGACTCGTACTGGAATGCATGCTGAATAGTGATTTGCTTCGTACGAGAGTGTGTTTCGTACGACTGACTAAGAGTCACTCGTACGAGCCACCTAGCTCGCTCGTTTGAACCACTAACAAAACATATAATAATAACATTTAACATATAAACATTGACATGTAACCCATATATACAATACAGACACATCCTAGACGTAGGCAATAGACATAACGCATCAACACTCCGGTAGCAAGGCTTGAAGCAATAAAATTTTTCCTAGCCTTCGCTTCATGGAAAGTATTTAAATTGTATCAGTTGGATGTTAAATCTGCTTTTCTCTATGACAAAGTCAAAGAAGAGGTCTACGTTGGACAACTGCCAGGGTTTGTTGATCCATACAACAAAGATAAAGTTTACCTGCTTGATAAGGCGCTATTTGGTTTACACTAGGCACCCCGGGCATGGTAGAAACATCTTAGCATCTGCTAGATAACAATTGTTGATGCACTTTATGTCCGTCACTGTGCGAATAGGCTAGAAAGAGTGTGTATTGAATATTGTATATATTAGATACGAACACACGACCCAAGTGCGAGCGAAATGTGACTCGTACGAGTGACAATGTGCCTCGTACGAGTGACTTTGTTACTCGTACGAGTGATAACATCTCACTCGTATGAATGACAACTCGTATGAATGACAACCTTCTCGCTTCGCACGAACCGCCGTCATCGGGACCACAACTGGTATCAGAGCTACAGTACCGATTCATTCAATCTAACAGTGGATGAATCACCTAAGCTCATGAATTTTGGACGTATGAGGGGTTTTAGACGTAAAACATCAAATAATCAGACAATCCACAGACATAATCTAAAATTGAAACCATAGGATTGTTAGAGACTGATTTTCGACCTAATCTGTGCAAAATCATGTTGAAATTCGAAGAAATGAAGATTCTGGATCGAAAAGATGTAATCAGTTTTGTTCGTATGAGTAAGCCTCTGTGGCTCGTACAAGTGACACTTTGTCACTTCGTACGAAGCATCACTCGTACGAAGCAAAACACTCGTACAAAGGCATTTTTTGATCGTATTGACGAAATGAGAGTCCAGAAAAAATTTGGTGATTACAAATTTTTTCGAGATTTTAACATCTAATTTGGGTTGTTCGGGGACACCATCTAGAGCTTCAGAGTATAGATTTGATGATACGGTCACAAAAGGATGAAGATTTTGGGGTAGTCACTGATACCTGTGCAAAACGTTTATCATCTGGTGTAGTGATTTTTAATGGGCCTTAACGTTAAATCAGGATTTGATCAAAACTGCAATTTTGGGAAATTTTTGGCAAAATTTGAGTACCATATGCTGCAGTCGCGCCATAATCTTCATCCCCATAAGAACACAAGAAATCAGAATTTGCAAAAATGAGGGGAATAAAAATTTTCACGTATATGTTAAAATTCCGGCATTTTTTAAATTCGTGACGTGCAACAGTATCCGAGTGGTTCCGACTGCAGATTATCTGGGAAACACAGAGGATCAAAGATTCATTAGTAATGAGATAACGTTTATGTCTATTCATGAACCAGACTATACATTTGGAATGTTGTGATCAAAAGATGTTCAGAATTTTCAGATCATGATACAAATTGATGCTCAAGGGTTGAATGCCTGATCGCCGATGTGGAAGTGGAAGCACATACAACTGCTTATCATTAACTCTGCAAGGCAAATGAACTGTTTTTCGGACTAACCGCCAGGAAACAAGGATGTCTTATAGTTTCAGTTGCCCCATTCCAGCGAGATAGCTATACATCTGTTTTTGTGACTAAAAAAGGAAGAATATGATTCATAGTCGGCAGAATGTGTGATCAAAGAATATTCAGAATTTTCAGATCATGATAAAGATTGATGCTCAAGGGTTAACTACCTGATCCCTGATGTGGAATTAAAGTACATACGACCACTTGTCTTTAATTCTGCAAGGCAAATGAATTTTTTTTCGGGCTAACCGCCAGGAAACAAGGATGTCTTGTAGTTTTAGTTGCCCCATTCCAGCGGAGATAGCTATACATCTGTTATTGTGCCTAAAAAGGAAGAATCACTCATTCTGATTGCCGAAGAATGTTTTTCAGATTCAATGTGTTACCAGATAGTACGATTCCGATGATGATTTGCTGATTGAGAAGATTATCGATTTGCTAATCAATCGTGATTACGAAAATCGGGATTTCAGATTTTTGCAGATATTCATTGATTTAAAGATTTTCGTTGTGGTAATTCGAAGTTTCTATCAATTTCCGGTTGGGTTTTGAAGATCAGAGGATCGAGCATTAGAGGAGTGCGCTAAACCAAACGCGGATGTGGTTATTCGAAACGGAGAAGCTGCATTGATTAATTTCAAGTTGGTGATTGTTTGAGAAAATTTGTAGATTAAGCAAATCAGAGGAAGTCTTGAACCGTGCAAACAAAGACCTAAAGATTAATTTCTGGAGAAATTATTTCAGGGGGATGTTGCTTAAAGTAGATAATGCAAACCCGGATCATCAATCAAGGGGGAATTTGTTGACGCGTTCTACGACATCGACAGATACTTAATTGAAGTTGCAGAATATTCAAACACGGCTCTCAGATTTCAAGATCAAGATCAAGCTTCGATAGTGACGTCCAAGGGGGAAATTGTTGATGCACTTTATGTCTGTCACTGTACGAATAGGCTAGAAAGAGTGTGTATTGAATATTGTATAGATTAGATACGAACACACGACCTAAGTGCAAGGGAAATGCGACTCGTATGAGTGACAATGTGCCTTGTACGAGTGACTTTGTTACTCATACGAGTGATAACATCTCACTCGTATGAATGACACTTCGTACGAGTGACAACCTACTCGCTTCGCACGAGCTGGTCATGTCTATATATAGGTGTTGTGTGTTCATTGTTGTTAAGTTTTGGAAGTTCCCTGAGGGGAAACGCTGGCAGATTCTCTCTAGAAACTCCGCCAACCAGACAAGATGTATACTCTTTTGGTATGAATGAATGAATGCTTCCGCTGGTTCTGTTCCTACTCCCTGTCTATATCATTCTACCGAATCGGTACTATCATACGCCCAAACTTTCATCGAGAACCGCCATCACTAGGACCACAACAAGTTTGTCAGAGGAACTATGGATTGCACACTCTTCACTAGAGAAATAGATGGTTATATTTTGATCGTACAAATTAATGTGGATGATATAACTTTCGGGTTAATGAAAGACAAGTTTTGTAAAGATTTTGAAGCAGTGATGCGTCAAAAGTTCGAGTTGAGCTCAATGGGGGAGATGAAGTTCTTCTTAGGGTTGCAGGTGGATCAGTTATCGAGCGGTATCTTTATTCATAAAACCAAGTACGTCAATGATATTCCTAACAAATTCAAGATGCCAGATACTAAAGCAGCTAGCACTCGTCTTCCACAAAATCATTATAATTGCTCAGATTTGTTAAGTCAAACGGTGGATATTACTAATATCGCTCGACGATCGGGTCACTCATGTATTTGACAGCATCAAGACCCTACATCATGTATCTCACATGCTTATACGCTAGATATCAATCTAGTCTGCGAGTATCACATTTGATGGTAGTTAAAAGAATCTTCATATATCTGAAAGGATGTCCGGGCATAGTTTGTGGTATCCCTAAGGATGATGAGTTTGTTTTAACAACATTCTCAGATTCGGACTATGGTAGTGCAAGCTTAATGCCAAATCAACAACTACATGTTTGTCAATTCTTTAGAAACCGGTTAGTCACGTGCAGTGTAAGAAACAAACATCAGTTTCTCTCTCTACATGTGAATCGGAGTACAATGCGGCATCCAGATGTTGTTCGCAAGTGCTTTGGATCCAACAACAAATGAGAGATAACAGTTTGCAGTTTCTACTATACCTATTCTTGTCAATAACGAAGCAGCGATATCAATAACTAAAATTCGGCTAAACCACTCTAAAACAAAACACATTGAGATACGTTATCATTTCATCTTTAATTACTACAAGAAGAAGTTGATCAACGTAGTCAAAATTCACACAGATGAGCAAAAAACTGATTCTTTTACCAGAGCTTTTGATAAAACCAGATTTGATTATTTGCTTAAAATCAACAGTATAAAAGATTTAAAATCAGAGGGTGAAGAGAGTGATACCGAGATTTCTAAAACTAAAAACAATAAACCACATCGGGAATCATTTACTTATTGGTTTTTTTTTTTGCATTTCTCTTTCAAAAATCCAAAAATATGTTTTTTCTTTTAGGGGGAGATATATTTGAAAAACCAAAAACATTGAAAATTTCAAAATTCCAAAAACAATATAAAATATAAAACGAGTTTTTGTTGCAAAAAGAGGAAATGACAGTACATCAGTGGACTATCAGTGCATGCTAAGGATTTGGAAGGTTTTATATGTTGATAACAGTCTCACTAATCGATTTATTGTCTGGCTTGGTGTTAATCAAGGCTTGCCTTAGTGATCTAAACATAACGAATTGTTAACAAAATGTGTGTCACATCTCATTGGCATATGGTCTTAGGATTGTAATTTCATGTGATAGAATTGCCGAGATACTGAGATATTAGGTCTTTATACTAGTTTAACATATGGGATATTATACAGGTTCTTTTGTCTACACGGTTGTGTTAACCTAGAACTTCTATAACACTTTATTACAAGGCAAAATGCGTAAACCCTCAAAAGCTAAATGATTATCGAATGATATGATTTTGTGCTTAAAAGATACCTAAGATGTACAACACTCAAAGTCAAGCTTCACACTCTTTGTCTGTACGGTGGTACTAGCTTGAGTCACTAAAGTTTTGCATTTCCCTTATAAATGTAAAATGAACATAATCACCTGTAGGTAGATATTCTCGAGCATATCTTGATACGGGAGTATGTCATGTGATGGGAACCATTGGTTAATATTTTTAAATGTTAATTAATTCGTAACATATTAAGCAATTCCTAATATATAAACATGTTTGAGTTTATGTGGATAAACAATACTAGTAATCAATGTGAATTGTTTGATACTATGAATGTATTAAAGCTTAACGGTGTATCTAATATGTCTCATAAAACTAATATGATCCTCTAGCACAATTCTTAAAAAAAATGTTTGTAAATAGTTTACATTTATTTTATTGCTTTTCATTTCAAAACAAAAAGATATTCATGTGTTTTTATAGCATAAAGTTTGTAAAAAATTAAAAAGCTTGTACATTTAAACTTATTTTTTATGACCGATGTTGGAATACTAATCTTTACCAAAACTAATGGATGAGACTTTTGCACAACTGGCTGGATATTTTTTTTCTGAAATGTTTGAAATGAAGTGGGCATAAGGTGAAAACTTGGATCGGGCAAAATGATAAAAACTAGAATTTTGTCACAAAATGATTACACCAAAGTCATTAATTTGGATTTGGTTAAACAATGAAATAAATCATTGGATTTGTTGTAGACTGAAACTGAAAAAAGGAACAAAAGTCCAAATGCATGAGGTCACACGCGTAGGAGCCTAACACAGGACTCATTCGCGCACATGACTCCTCTTCGCGCAAGACTCAAATGTTGCGTATAAGTACCAATTGTTCCTACACACCAAATCATTTTCTACTATGGAGCTTTGAAAACTTTGATTGTTTCTAAATAGATCTTGTTGATTTTATTTTTTTTAAAAGTGTTATTGTGTGTTTCTCATAACAAATCGAGTATGATCAAGGTAAAAATCTGGATAAACGTTCATTGTATTCGAGGTTTTAAAATCAATAGTGTTAAAATGTTGTTTGCATGAATGTTTAAAGGTTAAGAGTTTGTTGTATGAATGATTACGAGTCATTTGATGTACATTGTTTACATATAACAACAACAGATAGCCTTAATCGATCAAAAGTATAATTGTTAAACCCTAAGTGTAGATATGTATTGTTTGGATGGTTGTAATGAAATACTGATTTAGGGGTTATATTAATCGACATATTTATATTGGTTTAACACAAGAAATCGACATCATAACATTGAAATTGGGTGATCTGAAAATTTGAACAAAACTATGTTGTTGAACAAGGCAGGAGTCCTACGCGCGTAAGACTCTTGCGTTGATCAATAATATCAAGTCAACACATGTCAAACATAGGATTTATATGTTCGTAGGACTCATAAGCTTAATAAGGTTAAATGTTCATTGGTCATGTGCTTTATCAATCATACGCTTGGAATCTTCTCGCGTTTTATAACTCATACGCACCATGTGTCATGCCAATGAATGTTGTAAATGCTTCTAAGTGTCGATGTTTGTTTATATTGTCAGATTTATGCTTATGTATCATGTGCAGATGGTGAAAGCTATTAACATGAAAGATAAGGACCTTAAACATAACATAGTGGCTACACTCAATGAATAAGACAAGAAAGCCAAGCCATTTTTATAAATGATGCCTTTCTTGAAACGCTCAAGAATCTTCAAGGCAATTACTGAGGTATGAGTACCCTATGAGTCTATCATTAGAGAATTCTAGAATAACTTTATGGTGGAATGCTAGTTGACACCTCTAGAAATACACTCTACTGTTCAGAAAAAGAAAGTCGTGATTGCAGAAGCTTTGATTCAAGAAGTGCTTGATTTTAAAGATTCACCTTAAGATCCCGATACTTCAGCTGAGAAACTTATCAAAGGATGTTTTTTAAGGATGCAGTATGATGTCTATATTAATGCTACCAGCTATGCAAAGAGCTAATACATGTGGCGATACAATATCTTGGACATAGATAGGGAGGATACGATGTGGCACCAGACTATTTGATGAGTGCGATTGTTGCATTGTGCCTAAATTTGAAGTTCATTTTCTCTCACATGATTTTCAATAACATGAAAGATATTATATGTCAGAACAGATGGCTCATGTATCCGAGGTTTGTGCAATTATTCTTTGAAAATCAAAGATCTAGGGAAGAGAGAGAATGACAAGATGGAGCTTGAACACATGAACAACATAACACTTGAAAGTTTGAATTCTTATAAGAATAAAGATGAAGAAGATATTGCACCTTATAAAGGGTTGTTTGGGCATCTCATGAAAGTTGATTATGTTGCTTCGGAGAATAATAAATGAAGACATGATGATAGTAATTCTGAAGATGAAACTGAAAAGATGAAACAATTTAGTTATTCGAAAGGTAAAAGGATCAAGAAAGAGGACGATAGTCAGGGTTCTCAAATGAAACATAAATGTTCTAAAGGCAAGAATAAGGTTATTGAAGTTGGAGAAGTCGTAGTTTCTGCAACGAGCGAGAAGTCTATGATGAAAAGACTGAAAGTGATGAAGAAATTCCTGTAGGAACTAATTCATATGATCCAAGAGATTGGTTTGAGAGAGCAAGTAAGAAGAAAAAGTCTTATATACCAGAAGTTGAGGTACCAAAAGTTGTGAAACAGACTGGTGGAAGAAAGAAAAGTTCTGTTAAATCTACCGTGAAAAGGACAGGATCACCAGCTACTAAGAAACATAAGAAAGATTCTGGTTTAAGGCTGATTGTTGAAGTTGATGACACAGTAAATGAACAGTCACGGAGGAAGTACAAGCAGAGGAACTAGTGATAAAGAATGTTTAAGAGAAAGAAACGACTACTAATGAATCAGTGAAAATGTTACAGCTGCAAGGCCAGATCAAGCAGGGCCATCATCATGACCATCACAACAATTTCCTACTCCACATTTAGAAGATTGCAAGATATGAGTTATGATTTCTTTAATGAGCCAAACAATGAGAGAATAGTGGAGTTACATAAGCAGATGGATTTATTAAATGTCAAAGTTTAAAGCTTGGTTGAAGAGAATGATAGTCCGAGAAGACAAAATGAAGCATAACAACAAAAGATAGATGAAAATGCAACGTAGATGTGTTCGTGCTAGTATATTGTTGAAGTTCCGAGCATACTTCAAAGTTTTGGAAAAAAAGATGGGATTCAAGTTTGAGGATGAGGTGAAGATTTCAAAAATATTCAAGATCAAAATGAAGCAGAGTTGGAAAAGGATGCTGCTGAAGCTACTCAAGCTAAAGCTAAAGGCAAACAACAGATGCTGAAGAACCTCAAGCTGAACCTGTTGTTACTACAAATTATCCATTTGATCCTGTAATCTACATAAGATAAAGAGTTGGTTGATGCATTTTATGGTTCTGTTAAGGAAGATGTTCAGGAAGAAAATGAAGTAGGTGATGGAAAGTTAGATTTTAGTGATTCTTGTGATGATGTTGATGATGATGATGACGATGATGATGATGATGATGATGATGATGATGATAATGATGATGATGATTAGGGTGGTGATGATGGTGTGTCTACAACAAAGAAAGTTAGGATTCTGGTTACACTGAAGATCAACCAGAATATACTACCTCTCAAAAGACTGAAGAAAGTTCAAAGGGTTAGGAGGAGTCTGGGAAGCAAAATGTTAAAGAGCAAGCAATAGTGATTTATTCGGGTGAAACCATAGGAATCGTCACAGATGCAATACCATTTACATTTGTTCCTGGTAGTCCAATTGCGAGGCAATTTCTTGAAGATGATTATGTAATTGAAGATGGTAAGTTTGTTCACAACTATACGAAAGAAGAATTAGGAAAGTTGTGTGGTATTCTAGAAGAAACTTCGAGTTTGATTTTGAGAAAGATCTTGATGATGTAGTTAATGACGATAAACAAGAGACTTACGTATTTAAACCTGTTGTTGATGTTGATGAATATGATAAGTTGAAATTGAAGATGTTTAGGATGATGAAGAAGTTCACTATGCAAACAATGTGAATGAACAGTTTCTTACTTTTAATGAAATGTTTGCTAAAGAGGTTGAAAGTATCTTAAAATGAGAAGTTGAAGAGAAACAAGGAGATGTTCCGCTTATTAAAGAAACTGATATCATTGTTGATAGAGTGAAACAGTTCTGAAGAATGGGAGGAAATTTCTAAGCTCGTCGAAGTTCTTCAAGCAACACAAAGATGTATAGTGGGAGACATTATGAGTTGTATTTGGATTCCAAAGCTGAAAAAGATTGCTATCAAAAGAGAATATGGTGTTCCATATTTCAGGTTTATCAATGATATAAAGAGTTTGCCATGGTGGGATGTTAAAGAATTATGCAGACTAAAGCTGATCAACTACAAGATGAATTCTTATAATCAGCATGTTCTGAGGTTTATAAAGCGAGAACAGGGTTCAAGTACTGGAAGTCTTAACAACCGAGACGCATCGTATAAAAAACTTAAGTGGACCCAGAGACTAAAAACTACGTGGTTACTTTAAAGTACAAGAAGCCTAGAGTTTTGAAGGTTGTGCCATTCCAGGAGATGGAACAAGATATTCATGAATATTTTAAGTGGTGGTATTACAAAGAAAAAACTAGGGAGGCAGTTATTGTGCTTTGTGAAGGAGAGAAAACTAGAAAACGATTAGAGTTTATAATCCGAGGTGGCTGGTTAACATGTCAGAGAAAGACATCAAAGTTCTATTCTTCAATAAGATTTATTATGCGATGCAAGACAGAGAACAAGCGATGCAATATCAAAGAATTGTTTAAATATGTTTTGCTTATGAAATACATTCGGGAAGAATATGGGAGAGCAATTGGAGAGAGTTAGAGGAGAAGGAAGAGAAGAGAGAATAAAAGAGAATAAAGAAGATAAAGAAGGGAATGAAAGGAGCGTCAATTTCAAAGTAAAAGTATAGAAGACCTCTTCAGATGGTGAAGATGAGTTTTGAAGAATATCGTCGAGAGTATCAGAAGAGAATTTTTGGAATGGATGATTTGTTGGTGCATTTATTTCCGTCACTGTACGAATAGGCTAGATAGGGCGTGTGTTGAATATCCTATAGACTAGATACGAACACACGACTCAAGTGCGAACATGAGAGGAGCATATGTGTCACTTCATACAAAGTGGTCACTTCGTACGAAGGTAAACTCACTTTCGTATGAAGTGAATTCACTTCGTGCAAAGTTAAATGCTCACTTCACACGAGATGAGTCAGGTCTATAAATAGTGTTCTGTGTTCATTGTTTTGTAAGTTTTGGACTCCCAGAGGGGAAACGCTGGCGAAATTTCTCAAGGATTTCGCCAACTTGGAAAGATGTATACTCTTTCGGTATGAATGAAACATATGACTTTGCTGCTTCTACTCCTATCTTAATAAGATTCTACCGAATTAGTTCTGTTTCTACCCAAACTTCCGTCTAGAACCGTCGGATTTTGGACGCTCAATTGGTATCAGAGCTACGGTACCGATTCAATTGATCTAACAGATGATTGAATCACCTACGCTCATGAATTTTGAACTTATGGGGGTTTTATACGTAAATCATCAAATAAACGGGCAATTCACGAACAAAAAATAAATTTGAAACCATAGGATTGTTCAGAATTGATTTTCGACCAGATCTATGGCAGAATCATCCTTGAATTCGCAGAAATAAAGAATTTCGATGAAAAATGTAATCAGGCTTGTTCGTACAGAGAGAATCACTTCGCCGAAGCTCACTTCGCACGAAGTGCTCACTCGCACAGTGCTACTTCGCACGAAGTGAGAAATTCACTCCCTACGAAGTGAAACCAAAATGCCTAAAAAAGGCATTTTTTGATCATGGTGATGAGACGAGTGTCATGAAAAAATTTGGTGATTGAATTTTTTTGAGATTTTAATGACAAATACGGGATGTTCGGGACATAGTCAAGGGCTTCAGAGGATAGAGATGATGATGCAATCACAGAGGGTTGAAGATAACGGTGTAGTCACGGATACATGTGTAGAAAGATTACCATTTTGTATAGCGACTACTAATGGGCCTTAACGTAAAATCCGCATTGATAAAAAACTAAATTTCAAGATTTGAGGGGGAAAGTCAGTGGTATGGTCATAATTTGAAAAATGAGGGGGAATAAAAATTTCATGTATATATTAAGATTCCGACATTTTTTTAAATTCATGACTATGCAACAGTATTCGGGTGGTTCCAATTTCGTATTGTCTAGATGCATTTAATCTGGTTTCGTTAGTTCGTGATCACAGGAGGTTCAGAATTTTTAGATCGTGATACAAATTGATACTTAAGGGTTAGAGTCCTGATCTTCGATGTGGGGCGGGTTAGCAGGATTAGCATTTTTGTTGATACCGAGGAGATATGAGGATGTTCAAGTTATATTGCATATATGAATGTTCGGTGATGGTCTTAGGTGTTAGTAGGACTAGCTATATCAAAAATTAACGAGGAGATTTGAGGTCTTCAAGTTATATTGTATACACGAATGCTCAATGATGGTCTTAGGTACTAGGATTTTTAGTCTTCAAGTACATGAATTGTTTCGGCCTAACCGCCGTTGAATGACGATAGTTGCTGATTAAGCTGCGCCTGTCAAGCGGAGACAGCTATATATCTGTTATTGTGACTAAAGAGGAAGAATGTGATTTTGATCGTGGAAGAATGTTTCTCAGATATGATGTGTTACCAAATGATTTGATTACAATGAAATTTGCTGATTGAGAAGATTACTGTTTTGCAGATCTATCTTTCAGGGGTATGCTCGTATGTGATTACGTAAAACGAGATTTTAGATTTTTGCGGGTATTTACAAACTTGAAGTTTACCAGTACATATTGATTCTCTTCGTACAAAAGAGCCTGGCTGCATTTTCGATCCAAAATATTTATCTCTTCGAATTTCAGATGATTCTGGCATAGATATGGTCGAAAATCAATTCTGAACAACCCTATGATTTCAATTTTACTTTTTGTCCATGGAGTGTTCGTTTATTTGATGATTTACGTCTAAAACCCTCCTAAGTCCATAAATCATGAGTGTAGGTGATTCAATCAACTGTTAGATCAATTGAATCGTACCTTAGCTATGATACCAACTGAGAGTCCAGGTTCTAGCGGTTATATACAGAAGTTTGGGTAGAAATAGAACTAATTCGGTAGAATGTTATTAAGAAAGGAGTAGAAGCAATGGAAGTCTAATGGTTCATTCATACCTAAAGAGTATACATCTTGTCAAGCTAGCGAAATCCTGGAGATATTTCGCCAGCGTTTCCCCTCTGGTACTCCAAAACTTACAAAACAATGAACACACCACACTATGTATAGACCTGACTCACCTCGTGCGAAGTGAGAATTTGACTTCGTACGTAGTGACACATATGCTCCTCTCACGTTCGTTCTTGAGTCGTGTTTTCGTATCTAGTATATACAATATCATGCTCTATCTAGCCTATTTGTACAATGATGGACATAATTTGCACCAACAATTTCCCCTTGGACGTCACTATCGAAGCTTGATCTTGATCTTGAAATATGAGACCCGTGTTTGAATATTCTGCAACTTCAATCAGGCATCTTGAAATCTTTAATTGATTTCCCCTTGATTGATGACTCGGGCTTGCATTATCTTCATAAAGCACAAATTCGCCTGAAAATAATTCCTCCAGAAATTAATATTCAGGTCTTTGTTTGCACGTTCCCAACCTCCTCTAGTTTGCTTAATCGACAAATTTTCTTAAATAACCACCAACTTGAAACTAATCAATGCAGCTTCTCCGTTTCAACTTTAACCACATCCGCGTTCGGTTTTAGCCCACTCCACCTATGTTCGATCCTCTAATCTTCAAAAACCCAACAAGCAATTGATAAAAACTTCGAATCACCACATCGGTAAACTTCAAGTTTGTGAATACCTTGATGCATTTTGTTTATGTCACTGTGTGAATAGGCTAGATAGAGCGTGTGTTGAATATTGTATAAACTAGATACGAACACACGACTCAAGTGCGAACGTGAGAGTAGTAGAAGTGTCACTTCGTACGAAGGTAATTCACTTCATACGAAGTGAACTCACTTTGTACGAAATCAAATGCTCACTTCGCACGAGGTGAGTCGGGTCTATATATAGGTGTTGTGTCTTCATTGTTTTGTAAGCTTTGCAGTTCCCGGAGGGGAAACGCTGGCGGAATTTCTCTAGGATTTCTCAGTTTGTAAAGATGTATACTTTTTCGGTATGAATGAAACTTATGACTTCCTCTGCTTCTACTCCTTTCTTAATAACATTCTACCGAATTAGTCATATTATGCCGAAACTTCTGTCTAGAAGCGCCGGATCCTGGACTCTCACGATTGAAGACCATCAAAGGCAAGAATGCGGCAATATTAATTCACACATCTTTGTATGTGTCATTTTGTATTAGGTAGCACGTTTATGTTTGAGTTTGAAATTGAATATAAAATGACTCATACGTGCGAAGGTGTCCTAGGCACATATGAATACTAGTCAAGCATAGGAGTCATGCGCATGGAGGACTCATGCTTATAAATATGTCCCTTGGGCTCATGAACCTCATAACTTGTATTGGAGAGCTTTTGATCAAGGTGCTGATTTGTAACGAAGTGCTGCCAAATTGGAATAAAAAAGACATATTTGTAAAATAAATTGTTCACTACTTTGTTGATTGGATTCCACACTTTTAGCAAATTTGTAGATATTGAAACGCGCATTTTATCAAGTCTTATCATTTGAATTGCACATTAAACCATCCTACAACTATTATTAAAAAACTGATTCTATGAGTTAGAATAACGTTTGTGATTTGGTTGAAATACTTGAGAGTATTCATACTAAACTGGATCCTAATACAAACATTAAGATGATAAAAGGTACTATTGATTACCTAATGTTGTATTCAAGAGGGAATAAATTATCAAAGAATTTTCCTACATGTTTTACAAAAGGTTTCTTTGAGGATCATCACTGTTCTAGTAGCTTATAATAATTTAGAGCCACATTAGATGAACACTAAAACAACTTTCCCTGATAACTGACTTACATATTTATATGTTTATAAAACAAACTAAACGTTTTAAACTAAAGGTCAAGAACACTTAGTCTGTAAGTCAATTATATCCATGTATGGGTTAATGAAAACATCAAAATGTGATGAAATCATAATGCAATTATTATCATCAAGAGTCAAGTGGATTAATGTACCAACCTCGTGGGATCAATTAAAACAAACTTGTCCTTAATAGATGTCATTCCTTTTGACAAGTATATGTTATATAAGTCAAACCATTGTTCAATCATACGTTGATATGACATATCTCAAAGATATCTCTTACGTGATATGTATCACAACATACCGAGATAGAACCAGTGGGACATTAGTTTCGTTCCATAAGTTTTACCTTAAATGGGTCTTTATACATGTAACAAACAATATTACTCTCCTTTAGAGGATAATAAGATCAATGCGATTATTTCCTTATGCGTCATTAATTAGAAGCTTTATGTAGGCTCAAGTCTATACTCGTTCATATATTACTCAACACACTAGATCTGTCTAGATTAATGTGAAGCATCTAATAAGGTATTATAATATCTTTAAAGATAATGAGAGACTATAACTTACAGAAGAAGTGAAAACTCAAACTGGTTTATTACTCTAACTTTGTTATATTCAAATAACTAAAAGTCAATTCCGGGTATATCCTTATGTCAGCAGACAAATTCTATCTCATAGGGGAGTCAAAGAGTCTGTTAACAACAATCTAAGTTATAATGACGTAAAATGTTGATTAATCACATCGCAATTGTCAATAATGTTGTTAAAAATTATCAGTGGGCTCATAAGTTTATTAAACTCTATATAAATTATATATAAAGACTTACTGTAATTAACTCAGCTACCATGTCTACTCGAATAGCAACAGTTTGGAGAGGTGTTGCATTAAATTTAGATATGAAATTATTATTTGTTTATGAACAAATTAAGGATACTAAATCTTTTTTTCAAAACATTGATGATATGCTAATGTATCTAATAACTAATGTCTATCACCCATAAGTATTATGTAAACGCTTATAATAATAGCGGGTTTATTGATAACTATGTACAACTAAATATCATACGATTGATTAACTATTAATTAATCATCATTAGTTTTGATTTTGTATGTATCTAGATATGTTCTGCTAGTGTAATGACATAAAGACAAATAATAAGTACAAATCAAACGTTTAAAAGGCTTACATGCAAATTTTGATCATAACTATTAGGTTTTGAATTGAGGCTGTAATATAACTAATGGGGTCCTGAGTTAAATATTGACTCAACGGTTGTATTTCTCTGCTACATTTTTTAGTTTAAAGCTAAGATGAGTATTAACTCCTGATCAAGCTTATCTAATGCTTACAATAAATTATTGCTCAGTCAAGTGAGAGGATGTTCAATTAAGTACATCAATTGTATTTAATCAAGTGGCCATTATAATCATTATATTATATTAGATCAAAATATTGAAATTACACCTTATTATTATATTAGTTGGTAATTGTTGATGGACCATATTACCCTTACTAACTAATATTGTTTCCCATTGGATGTATTTAAGGAGATAACTAGAGAGGCTAATTAGTTAGACATAACACATAATGTCAAGAAGTCGTCCATCTTTCTCTCTCTCTCTCTCCAATATTCACGAGCTCATCATCTTCAAGGACTCCTAATTCCTATCACTAATATACACCCTAAACGAGAATCATATCAAGCTGACAATCATGTTTGCCTCGATGTTTGCATCAATAACTAGACTCTCTACTGACCTGAACAGGTACATACTTTACATGTTTTCCATTATGTACATACAGAACTGATCAATAAACTGATAATAGTGGTGAAGATGTAATGAAAATTTGGGAGAAGTGAGATGGTTAATTAGGATCAGAAGTAGGAGGGCCGTGAACAAAAAATATAGGAAGTAAAAACTAATTTTTAAGCCAAATGATACAATTATGGCTTATTTGGTGCGAATTTTGTAGGTGATTCATAGGTGCAATTGGGCCTAGAATTGCACCAAAAACTTCAAACCGATTTCATCATTTGATCATATTGATACTAGTATATTTCTGAATTATTCAAGAATATTCTTGAATAATAATCGGTTTTTGATATATATATATATATATATATATATATATATATATATATATAGTGTAAACATAAATAAAATAAACCTAAATAAATAATAAACCCTCTTCCACACCATAACCCAAACCTAAACCCCTAACCACCCCCTCCCCCACCCAAAAAAAAATTATAAACCTACTAAAACCTAAAACCCCCACCTATAAAAACAAAAACTCCACACCTAAGCTAAATGTTAAAAACTAAACCCTAAAACTAACCCTGAAATTAAATTGCTAAAAAAATTTTACTTTTTACATTACAATTGCAACTTTATATTAATTAAAAAACATTCAAAAAATTATTAATAAAAAGTTGTGATTAAATAGAAAAAAATTAAAAAGAACATTATATGTTTTTAAGCTTTTTTTTAGATAGTTTTGATTTTGTTCACACTGATTCTTGTGGTTCTTGCTATAAATGTTAGTTCCTAATGGATCATCACCCTATAACTAATTCTAATTAAAGAATTCAAAGAATGTCACATACATTCTCTCATTTAGTTTAAGAATAATATTAGTTAAAGATAATTAATATAGTAATTAGTTCTACAATAATTTCTAATGAGTACATAATATTATAAATAATAACCGTAATGTTAATTTCTTATTTGTTAAATATGTGTTATGATCTATATTAATTTGTTAATTTTTTATTTGTTAAAGTTGTCACACCCTCAGATTCTAAACGCGAGGTTTTACCGCAAGACGTGTGACTGACCAGGATCTAGCCACTAATCATGTTGAACCAATAATTAAAATAATAAAAGTATCACTATCAAAATGATTAGTGATAAGGCTTTAATTTGTTCAAAATACTGTTTGTGTTGAAGCGGAAAATAAAATTAAAAACCAACCGGAACTTAAAACTTCAAGTTAAGTAAATTGTCAAAACAATACAATTAAATGAAACACCCACTCCGGCCGATTGTAATGCCCGTCCAAAGCTGTACCTATTTACCTGCAAAGCATGCAACTACGTGTCAACAATAAAGTTGGCGAATTCACAAGATTTGAGTTTACTAAAAGTAAAGTTCAAAACATTTTGATTTAAGTATGATTAGGGTAGCTAACCCTCATCATATGACTAAACTTTGTACCAAATGCTGACGTTTCGTTTGTGCCCTCAATAACGTCTATCAACATTAAAGCAACAGTGAAGGTTAGAAGTTCACGCCCGGCCTCCAGCACGATGTGAGGTTTGTCAAACCTAATAGCACTATCAACTAATACCTCGCGTATGCCCACCCGGAAATCTAATCGGTAAAATACAGGGACCTTCATGATAGAGTTTTCATTTAGTGTAAGTGTACTATCCACCTCCAGTGGATAGCATGTTTCAGTGGTCCACGCAAGGGACGTGCGCGTAACCCAAACTAGGGCTACCGTAAAAAGTGTTGTCCCAAACCAGGGACGCATGCTTTTAGAAAAGAGTTGTGAACTCACCTTAGTTTGCTCGGTATTAAACTTGAAAGGTAATCAGGAAGGTCAACTTTGTCCTGATATGTTTACCGTTTCAATTAGTTCAATTTATGAATTCCTACACGTAGTCTAACACATAATCACCGAATCACGTTGTCGTACAAATTACACGTTTAAGTAAGTTAGAGTAGGTGATCGCCTATTTCCATATAATGCATTCATAGACACCCGTTAATGTTTTCAATAACATACAACACGTTGTTGCAATATATAATCATATTTAACACGTTCACAAATACTTTTAGCTTACTGCAGTTTCATGTCAGTTTTAAGGCAGTATTGCGGAATTTATTTAAAATACTAAACGAACTCATAAAATTATGATATTTTAAAACAACATGCCTTTTAGTTCCCAAATACTTGTCTATTTGTTTCATAACGTGAATCTTTACACAAAATCACTAAAAATTCATTCTCTACACCTAGGTCTGATCTACAACTTTCTGATGACAGTTTACGCCAAAAATCATTTAAAATCCTCGTTTATTCTTTTTACGAAATTCAGTTGTAGATTTTCATGACCTCCTGGAACTTGCTATATTAAAAATGTGAGATCATAACTCAAGTCCCACATTGAGTTATGACACTCGTAATGGCTACAAATTTTGACGAAAAACACAGCCTGAACCTTTGACACGAAAAAATTCATCAAACATTCATTTTTCGTCGAAAAAATGCTATTCCAGTGGGGTTTGAAATATTTTTCCTGTAAGTTCACCTTATACTCAAGAAAAATCAGTTCTTGACAAAATTTGACCTAGTTACAGCCGCTTAAAGTCGGCTATAACGTTCTGGACAGCACCTATTTTGTTACTCGAACCCAATAAACGATTATCTACGCAACTTATTGACTTAGCAATCACTACAGATTATAATCCTAATGTAAATCACCAGCTAGTTCACCAAACTTCAATATTTAACCCACCAATAAATCACTAGTGACTACCCGAACCCATATTCAACCATACCACATCAACAATGCGATTTCTACTCACTCTACACCACATGTAACCATCAAAACGACACGTATAATCATCACAACAGAAAAACACACTAATGACACTTATTCTTATATTACGAATCACAACCCTAATGATTCATGTCAAGTCCCCGAGATCACATAACCCATCACATATGAATTCCTAACAACCAAGTCGACATTAACGCCCCATATAACAGAATCATCAAATAAACATATAAAATTCAACCTTGATAACCGAACTTTTTATCGCATAAATCAAATATAACCACTTTTGTCACACCCTCAATTTCCACTTGCGGAGTTTTACCGCGAGGCGTGTGAACAAACCAGAATCTGAAACACTAGTATGTCGAACGACTCTACATGATTTGATTATACGTTTCTCAAAAATCATTTGTTGTTAATTTTATATTACCAATATTTAGCATGAGTATCAGTTTTTAAAGTTTGAGCGGAAGCATAAATAAGTAGTGATGCGGGCGCCAACACAAACGCCAAAACAACTTGAAAAATCCCAAAACAATATTAATAAATAAGACTCTATAATGATGTCTTGTTCAATGCATGTGCGTGCACCTAGAGCTCCTAGCGTCCTGAGAAACATGTAAAGAAACAAGTGTCAACATTAAAGATGAGTGAGTTCACAGGTTTTCATAAATTCGTTTGTTCGGTTATAGTTTGATTACTCCGTTATCCCCAACCCGAGATAACGTATCAGTTCCATTATTCCAATCCCGGAATAATAAGTTGTTGTTTCCAATATTCCCAACCCGGAATATTAAGTTGTTGTTTCCATTATCCCCAACCCGGGATAATAAGTTGATGTTTCCAATATTCCAAACCCAGAATATTAAGTTGATCCGTAATTAAGTTCAATATTAATGTATATAGGTAGCTAGCCTAAAGTCATGTCACTAAGTGTTCGCGATCGAAGCTGACAGTTGTGCCTCCGTTTTGCCAGGCCTATCACATGACCATGGCGATGTTAGGCCAATCATACACCCGTTGACCATACCCGGTCGGCTAGCGCGACTAGCTCGGATGGGGCTCGTCAGACCCAGTAGTACTACTTATAATTCCCCCGCTATTTAACCCAAATACTAACGATCCGAGGAGATTGTCGAGGACTTAAGTGATAAAGCTGCTTAGTGCCCATAACATTACATTAACATTAACTTAGTTACCGTATAGTTATGTGACGTTAAATTCGTATAACGTAAAGAGATTGAGTTTGAGAGTGTATACATGTTTCTCCCCCTGTTGTTTAAAAACCGGATAAAGTTAGGGGCCGTGAACTCACCTTTATTTGCTCGGTTAGTGTAGCAAAGATGTTATAAGAGATGGGACCGCTAGTTGCGTCCTAACAAACCAATTAATTTCCACGTCAGTGTGTAGTCACACCAATACAAATTCCACACGAAATTTACTCACAAAGTGATACACACAAACAACATATCTAACACTCAAACATGCATGCAAGTATTCTCATGTGATCATAGTAATCAAACAACTTATCATGAACATATCCATGCAACACTTTAATGCATAAAATCACAAGTTATCAACTTTCTGCTTAACACTCAATTATTCAGCTGTTTTCTAGGATTTTTATAAAATAGTTCTAACATTCCAAAAATTCCCATATTTTTACAGTAGGTGACATTTATACCATAGAAATTTATATAATTTTTCCAAGTACTAAATCTTTACCAATTAGCCATAAATATTAATTCATTAAGCTGCAGTCAGATTTACCGTTTTCTGACTGCAGTCCACGGAAGAATTTATTTAAAAATCACTGATCGTCCGGTTAACAAAATTCCAGTTGGAGTTGCCCGGAAATTTCTATACCTAGTTGCTGTACAAAAATCATGACTCAACTCCCTACTGATTTTAAAAACCCAACTTGATAAACAACCAACAAAATTCCAGAATTTTAACAGCTTTAGCTACTGAACTTGTTTAGCCCTTTAAAAATATCAAACGACTTCAGAAAATTATGAATCCAGCGCCATTAGATTCCTTATTCAAATCTATACGTTTTAGACATCAGAAAATCCGTTTTTCGACAACTAACGACCAAGTTACAGCCAGATGAAATCGGCTGTAACTTTCACTCAGCATCCTGTTTCAGCATGTTATTATTATAAACTCGTGTAATCCCGTTCATGCGATTAATCTAGGCGATCAAGAACTGATTTTTAATCATAGACTAATACTAGTAACCTATCCATACAAACTCTAGTTCTTACTTCTAGTTATTATAACCAAAACATACTTGTAACTTGTGATTTCCGAAAACAATTCTGCATGTGAACAATGATCAAATCAGCCGATTACTTAACAGCACTTATACTCCGAAACTATACCATCATGCAGTCTGTGAACAGCAACAATCAACACACATATATTCGAAACAACTAACCCTTCAAGCATACATGTATCCGAAACATTTATATCAATTCTTTCAAGCATGTACATATATATATATATCCGAAACAATACAATCCTCTATCTTATTCAATTATGCAATTCCGAAACAACAAAATCAATACACATATACCCGACTATGATCTAGCAACATATGATAAATTCTAGACTTTTAATGATAAGGTAATCGAACCGTAAATATGTTAAGGAATCCGGTGATCCTGGATAGTTGCGACCGAGACTGAAGATGGCAATGGTTGCTGCTGCGACCGAAAGAAAAGAGCAGGAAAACTGTTGCTTGCTGCGACCGAAAGAAAAGAGCAGGAAACTGTTGCTTGCTGCGACCGAGATGATGATGAGGGTAAGGCAGCCGACTGCAAAGGAAACTCTAGGGTTTTTGTATATGTGAATGTAGGCATGCAAGGGATGATATTTATAGGCGCAAAGGGATAGGGTTGCGGTTTGGTTTAGCACACGGCCGCAAGAGAACAAGGTTACGGTTGGGTTTGTGGCCGTGAGACTAGGGTGGTTGGTTTGGTTTTGATCTTGTGGTTTCGGGTTTGATCTTGCGGCCAAGTATTAGAGTGAGTTAGTTTGATTTGGATTTGATCTCGTGGCCAAGTACTAGGGTGGATTCGGTTTGGGTTTGAACTTGTGGCCGAGAACTTGGTTTGGTTTGATCTTATGGCCGAGGGACTTGACTTGAGCTAAAGTTTAAAACTTGTTACTCCTAGAGTCACGATGAATCGAAGTTGGTTCACGTCGCGGTTCGGTTTAGTTCGTGTACATTTCTACAGTAATTATTCTATAACTAAAATCCACACAACACATAACACGTATTTAATCCATGCACGTTTAATACTTAGCACATATATTATTCGACAAGTGTCACGTGTAATTTATCCGAAAAACCCGGGATATCACATTATCCCCATGTTGAAAGAATTTTCGTCCCGAAAATTGAGTAAACGCGGTTTAGCATGTAACGTACATGTTTAGAGTGCCACGCACAAAGAGTTAGTTCGTTTATAATGGTACGCAACGTTACAAGAAGTTCCCAAGTGTCATACACAAAGATTTCCAAGTGCCATGCACGAGAATTTAGTCAACAATAGTACACGAAAGTATGAGAAAATTTCCAGGTTGTCACATCATCCCCATGTTGAAAGAATTTTCGTCCCGAAAATTTAGGTACTCGTATCGTTAGTTTGCTGCTCAGTTGCAAAGAGATGTGGGTATTTGCTTTTCATTTGGTCCTCTCTTTCCCACGTGAACTCCGGTCCACGCTTAGAGTCCCAACGAACTTTAACGATTGGAATCTTGCTGTGCCTTCGAGTCTTGATCTCACGATCCATGATCTCAATAGGCTTTTCCACGAAGTGTAGTTGTTCATCCACTTGGATCTCATCCAATGGAATAACTAAAGTTTCATCTGATAGACACTTCTTCAGATTTGACACGTGAAATACGTTGTGAACTCCACTGAGTTCGGCAGGGAGGTCTAATTGGTATGCTACGGGTCCGATTCGTTTCAAGATTACAAACGGGCCTACGTACCGTGGGTTAAGTTTGCCCCGTTTTCCAAAGCGGGTTACACCCTTCCAGGGTGACACCTTTAGTAGGACGCGATCGCCTACTTGAAATTCGAGCGGTTTGCGTCGTTGATCAGCGTAGCTTTTCTGTCGATCTCGTGCCGCCGCCATGCGGTTTCTGATTTGTACAATCTTTTCAGTAGCCTCAAGTATTAACTCAGGGCCTGTGAGTTGACTGTCACCGACTTCTGCCCAGCAGACCGGTGATCTACATTTACGACCGTATAATGATTCAAACGGTGCTGCCGAAATACTCGTGTGATAGCTGTTGTTATATGAGAATTCTACTAGAGGCAGGTGAATTTCCCAATTATTTCCGAAGTCCACCACGCATGCCCTAAGCATGTCTTCCAAGGTCTGTATGGTCCTTTCGCTTTGACCATCAGTCTGAGGGTGATAAGCTGTGCTCATATCCAAGCGGGTTCCCAACGCTTTCTGGAGTGACCGCCAGAAGTTTGACGTGAAGCGAGCATCTCTGTCTGAGATGATGGACGTTGGCACACCGTGCCGAGAAACCACTTCCTTAATGTAGATGCGAGTCAACTTCTCCATCTTATCTGTTTCTTTAATAGCTAGGAAGTGTGCAGACTTAGTTAAACGATCCACGATCACCCAGATGGTATCGCAACCACCCAAGGTTCGCGGGAGTTTAGTGATGAAATCCATTGAGATCTGATCCCACTTCCACACTGGGATCTCAGGTTGTTGGAGTAGCCCCGATGGCTTTTGATACTCCACCTTGACTTTTGCACAAGTCAAACATTTACTCACGTAGGTGGCTATATCGGCTTTCATGTTGGGCCACCAATACGCAACTTTAAGGTCTTGATACATCTTATCCGAACCCGGATGGACAGAGTATCGAGATTTGTGAGCTTCGTCCATGACTAGCTCTCTAAGGTTTCCGTAGAGAGGTACCCATATGCGATTCATGAAATGCCGGGCTCCATTGGGCTTTACTTCCCAATCACGTTCCATTTTTCCCACTGATTCGGCTTTGATGTTTTCCTCCTTAACTGCTTCTAACTGGGCGTCGCGTATTTGTTCGGGTAGCCCCGAATGAATAGTGAGTTGTAGTGCTCGTACGCGACGAGGTTTCAAGTGTTCTTTCCTACTGAGGGCATCAGCTACCACGTTAGCTTTACCCGGGTGATACCGAATGGCACACTCATAATCGTTCAAGAGTTCGACCCAGCGACGCTGTCGCATGTTCAACTCCTTCTGATCAAAGATGTGTTGAAGGCTTTTGTGGTCAGTAAAGATTGTGCACTTCGTTCCATAGAGGTAGTGTCTCCAAATCTTAAGTGCAAACACTACTGCTCCCAATTTCAGGTCATGCGTTGTGTAGTTTTTCTCGTGGACCTTCAGCTGTCGCGACGCATACGCGATGACCTTATCGCGTTGCATGAGTACGCATCCCAATCCCTGAATGGAAGCATCACAATACACTACGAAGTCATCTGTCCCTTCCGGCAAGGACAGAATGGGTGCACTGCAAAGTTTCTGCTTCAGCAATTGAAATGCTGCTTCTTGCTTGTCACCCCAAGTATACTTGATACCTTTCTGGGTAAGGGTAGTGAGCGGTTGTGCAATCTTTGAAAACCCCTCGATGAAGCGTCTGTAGTAACCAGCCAATCCTAAGAATTGGTGGATCTCCGTCGGTGTCTTAGGTGCTTCCCAGTTTTTGATGGCTTCAATCTTGGCAGGGTCTACGTGGATACCCTTTTCATTCACGACGTGCCCGAGAAACTGAACTTCCCGGATCCAGAAATCACACTTCGAGAGCTTGGCATATAGCTTTTCCTGTTGAAGTAATCCTAGTAGTAATCGCAGATGCTCAGCATGCTCCTCTTCACTTTTGGAGTAGATGAGTATGTCATCGATGAACACGATGACAAATTTGTCGAGGTATGGTTTACACACGCGGTTCATGAGGTCCATGAATACCGCAGGTGCGTTAGTAAGACCGAATGGCATGACCAAGAACTCGTAATGGCCATACCGAGTGCGAAATGCTGTCTTAGCGATATCCTCCTCCCTGACGCGTAGCTGATGATAACCGGACCGTAAATCAATCTTAGAGTAGTAACTTGACCCTTGCAGTTGGTCGAATAGGTCGTCGATGCGAGGTAACGGGTATCGGTTCTTGACTGTAACCTTGTTGAGTTCCCTATAGTCGATGCACATGCGGAAAGTCCCGTCCTTCTTCTTGACAAACAGGACTGGAGCTCCCCATGGCGAAACGCTTGGTCGGATAAATCCTTTTTCTAGCAGCTCTTGAAGTTGGGTAGACAGCTCCTGCAGCTCGGCTGGAGCTAGGCGGTATGGAGCCTTGGCGATAGGAGTTGCATTGCTTGCCAATTCGATTTCAAACTCCAATTGTCGATGTGGTGGAAGACCAGGTAGTTCTTCTGGGAATACATCGGAAAAATCACGGATGACAGGGATGTCTTCCATACGTTTCTCGTCCTTAGGCTGTTCGGTAATTAGTGCGAGTAAAGCGAAGGAATTCTTTTTCCGAAGATACTTCTGCGCTTGCATAAATGAGATAATGTTGGTGACGGCGCTTGCCTTGTCGCCTTGTACCATCAGGATTTCGTCGTTCGTGAGTGGGATACGGATAGACTTTTCGAAACAGAGAACTTCAGCCCGGACGTCGGATAGCCAGTCCATTCCGACTACCACGTCAAAACTACCCAGGGTAGTTGTCTCCAGATCAATGGTAAAAGTGTGGCCCGCGAGTTTGAGTTGACAGCCGGATACGATTTGGGTCACATCTACCGATTTACCATTGGCTAATTCTATCACATAAGGGGTCTCTAATGGTTTAAGCGTGAGATTTAGGTTCTTCCTAAAAGACTCAGATATAAAGCTCCTATCCGCACCCGTATCAAAAAGCACAGAAGCAAAATGTTCATTAAGGGGAAACTTACCGGTGACCACGTTCGTGTCGTTTCTGGCCTCTCCGCGGCCCAATGTAAATGCGCGACCCTTGGCACCTCCTGTGCCACCGTTCCCATTGTTGTTGTTGTGATTATTGTTGTGGTTGTTGTGGTTGTGGTTGTTTCCACCATTATTGTTGTTGTTGCGCAACTGTGGGCAGTCTCTTCTGAAATGAGCAGTGCTACCACACTGATAGCATCCCCGGTTTATACCCTGCTGCTGACCCTGAGGCTGATTCTGATTCTGTCGGGACATGATTTCCCCACGACAATCCTTTGCCGCATGTCCCATCTTACCACATCTTTGGTAGCGATTTCCGGCACAAGGGCCGTTATGGTGAAGATTGCAGCGGTTGCACTGCGGCTTTCGACCTACATAGCCGCCTGCATTTTGGTTGTTGTTGTTGTAGTTGTTGTTGGAATGATTTTGATGACCCCGGTGGCTGTGGTAATGATTGAACCGTTTCTGGTTCCCTTGTTGCGGATGTGATGACGAAGACTGTCGAACAGTGGAGTCTTCAAATTTTCTTTTGTTATCTGGAGCGACTTCGGTTGTACCCCGTGCTGGCAGTTTCTTCTGTTCCACCGCTTTATCGGTGAGTTTGTGAGCCAATCGGATTGCTTGATGTTCAGTTACAGGGTTACTAGACATCACCATACCCTGAATTTCCGGAACCAGACCCCCGAGATAGAACTCGAGTCTTTTCTCCACCGTGTTGGCCAATTCAGGACACAGAAATACCAAGTCATGGTGTTTTGCGGTGTAAGCCTCAATTTCCGATCCCACCATCTTGTGGTTCCATAGAGCTTGCTCTAACTGTTGCACTCTGTCTCATGGACAGTACTCCTCTTTAATCAGGGCCTTGAACTCAGTCCATGCCATTGCATTTGCAGCTAACAGTCCACGTGTTTGGACTTGGGCATTCCACCATGTCAGTGCCCCCTCTTCCAGTGTTGAGGCTGCGTATTTGACCTTGTTTGCCTCTAGGCAGTTGCACATTTCAAAAACGGATTCTGATTTTTCGATCCAGCGGACCAATCCAATGGGTCCTTCCGCCCCGAGAATTTGCTAGGCTTTGCGTCAAGGAACATCTTATAGGGGTTAAAGCCCCCTCCTGCTGACAGAGAACAGGAAGTCAGCAAGGAATTTTACTAGCCTCACTATTAGATTTCCACGCGAAAATTTAATAATGGTTACCTGCCGGCTGGTTCTGAACACCCGCTAAAGCTGCGTTCACATGCTCCTGAATCATGGCAGCTAGCTCTTCGGGCGTCAAGTTAAGGTTTCCACGTCTTCCAGTCGCCATTTAGATCTTCGAAACACAACACAAACACACCCCGATAAGTCTATATATCCAATATAGCTACTCTACTTCGTACTTTAATAATTAGTAAGTTATGTCAACTCAATATGTTAAATAATCAAAAGAAATACTTGATTAATTGAAATTTCAACGTCTTACAAAAGTGCAAATCACACATACGAATTCACTATAAAGTCTCAAGTTTAAACACAAGTGGGAAAATAAATAAACTGAAGGAAAACAAATATAAACGAGACGTGTCAGTCGTCTACGTCTCCATTCCCCAAGTCACTGTCGTTGTCGTTGTCGTCATCCTGTGCGGCATTTCCAGCTTCCTCAGCTGGGTCCTCCTCCTCCGGATCCTCTTCAGGATCCTCCTCTGGATCCTTTTCTGGATCCTCCTCTACCGGCACTGGAGGGACCGGTGCTGGTGCAAGTGCTTGATTTTGCAGTTCCTGAATGTTCCAACTATTTTCCAGGACTCTGTCCTCAAGCCAGTCAGCTCTTATCTGCTCCGCACGCAGATCTCTGGCTATGGTGTTACGAGCTATCTTACTCGTACGATGCTCTTCCTCGAGCGAGTCGGTCTTTCCTGTAAGGTGTCGGATCATCCATCCTTGTGCTAAGATGGTTTCCTGCATTCTTTCTAGCTGTTTTTGTTGTGTATGCACTAGGATTCTAAGCATGTCGATTCCTATTTCTACAGGATTAACCGGTTCAACCGGTACAGCAATAGTTGGACGTAACGACGACTCCTCCCCCAGAGCGAGCCTCTTCCTCGCCACTGAGCGTGTCTCTACGCCGTAAGGTGGTATGGGTTCCACCATTGGTGCCTTTCCTAGTGCCCTTGATGGCGTAAGTCTGTCGGACGATGATGACGATGAGGATGATGACATTGCCTGTTAGGCCGTGTAGTTAGTTATGAGTTGTTTTCATTTCTTATTATGAAGACATAATCTACCAAACACAGTTGGGGTATATAACAAGATATAATAATTCGGTGCCAAACTAAGTCTAGTGTCGTGATATCAGCTATAGTTTAGGTCTACTTCTAATGCAAACCTGGTTCTCTATAGCTAGTGGCTCTGATACCAATCTGTCACACCCTCAATTTCCACTTGCGGAGTTTTACCGCGAGGCGTGTGAACAAACCAGAATCTGAAACACTAGTACGTCGAACGACTCTACATGATTTGATTATACGTTTCTCAAAAATCATTTGTTGTTAATTTTATATTACCAATATTTAGCATGAGTATCAGTTTTTAAAGTTTGAGCGGAAGCATAAATAAGTAGTGATGCGGGCGCCAACACAAACGCCAAAACAACTTGAAAAATCCCAAAACAATATTAATAAATAAGACTCTATAATGATGTCTTGTTCAATGCATGTGCGTGCACCTAGAGCTCCTAGCGTCCTGAGAAACATGTAAAGAAACAAGTGTCAACATTAAAGATGAGTGAGTTCACAGGTTTTCATAAATTCGTTTGTTCGGTTATAGTTTGATTACTCCGTTATCCCCAACCCGGGATAACGTATCAGTTCCATTATTCCAATCCCGGAATAATAAGTTATTGCTTCCAATATTCCCAACCCGGAATATTAAGTTGTTGTTTCCATTATCCCCAACCCGGGATAATAAGTTGATGTTTCCAATATTCCAAACCCAGAATATTAAGTTGATCCATAATTAAGTTCAATATTAATGTATATAGGTAGCTAGCCTAAAGTCATGTCACTAAGTGTTCGCGATCGAAGCTGACAGTTGTGCCTCCGTTTTGCCAGGCCTATCACATGACCATGGCGATGTTAGGCCAATCATACACCCATTGACCATACCCGGTCGGCTAGCGCGACTAGCTCGGATGGGGCTCGTCAGACCCAGTAGTACTACTTATAATTCCCCCGCTATTTAACCCAAATACTAACGATCCGAGGAGATTGTCGAGGACTTAAGTGATAAAGCTGCTTAGTGCCCATAACATTACATTAACATTAACTTAGTTACCGTATAGTTATGTGACGTTAAATTCGTATAACGTAAAGAGATTGAGTTTGAGAGTGTATACATGTTTCTCCCCCTGTTGTTTAAAAACCGGATAAAGTTAGGGGCCGTGAACTCACCTTTATTTGCTCGGTTAGTGTAGCAAAGATGTTATAAGAGATGGGACCGCTAGTTGCGTCCTAACAAACCAATTAATTTCCACGTCAGTGTATAGTCACACCAATACAAATTCCACACGAAATTTACTCACAAAGTGATACACACAAACAACATATCTAACACTCAAACATGCATGCAAGTATTCTCATGTGATCATAGTAATCAAACAACTTATCATGAACATATCCATGCAACACTTTAATGCATAAAATCACAAGTTATCAACTTTCTGCTTAACACTCAATTATTCAGCTGTTTTCTAGGATTTTTATAAAATAGTTCTAACATTCCAAAAATTCCCATATTTTTACAGTAGGTGACATTTATACCATAGAAATTTATATAATTTTTCCAAGTACTAAATCTTTACCAATTAGCCATAAATATTAATTCATTAAGCTGCAGTCAGATTTACCGTTTTCTGACTGCAGTCCACGGAAGAATTTATTTAAAAATCACTGATCGTCCGGTTAACAAAATTCCAGTTGGAGTTGCCCGGAAATTTCTATACCTAGTTGCTGTACAAAAATCATGACTCAACTCCCTACTGATTTTAAAACCCAACTTGATAAACAACCAACAAAATTCCAGAATTTTAACAGCTTTAGCTACTGAACTTGTTTAGCCCTTTAAAAATATCAAACGACTTCAGAAAATTATGAATCCAGCGCCATTAGATTCCTTATTCAAATCTCTACGTTTTAGACATCAGAAAATCCGTTTTTCGACAACTAACGACCAAGTTACAGCCAGATGAAATCGGCTGTAACTTTCACTCAGCATCCTGTTTCAGCATGTTATTATTATAAACTCGTGTAATCCCGTTCATGCGATTAATCTAGGCGATCAAGAACTGATTTTTAATCATAGACTAATACTAGTAACCTATCCATACAAACTCTAGTTCTTACTTCTAGTTATTATAACCAAAACATACTTGTAACTTGTGATTTCCGAAAACAATTCTGCATGTGAACAATGATCAAATCAGCCGATTACTTAACAGCACTTATACTCCGAAACTATACCATCATGCAGTCTGTGAACAGCGACAATCAACACACATATATTCGAAACAACTAACCCTTCAAGCATACATGTATCCGAAACATTTATATCAATTCTTTCAAGCATGTACATATATATATATATATCCGAAACAATACAATCCTCTATCTTATTCAATTATGCAATTCCGAAACAACAAAATCAATACACATATACCCGACTATGATCTAGCAACATATGATAAATTCTAGACTTTTAATGATAAGGTAATCGAACCGTAAATATGTTAAGGAATCCGGTGATCCTGGATAGTTGCGACCGAGACTGAAGATGGCAATGGTTGCTGCTGCGACCGAAAGAAAAGAGCAGGAAAACTGTTGCTTGCTGCGACCGAGATGATGATGAGGGTAAGGCAGCCGACGGCAAAGGAAACTCTAGGGTTTTTGTATATGTGAATGTAGGCATGCAAGGGATGATATTTATAGGCGCAAAGGGATAGGGTTGCGGTTTCGTTTAGCACACGGCCGCAAGAGAACAAGGTTACGGTTGGGTTTGTGGCCGTGAGACTAGGGTGGTTGGTTTGGTTTTTATCTTGTGGTTTCGGGTTTGATCTGCGGCCAAGTATTAGAGTGAGTTAGTTTGATTTGGATTTGATCTCGTGGCCAAGTACTAGGGTGGATTCGGTTTGGGTTTGAACTTGTGGCCGAGAACTTGGTTTGGTTTGATCTTATGGCCGAGGGACTTGACTTGAGCTAAAGTTTAAAACTTGTTACTCCTAGAGTCACGATGAATCGAAGTTGGTTCACGTCGCGGTTCGGTTTAGTTCGTGTACATTTCTACAGTAATTATTCTATAACTAAAATTCACACAACACACAACACGTATTTAATCCATGCACGTTTAATACTTAGCACATATATTATTCGACAAGTGTCACGTGTAATTTATCCGAAAAACCCGGGATATCACATTATCCCCATGTTGAAAGAATTTTCGTCCCGAAAATTGAGTAAACGCGGTTTAGCATGTAACGTACATGTTTAGAGTGCCACGCACAAAGAGTTAGTTCGTTTATAATGGTACGCAACGTTACAAGAAGTTCCCAAGTGTCATACACAAAGATTTCCAAGTGCCATGCACGAGAATTTAGTCAACAATAGTACACGAAAGTATGAGAAAATTTCCAGGTTGTCACAACTTTCACCTCCAGCCAGAAGCATAGAAAATGAGTTACCTAGTGATGAGAGGAGGTTGGTTAGCCTAGGAGTTCTTGAGTGCACTTTTTCTGGTCACCGGTAGCGAGGAGGGAGAGGCAGTTACGTATACGCAGGTTAGGGTTCACGGCCGTAGGGGAAAGAAAACAAAAAAAATATCTCTTAATTACACATGCACAACTACCTAATATATGAAGAATAGAAGTTTGGGGTGGTTTAGGAAGTTGAGTGGGGTTGGGCCAATTGTAAGGACTAATGGCATATAGTTGGTTGGGCTGCAAAAATAAAAGGAGTAGTGAGGGTGTTGGGTCAAACCGTTAAGAGACATAAATCTCAAACATGATATCCCCTTTTTTTACCCATCAACAACTAATAAATTATATAATCAATTAGCTATTAAAATATATAAATGTACAATTGCATGCTATGTTTTGGGCCTCATCAGTTTCGAGTTAGATCGACAAGCGAGAGATGTGCTTCGGTTCAAACGGTTTGGGTTGGTACAACACGATATGGGATTGGTTTCGGCTACACGTTTGCACACTATAGGTTAATAAATATAAATTTAATTCTTTGAATAAGATAAGTATATAATTAATTTGTCGAAGCGAAACGAATGGTTATACCTCGAAGTTACATGTTGTCACATCATCTCCAAGTTGAAAGAAATTTCGTCCCGAAATTTGCAAACAGTCGCTGAAGATGCTAATGCGTTGATTGAGCGCTTCCATGGGGTGTTACATCATCCCCAAGTTGGTCTGGAATTTCGTCCCGAAATTCAGTAGCAACTTCAGCTTCGGATGTATCATTTTTGAATAGTTGAGGATACTTGCACATCATTTGATCTACTCGTTCCTAGGTGAATTTTGGGCCACGTTTTGAGTTCCAACGAACCCGAACTATAGGAATTTTACTGCGTTTAAGCGCTTTGACTTCCCGATCCATGATCTCAACTGGTTCTTCAATGAAATGGAGTTGGTCATCGATCTTGAGTTCTTTGTATGGAACCACAAGTGTCTCATCAGATAGACACTTCTTCATATTCGATACATGAAAGACATTGTGCACACCAATGAGTTCTTTAGGTAAATCCAGTCTATAAGCCACTGTGCCAATTCTTTCTATGACCTCGAATGGTCCAACATACCGCGGATTGAGCTTGCCTCGTTTCCCAAAACGAATAACACCCTTCCAAGGTGAGACCTTCAACAAAACCCTGTCACCAACTTGAAATTCCAACGGTTTCCTATGTTTATCAGCATAGCTTTTCTAGCGATCACGAGCTGCCACCATTCAGTTTCTAATCTGAAAGATCTTCTCTGATGTTTCAAGCACGAGTTCGGGACCAGTGATTTGGCTATCTCCAACTTCAGCCCAACAAATAGGTGATCGACATTTCTGTCCGTACAATGCTTCGAACGGTTTGGCCTGTATGCTCGAGTGATAACTATTGTTGTAAGAGAATTCCACCAGGGGTAGGTGTCTTTCCCAACCTTTACCGAAATCAATAACACACGCTCGCAGCATGTCCTCAAGTGTCTGGATGGTGCGTTCAGTCTGACCCTCGGTTTGTGGGTGATAGGCCGTGCTTATATCTAATCGCGAGCCAAATGATTTATGCATGGACTGCCATAGGTAGGACACAAAAAGAGGATCACGATCGGAGATGATAGAAGTGGGCACTCCGTGCCGCGAGACTACTTCCTTGAAGTATAAGCTGGCAAGCGTGTCATATTTTTCGGTTTCTTTGGTCGCGAGGAAGTGGGCAGATTTAGTTAGGCGGTCCACGATTACCCAGATGGTGTCGTTTCCACTTTGATTTCTCGGTAGCCCGGTGACAAAATCCATGGAAATTTGCTCCCATTTCCATGTTGGTATTTCTGGTTGCTGAAGTAACCCAGACGACTTTTGATAATCGGTCTTGACCCTAGCACAGATCAAGCACTTGCTGACATACTTTGCTATACTTGCCTTCATGTTAGGCCACCTGTACAATACCTTCAGATCATGACACATCTTGTCAGAACCAGGATGTATCGAGTATCGAGACCTGTGTGCTTCGTCCATCACGAGCTCTCGCAATTTTCCGAAGGATGGAACCCATATACGTTCCATGAAGTAAAGAATGCCATCAGATTTGAGCTCGAGTTGTTTCTCCATGCCCTGCATGGATTCAGCTAGGAGGTTCTCTTCCTTTAGTGCTTCAACTTGAGCGTTGCGAATTTGCTCGGGAAGATTCGAATGGATCGTAAGCTGTAGAGCACGAATTCATTTGGCCTTAGTTTCTTTTCGGCTGAGGGCGTCGGCTACAACGTTTTCCTTGCCCAGAAGATATTTGATTGCACACTCATAATCATTTAGAAGTTCAACCCATATGCGTTGTCGCATGTTCAACTCCTTTTAGTCAAGTATGTGCTGGAGACTCTTGTGATTGGTGTATATCGTGCACTTGGTACCGTACAAGTAGTGTCTCCATATCTTGAGTGCAATACTACAACTCCCAGCTCCAGGTCATGGGTAGTGTAGTTCTTTTCATGAACCTTGAGTTGTCTGGACGCGTAAGAAATGACTTTCTCGTTTTGCATCAACAGCAGCCGAGTCCCTGAATGGATGCATCGCAGTAGACAAAGAAATCCTCAGTGCCTTCGGGTAAAGATAGAATAGGTGCACTACAGAGCTTCTCTTTCAAATGCTGAAACACAAATTCTTGAGCATCACCCCACTTGTAGGTGGTACCTTTTTTAGTTAGAGCAGTAAGAGGTTGTGTAATCATTGAGAATCCTTTAATGAATCTATGGTAATAACCTGCCAGGCCAAGGAATTGGCGGATTTCTGTTGGAGTTTTGGGTGTAGGACAATTCTTGATAGAGTCGTTCTTGGCTGGATCAACGTGAATCCCAGCTTCATTGACCATGTGACCGAGGAAACGGACTTCACGAAGCCAAAAGTCGCATTTCAAGAATTTAGCATAAAGTTGTTCATTCCGTAAGAGTTCCAATATAAGACGTAGATGTCGCTCGTGTTCCTCCTGACTCTTAGAGTAGATTAGGATATCGTCAATGAAAACAATGACGAACTTGTCAAGATAAGGCTTGTGCACTTTGTTCATAAGATCCATGAAAACCGCGGGTGCATTCGTTAGCACAAAAGGCATAACGAGGAACTCGTAATGGCTGTATCGAGTCCTGAATGCTGTTGTGGAGATGTCTTCATCTCGGACTCTCAACTGATGATAGCCCGATCTCAGATCGATTTTGGAGTAAAAACTTGACCCTTGTAATTGGTCGTATAGATCATCAATGCGTGGAAGTGGATAACAGTTCTTGACAGTCACCTAGTCAATACACATGCGAAAAGTACCATCCTTCTTTTTGACAAAAAGTATGGGGGCTCCCCATGGTGACGAGCTAGGCCGGATAAAACCTTTATCCAGGAGCTCTTGCAATTGCATAGATAGCTCTTCTAGTTCGGTCGGTGCTAATCGATATAGTGCTCGAGCTATAGGTGTTGTTCCAGGAGTTAGCTCGATTTGGAATTCGACTTGGCAGTGAGGTGGAAGACCAGGTAGTTCTTCAGGAAAGACTTTGGGAAAGTCGCGAACAATAGGAATATCTTCGACCTTTTTCTCTTCTGTTTGAACATCAACAATAAGAGCTAGAATAGCAGTATGGCCCTTTCGTAAACATTTCTGGGGCTTCATGAATGAAATGATGCTTACGATACCCGCGGTCACCCTTTTTAAGTTTTTATTTGTTTTTATTATTTATAGTTTATTTATTAATATTATTATTATTTTAAACTTTATTATTCATCATTTATTATTTACTACTAATAGTATAACGAAATCTAAAACACCTAATTCATCATCAATTACCGTTTTATTTTCGAATTAAACCGAAGAAACTGTTTCCAATCATGTATTAAGACTCAATCATAACTCAATTCAGTTATAGAATCATTGTGGCAATCAATCCTCTGATCGAAACTGTTGAAACCAAAACACAACTCAAATCAGCCTTCTATCTATAAATAGTGAACCTTAGACTCATTTAGGACTCGCTCACATTTGCTGCAAACCCTCTATTTTCGAGTTATTCATCGCCGGAAGTATTGGAGTCTTGACCGGATCCTTGCCGGAAATTTTAACGTAATACTGTTTCGGTATAATCTTTACCTATTTATTTTCCCTTTGTTATATTATATCTTGTGCAAACAAATGTAAAGAGTATACAAGAAAAATCAAAATAGTTTCATCTGGTTCAGTTTGTAAAAGTTTAAATGTAGAAGATGAACCAGACTTGTGTTTAAAAGAATTTAAAATGGTGATTACACCGGGTTAGACACACAGTCCAGTGATGGACTGTGTGCATTTAAAACGCATGGTTCCGGGTTCGAGTCTTAACATGTTGCCGATTTCCTAAATAATGCAAACCCTTTTTATAACATATATATAAAACAGTTCAGATAGCATATAAATTTAATTAAAATCCTAAATCCTCCGGGTTAGTCACACAGCCCAATTGGTCGGGCTGTGTGCAACGTGAATCAAGGGGCGCGAGTTTGAGTCCAGGTATACGCATTGCACTGTTAAATAAAAACAAAACCTTTTTAAATAAAATTAATTAAGATTGACCATAGAATGTGTATATATAGAATTAAAAACGAATATATTCCGGGTTAGACAAGTAGCTCAGTTGGTAGAGTTGCGTGCACGTAAACGAGAGGTCACGCGTTCGAGTCTCACACGCTACCAAAAATCACCCAGTTCGACCCGCTGAAGGGTATATTTTTTTAATTAACCTTTTGTTTATTTTTTTTCTCCAAAAACTATAAAAATATATAATAAAAATAAGTCCTGTTTAAGCATAAAAATTAGTAACAAATACAACAAAAGTATCTAAAAAGCCTAATAAATTTCATTAAATAAAAATACTAATTTTAAGTAAAAGAAATATATTTACCGAATTATTACGTGAATATTTAGGTTAGCTTTCTCGTCGGTTGGTACCTTTAAATAGTGCGTGCTCGTTATCAAATCAAGAACGCACCCACTGTGAGTGAATTCCTACAAACTTCCCCTTTTTATTCATGTTTTGGGGTGTATCATGTGTCGTTTTATTTATATCATTTATTCAAAACTCGTGCTACCACCATTATACTTTCTCATTTCACATTAGGCCCATCAGTTCCCTGTTTCATACGGGTTGAGCATCGCATTGCCTAATTAGATCGGCTCCATTGACTGAGCCTTGATCTCACAGCACATCGTTTATCGTGCTCACATGTACCTTGCTAGATGATTATGTGGTTTGTGGATAGATTATATATACGTTGCTCATATTTGGTTTATGCACATTTTATTAAATTAATAAAATATCAATCCTTTTTAATGTTTAAACGGGATTCACTCGCCAACTTTTGTTGACCCAAATCTCTATTTTTACACATGATACAGGTGATCAGGTTGAAGCAAGGAGCACAAAGGATTGGTCCTTAGAAGAAGAATAAATCATTACTTGAATGTCTTGTTTAGAACATTTGGTGTTTGTATGGTTTTTGTGTTGATTGGAATAGTTCTTTTTAATTTGAAATAATAAATATGAAACTTTTATAATAGTAAATGTCATGAGCTTTGATGAAAACCCAATCATGCCCCGGCTACCATATCCTCTGCGGGTCAGGGTGTGACAGATTGGTATCAAAGCTCTTGACTATTGGGATATAGGATAGGTTATTAGACCCTTAGAGCCTATACTATAGTCGATTAGATTTTAATTGCTTACGTGTTAATTGGTTACATGCAAACTCATGATATTTACTTGTTTTACATTCACTTCACACACAAATACATGCAAGCACTCCTACTACTGTATGATTTTGTGATATACATATTGTTAACATAACATGTTTACATATATACGCATCACGCACGTCTCAGTTTTCACATATTTAAACATTTTCATGATTCTTTACTCAAAATTTTGTGATGTTTTCATTTTTCAATCTCATCAAAGTGAGTTCTACGACGGACATATAGTAACTGGAAGGGTACAAGTACCGGTAGTCGAAATGTCCTGTCTAGGATTGGCATTTGTATAAATCCAATATAATGGACCAGTTTGCCTACATAGGGACTAACGATGAGAGTACGAAGGACCTATTAGGCCAAAGCATGCCACACCAAACATCGTGTGAACTAATCACACTTTGAGTCGTCACTGTGTCTACACCAGGACACCTTCCGACTTTATACCTCGCAATCATGTTTTACGATTTTCACTCGGGTGGTGCGAGTGTTAACAGGCGAAAATAAATTTGAATCCTACAAAGCCCGGTAGTCATAGGCGCCCACATGACTACTTAGGCCAAGTACGGGGGACATATGGGGGCCCAAACATGAGCAAGGCCCAAGACATCCTATGGATGTAGTGAATTTATTTTCTCATTTGTTTTATGGATGTTAATTTTTAAATGCGACACATGACACCTATACGCCAAACTCATAAACTCGTCACGTATTCCTTGTAGATGTCTTCTAGGCACTCTCATGGAGGTAGGAGATCAGGAAGATCTGGCGAGCGCATGGCTGCTCAAATAGCCCAACAAATGGCCGCCGTAATTCCCGACATTGTAATTCCAGTCCAACAAGCCCTCGCCGCTAATCCTGTCAACCCAACCAATCAAGAGGGTCAAAATGCTGCCAACCCTCCCACAAACACCACCAAGTGCACCAACAAGCACTTCAACACATGTGACCCTCCAAAGTACAAAGGGACTGAAGGGGTCACTGCTCTCCTTTGGTGGTTTGAGGAGATGGAGAGTACCTTTCTCAATTGTGATTGTCCCAATGACCGTAAGGTGCGTTATGCTACTGGTCGTCTGTATGGAGTAGCACTCACGTGGTGGAACGCTGAGAAGGGCAGACAAGGCACCGAAGCCGCGGTAGCCCTAACTTGGGAAGAATTAAGAGAACTCATGACCAGATGCTTCCGTCCGAGAAGTGAAATTAAGAAGTTAGAAGATGAGTTCTATTTCTTGAAACAGAAAGAGGGAGACCATATAACCTACAACAAGAGGTTTCTCGAGTTGAATCAAATGGTTCCCAATTTGTTCACTCCTCTCTTCCGTTTGATCGAGCACTACATTCGGGGTCTTCCCTCGAAAATTCAAGACTATGTGATGAGTACTACACCTGCAACTTTGGAAGCAGCAATGGAGCTAGCTACTGAGCTCACTGAAAATCACATCAGGAACGGGGATTTCAAGGACGAAAAGAAGAAGGATAAAACACCAACTGAAACCCCTACCTCAACCCAAACTGGATCCTCTTCTCGATTTGCTGGCAAGAGAAAGCGAAATGGGAAGAACTTTGCCATCACTCAAACAAACCAGCCAACTCAACACCATTAACCTATTGTTGCCGCTCCAATCACCCAAGTTGCTTCCGCTACCGCACCATTCAAGAAACAATATACAGGACCTCACCCACAATGCAACTGATGTCAATATCACCACCATCTCGAGAACCCATGTCTTCACTGCACAAGTTGTGGTCGTGCAGGTCATAAATCCAAACCTCTCGCTCTCTTCAAAGACCAGCCCGCAATCAACCTCAAGCCCAACCAAACAACCAGGTGGTGGGCCAAGCTCCCTACCAACAACCTCTACTATTACCCCCTGCACAATCGATGGCCCAACCCTTTTACCAACCTAACTACCCTATGCCGCCCGTCAGAACTTGTTTTAATTGTGGTGATCCAACCCATTTCCGCAACACATGTCCGCGTTTAGTGAACATCATCAATGCACAAGCTCAAGCTAATCCTGTGAACCAAGCCAACCAAGCCAATCCGCCAGCAAGAGGTAGAGCTTTTAACATCAATGCCAACCAGGCTAGAGCGGATATCAACGTGGTTAACGGTACGTTTCTCATTAACGGTAGTTATGCATCTATTCTTTTTGACACTAGCGCGGATAAGAGTTTTGTGTCCCTAGAGTTCGAATCTATTCTTGGTTTACCTCGCGTTAGTCTAGCCGAATCATTTACAGTGGAAGTAGCAGATGGTGAACCTATTACGTAAGACTCCATCATTCGCGATTGCACCCTTACTCTCAATGATCATGATTTTCCAATCGATTTTATTCCTATGAAGTTGGGTAGTTTCGACGTCATCATTGGTATGGACTGGCTTAGTCAGCATCACGCTGAAGTCGTTTCTTATGAAAAATTTATTCGAATTCCTCTCGCCGACGGCCAAACTCTTCGTATTTTTGATGAAACCCCATCAAAGGACTCAAGTTTATGTCGTGCCTTCAAGCTCGAAAAATACCTTCACAAGGACTACATAGCATTCTTAGTGCACATTGTCAAGAAAGAGGGCAAGGAGAAAAAACTTGAAGACATTCCAATTGTTAAAGAATTTCCTCAAGTTTTTCCCGACGATGTTTCAGGACTTCCTCCTGTGCGAGAAGTCGAATTTCGAATCGATCTTGTACCGGGTGCTACACCAGTTGCCAAATCTCCATATCGGTTAGCCCCATCTGAAATGCAAGAGTTAGCTAGTCAACTGCAAGAGTTGACTGACAAGGATTTATACATCCTAGCTCATCACTTGGGGTGCATCGGTTCTTTTCGTCAAAAATAAGGATGGAACTTTTCGAATGTGCATCACTATAGCGAGCTTAACAAGCTGACTATCAAGAACCGCTATCCTTTACCTCGCATTGATGACCTTCTAGATCAACTTCAGGGTGCCACCTGTTTCTCAAAAATCGATCTTCATTCTGGTTATCATTAGCTTAGAGTACGTGAAGAAGACATTCCGAAGACTGCCTTTGGAACTCGCTACAGTCACTACGAATTCATGGTCATGCCTTTTGGTTTGACCAATGCTCCCGCTGTTTTCATGGATCTAATGAATAGGGTGTGCAAACCCTACCTTGATCGTTTTGTTATTGTCTTTATCGATGATATTTATATTTATTCCAAGACCAAATCAGATCATGAACGACACCTTTGACTCATCCTGACACTTTTGAAAACCGAAAAGCTCTACGCTAAGTGTTCGAAATGTGAATTTTTAGTTAAAAGAAGTTCAATTTTTTGGTCACGTCGTCAACGACAAAGGAATTCATGTCGACCCTGCAAAGATTAAAGCAGTGCAAGAATGGCAAGCTCCACGCACTCCTACTGAAGTTAGATCATTCCTCGGCTTAGCTGGTTATTATCAACGTTTCATCGCAAACTTCTCTCGTATTGCATTACCACTCACAGCCTTGACTCACAAGGGTAAGCCTTCGTTTGGGGGCCCAAGCAGGAAGAGGCTTTTCAAACCTTGAAACAAAAGCTTTGTGATGCACCCATTCTCACTCTCCCCGGCGGTTGTGAAGACTTCGTGTTCTTTTGTGAGCATCAGGGCAGGGACTAGGGTGTGTCTTAATGCAAAGAGGAAAGGTGATAGCCTACGCCTCAAGGCAACTCAAAGTACATGAAAAGAATTACACCACTCACGACCTGGAACTCGGAGCAGTCGTGTTCGCTCTAAAGATATGGAGACATTATCTTTATGGTACAAAGTGTGAGATTTACATGGACCACAAGAGCCTTCAACATATCTTTAATCAAAAAGAGTTAAACATGAGGTAATGACGATGGGTCGAACTCTTGAATGATTATAATTTTGTGAAATCTGTTATCAACCTAGTAAAGCTAATGTTGTGGCTGATGCTCTTAGTCGAAAGGAGTATGTAACTCCATTCATCTTTTGTGTTCTCAAATCATAACTGATCTTCAAAACCGCATTCGCGCAGCTCAACATACTTCTGTCAACATTAAAGCAACAGTGAAGGTTAGAAGTTCACGCCCGGCCTCCAGCATGATGTGAGGTTTGTCAAACCTAATAGCACTATCAACTAATACCCCGCGTATGCCCACCCGGAAATCTAATCGGTAAAATACAGGGACCTTCATGATAGAGTTTTCGTTTAGTGTAAGTGTACTATCCACCTCCAGTGGATAGCATGTTTCAGTGGTCCACGCAAGGGACGTGCGCGTAACCCAAACTAGGGCTACCGTAAAAAGTGTTGTCCCGAACCAAGGACGCATGCTTTTAGAAAAGAGTTGTGAACTCACCTTAGTTTGCTCGGCATTAAACTTGAAAGGTAATCAGGAAGGTCAACTTTGTCCTGATATGTTTACCGTTTCAATTAGTTCAATTTATGAATTCCTACACGTAGTCTAACACATAATCAACGAATCACGTTGTCGTACAAATTACACGTTTAAGTAAGTTAGAGTAGGTGATCGCCTATTTCCATATAATGCATTCATAGACACCCGTTAATATTTTCAATAACATACAACACGTTGTTGCAATATATAATCATATTTAACACGTTCACAAATACTTTTAGCTTACTGCAGTTTCATGTCAGTTTTAAGGCAGTATTGCGGAATTTATTTAAAATACTAAACGAACTCATAAAATTATGATATTTTAAAACAACTTTTAGTTCCCGAAATCTTTTCTATTTGTTTCATAACGTGAATCTTTACACAAAATCACTAAAAAATCATTCTCTACACCTAGGTCTGATCTACAACTTTCTAATGACAGTTTACGCCAAAAAATCATTTAAAATCCTCGTTTATTCTTTTTACGAAATTCCAGTTGGAGATTTTCATGACCTCCTGGAACTTCCTATATTAAAAATGTGAGATCATAACTCATGTCCCACATTGAGTTATGATACTCGTAATGGGCTACAAATTTTGACGGAAAACACAGCCTGAACCTTTGACACGAAAAAATTCATAAAACATTCATTTTTCGTCGAAAAAATACCATTCCAGTGGGGTTTGAAATATTTTTCCTGTAAGTTCACCTTATACTCAAGAAAAATCAGTTCTTGACAAAATTTGACCTAGTTACAGCCGCTTAAAGTCGGCTGTAACGTTCTGGACAGCACCTATTTTGTTACTCGAACCCAATAAACGATTATCTACGCAACTTATTGACTTAACAATCACAGCAGATTATAATCCTAATGTAAATCACCAGCTAGTTCACCAAACTTCAATATTTAACCCACCAATAAATCACTAGTGACTACCCGAACCCATATTCAACCATACCACATCAACAATGCGATTTCTACTCACTCTACACAACATGTAACCATCAAAACGACATGTATAATCATCACAACAGAAAAACACACTCATGACACTTATTCTTATATTACGAATCACAACCCTAATGATTCATGTCAAGTCCCCGAGATCACATAACCCATCACGTACGACTTCCTAACAACCAAGTCGACAATAACGCCCCATATAACAGAATCATCAATTAAATATATAAAATTCAACCTTGATAACAGAATTTTTAATCGCATAAATCAAATATAACCACTGTCACCTCCTGCCAGAAGCATAGAAAACTAGTTACCTAGTGATGAGAGGAGGTGGGTTAGCCTAGGAGTTCTTGAGTGCACTTTTTCTGGTCACCGGTAGCGAGAGAGAGAGAGAGGCAGTTACGTATACGCAGGTTAGGGTTCACGGCCGTAAGGGAAAGAAAACAAAAAAAAATATCTCTTAATTACACATGCACAACTACCTAATATATGAAGAATAGAAGTTTGGGGCGGTTTAGGAAGTCGAGTGGGGTTGGGCCAATTGTAAGGACTAGTGGCATATAGTTGGTTGGGCTGCAAAAATAAAAGGAGCAGTGAGGGTGTTGGGTCAAACCGTTAAGAGACATAAATCTCAAACATGATATCCCCTTTTTTTACCCATCAACAACTAACAAAATATATAATCAATTAGCTATTAAAATATATAAATGTATAATATTCATGCTATGTTTTGGGCCTCATCAGTTTCGAGTTAGATCGACAAGCGAGAGATGTGCTTCGGTTCAAATGGTTTGGGTTGGTACAACACGATATGGAATTGGTTTCGGCTACACGTTTGCACACTATAAGGTTAATAAATATAAATTTAATTCTTTGAATAAGATAAGTATATAATTAATTTTTCGAAGCGAAACGAATGGTTTATACCTCGAAGTTACGGGTTGTCACATCATATCCAAGTTGAAAGAACAGTCGCTGAAGATGCTAATGCGGTTGATTGAGCTCTTCCATGGGATGTTACAAAAGTTGTTATATGTACTTTTTGTCAGTCTGTTACATGGTCAGAAAAGTTACTTTATGTAACATTGAATCTCAACCATAGATTTTTTTATAAATGGTGGAGATTGAGGTTTCAAAGTTTTTTCAACTTAATAAGGTTTTCTTATTATCTTTTCCCATGTATATATATATAGTGAAAGTGTAAAATACAATACCCTTTAACGTACAATACGTACGATATGAAATAATGACATGCGTGATTAGGGTTTTACCCCATGTGTTTATTTTTTTCAGGCGTGATTATGGATATGAGTTTTATGACGTGCGTAATTTTATCTCGTACGTAGCGTACGTTAAGGAATATTGTACGTTAACCAACCCATATATATATATATATATATATATATATATATAAATGGGATCAGGAGAAAACGATTGGAAGTGTGAAAACGGTGAGAACGGATCCTGGCCAAACACGTGTCAGGGGCGCTAAATGTTATGTGGGGTACGATTGTCATTGTTCAAGTTCGCTTAATAGATGGTGTTATAATTCATTCTAAACAAAAGTCCATCAGATATCGCGTGTTGTTCTTTATTCTTGTTTCTATGGCGTTTTTTTTTCAAATTTATTTTCAAAGCAATATTTTTTTAAAACGTCGTTCTGTCCTTCAACCTAGAATCAATATTCGGTGTTTTCATTATTTAAAACTTACCAATGGTATTTTACACCTTGTTACGCATATCTGAATTATGGCATTTTCATCAAAATATTTTAGGGTTACAGTAAATTTGTTATTCTTATTGTTTATCATTAAACTAATGGTTTGTTCATTATGGCGTTTTCACCTTCTTCCCTCTTAGCAGCCACTTCATTTGTAGATTTGTCCAGTTGAATTAATCTCTTATATCTTATAAAGGTAAATATCTTGGCGTTCCTAAATTTATTATATTTCATTAATAATTCAAAACATTACAACTAAGACAAAACCAAAGTAAACTAATAGTCTTCTATGGATGGTTTTACATCAGAGTTGTACCAATCGCTTTGGTCATCACTTTCTTCAGACTAGTCATCATTATGTATTTTATTGGCGTATAACGCAATAATCTCGTTTAGCCTTTTTCATATCATATATTTAAATATCATCACAACCCTGGATGTTGCATCGTTCAAAGGTGCTAAATCACGGAGTTGTTCAAGAAGGTGTAGTTTATCTATGTTTAGCAATTCGTCCATCGTCAATGAATAATCCACCCCGTCTTGATTAGTCACTTTCACCATTCTTGATGGTTCATCCAAACTACAACTGGTAACTATTGGTAGATCAGCAATTTGAAATTTTCTTTTCAATCTTATTATTATCGTTTGAGTCCTTTCACAATTGTTAGCCCTTGGAACCCTAAGGGCCAAAATATCCCTTTGAACGGCCTCATCCATACTAAGTATTGCCTTGATGGTCTTGACCTTCACCCTTCTCCTGTTAGAGACCTTTAGGACGAAAGTCTCTCCGACCTAAACCTCAATGCAATAACCTGAGCCATTTTTTAAAGTTGTATGGCGTTTTAAACAATTTGTGGCGTGTTTAGACAATTTGTGTTTTGGTTAAAGATGGCGTTTTAGTATGATCAATTGAAGTGATAATGGAAGTGATGGTAACGTCAGTTATATAATGATCTTTTTGGCGCGTAGATTAGGAGGGAATTTTTTTTGTAAAAAATGTTAATAATTAACTTTCAGTTACTGTTTGTTTACATCTATTTGTTAAATCTGCAACACGTTTTATCATTAACTTTTGGCGTTTTGTATCAATGGCGTATTAGATAAATATGTCGTTTCATCTGGCAGTGAGTGATGTATATGGAATATAGGTTAACACGGAAATCTTAAATGGCGTTTTGCTCATTAGTGTGGTCTTTTGTATTAGAGCACTAAAAAGACCATTTTACCCTTAATGAAGCACGTCCAAATCATAAAGTTGATGTTATTTACGAAAACGCCACCGCACCATTCTAATCCATAGATTGTTTTGATCCAACGGATGAGGGGCGTTTTCACACTTTTAGGCGTTTTCTCTAAATTCTCACCCTATATATATATATATATATATATATATATATACATGGGTCGGTTAACGTATAATTGGGCTTAATGTACGATGCGTACGAGATTGAGTTATAACATGCGATATATATATATATATATATATATATATATATATATATATATACATGGGTCGGTTATACGTATAATTGGGCATAATGTACGATGCGTACGAGATTGAGTTATAACATGCGATTTTGATTTTTATACATGCGATTTTATATATTTTCAACATGCGATTTTGAGTTTTATACAACATGCAATTTTGTTTCAATACAACATGCGACTTTTTTTATAACCTGCGATTAAGTTTATAACATGCGAACTTGCTATCGCGTATGCAGCGTACGTTAAGACATTTTGTATTCTACACTTCCTATATATATATATATGGGGTGAGGATCATTTAGGAACCACAATTTAGGTTGAGAACTTAGAACTAATGTAAACACAAACTAAAGTATCTAAAAAAAACAATGAAAACACACCAAATTGTTTATGTTTTGAGGGGGTGAGGGTTCACTGTTTATGTTTTGTTTATGTATTTATTTCTTTTCCTTTTTGTGTTTATTTTATTTGTGTTCATACTTGTTTTCAAGTTATTTTTTTTAGAATTAGTTCTTGCATTAACCTACCTTATATCTTTTATATATATATATATATATATATATAATATGCAAAATTAAAATTTTCATAATAACCTCAAAATACTGTATTTGATTATAAAAACCCTTGTAAGTAAATCTCGTTAAGTTGGATTTCATTCCAAATAAATTAACTCACTAATATTCTTCCATCAAAGAATGAGAAACTGCTTAAGTTGTAGAAAACATTCCAACGTTAAACAAGTTGATTAACGTTTTCACCAAAGAATGAAAATGCTTAACTTGGAATGGGTTCCAGAAGTGAATCACTTATGCTATAGGATGTGGTTATTACCCTTCATGTCAGTGTCATGTCACTCACCTCTAATTCATCATCCAAAACCAATACCTAAAGGGTGTGGTCATGACCCAAACTACTATCCCTTATTTATTTTAATTTATTTTTGTCTAAAGAAAAAGGAAAGGAAATCTTGTAAAATGGAAAAGGGGCCATGCTTGTCATGTTTTAATCCATACAAACCATGGTGGATCAAACAAGAGGGTGGACTGCTAGGGTTTAAATTTAGTGGGATTTTGGTATGTTTTGGGTTAAAATTGTGTGTTTTATGACGTTATACGCTTTTTAGGAGATTTATACTTTGTAGCCGAACCCATATATATATGTATAATATATATATATATATATATATATATACATGTATAATATTATACATTATATATGTATATTACATATAATATATGTATGTATATATAGGGTGGTTCATGCAAGAATCACCTTCATTGTGAGAACCAAAAAAACCAATGTGAACTAAAAACCTAAACCCCCCAAAAACCTGACGGATCCTTGCCCTATATGATATATATATATATATATGTGTGTGTATATATATATATATATATTATATAAGGATCCGTTAGGAAGCACCCTTTATTGTAAGAACTGGGAGAACCAATGTAAACACAACCAAAAATACCTATAAAATCTAAAAAACACACAAATCTTTTAATTTTTTAATATTGTTTAAAATCGTTGTATTTTGTCACTAAAAAAATTCAAGTAACAATTATCGATGCACATGTGCATATGTATCATTTTGTTTACAAATTCCGTAATACATTGCCAATATTAAACAATTACACTTTCATTTATATTACCATCCGTAATACACTACTTTTTACATTACCAATATTAGAAATGCACATGTGCATCTATATGTGTAAACATGATATAACGTGTTTTGGTACACTACTTTGAATACACTTTCCCTTTCATCTATCATACCATCCATAATACATTACCATTACCTCATACCATCTATAATACAATACCATTACCTCCTACCATCCATAATACAATACCATTACCAATATGTATAATATTTTCACTTTATGCACCTATACATCAACACCCTTCATACCATCCAAACAAAATATTACATCATAAAGTGACAAATATAACCAAAACCATCAACCACTAGATATAACTAACCAAAAAATCATGTATATGGGCCTACTACATCATTCAAAATCACAAACTAACATAACACATTATATCATGGTTATACATAATGATGCACATGTGCATTTTTAATATTGGTAATGTAAAAAGTAGTGTATTACGGATGGTAGTGTAAATGAAAATGCAATTGTCTACTACTGGTAATATATTACGGAATTTGTCAAAGAAATGATACATATGCACATGTGCATCGATAATTGTTACTTGAAATTTATTTTTAGTGACAAAATATAGCAAATTTATAAAAAAAATTGTGTGTTTATTAGATTTTTTTAGGTATTTTTTGTGTTCACATTGGTTCTGTGGTTTTCGCAATAAAAGTGGCTCTCATATGAACCCTACCCTACATATATATATATATATATATATATATATATATATATAAACCCTACTAATATATATATATATATATTAATAGTAAATTTTTAATCCTTGTCCTCTATGGGACTTGAACCCTATGTCTCCCCCTTCCGAACACTTGACCTTTACCTATAGACCAACCACCTCCTTGATAAGTAACTCATTTAGATGCACACAATATTTTCAACTGGCAATGTTTAACAATGAACTTAGCTTAAATTTGTAGCGGAAATTTCTTTTCTTAGCGACAAATTTGGATCATTAACGATCCACTAGAGTATCATCATGCCACCAGCAGAACCACCTGATCATATCCATCTCCACTAGGCATAATGCCTATAAACTAATTCAGGAGGAAACACAATGAATATGGGAAACCCTCCCCTTTTGTGGGAATCGAACTCAGGACTTACTGTTCCCAAAGCCTTATCCCACCCCAAGATGCCACTAGGGCCGGGATGGCAAAAATACCCGACCCCGACGGGTATACCAAAACCCAACACAAATGGGACGGGTATACCCGATACCCGATGAGTATTGGCCGGGTACGGATTCGTTTTATAAATTTTTGCAAGTATGGGTCGGGTATCGGATTAGGTGATATCCGACCCGATTACCCGAACTATATACCCGATAATATAACCAATTTTTTTAATTTATATTTTTACTTTCCATTAAACCTTGTCTACTAGTGATTTATTTTAGCGTTAGGTCCTAGAAGTGTGAGACTGAAGCATCAAAAGTACACAACGGTCTATGGTGGTTAACTGGGGTTAACTGGGTTAGTTTGTATTAGGTTTAGACCTTTATAAGTCATTTGGGCATGCCATAGGCCATGTGGGCCAGGCAAGCCCATAGGGAAGCCTATGAGGGGCATGCCCTTACCCTAGGTATATAGCTAAGCTTATTCATTTCTAGGGTTAAGACTTTTGGGTTTTCTCTAGAGAGCCTCTATCTTGTACCAGACGGTTTTGCTTGTTCAAGTAATAGAATCGTGTGCAAGGTGTTAAAGTTGATTCGTGTTGTTCTTCCATCTTTTCGGTTTTCTTGAATATCATCAAGTTTGGATTCTGCCCATCCTTGGTGATTGTGTGATATAATTGTCAGATCCGGATTATCGGGACTTACAATTGGTATCAGAGCTTGTTGTTCAATACAGCTCTCGGTATCACAAATCGAAGAACTGTTCAGAGTTGGAAGACGTGTTGCTGTTCATTCTGGATTGTTAATGTTGATAATTGCAGCTGATTTCATCTCGAATTGTTACTATTTGAAGAACACGAAGAAGATTTACTCATCTCGGATACGGCACTGTTGAAGATTCCGAAGAACATGAAGAAGATACAAGCATTCCGGATACAGAAGTGTTGAAGATCCCGAAGAACACGAGGAAGATCATCCATCTCGGATTGATCCCTGACTACTATTCATCAACTGTCTCAACAACTTTATCCGGATTATTCGCAATCTGGATCGGAATACGGTTGATTTCAGATAAGGATTCTCCATTCCGGATCAGGTTTTCATTCCGGATTTGATCTTCATTCCGGATAAGACTTTCATTCCGGATCTCTTTCTCTATCTCAGATTATCTCATCTCATATACCATCTTGGATTAGCATCTCGGCTCACTGTTTCTCTATCTCGGATCACCATCTCGGATTGGCATTCTCGGACCACTATTTCCGGATTCTATCTCGGATTGTTAATCCAAGTTACTGTTTCGAATTCGGTACTGTTCCGAGTTGTACCCAAAAAGGTGGAAAGTTAACCAGCTGACGTAACCGGAGTTAAACGTTTTCGTATACAGAATTTGATCCTAACAAACCGAGTGCACGGCTAGACTCGTGTGATTTTTAGGACAAAAAAAGGCACAAAATTCCTAACATCACTATCGGACATCATATATCATTGGATTCGTATCGTCGAGACGAGTCTAACGGTATATTTTGGTAAAAACAGTTTTCGAACATTTTTTATCAGTTTTATAGGTGCGGTTTTGATTATCCGAAGATGTTTACAGCCTAAGCTCAGCACTCGAACATAGTTTTCAGCTCAGCACAAAATCAAAACCCAAACCTGCGGGATGAAGTGAAAGAAAAGCTGAATGAGTTTATTGGAAAATACAATGTTGATCTGGTTGCTGACTATGTGATGCATTTGCTTGAGCGTGGGAGGAGAAAAGAGGAATTAAGAGATGAGATGAATAGCGTTTTGGGTGATGACAAAGACTCCTTTGTATGTTGGTTGTGGGATCATTTACAATCAAACCAAGATCTCCAGGATCTATACGCTAAATCAACAGAGTCTAATCCTGAAGAAGTGTCCGAACAGAAACCTCAAGCCCAGCAAGCAGCAATCAGCAGCCCAGCATCCCAAACTCTACCTCAAGCCCAAACTCACGCTGACAAACCAAGCTCGCACACTGACACAGTCAACTACCTTTTGTGCATTGAACCTTGCAGGAATAGGGTTGCTCAACTCAGGGCACTTAATTCCAAAATGGCTGATGATTACAACAATGCAATGGCTCAGTGCATCAACCTTCGAGAAAGTAACAAGTTACTCACAGAAAAGGTTGAAGCACAAAAGAAAGTCATAGCTCAGCTCTACCTGGACGTAAATAGCAGAAATGTTGGGCCCATGATTACAAAACCAGATTAGATTCAAAAACCATGGAATGCGACTTTGTAAGAGTTGAGCTGGGACTTCTTGTTGGAAAATATCACAAAACGAAGCAAATATAAAGAAGTTTGATACATCCAGCAAACTCGTTCAAGACATATGCAATGTGCAGCTGGGATATAAGGAAAACAAGGGGAAGGGTTTGGGATTCAATCAGGTTGCCCCACCGTATAATCACAACTACACAACAATGCCTGAAACCGACGAAGATATTGAGAAAGCCTACATATGGTGTACGGCAAACCCAGTGATTATACGTCAGACACACGGGAACCATCTGGTGCTATTGAAGAGAGAGCTGACGTGAACAAGGTTCTAAGTGCACAAACTGAAGAATCTGAACCTTCTGCTTTTGATAAAAAGGTTCAGAGCAAGCTAAAAGAGCAGAAATGAGCAAATCGGAGACGAAGAAAGCAGAAGTCCAAACGTCAAGGACAGTCACGCTCTCCAAAATCATCAGTGGGAAGTAATAGCCCTCAAAAGGCTAGTGTTGTGAAAAATGTTTTTGTTAAGCCGGTCTCTAATGGCAAATGTGAAAAATATGCTTTTGACCGTGCTAGCAAAGCTTTTGGAAAGGTTGGGAAGATTTCTGAAGAAAACTTGCAGTCTAAACAATACAAGTAGAATCAAAAGAAATCTCCACAACAGAAGAAGCCCTTGCAAACGGCAAGTACAAACATCCAAATTCATCTTCGTCTGCAAGAAACGTGCAAGGAAATCAAGCACAGAAGGGATCAGTTCATCCTTCAAGGCCTGAAAGAGCAAATCAAGCTGACCAGAATGCTTTATATGTGAAGAGACAAACGTGCTTCAATTGTAGCATTCCTGGTCACATTGCTCGAAACTGCACATAGTTCTCAGTTTCCATATCATGTTCAAAATCAGAAGGTTACACCTAAGGATAACAATCATTCGAAACCGATGAAGGTATCATCACCTAAGGCAATGAAGAATGTGAATCCCAAGGTTAAAACATCTGATGGGGATTGGAATGTTGCCAAAAACAAACGCAAGGCTGTTTAGAAACAAAAAATTGTTTCTAAAAGGAGTAAACCTGAAACAGCCAAAGTTACTCAATCAAAGGCAACAACCACGTTTGTTAAAATGAAACAGATTTGGAAACCCAAATCCAAAGCGGCAGCAACATCACTAATCCTCGAAACAAAAGGGGACTTGTGTCTAAAAGAAGTGTCTTATTTTGATGCTTCAGGGAAACCCATGACCACGATGGCCTGGGTCCCACTGTCTTACTAATCTTCTTATTTTTCAGGAACAACCAAGGAGGAGCTGTTGGCAATCTCTAAAATCTTTATAGCGGTTGTTCCAGGGACATATCGGAAAACATCTCACTGTTGCAAAAAGTTCAAATTTTTATTACGAGTGAGATGTTTTCTTTGCAGGAGATGAGGTAAGAAAAGATCAGCGAAAAGGTAAAAATTTAAATTTCGTGCTTTAATTTTGAAATTGGTGAGTCTTTAATCTAATGACGGAATGGTTAAGAAAAAACTACAAAAATATTTCCCTTTTCTTTCGTTTAAAACTTTGTACATACGTTTTCTTTATTAGTAAATTTGTGCATAAAGTATGATGCACAAATTTAGGGGGGAAGAGGGCGATATATGTATATATGCATTGTTTGAGGGGGAGAAAATCAGGAAAATACAAAAATATTTGAAAATAAAAAAATACAAAAGGTCTTTTTGCATCAAATGGGAAATGAAATGAATATTCGTGATAAAGGGTGTGGCTGACACATGTAAGGTGTTGTAGCTGAAAAGACTAGGATCTAATGTGATATGTCGATAGGCTTAACGCTCAAAGTGATTAAAAGATACTAAGTGATATAAACATAACGAACTATGTATCTTGTGGGTAACATACCATCGACGTATGATTTTATGGTCTTAAATCATGCATTCATAGATAGCCAACATCTGAAGTTTCGGGTCTTTATGCTGTTGAGTCATCCGGGGATACCTTGGCTGCCCTTTTGTTGCATCCAGATTATATGCAGACCTAGGCACAGTCAGAATATCCTTAAAAGAGCCAAAATAGAAGGGCCAAAACCTTAAAAGAAAGGAAATCTCATCATGAGAAAATTCCAATAATTCAAACATACCACATAAGGTATTTGCCTAACCCTCGTCAGATATTATTGGTCACTCTGCTGTACGAAAGTACTGACCTGTTCACCAATAGTCTGACGTTGTAAAAGATAAAGGATGATCTCAGTATACTCACATGCTACGATGAATCGTTGTGCTTACCTTGATCGCGAGGGTATGTCATGGTATGGGACGCACGAGTATTATAGTATGATACTACCTTAAGCATATCACGAAGTTGAAAAATGAAAGTTGAGCGTTAAAGTTTAAATGGACACACATACTGGCAATCAATTAGACCAGTCTGAATTAGTTCGCACTGAAAAGTGTTTTTTGGTACGCCTGAAAACGATTTTGATCCCATTGCAATTGTGTAGTTGTAACTTCTAAGTTACTTTATAGTTGTAACTACTGAGTTACTTTCTTCGCTTATTTGTATTTCTGTTTATATTCTTATATTTAAAAATTAAAAAAATAGAAAATTCAAAAATCCAAAAAATAGAGTGCTTTATTTGTTTTATTAAAAATTATTAACCGTTCTTGAAGATTTGACTAATCATCAAAGGATGAAAGAAAATTGAATTTCGATCAGAGTACAAGTACTTGGATGTACCAAGTGTTCATGCGGTACTCTCCCTGTTGCATAATAATGTTTGCTTATAAATTTCTGAGAATTGTGCAGATCTTGATTTAGATCAAGAAACAGGGTTGCTGAAAATTGAGATGTTGTTCGTTGCCGACAAAACATGAAGCATCACAACAGCGAAGTGTACGTGAGTCTGAAGAACCAGATGCCAATCATCGTCTGATAGTGATAGTATATTTGAAGAAGTACATGTGAACCTGTTTGCTTGAAAGAGAAAGATTGAAGAAGAAAAGAGTTGCTGAGGTTCCTCCTCTCACATTCTTTTAATCAAAGATATTTCAAGTAAAGCTGATCAAGCTCCTGATATGAAGCTAACCACAAGAGCTGAAGAAAGAGACCTAGTGCTGAGAGTTCGTTGAATTGTAAGGTCCAAGAAGTATGATACTGACTTCCACAACACTTACAGCATAGCGACAACCATAGACTATGTTGAAGACGTTGCTGAATTTATGCTATAAAGACAATTTGATGCATCAGTCTTGGGGGTGATTGTTAGGTCCTAGAAGTGTGAGACTGAAGTATCAATATACGCAACGGTCTATGGTGGTCAACAGGGGTTAACTGGGTTAGTTTGTATTAGGTTTGGACATTTATAGGTCATTTGGGCATGCCATAGGCCATGTGGGCCAGGCAAGCCCATGAGGGGCATGCCCTTACCCTAGGTATATAAGCTAAGCTTATTCATTTCTAGGGTTAAGACTTTTGGGTTTTCTCTAGAGAGCCTCCATCTTGTACCAGACGTTGTTTGTTCAAGTAATAGAATCGTGTGCAAGGTGTTAAAGTTGATTCGTGTTGTTCTTCCATCTTTTTGGTTTTCGTGAATATCATCAAGTTTGGATTCCGCCCATCCTTGGTGATTGTGTGATATCGTTGTCAGATCCGGATTATCGGGACTTACATTTAGTATGTTCATAATGTGAAAAAATAAATTTTCTTTTATTATATGCATTTGATAATAGTATTTATATTTTGTATGTTCTGAAGTATATACATGTAAGTGTATAAGTATTATAAAGTTATTATTAATTTATGGTAAAAATTATATGTATGTAATGTACACTTTTTATTTATAATAGTTATTGTATAAATAAAATAATATAATAATTACAATAGTAAAAAAAATTATTTAGAATCCTCTTGTATATCTTTTAACAAACTAATGAGTATACCCGATACCCAACGGATAATTACCTGACAAATACCCAACGTTTATTGGATCAGGTATGGGACGTGATTTTATAACCAGATATGAGTATGTGATTAACAATACTCGACCCAAACTTGACTCATTGTTCCCTACACTAGGCTATAAAGCCATCGAACAACGGAGATTGCTTTTAATTTGTTTTTTCTCCGTATTTTAATTTTACATTCATTTTCCTTCTATCATGATTTAAGATTTCCACTTGTCAGTTATATCTTAAATAGCTTATCAATTTCACTTTTTATTAAATTATTGAAGAAATACTAGATCAAATAGGTTTTTTAGTCTAGGCTCTACAGGTTTGGAAACTTCTGATCACTGTGAGATCTTGATTATGATTTGATTTGCAAAACTAAAAGCACCAATAGGCTTGTCACGAGAAGGAAAGGTTGATGGTTCTTCTCGTAACCATTATTCAGCGTGAGAATAAGTAATCTCTTTAGCGAATATAAGTGAGAGTGACAGCAGAGGGAATATAATAGATTCACCTGAAAAAGAAGTGTGGTATTTATAGCCAGGATGGTAAAAAGGTATTGGATGAAAGATCGATTTCATGATATCCCCTTGGTCCCCTCATCGCTAACCGTTAATGGCGACAAGGGAGGGTGTGTATTCGCGGAACATCTTTGGCTAGACGTCGTTGTCAATGTGTCCTTATGTACTTTTCCGTGACAGTCGTTTATGGAGTTTATGAGGAGCAAAAATTCGCATAACCTGATTGGCTAGATGTTGCTGTCAATTGTCCTTTTAGTCTCTAATGCAATAACCGCTAGCAGAGATCAAGGAAGCAGTGATCTGCGAAACATCATTGTCTCCTTTATCCTGTCGTGTTTAACGTGGTGTGTGGTCCCCGCGGGTCATCTGTCGTTACCAGCTTCCTAGGTTACGAGTCGAGTTCGGGTTTGCACTGAACCCGCAAAGAGTTCGAGCCCATATCTCTTTGACTATACTTTTGTATCTCATTGTTTACAGGATCAGGTAACTTCAAATCATCAAAAAGTTGTTTTAACTCAATTGTAGTCAGAAAATTTGTTTAACTCAAGTGTACTCAGAATGGTATTTATTTTGGCCTTGTTTTATTTTCATCTTTGCTAAAACCATCTAAATTCGTTTTAAAATTATGTCATAAAGTAAGAACTTTTAATATATTTTCATGAAGCTTGTTTTTGGGCATAAAGGTCTAGTTTATGAACATGAGTTGGATTTATCTCAAACTGTTTGTATTGTCGTGTTTTTTTAAAACAAGTTTAACATAATTAATATCAACTTGATTTAAGGCCAATTGTAAAAAACCTAGAGGGGTGGAGTAGGTTGTTTTAAATCATAGAGACTAGTTTTTCTTTAATTGTTGCTTGTTTATAAAATATAATTGAAAAAGCTTTTTGATGATTTTACAAGTTGAAACTTGAAAAGTAATAGAAAGAAAACATATATATTTATAGTGGTTCAGGTGAATATTAATTAATGTATCCTCGCTCCTTAATATCCATCAAGAGTTATCTTTACAATTAAATTCTTAATAAGCAAGGTTATAAACATCTTTAAAATCGTCTCACTAATCGGGTAGTTATACCCTTTCAACGTCTCACTAATAAAGTAATACCTCTTTAACATCACACTAAGTGCATAGTAATAGTCCTTTTAACATATCACTAATATGGTAGTGATCACCCTTTCAATATCTCACTAAGCGGGTACTAATCACGTTTTCAACATCTCACTAAGTGATGATAGTGATCATCATTTCATATTTGCCCTAATCTTGATAGGGACTATCTCTCACAAATCTAGATGGGTATTAAGTAGAATATTTATTACATTAAACTCACAAACATCTCACTCACAAACATCTCACTCATCTAAAGACAGGTATTGAATAAAAATATTAAAATGAATTTCTCTAAGACCACTTGCATCTCTCTGATCTCTTTATAAGGAAGGTATTTTGGAGCATGAGATCTTTTAGGATACGATGGTAATCTAGAGCTTTTAGTTTGATAAGAGGCTCAAGACAAAGTGTGGGGACGAACCAGCTTACTTAGCCAAGAGGAGCGACAAAGGGCACAATATGTCCGATACCTATATGGACAGGATAATTTAGGGTGTACCCAACATTTTCTATTACCTTTGCATGATACTTGTTCTTCTGTACGATCGTTTCATGGATTGGCCGTGTTTGCCATGGAGTTACATACTAGTCAGTTAAGAATGTTGTCGGTCAATCCATGATTTGATTAAATTTTCATCATTATAAAAATGCCGATCTTATCTAGGCGACGTGTATAAAAACACTAACTTTGCATTAAAAATCATGTCCTAGTTGGTTCCTAGTTAACTTAGCTTTGATGAGAAACTTATAAATAAATGCAGGTCGAATTGCAACCCTATTAACTGCTATAAGTTTTACACATGTTTGATTGTGTTGGTTTGTGAGAAGTGTCTTTTTAGTCGTATCGGTGATGACAAAGATGATAAAGAAGAGAGCTAGAGAAGAATCGATGGCAGTTAATCTGAGAGAGCTGAATTTAATAGCTTTAAATTCCTAACACTATTCGAACGAGCATAATTGCTTCTAAATTTAACACGGGCTTCACCATAACCGTACAATTTGTTTTAGGAGAGTTTCACCATAATGTGCAAAATTATTGACATGTAAAGGAAAAACAGAAAAACATTATGTGTTACTTAATATCCATATTCCAAATTTTATATATCTACCGTACAACATTACAACAAATATAGAAAATGGTCCCGATTAATGTCGTTGATTTCGTTTTAACTTTATATCATCACACAATATTTTAAGAATAAATTTATTTTTAATTTAATTTAGATCATTAATTAACCACAAAAGTTTGGTCCAATTATTTGGGACGTATATAGATGTGAAGTCTTGTGGACCAAAATGTAAAACTATAGCGTGAATGGTTACAAAAACAAAATCCTATTTATTACACATAGTGACACCACATGACCTCTTACCACTATAACTTTTTGGGGATGTTTGGATGTAAAGTAGCCTTAATTATTGTCACTTTAAGCTTAACAATGTATTAGTAATTTCTAATTTTTTAAGAGCTTACACAATATTTATATAAATTAATTCTATTTTTTATAAGCTTTCACAGTATTTATATAATCTCCTTACAAGTACTTATTCGAAGTAATTAAGCTTGTAAACCATGCAACAAAACATACAATGCCAAGATGTCAGAATCTAGAGATTATATCTGATTAAATAACGGGTCAAAAACTATCATTTCAGATTTTCAATATAACAAATATCGTATGAGTTGTCAATTTTCTATTTGTCAAGAACTAAAGATATCAGGATAAGTAACGGAATCCAAGTTCTAACTTTCGTTTCGAAAGTGATTGATGTGTGTCCACGTGTCGTGCCCCAAGTAAACAACAATAAACTTCTAACGGTATAAAGATGTGGTGTACAATAAAGGGGCTAAATGCTTAAAATTTTCTTATTATATACTTTTTCTACAATAAAACATAGAAAAAGTTCATCAAACATTTGTACTTGTGGCATATTCAATTGAAGGGTTGTAAACGAACCGAACGAGCACGAACAAGACGTTATTCGTGTTCTTTTGTTAAAAAATCTATATGTTTGCGAACTGTTCACGAACACTTCTCGAACGAAACTTTATGTTTGTGTTTGTTTGTTAAGGAAATGAACTCGTTCGTGTTCGTTTTTGTTTGTTTGTTAATTTTACGCAACGAACGTTGACAAACACAAATAAGCACAAACTAATGTTCATGAGCACAAATGGAAACAAACGAACACAAACAATTGTTCATGAAAAAATATATAATACACTAACACTTATTAGATATTTAATTTATCGGAGTTTTGATATATTTACATAAATATAAAAACTAAAAACACTAATGAACTATCGAATACATAAAACAAGTTATCGAACGTTCACGAACATAAACGAACGAACGCGACCTCTTTTCATGTTTGTTCATTTAACTAAACGAACGAAATTTCTTGTTGGTGTTCGTTTGTTTAATAAACGAACAAATATAAACGAACTTCCCGCCGAACAGTTCACGAACTGTTCATCAAACATTTGGTTTGTTTAGAGCCCTACTCAATTATACTCAAACCCTAACTAACTTTTGGGAAACCAGCTGAGCTTCATTTTCTAACCTACAAAAAGCTACAAACAGGCCCCTCAAAATTTATGTAATTCAAAAATGACCCAAAAGACTTCAAAAAATAAAAACCAACCCCAGTAATTATAAGGTTTTAGGAGACTCTCCGGGGACGAACTTCAGCCATCACTCCGGTAAAATCTCGCCGGAAACTTCCAGTTTTCATGCCTGAGTTGCCAAATCATTGGTGTCTATAAACGTTCCGTGAAACCCGTATGGAACCAGCGATGGTAGCTTCACCGTCGCCTCTAGTTCCATTGTCGTTGCGTTAACGATTTGAAGCTCCGATCGCCATGTCTTTTCGTCGTGGACGAATGCCAGGATGTGGCCGTCGTCTTCGGCTGCTGAATTCGTGGTTCGAGGAAGAAACAGAGGCTCGCCACCGTATTTTTCGTCTCCGTAAAAGAACTTCTTGGTTTCGCCGGTTGAAAGATCGACTTTAGCAAAACCGGAGACCTTCGGCCATGGTTCGGCGATCGCTAGGTAAGCAAATTGTGTTTTCCGGCCGAGGAGGTGTTTGTTTACCATCCCAGCTTCCAAGTTAACGTCATTTTCCGGTGAAATGATCTGCCGGCGAGTGGATTTGCCGGTTTTTAAATTTAGGCGGATTTCTGAAAGAACACTTTTTAATTCTTCATTACATTCATTGAAAATCGAGTCCGCTGGAGTCATGCAGGACCCGATCACGACAAACTCCTCGTGTTCGGGTTCTTCCCAGGCGTTCCAGAGATGGAAACAAAAACACTCTGGAACGTCAACCCATTTAATACTGGACCCGTTTTCGGCGTATTTATCAAGTACGCCGAAACGTGAAACCTTCTCTTTATCATACACAACGGGCGACCCACCAGTGACCATTTCCGACATCTTGAAGACCACCTGGTGGTCCGGCACAACCACGAAATTCTCCGTGATCGCGAAATCATGAACCATGGCTTCTCCAAATTGATCGCCACATCATTCGACTTCTTCCCGTCTGGCGAAAACCGGAAATACTTCAAGTACGGTTTTTTAATCACATCGTAACTCAACGCGAAAAGCTCGCCCGAAACCTGGTCGATTTTCGGGTGGCAATCATGGTGGTCTCCAACTGCCCATCAAAGTCATACCGCCCCGCAGTATTCAAATCACCTGAGCACGTGACTCGCACGTGATAAGGTAAATCATCTTCTGACATGGCCAATAGCCGGTTATTAAAGTAAACTAAACCGGCGTTGGCCACGCCTATTCCGTTTGTGTGGTCTATCAGACCACACAAACCACGAGCATAAAACAACACAAGTTTCGTGATCCCAGAGTGGCCATGAAGCTCCCCTATCGCCTTCGGGAACACTGGTTTCCCCAAGGCGCGTTCCTGCAAAAGTCTGTGGGTTTCCGTAAACCTACAGGCGTAACTAACCGACCCGTTGTCGAACTTCACCGCGTAAATCATACCATCCCCATCAAACAAGTGGTGGCCGGATGTTGGTTCGAACATTGGGTTAGCTCCATTTCGCAAATAAACTCCTTGAATATACTCCGGTATTGTTCCGACAACCGGTAACGATTGTCGTACCTGTTGTTCCGGTACCGGAGAGAAATTCCCGGCGATTTGGACATTCGGGTCTACCGTTTTCGGTAACGGACGCAAGTTCTCTCGAGCTTTTAATCCGTCTTCAATCGCGTCTAATGCCATTGCCGCAACTTTCTGCAACATATTCCAATTCTGTTGAACCGCCGGAGAAGAGGGCGATTCAAGAACTCCGGTAGATGTGGAGCTTTTCATCGGCGCCTGTTTCGGAATTTGAAGAATTGAAGGCGTTTGAAGTGCAGAAACAATCGAATTTTGCGGTTTTTTACCGAACGAAATTGAGGATCAATTTGAAGCTGAAGAAGATGAGAATCTGGTTTGGGGTTGTTGAATGTAGGGGTGTAAGCTGAAGTGGAAGTAGAAGAAGCCATTGGTATTTTTTTAAGCTATTTTAATGGCGATTTGTGAAGATTTTCGTATGAAGTGTTGATTAATGTTATTTTGTAGAGTGAGTTTGGGGAAGAAAGGGTTCGGGGAGGGGGTATTAATAGTGGAATAAGTCCACATCAAATGTGTAGAAAGGAGACCACGTGTTGGATGGTTAGCAAAAGCTAGTGGAAGTGTTGACGATTATTATTTTTATTTGTTATATAACAAAAAGTATTTTGGAGGCAGGTTTGTCATCGCAACAATGCAGTATATTCTTTCAAGGAAATTATTGTTGTTGGTGTACGTGTGATGGTTGTTGTTGTGTATTACTTGTGTATTAGATATTGTTTCATTGAGTTAATTTAGGGTGTTAAGATTTATATATATTTTTCTCTCTATATATATAATAAGACGTGAGATTAAGATAATAGATATATAGAATAGTATAAGTGTTAATTTAATTTAATGTGATATGTAGTGTCAACATGGACATCATATTGTGTACCAATCCTAGTACTGTTTGTGTATAATTCATTTCATTTTATATTTAATATTATTATATATTATTATATTATTATATTATTATAGTGTGAAATTAAATTACTTAGGGTTTAAGCTACTAAAGTTAAATACACGGGTAAAATTGGATTGTTTTGTCTTATAATTGTACGTAATTGTTTTGATATTGGGTGTTAATATTTATATACCTCTTTTTCTATCTCTCTCTTTATATACATAGATATATAGAAAGAGATAGAGTGAAAAAATGTAAGAATAAGATTTTAAATGTGTAAAAATAGGAGCTTTAATATCTATAATATTAAGGATATTTCATATTGCTTCCACCAAATTTTGTAAGTATTTTTATATTATAAAAAGTCGTTCTAAGTAGAGAAGAGAAGAAATGTTTTTTTTAAATATGCTTAATATTTAAATAATTATTTTACTCTTTTAACTAGCTACAACATCAGTTTATGTAGTATACTAAAAAATAATAAGAATATAAAATGAATGAAAAAATCACATCAACTCATCAACCCGCCCCCTTTGATAACAATTCGACCCCAAATCCCAAGTATCTATCTACGATAACCATCATCCCACTCTTCCCTATTTGATGATCAATAACTCATATTGACCCTATTGACCTTGATGACCATGGAAAACATAAGCTTCACACATCAAGTTAGCTTATGATAATACTTATATAATATAGCATAGACGATCATTCAATACATAATCAAATTAATTTAATAATATCTAACTCTTTTTCTAAATCTAAATTTAATATGAGTTAGGACCAAATAAAAAAGTTAATTTTGTCTAACTAGTATAAGAAAATAACTTAATCTTTTATTTTTCAAATCAATGATTAAGATGAAAATGATGGAAAAAACGAGAAGCGTAAAGGCATTTTTGGAAAAGTTATTTGTTAACTTTTTCTTTCAACATGCAAGACATGTGCATATTTCCTAATTTTTTATACGTCATTAACTTTTTTTATACGACATTATTTTTTAAAAAAAATGCATCATAAAATCGAGCATTTTTATCTTTAATTTGAGTATCCTATTGCTATATAAAATATGAAAAACAAAAAAAGCCCAAAAAATTAGGTTGTATTTCTATGTTGTATAACATTTTTAACCATAGTTTTTTTATTTGATTTTTGCACTAATTTTTTTGTGCTAGATTTTTTATTCTATAGTTTTTTAATAGATTTTTTGTGCTAAATTCATTTGTATTAGATTTTTTGTATTGTAAGTTTAAGAAAGCAAAACAGATTGGATTTGTGTTTTAGGTACAAAATATCTTTCATCCTCCTTATAAGTGTCATATCTCATCTCTATAATCTTTTTTAAGCTATTTGAGCAAAATCCACTTTTAGTGTATCTTCCCCTTGAATATGAAAACCATCATGTATAAACGCATTATACATCTAATACGATTCTATACTGAAAAGAGTTAATTTTGCATTATATATCGAAATGAAGAATTGGAATTATTGAATTAAAATTTAATGGAACCGAAACTTTTGAATAAATTGTAATCGTTGATCAATTTAATTGACAATATACATGTCAAACAACATAATTGGAATAATTGGAATTTTGTTAAAGATAATGGAATGTGGTTTGGCAAATTTGCTATCTAAATAACTTGAAAAATCAAACATGTTACTTCTTAAATTTCTTTACAACCAAAGAATTGCATAACATTCTAGCACTAGCGCTTTATGTGTCATACAAAAGTGATACGGTAAAACTCGTGAGTATGTAGAAGCATAAACATGTTGAGTCTGATGTTAACTAAGTTTGAGATTAACTTGTTTACCTTAAGATAGTTTGAGTTATGCTTTCTGTAACACCTTGTAAAATTCACGTCTGGTAACATACCGACACGTGTACATGCCCTCGAATAATACCTCAAATAAGTTAGCCATTCAACTTCTCAAACGTGTCTAAAAAAAATTTAAATCTGACCGTAGCTTACGGTCCAGGACGATAAGCTACGGTCCAGGCTTACTGGTTTGAATTTAAAACTAACCGTAAGGTACGGTCTGACCGTAGCCTACGGCGGGCCTCTAGAACTTCACTTTTTCATCATTTTAACTTTCAACTAATAACCCGAAGGTCCCTAGACTTTATTATTTCATTTTTCTTGCATAACCAAATCATTTTTTGTCACACACCGACCCGCAGCGGAATAAAAGTCGGGGCATAATTGGGTTATCATCAAAGCTCATGATATTTACTAAGATTTTCATATTAATTAAATTCAAATTACAACTTAAATATCCAAAACAAAATTCATACAATTACAAGGAAATGAAACTATATAATTATTTCGAAGCTTAAACTTGTTTATTCTTCTAGGCCTTCCTATGTGTTTCTTGTCTCGGCTGGATCACCTGTATCATGTGTAAAACGGGGGATATTTTGGGTCAACAAAAGTTGGCGAGTGAACCTTGATAAAACATTGTTACTAATTTCTTGTTTTATTTAATAAGGAAAATTTGAGCAATAATCACATGTGAGCAAACATATATAGATAAACAATCACAAACCACTTTGGATGAGTATTTGACATGAATGATGATGTATGTGAGATCAAGGCTCAATCAAACGGAGCCGATCTAATGAGGCTCCTGATGCTCAACCCGTATCCCACGGGGAACTGATGGGCCTAATGAAACGCGTTCACTGAAAATGATAAATCCAATCTACATATAATTCACACAACAATTGATACACATTTGATCACGGATATGATGTATGCACAAGTGTTTAAATAAAATAAAAGAATTATACGACACATGATACACCCCAAAACATGATTAAAACGGGGAATTGGTAGAGATTCACTCACATTGGGTGCGTTCTTTGATGACGTTGAATGCGCACGAATTTAGGATTCAATCGACGAGGGAAAAACTAGCCTAGATAATAACAAAATGATTCGATAAATAAATAAATTTTATTTGAGATTAATATTTTTAATTAGTGCTCTTAATGGTTTTGTTAGATTTATTTTTGTGAGTTTTAAGGAAATTTTCTAACTTTAAGAATCTTATTTTTAAATATTTTTAATTGATTTTTCAAATAAATAAATAAATAAAAAGAAATAAAAAGGTTGACTTTTGACCGTTGACCGGATCTGACCGGTCAGACTGTGTTTTCTATGCGCTGAGTGAGGTTCGAACTCGGGACCTCTCGTATACGTGCACGCAGCTCTACCAACTGAGCTACGTGTCTAACCCGAAATATTCTCTGTTTTAATTATATATATATATATATACTAATTAACTTTAACCTTATTTAGTTTATATCAAAAATGATTTAATATGGCCGAACCGGCTTCAGAGACCCGGAGTCGAACTCGGGACGTTCGGTTCGAGTGCGCACAGCCCAACCAGTTGGGCTGTGTGTCTAATCTGCTTGACTACCGAATTATATTTCTCTTATAAACATTCTGTGACTTAATCTGATTAGGTTCTAAAAAGGTTAATTTTATTTCTGAAAGTCGGTAACATGTGCGATTCGAACTCGGGACGTGCATATTGTATTTGCACACAGTCCACCGCTGGACTGTGTGTCTAACCCGTTTGAATATCCGGTTTTAATTATATTAATACATATATTCGACTTCATCTTCTTCGTTTACAAGAACACAGAACAGTGAAATCCGACTGTTCTGTTTAATCGATCAACAAAACTTATAATTGATTGAAATGAAATAGAAAAAGAAGGTTACGGAATAAGATGTACCAAAACAGAGAGTTTTCTTCAGATTTCCGGCAAGAGTCGTCGGCTTTGATTTGTGATTTCCGGCTGAGTGAGCTGTTTAACAGTTTTGATTATTGTGTTGAGCAATTAGATCACTAAGTAAGAGATAGCAAGAAGGTTTAGATGATTATACCGATCGGCAGTGAGGCTTCGGTTCTCCAGTGATATTCCGGCGAGTGTGAGACTTTCCGGCGACGTTGTCTGAGACAGATTCTGGTTGAACGATTTAGGTTAATACATGCCGAATAATGGATTACAAAGTAAAGAGTTGAGTATTATACCGATTAGGGGTAAAGTCTCGGTTTTCCGGTGGGATTCCGGCGAATGCGCAAATCTCCGGCGACGTGTTTTGGAAGGAATAAAGCTTCGGAAACGAACGTGGTTCTGAGCGAAAGGATTTTCAGGAAGTTCAAGTGGGTATTTATAGTGGAAACAGGCTGAATTGGGTTTGAATTGAGGTCAAAGTTCGCGATTAAAGATTTCCGACGGTTATGACTGGAATTGAGTGTCGGCATCGGTTATAATTGATGTCGAAATCGGTTATATGCGTTTCAGTCAAGGAAGATAGCCAAAATCGCGGAAATGTCGGTTTTTCCGGTGAGTGCGAGTTTTGGGCGCGCTGATTCACAGATTTTTGACTTTCGGTTTTATTATAAATGTTATTTGTTTCAGTATTATACACAAACGAAGTGTGTGGCGAAGTGGTGTGTTGTGTGTTGTGTGTTTGTGCTTGCGGGTGACCCGGGTTCGAAACCCGGCGTCTCCATTTTATTTTTTATTCACTATTTATTATTATTTATAAATTATGGTTTTTAAATTCTAATATATTTATTAATTATGTATTGTTTAAAATAATCAGAACAATAAATACGCAACGAAAATTTATAATGAATACTTGTTTATTAAACGAAGCGGGTTTGGAAAACCCGTTTTTCGACGAATGTTACATATCCCCTACTTTTAGGAATTTCGTCCCGAAATTTAAGTAGTAGTGGTAACTGGAAAAAGATGCGGGTATTTTTTGCGCATTGAGTCTTCACGTTCCCAAGTAAACTCGGGTCCTCGTTTCGACTCCCAACGTACCCTGACAATTGGAATACGACTTCGTCTTAAACGCTTCTCTCCGAAGTCCATGATTTCTACCGGTCTTTCAACGAAGTGCATCGATTCATCGACTTGAATGTCTTCTAGAGGAATGTGGAGATTTTCATCGGCGAGGCACTTTTTCAAGTTTGATACGTGAAATGTGGGATGAATTCTTTGAGTTCTTCTTGGTAGATCAAGCTTTTATGCTACAGGACCTACTCTTTCGAGTATCTTGAAAGGTCCTACGTAGCGTGGTGCTAGCTTTCCCTTTTGGCCAAAACGAACCACTCCCTTCCACGGTGATACTTTTAAAAGTACTTGATCACCAATGTCAAACTCCAAGGGCTTTCGTCGTTTGTCTGCATAACTCTTTTGACGACTTTGAGCCGCTAGAAGATTGTTTCGAATTTGAATACCTTGTCGGTTGTTTCTTGAATTAATTCTGGACGGTGATTTGTGATTCCCCAATTTCGTGCCAACATACTGGAGATCGGCACTTACGACCATATAAAGCTTCGAAAGGAGCCATGCCGATACTTGAATGATAGCTATTGTTGTACGAAAATTCAACTAATGGCAGTATGAGCGTCCCAGTTCCCTTTGAAGTCTATGACACATGCTCGCAGCATGTCTTCAAGGGTTTGGATGGTGCGTTCAGATTGGCCATCAGTTTGAGATGAAAAGCGGTACTGAGGTCTAATCATGTACCCAAGGCGGTTTGTACGGCTCGCCATGTTCGTGAAGTGAAACGACCATCACGGTCTGAAATGATGCTTAAAGGTACACCATGACGTCTTACGATCTCGCTGATGTAGATACGATATTCTCGTTCTTGAAGTCCTCGCAAGTCGGAATGAAGTGAGATGACTTTGTAAGATGATCGATTATTACTCATATGGTGTCATACCCACTGGAGGTGCGAGGTAACCCGGTAATGAAATCCATGGTTATGTTTTCCCACTTCCATACAAGTATTTCGGGTTGGACTAGAAGTCCTGATGGTCTTTGATGTTCAGCTTTTACTTTGGAACAGGTAAGGCACTTTGAAACAAAAACACGATATCCTTTTTCATGCCAGGCCACCAGTAGGTGTATCGTAGGTCTTGATACATCTTGTCGGCTCCTGGGTGGACAGAGTATCGTGTTTTGTGCGCCTCATTCATGAGGAAATCACGAAGGATCGCGATAATCTACGCGGTTTAAATAGTACAGAATACCGTCGGATTTGGTTTCGATTTTGAGTTCAGCTCCACATGACAGCTCATCGTGTACATCATTTTCTGTTACAGAAACATGTTGAGCTGCTCGGATTCGATCTTTGATGTCGGTTATGATTTGCGAACATAGAAGACGAATGAAGTTCGCATAACCTTTTCGACTAAGGCATCGGCCACCACGTTTGCCTTGCCAGGATGATACCGAATTTCACAGTCGTAGTCTTTAAGAAGTTCGACCCATCTTCGTTGCCTCTTATTCAACTCTTTCTGGTTGAAGATATGTTGGAGACTTTTGTGGTCAGTGTATATTTCACACTTGGTACCGTAGAGGTAATGTCTCCATATCTTGAGAGCGAACACAACGGCTCCAAGTTCCAGGTCTGGGTGGTGTAATTCTTCTCATGAACTTTGAGTTGCCTAGAAGCATAGGCTATCACTTTTCCTCTTTGCATCAATACACAGCCTAGTCCTTGCCCCGATGCGTCGCAATATACTACAAAGTCATCGCAACCTTCAGGGAGTGTAAGGATAGGTGCGTCACAAAGTTTTTGCTTTAGAGTTTGGAAGGCTTCCTCTTGTTTAGGTCCCCATATGAAGGGTTTTTCTTTATGAGTCAAAGCCGTGAGTGGTACAGCAATACGGGAAAAATTGGCAATGAAGCGTCGATAATAACCAGCCAAACCAAGAAATGACCTAACTTGGTAGGGGTACGTGGCGCTTGCCATTCTTTCACTGCCTTGATTTTTGAAGGATCAACATGAATTCCCTTGTCATTGACGATCATGTCCAAGGAATTGTACTTCTCCTAACCAGAATTCACATTTTGAGAACTTAGCGTAGAGCTTTTCATCCTTAAGAGTGTAAGGATGAGTCGAAGGTGTCGCTCATGATCGGATTTAGACTTGGAGTAGATAAGAATGCGTCGATGAAGACTATACGAAACGGTCGAGGTAGGGTTTGCATACCCTATTCATTAGATCCATGAAGACAGCGGGGGCGTTTTTTAAACCGAATGGCATGACCATGAATTCGTAATGACTATAACGAGTCCGGAAGGCGGTCTTTGGAATATCTTCTTCATGTACTCTGAGCTGATGATAACCAGAACGAAGGTCGATTTTTGAAAAGCAGGTGGCGCCTTGAAGTTGGTCTAAGAGGTCATCAATGCGGGGTAGCGGATAGCGATTTTTAACCGTTAACTTGTTGAGCTCTCTATAGTTGATACACATGCGAAACGTTCCATCTTTCTTCTTCACAAAAAGAACAGGTGCACCCCAAGGCGATGAGCTAGGACGTATGAATCCTTTGTCAGTCAGCTCTTGCAGTTGACTGGCCAGCTCTTGCATTTCGGATGGGGCTAGCCTATAAGGAGATTTTGCGACTGGTTTAGCGCCAGGTACAAGATCGATGCGGAATTCGACTTCTCTCATAGGAGGAAGTCCTGAAATGTCGTCAGGAAAGACTTGTGGGAATTCTTTCACAACTGGGATATCTTTGAGTTTCTTCTCCTTGTTTCCCTTTTTGACGACGTGAGTTAGGAATGCGACATAGTTCTTGCGGAGATATCTTCGGGCTTGAAGGCAGGACATTAATTTGAGTCCTTTCGAAGGGGTTTCTCCAAAAATACGTAGGGTCTGACCATCTGCAAGAGGAATGCGAATGAACTTTTCACGCACACTACTTCAGCGTGATGTTGGCTGAGCCAGTCCATACCGATTATAACATCGAAACTTCCCAACTTCATAGGAATGAGGTCAACTGAAAATCGTGATCGTTTAGAGTGAGGGTACAATTGCGTAGAATAGAATTCAATGAAACGGGTTTTCCGTCAACAACTTCCACCGTTAGAGATTCCATGAGATTAACACGCGTTTGGTTGAGGATAGGTTCGAATTCTAAGGACACAAAACTCTTTCCGCACCAGTATCGAATAATATGGATGCATAACTACCATTGATGAGAAACATACCGTTGACCACGTTGTTGTCAGCCTGGCTTGGTTGGCATTGATATTGAAAGCTCTTCCTCTGGTAGGTGGAGGAGCTTGGTTAGCTTGGTTTACTGGGTTCGCTTGGGCTTGAGCATGGATGATGTTCACTAAGCGTGGACAAGTGTTTCTGAAGTGGTTTGGGTCCCATAGTTGTAACAAGCTCGCATGGGTTGCATCATGGGGTAGTTGGGTTGGTAGTAAGGTTGAGCTATGTGTTGCGTGGGTGGTAGAAGTAAGGGTTGTTGGGCTTGACCCACTGTCTGATTTTGGGTTTGGGTTTGTGGTTGACTGCGGTTCATTCGTTGAAGAATACGGCAGGTTTGGATGGTGTGACCCGCACGGCCACAGCTTGTGCAATGTTGGCAGGGATTTTCGGGAGGGTGATAGTACTGACAACGGTTGCATTTTGGGTGTGGGCCGGTGTATGGCTTTTTGAATGGTACCGCAGAAGGAGCAATTTGGGTGATTAGAGGATGGGGTTGGTTTGAGTGACAGCAAAATTCTTGCCATTAACGTTTCCTCTTACCAGCAAACCTTGAGGATGAGACTGAGTGGTTTGTAGTTTGGGCCTCAATGGGTGTTTTCTTCTTCTCATCTTTGAATTTGCCGTTTCGGATGCGATTCTCAGTGAGTTCTGTAGCTAATTCCATTGCGGCTTCAAGTGTTGCAGGCGAAGTGCTTAAAACCGAATCTTGGATTTTCGAGGGGAGGCCTCGAATGTAGTGTTCGACTAAGCGGTACAAGGGGGTGAACAAATTAGGGATCATTTGGTTCAGCTCGAGAAATCGCTTATTATAGGAAGTGTGATCTCCTTCCTTTTGTTTCAGCGCGTGGAATTCATCTTCCAACTTTTTGATTTCGCTTCTTGGACAGAAGCGTCTTGTCATGAGTTCCCTTAACTCTTCCCATGTTAAGGCCATGGCATCTTCAACTCCTCGTTTACCCTTTTCCGTGTTCCACCAGGTAAGGTCTACCCCAAACAGTCTTCCAGTTGCATAACGTACCTTACGACCCTCAGGACAATCACAATTGAGGAAAGTGTTCTCCATTTCTTCAAACCAGTGAAGGAGGGCGGTAACACCTTCGGTCCCTTCATACTTTGGGGGATCGCAATATTTGAAGTGTTTGTAGGAGCACTTTTTGGAAGGAGGGTTGGCGACGCTCTGGTCTTCTTGATTAGGAGGGTTGATAGGATTTGCGGTGAGAGCTTGTTGAACTTGAATCACGATGTCAGGAAGCACTGCGGCCATTTGTTTAGCAATTTGTGTGGCCAAGCGTTCATTTGATCTCCCTGACTTTCTACCTTCACGTAGTTGCCTAGCCGACATCTACAGGAACATACATAGGAAGATTGTGAGTTTAAAATTTTTTTTCTAGGTGTCATGTGTCGTAAAAAGAATAAAAAAAAACATAATTGGCAATAATTTAACTACATCCATAGGATGTCTTGGGTTTGCTCATGTTTGGGCCTCCAATGTCCCCCATACCATCGCCTGTGTAGTCATGTGGGCCCCCATGACTATTGGGCTTGGTAGGATTCACATTGGTGTTGGCGGATTAACACTCGCACCACCCGAATGAAAATCGTAAAATATGATTGCGAGATGCATGGTAGGAGGGTGTCCAGGTGTAGACACAATGACAACTCAAAGTGGGGTTAGCTCACACGACGTTTGGTATAGCATGCTTTGGCCTAATAGGTCCTTCGTACTCTCATCGTTAGTCCCAGGTAGGCAAACTGGTCCTTTATTTTGGATTTATACAAATGCCAAGCCTAGACAGGACGTTCCGACTACCGGTACTCGTACCCTTCCAGTTACTACATGCCCGTCATGAGAACTCACTTTGATGTGATTTGAAAAATACAAAAATCTTTGCAAAAATCATGGAAATCGTGAGGTGTGTGCGCTCATTGATATAATATGTTATGAGGATATGATTCATGACGAGCATTGTATAATAACATGTATTTATGAGCGTGCTTGCATAACATTGAGTGTGAAAATAAACATGAAACATATAAACATTATGAATTTTGCATGTAACGCATAAACAATTAAAATTTAATCGACTATAGTATAGGCTCTAAGGGTCTAATAACCTATCCTATATCCCTATAGTCACAAGCTCTGATACCAATCTGTCACACCTCGACCCGCAGCGGAATAAAAGTCGGGGCGTAATTGGGTTATCACCAAAGCTCATGATATTTACTAAGATGTTTCATATTTATTAATTTCAAATTACAACTTAAATATCCAAAACAAAATTCATACAATTACAAGGAAATGAAACTATATAATTATTCCGAAGCTTAAACTTGTTTATTCTTCTAGGCCTTCCTATGTGTTTCTTGTCTCGGCTGGATCACCTGTATCATGTGTAAAACGGGGGATATTTTGGGTCAACAAAAGTTGGCGAGTGAACCTTGATAAAACATTATTACTAATTTCTTGTTTAATTTAATAAGGAAAATTTGTGCAATAATCACATGTGAGCAAACATATATAGATAAACAATCACAAACCACTTTGGATGAGTATTTGACATGAATGATGATGTATGTGAGATCAAGGCTTAATCAAACGGAGCCGATCTAATGAGGCTCCTGATGCTCAACCCGTATCCCACGGGGAACTGATGGGCCTAATGAAACGCGTGCACTGAAAATGATAAATCCAATCTACATATAATTCACACAACAATTGATACACATTTGATACACATTTGATCACGGATATGATGTATGCACAAGTGTTTAAATAAATAAAAGAATTATACGACACATGATACACCCAAAAACATGATTAAAACGGGGAATTGGTAGAGATTCACTCACATTGGGTGCGTTCTTTGATGACGTTGAATGCGCACGAATTTAGGATTCAATCGACGAGGGAAAAACTAGCCTAGATAATAACAAAATGATTCGATAAATAAATAAATTTTATTTGAGATTAATATTTTTAATTAGTGCTCTTAATGGGTTTGTTAGATTTATTTTTGTGAGTTTTAAGGAAATTTTCTAACTTTAAGAATCTTATTTTTAAGTATTTTTAATTGATTTTTCAATTAAATAAATAAATAAAAGAAATAAAAAAGTTGACTTTTGACCGTTGACCGTTAACCGGGTCTGACCGGTCAGACTGTGTTTTCTATGCGCTGAGTGAGGTTCGAACTCGGGACCTCTCGTATACGTGCACGCAGCTCTACCAACTGAGCTACGTGTCTAACCCGAAATATTCTCTGTTTTAATTATATATATATACTAATTAACTTTAACCTTATTTAGTTTATATCAAAAATGATTTAATATGGCCGAACCGGCTTCAGAGACCCGGAGTCGAACTCGGGACGTTCGGTTCGAGTGCGCACAGCCCAACCAGTTGGGCTGTGTGTCTAATCTGCTTGACTACCGAATTATATTTTTCTTATAAACATTCTGTGACTTGATCTGATTAGGTTCTAAAAATGTTAATTTTATTTCTGAAAGTCGGTAACATGTGCGATTCGAACTCGGGACGTGCATATTGTATTTGCACACAGTCCACCGCTGGAATGTGTGTCTAACCCGTTTGAATATCCGGTTTTAATTATATTAATACATATATTCGACTTCATCTTCTTCGTTTACAAGAACACAGAACAGTGAAATCCGACTGTTCTGTTTAATCGATCAACAAAACTTATAATTGATTGAAATGAAATAGAAAAAGAAGATTACGGAATAAGATGTACCAAAACAGAGTGTTTTCTTCAGATTTCCGGCAAGAGTCGTCGGCTCTGATTTGTGATTTCCGGCTGAGTGAGCTGTTTAACAGTTTTGATTATTGTGTTGAGCAATTAGATCACTAAGTAAGAGATAGCAAGAATGTTTAGATGATTATACCGATCGGCAGTGAGGCTTCGGTTCTCCAGTGATATTCCGGCGAGTGTGAGACTTTTCGGCGACGTTGTCTGAGACAGATTCTGGTTGAACGATTTAGGTTAATACATGCCGAATAATGGATTACAAAGTAAAGAGTTGAGTATTATTGTAACATTTGTAAAAATCGGGTTTTTAAAACCCGCTCCGTTTTGTAATCGAATATCAAGTTATAAAAGCTACGTTGAATATTTATGATTATTTTGATTTAAAACGATACATAATTAATAAATAAACTAAACTATAAAAATTATATTTGATAAAAAGTTAAAACAAAATAAATAAAAATTTTTTTGTTGCTGCCGGGACTCGAACCCAGGTCAGCCAAGACACACTTCAACGACTTAACATACACTCACATCACCACTCCGCCACTTTGTGTTTTCTGCTATCTCTAGGAAACAAATGAGATTTATATACAAACTCGGTTAAACCGGTTGCGCTCAACTGAGAAACGGAAATCGGCAAATCAATCGTCAAATCGCTTTTTCACTCGCACATTCAGTTTATAACCGATGCACCGACGATTGTTAATCAAGGCGGAATTGATTGAGCATCAAGTCTCATCATTATCGGTTTTTATAACCGAAAAGTAATCAAGTCCAGATTACTTCAATTCAAGACCACTCTAGCGACTCAGAAATATCATACCAATACTCCATTTCACTTTCGTCACATTTTCAGACCATCAGAACGCTTAAAACAGCTCGCCGGAATTTTCTGCAAAAGTCGCCGGAAAACCGTATTCATCCTGAAACGGTAAATCTTTCAATATTCGTTGTAGTTCAACAATTATTAGACTATTTCTAACCTAAACCTCTCAATTGAAATCGAATTCAGGCGCTGTATTCAACTAATTCCAGTTCGCCGGAACTCCCCTGAAAATTTCTAATTCCGTCTGTGAAACGGTAAGGGTCTTCAAACACATCGTTAACGTTTGTTTATCACTTCAATTCCACATTCGACTAATCAAAATAGTTAATTATCTTGTTCAGTCGAAGAGCATAAAAACAGGAACCGACACATCGCCGGAAATCTGAAATAAACCGTTCATCGGTATGTTCACCTCTAATTACCGTCTCTGCCTTTTTATTTAAGCTTTAATAATGTCTGTAAATCGTAAACATAAGGAACGAGTTAGTAAATCAGTTGACGGTAATTTGAATGAAGAAGACGAAGCTAACTAAGTTATAAGTATAATTAAAACTAGTAAAATGAACGGGTTAGACACACAGTCCAGCGGTGGACTGTGTGCAAAATACAAACGCACGTCCCGAGTTCGATTCCTGCTATACGCACTCCTTGTATAATAAAAGGCCTTTTTGTTTAAAAACTAAATCGGGATAACCAGTTAGTTGTTAAGTATAATAAAAACCGAGATAATAACCAGGTTAGACACACAGTCCAGCGGTGGACTGTGTGCAACATAAACCATACGTCGCGCGTTCGAAACCCGTCACTAGCACCGGTCCGATTGAATTAAAATGTTTTTGCAAATAAAGGAAATTCGGTTAAATTGAATAAGTGTATAAATATAATTAAAAACAAGATTATTACGGGTTAGACACGTAGCTCAGTTGGTAGAGCTGCGTGCACGCGTACGGGAGGTCTCGGGTTCGAGCCTCACCCAGCGCAAACCATGTCATTGACCGAACCGGTCAACAAGTCAACAGGTCAACGGCCAACGGTCAACGCAAAATAAACAAATTTTTTTTTATATTTTTATTTATTTAATTTAATTTAAAAATCAATTAAAAATACTTAAAAATAACATTTTTAAAGATAGAAAATAGCCTTAAACTCACAAAAATATATCTAAAAATTTCATTAAAATCCTTAATAAAATCCACTCATTTAATATATTTTTCCGTTATTATTTAGGTTAGTATTCCTCGTTGATCCGCTCATCTAATTCGTGCGCATCTCACCATCTCCAATCCAACGCACCCAATGTGAGTGAATCTTACAAATTCCCCGTTTTAATCACGTTTTGGGTGTATCATGTGTCTTTGTATATATATATTATAACTAAACCATTGTGCATACATCATATCATGAACATGTGTATTCAGTTTGTTGCTGTTAAGTAGTTATTACTGGATGCAATTTATTATTCAGTACATGCAATTTCATAGGCCGCCGCTCCCCATTACATTATGAGCGTTGAGCATGTTCCCCATTTCATTATGAGGTTGAACCTGGCGTGCCCACATACGATCGGCTCCGTTTGATTGAGCCTTGATCGCACAGACATTTTCATTTTCAGTACATGCAATACGATCGGCTCCGTTTGATTGAGCCTTGATCGCACAGTTTCATTTACGTTATTTACAGTATGATGTTGGTATGTTCATGTATGCTGACATGTGTTATTGTATGTTATAGTTGTGACTGCTATTTGCCATTGCTTGATTATTTACATTTGCTCATCTATGATTATGCACAAATTTTCATTGATAAACTAACAATTAATTTATTAATAAATGTTTATCTAATAAGGTTCACTCGCCAACTTATGTTGACCCAAAAACTCCCATTTTTACACATGATACAGGTGAACCAGCAGCAGCTAGGAACACATAGGACTTGGACTAGAAGAATAAAACGATTTAGAGTTGGGATTGTTATGTTGGTTTATTTTCTTTGTATTGAATGAACATGTTTGGATTTTTGGAAATGTAACTTTGACTTTATTAAATATGAAACATATTAGTAAATGTCATGAGCTTTGGTGATAACCCAATTATGCCCCGACTCTTATTCCGCTGCGGGTCGGGGTGTGACAGATTGGTATCAGAGCCATGACTATAGGGATATAGGATAGGTTATTAGACCCTTAGAGCCTATACTATAGTCGATTAGAAACTTATAAGATTTTTGTGTGTTACATGCCAAATTTCATGATGTTTATATGTTTTATGTTAAATGTTACATTTGATATTGTGCAAGCATGTTCATAAGTATGTATTACCATATAATGCCTATCATGACTCGTATACTCATAACATATCACATCCATGAAAGCACACACCACATCATGATTGCTTTTACAATGATTTTCGTGTTTTCAAATCTCATCAAAGTGAGTTCTCATGACGGGCATGTAGTAACTGGAAGGGTACCAGTACCGGTAGTCGGAATGTCCTGTCTAGGCTGGCATTCGTATAAATCCAAAATAAAGGACCACTTTGCCTACCTGGGGACTAACGATGAGAGTACGAAGTACCTATTAGGCCAAAGCATGCTATACCAAACGTCGTGGGAGCTAACCCCACTTTGAGTTGTCATTGTGTCTACACCTGGACACGTTCCGACCAAACATCGCATGAACATATTTTGTGGTTTGCATTCGGGGGATGCGAGTGTTAAATTGCCATACTAATGTGAATCCTACCAAGCCAATAGCCATGGGGCCCACATGACTATGTAGGTGAAGGTATGGGGGACATTTGAGGCCCAACATGAGCGAACCCAAGACATCCTATGGATGTAGTTGCATTATTGATATTTGTGTTATTTTCATTTTCTTAAAGACACATGACACCTAAAAAGACACCATAAACTCACAATCTTCTCATTTTATGATCCTGTAGATGTCGTCTAGACAGCAACGAAGGGGTAAAAGATCAGGAAGGTCCCAGGAACGTTTGGCCACTCAGATCGCGAAACAAATGGCCACGATACTTCCTGACATTGTGGTCCAAGTACAACAAGCCCTTGCTACAAATCCTACTAACCCTCCCCAACAACAGGACCAGAACATCGACAACCCTCCTACCAGCAAGTGCTCTTACAAACATTTTAAGTCCTGTGATCCTCCTAAATTTGAAGGGACCGAGGGTGTCACTTCTCTCCTACATTGGTTCAGGAGTTGGAAACACCTTCCTAAACTGTGATTGTCCTGAGGATCGCAAGGTTCGATACGCCACCGGGAGACTATTTGGAGTAGCTCTCACTTGGTGGAATACTAAGAAAGGGAAGAGGGGAACTGAAGATGCGACGGCCTTAACTTGGGAGGAGTTAAGGGAAATCATGACTAGGCGTTTCTGTCCTAGAAGTGAAATTAAGAAGTTGGAGGATGAATTTCATGCTCTAAAGCAAAAGGAGGGTGATCACACTACCTACAACAAGAGGTTCTTGGAGTTGAACCAAATGGTTCCAAATTTGTTCACCCCAACCTATCGTCTGATCGAGCATTATATTCGAGGACTTCCCTCGAAAATCCAAGATTCAGTTCTCAGCGTTTCACCAGTAACACTTGAAGCTGCTATGGAGTTAGCAACTGAACTGACCGAAAACCGAATTCACAACGGGAAGTTCAAAGAAGAGAAGAAGAAAGCCCCTGTTGAGGGACAAACTTCAAACCACCCCATTCCTTCCTCTAAGTTCGCTAATAAGAGGAAGCGCAACACCAGAAATTTTGCAGTTACTCAAACCAACTCCCTATTCCTGCTGCACCCATTACTCAAGTCACTCCTTCACCCGCACCATACAGAAGACCCTACACTGGCCCGTTACCAAAATGTAACCGTTGCCAATATCACCATTCCCCTGATCATCCTTGCCAATATTGCACCGGCTGCGGACGCGCAGGTCATACTGTTCAAACTTGCCGCATGCCTCAACGAACGAACCGCCACCAACCTTTAACCCAAACCCATCAACTAATAATGGGCCAAGCCCAACAACCCCTACTATTTCCACCCACCCAACCTTTAGCCCAAACATATTTCCAGCCCAATTATCCTATGGGTCAACCAATGCGGGCTTGTTACAATCGCGGCGACCCGAGTCATTTCAGAAACACATGTCCAAGGCTGGTTAATATTATTCATGCTCAGGCCCAAGCCAACCCAGTGAACCAAGCAAACCAAGCTCCCCCACCTGCAAGAGGGAGAGCTTTCAATATCAACGCTAACCAGGCCAGAGCTGACGGCAATGTGGTCAACGGTACGTTCCTTATAAATGGTAGATATGCATCTATATTATTTGATACTGGTGCGGATAGAAGTTTTGTATCTTTAGAATTTGAACCTATCTTAAACAATAATCGGGATAAGCTCACGGAATCCATAACGGTAGAAGTTGCGGACGGGAAACCAGTTTCATTAAACTCTATTATACGCAACTGTACACTCACCTTAAACGACCACGATTTCTCAGTCGACCTTATCCCTATGAAGCTGGGAAGTTTTGATATCATAATCGGTATGGATTGGCTTAGTCAAAATCAGGCAGAAGTTGTATGTGTGAAAAATATATTCGTATTCCTCTTTCAAACGGCCAGACTCTTCGAATCATTGGAGAAACCTCGTCGAAAGGGCTCAGCTTAATGTCTTGTCTTCAAGCTCAAAAATATCTTCGCAAGAATTACGTCGCGTTTTTAGCTCATATCATCAAAAAGGGGACCATGGAGAAGAAACTTGAGGACATTCCTGTAGTAAAAGATTTCCCGCAAGTTTTTCCTGACGGCATTTCAGGACTTCCTCCAGTTAGAGACGTCGAATTCCGTATTGATCTTATACCTGGTGCTACACCAGTTGCAAAGTCTCCATATAGGTTAGCCCCCTCTGAAATGCAAGAGCTAGCCAGTCAATTGCAAGAGTTGACTGACAAGGGATTCATACGTCCTAGCTCGTCGCCTTGGGGTGCACCTGTCCTTTTTGTAAAGAAGAAAGATGGATCTTTTCGTATGTGCATCGACTACAGAGAGCTCAACAAGTTAACAATCAAGAATCGCTATCCTTTACCTCGCATTGATGATCTTCTTGACCAACTACAAGGTGCCAGCTGCTTTTCAAAAATCGATCTTCGATCTGGCTATCATCAACTTAGAGTGCATGAAGAAGACGTCCCTAAGACTGCTTTTCGAACTCGTTATGGCCACTATGAATTCATGGTTATGCCATTTGGATTAACCAACGCACCAGCTGTCTTCATGGACCTAATGAACAGAGTCTGCAAACCTTATCTTGATCGATTTGTTATAGTCTTCATCGACGATATTCTTATTTATTCAAAATCTAAAGCTGATCATGAGCGTCATCTTCGACTCGTTCTTGCACTTCTAGAAAAGGAAAAGCTTTATGCCAAGTTCTCCAAATGTGAATTCTGGTTAAAAGAGGTGCAATTCCTCGGGCATGTAGTCAATGACAAGGGAATACATGTTGACCCTTCAAAGATCAAAGCAGTTCAAGAATGGCAAGCTCCACGTACACCAACTGAAGTAAGATCTTTTCTTGGACTAGCTGGCTATTATCCTCGGTTCATTTCAAACTTCTCTCGCATTGCTGTCCCACTCACGGCTTTAACTCATAAGGGAAAACCTTTCATATGGGGACCCAAGCAAGAAGAAGCCTTTCAAACTCTTAAACAAAAACTTTGTGATGCACCAATCCTAACTCTTCCTGAAGGTTGTGATGATTTTGTAGTCTATTGCAACGCGTCAGGGCAAGGATTAGGCTGCGTTCTCATGCAAAGAGAAAAGTCATAGCTTATGCCTCGAGACAACTCAAGACGCATGAAAAGAACTACACCACTCATGACCTAGAACTTGGAGCCGTTGTATTCGCTCTTAAGATATGGAGACATTATCTCTATGGCACTAAGTGTGAAATATACACTGACCACAAGAGTCTTCAACATATCTTCAATCAAAAAGAATTAAACATGAGGCAACGAAGATGGGTCGAACTTCTGAATGATTACGACTGTGAAATTAGATACCACCCTGGTAAAGCAAATGTGGTGGCTGATGCACTTAGTCGAAAGGGTTATGCGAACTCCATTCATCTTCTATGTTCGCAAATTATAACCGACATTAAAGATCAAATTCGAGAAGCCCAACACGTTTCAATAACAGAAGAAGATGTACGAAAGGAGATGTCCTGTGGAGCCGAGCTAAAACTTAAAACTAAATCAGACGGTATTCTGTATTACCTAGATCGTATCTGGATTCCTAACCACAACAATCTTCGTGAAACTCTTATGAATGAAGCTCACAAAACGCGATATTCTATACACCCAGGAGCCGATAAGATGTATCAAGACCTACGATACACCTATTGGTGGCCTGGAATGAAGAAGGATATTGCCGTTTTTGTTTCCAAGTGCCTCACATGTTCCAAGGTGAAGGCTGAACACCAAAGACCCTCAGGACTTCTAGTCCAACCGGAAATACCTGTATGGAAGTGGGAAAATATAACCATGGATTTCATTACCGGGTTACCTCGCACTTCTGGTGGGTATGACACTATATGGGTGATTATAGACCGACTTACAAAATCAGCTCACTTTATTCCTATCCGCGAAGATTTCAAGAACGAAAAGCTTGCACGTATTTATATCAACGAAATCGTAAGCCGGCATGGGGTACCGTTAAGTATTATTTCTGATCGTGATGGTCGTTTCACCTCACGAACATGGCAAGCAGTACAATCCGCTATGGGCACACGATTAGATCTCAGTACGGCTTATCATCCTCAAACTGATGGACAGTCTGAGCGCACCATTCAAACTCTTGAAGATATGCTTAGAGCATGTGTCATAGACTTCAAGGGAAATTGGGACGCCTACCTACCATTAGTAGAATTTTCGTATAACAACAGCTATCATTCGAGCATCGGCATGGCACCTTTTGAAGCCTTATATGGACGTAAGTGCCGATCTCCTGTATGTTGGCACGAAATTGGGGAAGCACAAATTACTGGTCCAGAATTGATCCAAGAAACCACAGACAAGATCCATCAAATTCGAAACAATCTTCTAACGGCTCAAAGTCGTCAAAAGAGTTATGCAGATAAACGACGGAAGCCCTTAGAGTTTAACATTGGTGATCATGTGCTTTCAAAAGTATCACCATGGAAGGGAGTAGTTCGTTTTGGTCAAAAGGGGAAGCTAGCACCTCGTTACGTAGGACCTTTCAAGATACTCGAAAGAGTAGGTCCTGTAGCATACAAGCTTGACCTACCAGAAGAACTCAACAGGATTCATCCCACATTCCACGTGTCGAACTTGAAGAAGTGCCTCGCTGATGAGAATCTCCATATTCCGCTGGAAGATATTTAGATTGATGAATCTATGCATTTTATTGAAAGACCAGTGGAGATCATGGACTACGGGGAGAAACGTCTTCGACGAAGTCGCATTCCAATTGTTAGGGTACGCTGGGAGTCGAAACGGGGACCTGAGTTTACTTGGGAACGTGAAGACTCAATGCGTGAAAAATACCCGCATCTTTTTCCTACTACTTCAACTACTTAAATTTCGGGACGAAATTCCTAAAAGTAGGGGATACTGTAACATTTGTAAAAATCGGGTTTTCAAAACCCGCTCCGTTTTGTAATCGAATATCAAGTTATAAAAGCTACGTTGAATATTTATGATTATTTTGATTTAAAACGATACATAATTAATAAATAAACTAAACTATAAAAATTATATTTGATAAAAAGTTAAAACAAAATAAATAAAAAAAATTTTGTTGCTGCCGGGACTCGAACCCGGGTCAGCCAAGACACACTTCAACGACTTAACATACACTCACATCACCACTCCGCCACTTTGTGTTTTCTGCTATCTCTAGGAAACAAATGAGCTTTATATACAAACTCGGTTAAACCGGTTGCGCTCAACTGAGAAACGGAAATCGGCAAATCAATCGTCAAATCGCTTTTTCACTCGAACATTCAGTTTATAACCGATGCACCGACGATTTTTAATCAAGTCGGAATTGATTGAGCATCAAGTCTCATCATTATCGGTTTTTATAACCGAAAAGTAATCAAGTCCAGATTACTTCAATTCAAGACCACTCTAGCGACTCAGAAATATCATACCAATACTCCATTTCACTTTCGTCACATTTTCAGACCATCAGAACGCTTAAAACAGCTCGCCGGAATTTTCTGCAAAAGTCGCCGGAAAACCGTATTCATCCTCAAACGGTAAATCTTTCAATATTCGTTGTAGTTCAACAATTATTAGACTATTTCTAACCTAAACCTCTCAATTGAAATCGAATTCAGGCGCTGTATTCAACTAATTCCAGTTCGCCGGAACTCCCCTGAAAAATTCTAATTCCGTCTGTGAAACGGTAAGGGTCTTCAAACACATCGTTAACGTTTGTTTATCACTTCAATTCCACATTCGACTAATCAAAATAGTTAATTATCTTGTTCAGTCGAAGAGCATAAAAACAGGAACCGACACATCGCCGGAAATCTGAAATAAACCGTTCATCGGTATGTTCACCTCTAATTACCGTCTCTGCCTTTTCATTTAAGCTTTAATAATGTCTGTAAATCGTAAACATAAGGAACGAGTTAGTAAATCAGTTGACGGTAATTTGAATGAAGAAGACGAAGCTAACTAAGTTATAAGTATAATTAAAACTAGTAAAATGAACGGGTTAGACACACAGTCCAGCGGTGGACTGTGTGCAAAATACAAACGCACGTCCCGAGTTTGATTCCTGCTATACGCACTCCTTGTATAATAAAAGGCCTTTTTGTTTAAAAACTAAATCGGGATAACCCAGTTAGTTGTTAAGTATAATAAAAACCGAGATAATAACCAGGTTAGACACACAGTCCAGCGGTGGACTGTGTGCAACATAAACCATACGTCGCGCGTTCGAAACCCGTCACTAGCACCGGTCCGATTGAATTAAAATGTTTTTGCAAATAAAGGAAATTCGGTTAAATTGAATAAGTGTATAAATATAATTAAAAACAAGATTATTACGGGTTAGACACGTAGCTCAGTTGGTAGAGCTGCGTGCACGCGTACGGGAGGTCTCGGGTTCGAGCCTCACCCAGCGCAAACCATGTCATTGACCGAACCGGTCAACAAGTCAACAGGTCAACGGTCAACGGTCAACGCAAAATAAACAAATTTTTTTTTATATTTTTATTTATTTAATTTAATTTAAAAATCAATTAAAAATACTTAAAAATAACATTTTAAAAGATAGAAAATAGCCTTAAACTCACAAAAATATATCTAAAAATTTCATTAAAATCCTTAATAAAATCCACTCATTTAATATATTTTTCCGTTATTATTTAGGTTAGTATTCCTTGTTGATCCGCTCATCTAATTCGTGCGCATCTCAACATCTCCAATCCAACGCACCCAATGTGAGTGAATCTTACAAATTCCCCGTTTTAATCACGTTTTTTGGGGTGTATCATGTGTCTTTGTATATATATATTATAACTAAACCATTGTGCATACATCATATCATGAACATGTGTATTCAGTTTGTTGCTGTTAAGTAGTTATTATTGGATGCAATTTATTATTCAGTACATGCAATTTCATAGGCCGCCGCTCCCCATTACATTATGAGCGTTGAGCATGTTCCCCATTTCATTATGAGGTTGAACCTGGCGTGCCCACATACGATCGGCTCCGTTTGATTGAGCCTTGATCGTACAGACATTTTCATTTTCAGTACATGCAATACGATCGGCTCCGTTTGATTGAGCCTTGATCGCACAGTTTCATTTACGTTATTTACAGTATGATGTCGGTATGTTCATGTATGCTGACATGTGTTATTGTATGTTATAGTTGTGACTGCTATTTGCCATTGCTTGATTATTTACATTTGCTCATCTATGATTATGCACAAATTTTCATTGATAAACTAACAATTAATTTATTAATAATGTTTATCTAATAAGGTTCACTCGCCAACTTATGTTGACCCAAAAACTCCCATTTTTACACATGATACAGGTGAACCAGCAGCAGCTAGGAACACATAGGACTTGGACTAGAAGAATAAAACGATTTAGAGTTGGGATTGTTATGTTGGTTTATTTTCTTTGTATTGATTGAACATGTTTGGATTTTTGGAAATGTAACTTTGACTTTATTAAATATGAAACATATTAGTAAATGTCATGAGCTTTGGTGATAACCCAATTATGCCCCGACTCTTATTCCGCTGCGGGTCGGGGTGTGACAATTATACCGATTAGGGGTAAAGTCTCGGTTTTCCGGTGGGATTCCGGCGAATGCGCAAATCTCCGTCGACGTGTTTTGGAAGGAATAAAGCTTCGGAAACGAACGTGGTTCTGAGCGAAAGGATTTTCAGGAAGTTCAAGTGGGTATTTATAGTGGAAACAGGCTGAATTGGGTTTGAATTGAGGTCAAAGTTCGCGATTAAAGATTTCCGACGGTTATGACTGGAATTGAGTGTCGTCATCGGTTATAACTGATGTCGAAATCAGTTATATGCGTTTCAGTCAAGGAAGATAGCCAAAATCGCGGAAATGTTGGTTTTTCCGGTGAGTGCGAGTTTTGGGCGCGCTGATTCACAGATTTTTGACTTTCGGTTTTATTATAAATGTTATTTGTTTCAGTATTATACACAAACGAAGTGTGTGGCGGAGCGGTGTGTTGTGTGTTGTGTGTTTGTGCTTGCGGGTGACCCGGGTTCGAAACCCGGCGTCTCCATTTTATTTTTTATTCACTATTTATTATTATTTATAAATTATGGTTTTTAAATTCTAATATATTTATTAATTATGTATTGTTTAAAATAATCAGAACAATAAATATGCAACGAAAATTTATAACTGAATACTTGTTTATTAAACGAAGCGGGTTTGGAAAACCCGTTTTTCGACGAATGTTACATTTTTCGACCCGAACGACTCCCTGTTAAGGTGATATCTTTTAATTCACCATTCTTGAGCATTCGGTTTCTTCATCGAACCTTTAACATTACTAGTTTGGGTAATTTAAGCCATGAAACAATAAGTATTCGTATCTTTCATGTTTAAGCTACTAAACACTTATAAGTCGTAAAAACACCTAGTGTGACACCCTTTAACGTTCGGTTATTCGTACTCTTCTTCAATACATCTCGTGTTGAACGAAAAGAACTAGTTGTGTCATTATGTCATGGAATAAAAGTCAAGGGATAATTTAGGACAATTCACAAAACTATTTTTGAGAGACTAAATGTGTCAAAACCCCAATTTTATGTCAAGTTGCCACCTAGCCTACAAATTGCCACACCTTTGCAGCTCTTGACACCTTGCTAGACACTTCTGAAGATCCTAAAACACCTCTAACACTGGCTTCATCTTCACACACTTTCTTGCACTATAAACTAGCCCACTAAGTTCACTCATTTTTTGCTCATTCACTCTTTCTCCTCTCTATTACACTCTTGGAAGTTCCTGATCATTTAGGAGCTTCCCTTTGAGTTCTAAGTTTCCCTTGGATCACTTGTAAGTGTTCCATCTCTACTCTTTTCTTTTTATAGGCTTTTAATAGCCAAAAGTCAAGCATTTTCGATAAATGCCTTGACTTTCGGTTAAGACCATTATGGTCTAACCATTGTTCGAAATGAACATGGCTGTGTTCGTAATTAGGAAGGTATTAATCCCTTAAAAGGGAACCTCCTAAGGATCACGTTTACTAGGTCAATTGACGGGTCAAAGTTTATGTTTTAAAAAGTCAAACGAGCCAGATTTTATAAAAAATTATAATATGAGTTTATATATGTTGTAAACATGTTTTTGACACTTAAAAAGTTGGTACTAATTATTAGAACATGTGGGAACATGTTCGGCTCGTCAATTCCAGTCCTAGGGTCGGTTCGCAAACGAAAGTCACGAAGTTTGACTTCTGTTTTGACTTTCGATTCTGACCCGATTTAGATTAGTTTACTTCTGAAGTATGGCCGCATTATAATCGTAATACAATGTCGCATAACCCTCTGAGGTTATATTACATGATCATAATCATAATCTGAGTTTAGGCACAAGTTCCGTTAAATGTCAAATTTTGACTAAAATGCCCTTTTTACATTAAACAAGGTTTCAATCAACAACGAACTTGCAAATGAATTATCTACTGATATGTTAATACAATTAACATATTATGATGTTATTATTCTAATCATAAACTAAGTTTTAGTATAATATCATAAATTATATTTTTAGAAGACCAAAATGACCTTTCGATGCATAGTTTGGTCCTAAACCATAAACCACACTTATATGTGACTTCTTACTGATAATATATCACAAATTAAGTATTTTTCCCGAATGTTTATGATCATAACATCAGAGTACATGCAAGTTCCTTTTATATGACACATAAAGGTCAGAACGCCTTATAAGGCGTAGTTTCGTTTTAAAACCTCAACGGGCATATAAGTTGATATTCTACTGATATTACAACTTATTTAAAGTATAATGACATATAGAACTTGTTCATGACTCATCGGTTACCCGATATCGCTTATATACGTACGATTAAGTATATGTAACTAGTTTACAAAAATTAACCGAAACGGGTTTAACCTTATCATTTTAATCTCAAATCTCAGAATGTTAATTGTTTACCCATGACATACAAGTCTTAAGTACTTGTTTGGTTTAAACTACATTCTATCCGGTCATCGCTTAATCTAGCGTATTGTACGTTTTGATCCTTTAAGCTAGTCGGTCTAAGTCTATGACTTAAATAGGACCGTTAGCATTCTAATTGGTTAGCTTATGCCATTATTCTAGACTAAAGCCTTCTAGTAAATGCTATTTGCACTTATCTAATTGATTAAACAGTTGAGTTAATATAAACTTGCATTTAAATCAAGTGCTAGCTCAGGTAAATACTCTTGACTTATTTTCCCTATACGGGCTTGGGTTACGGTAAATTATTACCGCTTGGTCGGAAATGGGATCAATCGAATGCCGGATTGTGGCTAGTAAATCCGCATATTCTGATTTGATCAGTTTTGTTTGATAACTTAAACATTGGGGGTTAACGACCGTGTCCTGGATATCCTCGGCTCATTTAAGTTACTAATGGCCACGACCAAAGCACGGGGTGTAGGCATACACCCGTCAGATGCGAATGCTAAAAAATTTTTACCCACAAGTTGGGGATAACTCCTTCGTGGGTTCATAAGTGGTGTGTCAGTTAATCATGTCTCGGTCTTTGTACTGGGCCCCATATGTATTGACAAACATGTGAATCTGTTAACAAGGTTACAAGTATAACTTTCCCAAGTTATAAATGATTTTTTGTGCCCTGTGCACTTAAATCAATTTTTTTGAAATGTTTTCAAAATGAGTCAGTTAATTGTATTTACCAACGAAAGCTGACGTATTTTCAAAAGACTTAATTGCAGGTACAATACGAAATAGGCTGGAAGATGCTTGGTATTGATATAAGAGCATCTTGCAAATCCTTAGATCTGCCCTAAAGTCTGATGTTCATCTTTTGTATATTTTACGATCTGCCTGTGGATCTTTCATTAAAAGCCTTCTGTATATTATTTTTGAATTTTGGACATTTTGGTTTGTAATAATATTTAAACTGCAAAACTTTCGTTGTGTTGTGTTAATTGACTATTGACGTGTGCGTATATATACATGTTTTTACAATAAATTTTACACACGAACTCGGTTTTAATTTTTATAAAAATGATTTCTACCTTAAATTAAAACACACACAAAAGGACCAGTGTACCCTATCGTATATGTAGTAAAGTATGGGTAAGAACCAGATGTCGATCCATGGACGCGGGCAGTTGCTTGTGTACTAAACCGTCGTCATTTATTTACCGGCAAAAAGATATGTGAAAGGTTTTTTTTCTAAAATTTTCTAAAAATACATTTTAAAACATAAAAGACTCTAAATACAAAAATATAAGTTCTTTTTCTTTTGTCTTGTTTTATAAACAATCTAAGCATGTTATCAAAATGTCACAAAGGCATTTGATCAATTTTCTAATTTTAAAGACAACTAGTATCCCTTTCGGGAATCCTAACATGATAATTCTTCGGAAAGTTAACGCGATAAACACACTTTAAGCACCTAAAATTATTCTTTTAACGAGCTATTGATATATTTTCATGTGAATCTTTAAAAATAAGCTAGTCATCCGTTAAGAGTATTCTAACCTCACTTTATCAAGAAAAGCAATACCGATAAACATATTACAACCACCGAGACAAGCATAACGTAGATCATATCACAAACTTATTCATTTTGCAAGTCTTAAACATAAATCTACCAAGTTGATCATTTTGGCCAAAAATACTCAACAAAGATTATAACCTATATTAAGAACCTGCAATAACACCATCTAACCCATTAGAGCCCTTCCGTGTAAGAAAGCATTCTTGATCAAAATCAGATTTATCTTTTATTAAACCAATACCCATTTCTAGTTTCATGGTGTAAACATATTAATCAAGTTAACAGTTTACTAATAAATGATTAATTATGGGGTTTATTCAACTTATCCTAACTAACCATTTACTAATCATCCAAGATAAACAATCATAATCAGAATCCAACATCAATGAAACAAGATTGCCATATGATCATAAGATTTAAACATGAACAAGTTGTCTGAGCTTCATTTTAACATGATAATAAACTAAATATTGATCATAAAACAAGTGTTTTCACAACATTTATAACAATATTACATAAATAAACTCAATGCTTGCAAATGTACTTGAAATATATATATTAAGAACAAGAAATCAAACCATAAACAAGCAAGGATTTGATGAATTGGATGAATGAAAAGCTTCTTACAACCTTGAGGCTTGAAACCGTCCTGATCAGAGAGCTTTCAGACCTCAAAAATCGCCCAGAAACTTGGAAAATTACCCAATGTTTTGGTCAGTCGCGATGCTCTGTTTTATAGACAAATTCATATCCGCACGGCGTGCGTTCCGCACTGTATCAGCATGACGTCATGCAGGGCATGGGCAGACAAGTGGATGTTTGGGTGGCAAAGTCTTCAGATGTGCACGGTCGTGCCAATGGGATGCACGGCTGTGCAAAGTCTTCAGATTACATGTTGATCAGCAATCAAGTCGTGCACGGTCGTGCCAATGGGTCGCACGACCGTGCGTACCGAGAAATGAGCTGCACTGCCTCTCGCACGGTCAGTGCTTCCGAGATCGCAAGTCGCGCACGGTCGTGCCAATGGGTCGCACGGCCATGCGTACCGAGAAATGAGCTGCACTGCATCTCGCACGGTCAGTGCTTCCGAGATCGCAAGTCGCGCACGGTCGTGCCAATGGGTCGCACGACCGTGCGTGATCTGTAACTTCAACAGAATCCGCAGAACTTATCGGAACGTTCGTTAATCCCACTTTTTCTCCAACTTTTCTGTGGTACGCCGTTTTGGACCTGAAAATATAAAATTGACCGAAATAAGTACCTATACGACGATGTTTTAGCCAAAAACGCACAAAACGGGAGCAAAATGGGGAACTAAATTATGTATATTTTAACGTATATCAACGATGATATCAACTTACGTCACATTACTCCCCACCAAGTCCACCGAGGATTGGTTGGAAATACAAGGTGTGACACTTTCTCATAATAAGTTAACAAACTTGAGTTCGACTCTATTATTGAGCTATATTTAGTGTACATATATTATATACACACTGAGATATATGCATACAATAATATCTATTATTCTATAAATATTCTTGTGTATAATTATATATTATTATATATACAATATACATAAGATTTATATCATTAATAAACTAGTTTAGGCTTACAAGTGTGGAGGTCATGGTTGAAACCTGATTCGCCACATAGGAACATGAATGAAAGTCTACATCACCCCGCTCAATGATTCAGGGTGGTTGGCATGGATTGAACCACGATTACCACATGGCACCTTTTAAGACAAAAGTATACTAAAAAATAAAAGATAGTGGTTTGGGTTATGACCACACCCTTAGGGTAATGGTTTGGGTTATAACCACACCCTTAGGGTATTGGTTTTGGATGGTGGATTACAATGTACGTACACCTATGTGGACGGTCATGGTGGTTATGAAGATCATGACCACACCCTATGAATTTGAATTCGAAATCATTTATTAAACAGGGTTCATAGGTTTGAGCGTCATTAAAGCTCGAGTATATTCAAGCTTCTTGTGAGCAGGTTTCTAATGCTTTAGTTTACGAGTACCTGGATTTGTTACTCTTATACTATGCATATCTCTTTAGTAAATTAGGATCAAATACGAAGGACGTCATAAATAAGAAGTGTAAGAAGGATTTTAGTCAATTGCTCTTGGATTTGGAGGGTTGAGATTAGTTTTAGGGAAAAGAAAATAATGAAAGGGCATAAAGGAAATCATACATTTATTAACTTTCTCTCTTCAAATGCAAGGTACATGTCAATTTTCCCCATCAATTTAAAACGTTCATAACTTTTTCATACGAAATTTGTTTTTTTTTAAATTTCACCATAATACGTTTTTTTATCTTTAATATGAGTATGATATTACTAGACAAAAATAAAATAAAAAGTTTCACTTTTACTAGGTTTTCTTTGTATTGTGTTAAAAGTTGTGGTCATTCTGTCTTTCAACTAGGTTTTGAACCTTACGTTTTTTACTAAGGTTTCTGTACATTGTGTTATTATCAAAACTTATAACAAAGTGTTAATTTGGGTTCTATCCATTGCATTTTTAATAGACCCTATAACATAATGTATGACATAATGGATATGGTGTTATATTTAAGTTTTTTGCATACATTGTGTAATGGGTTCTGGTCATTGTGTTTATTCCATTATCCATTGTGTTTTAATCTGTTGTACATTGTGTTTTAGTATGCTGTTCATTCTGTCTTTTATCTGTTGTAATCAATATGTTTTTAGTCTACTTTGCATTGCGTTTTTAGTCTTATACTCCTTGTGTTTTAAGTTATGTCTGTTGTGTTTAGTCTGTTGTCCATTTTGTCTTTTATATGCTGTCATTAATTGTGTATTTTATGTACTTTCCATTGTGTTTTTAATTTGATACTCGTTGTGTTTTACGTCATGTCCATTGTGTAATACACAACTAGGTTTTCTCATTGTGTTTTACATAATGTCCATTGTGTAATACACAATTGAGTTTTAGAATTTTTTTTTAAACATAACAATAGGGTACTCATATTGAAAATAAAAAGACACTCGATTTTGTGGTATATTTTTTTAAAAAACAACTGACGTATAAAAAAATTACGAACCTTTAAAAATCGAGAGGGAAATAGCATGTGACTATCTTTTATTCTCTTTAACAAAATTATCCTTCACACTTGATTTCTTCTTGAACACTTACTCTATGATTAGTTCTTACTCTTCTTATTCTTAAACCATTTTATATTATAACTCAATCCCTCTTTAGTTGCACAATATTCTAATTGTAGCATGAGTATAAAAAGACACTAGACATCAGCATTATCATTTTGTAACAACATACTAAGCTAAACCATAGCTTTAAATTAAACAGTAATCCAATAATAAAACATTGACACACTTATATATCATAAATCGCTTAATAACGTATACTAAAGTTTTAATTTAAAATTATTTATTTTGAAAAACATGCTTACCTTACCAATATGGGGATTTTAGTATGAGCTAGCTATAAGGCGACTATGAAGTATGAACATACGATAAAGCAAGTAGTTGGGAATCCAAAGTTGTAAATGGCTTTTATTAGTTGGATCGATCCAATTCAATATATTAGTATATACCAACTAATAATTCATAACAATTGGATACAAAGTGAGTCCATTAAAATAACCGTTAATTTTAGATAATATGACATTTGTCCCATTAAAATAAGGTTAAGTACCAAAACAAATAAATATTTATTAGTTTTTAATTAATAAAAAAATTTCCTTAATTAAAATAATTGAACCTTATGCTTCCTACATTTTCGGATAATCAACTTGTGTTGTCTTCCTATAATTTTCAAAGCTTTATATCTCATGGATTTGTCATATTGTGTTGCTATAAAAAGATTGGCATTTCTTAGGCCTCTATAACGTACTCTATCATCACCCTGGGTGTCATGGACCAACTCGTCAGCTACATAACGGGCGCTAGAGAGAGAACTAAGTGGGGCCCATTTGCATAAATCCAAAAGATTTGATTTTTCAGCTTTTTTTTTTCTAATTAACAGTTAATAAACCTTTATCCCACTATATGATAGTTAACAATAATGTGCCCACTTATAAATTTAAGATTTTTATGCATCAAAATTAGAATAAGTTACACTGATTTTAAAATTGTTCAAAATGAATGACTTATACATCATAACTCATTCTAGATAAGAGAATAAACTCATTTTGCCCATTTTAGAAATGGGATAAGGTTTAAGGATCATTAGGTTCTAAGTTTTATTTCCATCAGAGGTTTTTTTTAGATTTATTGGGTTTTCTCCTGATTGATGTATATGCATTATTGCATATTGGAGATGGATATGATCGGGTGATTCCTTTGGTGACACAATCATACTCTAGTGGTCCGTCAGTGATCCAATTTTGCTGTAAAAAGAATTAACTCATTTCCTTATGATTAGTTAAATAAACAAGATTTGATCCAAATGAATGAATTATTACTAATGATTAGTTTGCTTTACATTAATAACGAAGATTAGGATTCTGCAACACCGTCGACATTTATGTTATAATTTATGTCGCATGTGAGAGTATGGTATATTATACATCAACACATGCTCACACATGCCTCCTTTTATGTCCCATTTCATGATGTCCACATGCTAAACCTCCTGGTATATCATATGCCTACCCAAGTTTATTTCATTTGGTAGAGTTTAGGATCGATGATTGAAGGGTAATCTTCTCAAATTTCTCGAGCATCACATAGACATCACATCATTTTTCTCTTAACTCCTTGGGTGATATATGTGTTTATGAAATTTAGGGGATGGTCCCTGATATTGATGGTGAAATTCGGCCTCGAGCTAAGCCGGACTGTATCCCCTTTGGGTGTGGCCTCCCTTATGGCTCCTCGAGCTCCACTCTATGTACCATTACGAGAAAACCTAATTTTATAAATAAAAATTCAGAATAACCAGTCATGACTATTCATCTTGTTTTATTAATTATTGAAATCACGTGACGACATTTTTATAAAAAAATGAAGTTTGACGGTTTAATGAGTGATATTAAGAATAGAATGGGAAAATCAAATATAAACTTTGAAAACCTTCAAGATCATTAACAAAATCCCATTAAATTTTCACATTCTCTCTCAACTGATTGCATTTTTATTGGTAGTATACCAAGGAAATCGAAGGAGGAAAAAGGATAAGCACCACCGCCTGACTTACAAGTGCTCGAAACTAAATTACATATATGCAAATTAGTAGATTACAAACACTAAGTTAACACTAGGTTAGGCTTAGGTGGTTTGCTCGTCAACGATAGTTAATCCCATGTTCTTTCCTCGGAAAATAGCTTGATTATATTCGATCATTTCTGCAAAATGAAACAACAAGATGAACTCGTTACAAGGAGGAGAAGTTGGGGGTTCTCCTTGTAACCACCTTTGGTGTGAGAATAAGAACTCGTTTTGAGGAGATAAGTGTGTGTATACAGTGAGAGAGCATGAGAAGTGATCCTTAAACCTGGTAGTGAGGTCTACTGTGTATAGCTGAAGGGTTGTGAAGGAGGTAGGAGACAGCCGGGTCTTCGCCAACTGTTAATCTTGGGGATATCCATTTTGTCTCCTTTGACATGACAAGACAATTAATCCATACTAGGCTGACCTTGCACGACGTTATTCGCTTCACCTCAACGTCCGTTAGTACTTCTTGTCGGATTGTCGCTAGCTGTCTCTTGTAGATTCTATAAAAGGATCTTATGACCAATGATTGGTGTTACATGGTGCCCTTTTCCTTAGTTGTCGCTAATGCTCTCCCTGCCGTTGTCAGTGGCGTCCCACGTTTATTGCTAGGATTGTTCGCCGAAGTGTTAGATTTTTCTAGACGATGAAGTTTCCAGAATGGTATGGTCCCTTGGGTGCGCGTCCACGCACGCTTTTTAAAACCATACCCCTTCCATATATGTCACAACTTACACAACAATTAAAGTACAAAGATATATTTATGATAAAGCTAAGCGTAATGATACACGTTTTATAAAAATATTGAAATAATAATACATATTACCGAATTACATATATGTAACGATACATGTAAGAATCACCGAATCATACATAATTTGAGTGACATCTATATATGTCAATGTTGGGCTTCCAATTGGTAGAGGCACATGTCTCTTAAAGGGTAGATCCCAAGTTTAGATATAGGTAGATGAAGTATCTTAGATTAATTAGTATAATTAAAGGTGTTTTAGTCCTAAATAGGAATGGCAATAGGCCGGGTTCGGGCCGAGTAATGGTAATCCCAAGCCCATACCTAGTTGTAATTCTTTGGCCCATATCCGACCCGTTCCACCCCGTCGGGTATTTTCGGGTAATTACCCATCGGTATCGGTATACCCATGGGTATCGGGTATACCCGTTAATTTGTTAAAAATACCATTGAGACTCTCGTATACATTTTTACTCTAATGTTTATATAATTTACTATTTTAATAAATACAATAAATGAAAATATAACAAATAACATACATACATATCCTAGTAAATGCATATTTGAAACATATATCTACATAATTAACTAATTCATGTACTACTACTTTGGATAGAAACAACATAACTAAACATAAAATCTTGTATGTGTATGTTAAACTCTTGAAAACAAACAAAAAAGTAAAATCTAGGAATAATGAATAATTGTATTTACTAAAGTTTACATAAATACAAAATTAAATTTAATGTAATATACTTTTCGGGTATAACTCGGGTAAATGGGTAGGGTATCGGGCGGCTATCACTAAATCATATACCCGTACCCGACTTTTTCATATTTTTAGTCTCATACCTAGCCCATACCCGTTTGTTTGGCTTCGGGTATACCCGTCCCATATATTTCAGGTTTCGGGTATACCCGTCGGGCTTGGGCTTTTTTACCATCCCTAGTCCTAAAACATGAACTTTCATCATTTTGTTTTCTCATAAATACGACATAAAAAATCTAGTACAAAAAGAACATAGCGTAAAAAATCCACTACAAAAATATAGTACAAAAAAATTTAATACAAAAAAAAAACCAGCAAAAAAAAACTAAGTATAGAAAATCCAACACAAAATCTAGTACAAAAATGTAGCATAAAAAGTTTAATCCAATATATCTAGTACAAAAAATTCACTACAACAAATGCAACACAAAAATGTATTAAAAAATATAGTATAAAAATGCAACACAAAAATGCTATACAACATAGAAATACGACACAATATTTTGGGGTATTATTTGTTATCATATTTTATATAGCAATATGGTATCAAATTAATACTCGATTTTATGGTACAAGTTTTTATTTTAAAATAGTGTCGTATAAAAGTAATGAACATTTTAAAAAATAGAGAGAGAAAATATGCATTGTCTTTTATGTGGAAAAAGAAAGTCAACAAATAAACTGTTCTAAAAATATTCTTACACCTCTCTTTTTCCACATATTCATACTACCGATTGATTTGAAAATTAAAGGTTAAATCTCTTCTAATCCTACTAAGTAAAATTAACTTTTTATCTGATCTTAATATATATATATATATGGTTATGTTCATTGTGAACAACCCTTTGATAGTGAACTGTGTGAACTAATCCTAGTCCTCGATTATCAATACACAAGTGTAAATCAATTGTCAAGATCTCATCAGGATTTTATAATGAAAATACACTAGTGTATTTTACGATTTGATGATATAAATCAATGTTCAGGATTTATTCACTCAGTTCACAAATACAGTTGAAGAAACATTGGACCAAAAGGTATCTGAAGATATCTGGGTTATGGTTCAAAGTCTCTCATATGATGGTCATCTCTCGTTGAGCTTGTCGGTATGATCTTGTTTCAAGCTCACTGCAAAACTAGAAACTGTGTTAGTCTCGTCACGGGAGAAAAGGGAGAGGGTTTTCTCCGTGACCACACTCCAGCATGATAATAAGCATCGGGGTTTGCAAAGGAATAAGCAAGTAATTAGTGAGTGAGCTCAAAACAGTGTGTCTTACCTTGAGGTGTGGTCCTTATTTTATAGCCTAAGAGAGGTGTGTAGGAGATGGGCTGATGGGCCTTGGGCCTAGAACCGACAACCAGGAATATCCATTTTGTCTCCTCTACAATGACCGTTACTGGTCTCTGGCAGGAGGTGCGCTTGGCGCACGGTGGTTGGAGCCACGTGTCCTGGCAGTTGTCCTTGTTGTCGGACCTGTCATCAGCCGTTAGTGAAGATTGTGTGACAGTCGCTGGCGTGAGTTGTTGGTGCCACGTGGACTCCTTGCGTACTTTTTGTCCTCTGCATGACTGCTCATCATGCAACGTGGTCTGGCACAACCTGCCGAGCGGTTATTGGGTCACAACTCTGCCACTTTTTACCCTTGTACTTGATCATGCCTCTTTGCGCTTCTCCCTTCCGCGTGGCCTTATTAGTGCTTTTTGGCCAGCGTGAACTTGTAGGGATCAAGACCAAGTATGAGTTGTTCTCATCTTAGTCTTGGCCTTGTGCAAGGTTTTAGGAATACGCGGCTAGAGTTTTGTTCAATCAGTGCAGGGTCAGGGACCTGCGCTTCCAGGTTTAACTTGCCGTTGTGTAAGGTGCACGAGGTTTGTTAGGCAACATGCTGGTTTCAAGGTTGGCGTACCGTTGCGCGTAGCACGCAAGGTTATTCTAGTGACCTGTTATCATTATGAGGGTATGGTACCTTGCGCAAGCGTAGGGTTTTTGGGACCATACCCCTCCAAGCCCCCCAGTCCAGTGGTGCTCCTATGCGCAGGTTGGCAAGTAGGTGGAGTGTTGGACTATAAGAACTCATGTATGCGCGCTTATTTCAACGGCAAGAACTAAAAGGTATCTCTAAGGAATAAAGAAAACCTTTGTGTGGGGGAAACCTTTGTTCATGATAAGGTCTTTGAAATTTGAATTTTCATCATGTTGATGGTTGTAGGCGAGTTGGTGAGAAAAAAGTGAGGCGGAAGTGACCTCTGATAGCTGTAGCATGATGTCAATAGTGCAGCTTCCTTTTCATTAATGAATGGCAGCGAAAGTACCAGCCACGCGCGCGTAGCGACTGTCAGCTACCCGCTTGCCCTCCACGCGTCAGTCGCGGTTTGGCTGTTTAGTCTGCGGGGTTGTCACGCTTCCCCATCGCATTAAATGTGATGGTATAAATAGACGAACCGCCTAGGGCAAAAATCACGCTTTCATATATGCTTGTTCTTCTTTCTCTGAAATCCTCTCCTTATTTCTTTCTTCTTCGGCAATCAAGATGGCTACCAGAGGACCTGAGAGCGCTGCTGCGACAGAAGCTTCTACTTCTCTGCCTGTGTTAAAATGGTCTACAAGCAGTTTCCAACGGTTGGTCACTGGTTTTCGGTTCCCTAAGAAGTGGGATGCCCGGTACCCCTCTGAGGGGGAAACCGCCGTCGACGCCCCTGCCGGATATATTACCTTATTTTTTGATTTCTTTGCCGACGCCGTCGACAAAGTTTTTTCTTGACATTCTTGACCATAACCGCTTCCACATCTCCCAACTTAATCCGATGGAGATGGGACGGATAAAATACTTCGAGTTCCTTTGCCGATCCATGGGTATTCACCCAACCGTTAATCGGTTCTGGGTGTTCTACCAACTACGTCGTTCGTTGGGTTTTTACTCGTTTCAGCACAGGATACAAGACAGGAAGATCCTACATCTCCACATCACGACTGGAAATAGAAATTCTTCTACATTAGGGCCGGCGTGATTCCGTTGCGGATGGGCTTCCTGGAGGTGGAGGACATCCCCGTTCAAACAATGTCCATTCTAGCGGAGGAGTCCTGGTATTAGGACATTAAAGAGATTCTGGCGGTTCAATTGCCGGAGAGAGCACTAGTGGCTGCTGGTATGAGCCTGTTGTGGAAACCTGACCGCCGGGAAAAGTCGGTGTATATGGAAGAAGATAAGAGTAAGTACCCTTATTTCATTATTTCTCCTTGTGCGCAGACTAATGTTATGCGCATTTTTGCAGGGGTGGCGCTGTATATAACGGCCTTCCAAAGAGAGAGTGGGCAGATGGAGAATGTCCCCCCAACCCAGAGGAGCCTTCATGGCACTTCAGATCCTTAGGAACTTTGAGTTGCCATGAAGCGCAGATTTGGCGGCCCCTGCGCTTGAAAGTGGTAAGCCTTTATTGTTTATCTGTTTACATCTTCAGATTACTTACTATGTTGCGCCATGATGCAGGTGCGCTAAAGAATTTGGGTGTTGGCCCAATTCTAAAAAGAAGAAACGTGCGGGGCCTAGAGTTGTGGCCAAGAAGAAGCCGATGCAACCCAGGGCAGACTTGCCCAAAGGTACGTGTTATGTGCCTGATACTTGGAATGACTATGTAGTAGTCTTTGATTCCATGGAGGGTCTTGCGCCTGTAGGTTTGAAGAAACCGAAACCGGAGCCGCAAGATGTGGCGGAGATTCCGTTGCCAATCCGGATGACCCCATTGATGTGGAGTCCAGCCTTGAGCCGCTCAAGAGGAAGATGGCTCTTCCAAAGGGCGATACTGCTGCTCAGCCTCCTAGAAAGGCTGCACGGAAAAAGATTATTGGCAAGCGCGGGAACTTGGATGCGCTTGCAGCCATGTTTTCCCTAGGTAAACACTTGTGCTTTCTTTTTCTTCATGTTTTACTTATGGTTAAGTTTCTATTATTCTGCAGGGAAAGATGAGACACCCTTTGTCCCTCCGTCTACTCTGGCTGTGCCGATCGAGATCTCTATGCAACCACCCGTTTTTGAGACGGCGCAAGCGTCAGGTGATAAGGGTGGTGAGACTAGTACCGGGGTGGCGGAGGCGCAGGTGGATGCGGAGGCCGTTGCACCGGGAGAGGAGGTGGTGGAAGAGGTTGTTGTTGAGGGTGGTGAGCAGGTTGAGGATGTGCCTCGGGGGGGTCATGCAGCGAAGCAGGTGCCCGGGGGTGAAGCCGGGGGATCTAGGGTGCGCCCTTCTGACCGAGGGTCCCCGATTCTCTCGACGAGACCCCGGGTGACTACTACTATTGCTCATATTCTGAAGGTCGAGCTGTTGAGATTCACACCCCCGTTTGGAAACTGAGGCAGGGTGATTAATTCAGCCATTGGCAGGCATGCCGTGAATGGTTTAAGAGTGCCTTCCCCCCAACAGAGGTACGTGCGTGCGCGGAACAAAGCTATGAGCAAACATGTCGCCCGTACCTCCAACACTCATAAAATTAAGAGGGAGTGGCGCAGCAAGCATCAGGACCAGGAGAGATTTAAGGCGGCGAAAAGGAAATGGTCCTTGAGCGGGCCCAAGTGGCCGTGCAAAAACTAGAGCTTGAGGCTGAGAGAGCTGAAGGCTGAAGGCTCCGCTGCCACACTTGCTGAGGAGCGCAAGTTATTTAGGGAGGCATGTGAGAGGGATAATTACGAGAAAAAATCTTTAAAGGGATGAGATGGTCAATGTGCACCCTGAAGTTGAGCGCTTAAAGAAGGAGAAGGGAGAGGCGTCAGCTACTACCGAAGAGGCAAGGTCACACCGCGAATGTAGTGAGCAGAAAGAGGTACAAACTTCTACGTTTTCTATTTTACAGGAACAAGAAGTTGTCAGACTAACCTATGTTGTGTGTAACCAGGTGGAGGCTTGTGCCGCACTTGAGAGTGCGAAGAAAGATCTCCAAGCTGCCTTGGTTGAAAAGCCAATACTGCAGCACAGGCACTTGGAGGAACTGGAAAAGCTGCATGTTGCGGAGGTGAAGGTGGGCACGGGCGAGCAAAAATTAGAAGATTCTGAAGCAGCCTGCGCCACCACGGAGAGTATGCTGGAGCCCATGACGAACAACATGCTGTGGATACAGCAACATTGGGTGGTGAATGTAAGTTCTCTGTTGTTATTTTGATCACCCTTTATCTTGATTCTCTCTATTTTCCTTGCGTTATGCAGATCGCTAACTCGATCCTGAACTCAGTGGAGTTGGACAGTGCTGTGGCCAAGCTGATGGTCACAGCATGCCATGATGGATACTACGCAGAGTGAACCATGTTACTCATGCTTTGGACGTTCAATGGGATACCGGTCGCGCCTCCACTCATGGGGTCGATACTGATGCAGCCTTCTCCAAGGCGAAGCGCGAGTACGATCATCTTCAACTGCCAGTGATGGATCTGGTGAGTGAGGTGCTCCAGCATGACGATATTTGTCACACCCCGTATTTCCTATCCAAATCCATACAACGGTGGGCCCAGGTGGGGAGTATCGTGACATCAGTTGATAGCATCATTGTCAATTAAACACGGCACAGCGGAAGTCTTGGAGTAAAATTACTATTACAAACCGAATGTTTGATATACAAAATAATATACAGGCTCGTAATAGAAGATCCACAGGCGGATCATCAAATGTACAAAGAAAGAATATAAAACAGACTTTAGGGCAGATCTAAGGATTTGCAAGGTACTCTTATTTCACAACCGAGCAGCTTCCGGCCTATTTCATATTGTACCTGCAAGCTTAGTCTTTTGAAAATACGTCAGCTTTTGCTGGTAAATACACCCGAGTGACTCATTTTGAAAACATTTTAGAAATTAGATTTAAGTGCACAGGATACAAATCTTTTATAACTTGGGAAAGTTACTCTGTAACCTTGTTAACAGATTCACATGTTTGTCCATACATACAGGGCCCAGTACAGAGACCGAGACATGATTAAATACATACCACTTAGAACTCACAGAGGAGTTCTCCCCAACGTCTTGGGTAATTTGCATTTGAGCATCTGTCAGGTGGATTATGGCATAAGCTAACCAATTAAAATGCTAACGGTGTTATGTAAGTCATAAACTTAGACCGACTAGCGTAATGGATCAAAAACGGTACGCAAGATTAAGCGATGACCGGATAGAATGTGGTTTAAACCCAACAAGTACCTTGACTTGTATAAAATGGGTAAACAATTAACATTCTGGATTTTGAGTGTAAAATGACAAGGTTAAACCCGTTTTGCTTAAATTCCGTAAACTAGTTACGTATAATTAACCGTATGCTTATAAGCGATAATGGGTAACCGGATAAGTCATTGACAAGTTCTATATGCCATTATACTTTAATTAAGTTTTAATATCAATAGGATATCAACTTATATGCCATTAAGTTTTTAAATAAAACAATGCCTTATAAGGGCATTTTGGTAATTTCATATTGTATAGAAAGAACTTGAATATAATTTAACGTTATAACTATAAATATTCTGGAAACATAACTTATTTATGATATAATATCAGTATGATATCAATTATATGTGTAATTTATCTTTTATGCCCAAACTATGCACCGAAGGGGCATTTTGGTCATTTTACACAAAGTTTATAACTTATTTGGGATTCTGAGTTTATAACATGTACCTACTGTAAACATGTTTAAAATAAGTTTTAAAATCAGTAGGTAACAAGTCTTGGTCAATTAATATGGTTTAAAACCATATTATGCGCCGAAACGACGCTTATGTCGTAAAATGACGTTTTATGCGATGTTTAATGAAATCTGATGTTTAGGTCAGATTAAAATATCTTAGATATGTTATTTAATATAACATATCAGTAGGTAAAGGATTTACCTTGAAAAGATTTGATTAAAACCATTTTATGAGCCACAAGGGCTAAATCATCATTTATCGACATAATTTAAGGACCTGCTTGTAAACTCAGTTTATAATCTGATTTAACATCCCAAATAATCCCACTTATAATATTACATCAGTAGGAAACTTATTTTCAAGTTCATTATCATTAAAACTTGTTTTATGCAAAAAGGGCATTGTAGTAAAAAATGCATAATTACGGAACTTGCGCATAAACTCACATTCTGATTATGATCATGTAATATAAACTCAGAGGGTCATGCTACATTGTATCACAATCATAATGCAACATTAGATTAGTAGCTAAGTAATCTAAATCGGTTAGAATCGAAGGTCAAAGCAGAAGTCAAACTTTGCGACTTTCGGTTGCGAACCGACCCTAGAACTGAAATTGACGAGCCAAACATGTTCTAATAATTATTACCAACTTTTTTAAGTGTCAAAACAGGTTTCATAACATATATAAGATCAATTTATGATTTTTCCGAAAAATGGCCTGTTTGACTTTTTAATAACCTAACTTTGACTGTCAATTGGTCTAGCAAACGTGATCTTCAGGAGGTGCCCTTTATAGGGACTAACACCTAGCTTATTACGAGCACTTAGCCATGTTCATTACGAACAATGGCTGGACCATAATGGTCTTAACCGAAAGTCAAAGCGGTTTCCGTAAAAGCCTATAAACGAAAATGCACAAGGAAGGAACACTTACAAGAGGTACCTATGATGCAAGAGAACTAAGTTGGATGCTTTTTTCAGTTAGGAACTTCCAAAGGAGGGAGATAGAGTTGAAAATGAGATAGGTGCAAGTTCAAAGGTTGAACCTTTGCACCTATTTATAGTTAGAGAGCTTGAAGGAGGTGATGCGAGGTGCTAAGGGGTGTAAGAGGGAGCTTACAAGTGTCCCAAAACGTGGCATAGCAGTTTGGGAATCCATAGTTCGATTTAATGGTTTTTGGCAATATGTGTAGAGGCCAAGCAAACTTTTTGCAGACACAGGCCTCTCGCGCCCCGCGAGAGACCATACATTAGCCTCTTGCCCCCGCGAGCGCCTCTTGTCAGATTTCAAATTTTGTCACATTTAGCCCCTCAACTTATTAAACCCTCCAAAGACCTTCTAAAACATCATTTTGGCATATTTAGCATCCGTAGCCAATACTTGGCGTACCCGTGATTATGCCCGGACATTGTCGAGCTCTCGGTTCGTTAAAAGGTCACTCAGAGGTATGAATTAACATGTTGACACTTTTAACCCCTCCAACGTCTAACTTTTATTTAATTACAGATTCAATCCCTCTCGTACAACAAATGGGACATATGAGAGTTAGGACTTCGTAAACGATCACTCAGAGGCTCGTTATAAGCATGTTGACTCCGATGTCACTCAGAGGCTGGGCATGTTGACACAACAGTCACTCAGAGGCCTAGTTTTAAGCATGTTGACACTAACGGTCACTTAGAGGCTATGTTTTATGCATGTTGACATCAGAAGATCACTCAGAGACTTAGTTTGAGCATGTTGACGCTTTTAGTCCTTGTTAGTCTTTAATAGACTAAAAATAAAATACAACACGTGTCACTATACTATTGGTAACGATTTTACAGGGTGTTACATCCTCACCCCCTTAAAAGAAATCTCGACCTCGAGATTTTATTAAAAAAGATGGGGGTACTTATGTCGCATCGTGGACTCAATCTCCCATGTATACTCAGGACCTCGAAAAGCGTCCCATTTAACCTTTACTATAGGTATCAATTTTCTTCGGAGCTTCTTAACCTGTTGATCCTCGATCGAAATTGGTTTCTCAACGAACCTCAGGTTTTCATCTATTTCACATCTTTGTGTGACATTGCTAGCGACTCATCGGCTAGACATTTCTTAAGATTACTGATATGGAACACATCATGGATTCCACTAAGCTCCTCTGGCAATCTAAGCTTATAAGCTATCGTGCCGACACATTCGACTATCTCGAATGGTCCGATATATCTTGGGCTTAACTTGCCCTTCTTTCCAAAGTGCATCACACCTTTCCAGGGTGACACTTTTAACATGACTTTGTCCCCTACTTGGAACTTAAGAGCTTTACGCCTCTTGTCAGCATAGCTCTTCTGCCTATCCTTGGCAGCTTTGAGACGATCACGGATTTGCATAATCTTTTCCGTGGTCTCCAGGACAATTTCTGGTCCTGATAGTTGGGCTTCCCCAACTTCTGCCCAACACACGGGCGTTCTACATTTTCTCCCATACAAGGCCTCATAAGTAGCAGCCTTGATGCTTGTATGATAACTATTATTATAGGGGAATTCTATTAGGGGTAAGTGGTCATCCCAACTTCCACCTAAATCAATCACACATGCCCTAAGCATGTCTTCCAATGTCTGGATAGTACGCTCACTTTGACCATCAGTCTACGGATGGTAAGCCATACTAAAGTTTAATCTTGTGCCTAAAGATTGTTGGAAACTTTTCCAAAAATGAGAAGTATATCTAGCATCTCTATCAGATACAATGGATATTGGCATACCATGTAAGGACACAATCTTATCCACATATAACTTGGCCAATTTGTCTGAATTATACGTTTCCTTTATTGGCAAGAAATGTGCTGACTTAGTCAGCCTATCCACAATGACCCAAATATTGTCATTTCCACTTTTGGTCTTAGGTAACTTGGTAATCAAGTCCATAGTTACCATTTCCCATTTCCATGTGGGAATTTCCAATTGTTGTAGAAGTCCTGATGGCTTCTAATGTTCGGCATTAACTTGCGAACACGTCAGACACTTAGCTACATAAGTGGCTATGGATTTCTTCAAACCCATCCACCAATAATTCTTTTTCAGATCCTGATACATTTTGTCACCTCCAGGGTGAACTGAGTATCTTGTATTGTGTGCTTCCTGGAGGATTAGATCTCTAAGTCCTCCAAAGATTGGAACCCAGATTCTATCCTTAAATCTAAGGATTCCATCATTTCTAGGCGTTAACTGATCAACAGTTCCGCCTAATCCTTCATTAGGAGCATTAGCTTCTAATAGAGCTTGCTTTTGCGCATCTAATAGCTTCTCACTTAAGCTATTTCTGAGCTCAATGCTAGTTAATCCTTATAGGTTTAATTCATTCTTTGCGACTTAAAGCATCAGCAACTACATTTGCTTTGCCTGGATGGTAGCGAATCTCGCAATCATAGTCATTAAGCGTTTCCATCCTCGGCATTGTCGCATGTTCAATTCCTTCTGATTGAACAGATGCTGGAGACTTTAATGGTATGTTTATATAATACACTTTGTGCCATACAAGTAATGTCTCCACAGTTTTTAGTGCAAATACAACGGCACCCAATTCCAAATCATGGGTGGTGTAGTTCCTTTCGTGCACCTTTAACTGTTGTGATGCATAAGCAATTACCTTGCCTTTTTGCATTAGTACACAGCCCATGCCAGTGTGCGAGGCGTCACAATAGACTGCAAAGGAGCATTGCTCAACTTATGTTTTAGAATCTCAAAAGATTCTTGTTGTTTTGGACCCCAATTATACTTAACATTTTTACGGGTCAAGGTAGTTAAAGGAGTGGCTATCCTTAAAAAGTTCTCAATGAACCTCCTGTAGTATCCAGCCAACCCTAGGAAACTACGAATCGCCGATGGGGTCTTGGGCACTTCCCAATTTATTATGGCATCAATTTTGGCGGGATCCACTTGGATACCACACTCACTTACAACGTGTCCAAGGAATTGGACTTCTCTAAGCCAAAACTCACATTAAGAGAACTTTGCATAAAGCGTCTCTTGCCTTAGTAGTTCTAGAATGCACCGAAGGTGTTTCTCGTGATCACCTTGATTACGAGAATAGATAAGTATGTCGTCTATAAAGACAATGACAAACTTATCCAAATACGGTTTGCAGACTCTATTCATGAGATCCATGAATGCTGCAGGTGCATTTATGAGCCCAAAAGGAATCACTAGAAATTCAAAATGACCATAACGGGTCTTAAAGGCAGTTTTAGGAACATCCTCATTCCTAACCTTCAGCTGATGATATCTAGATCTTAAATCGATCTTAGAAAAGTAACTAGCTCCTTGAAGTTGGTCAAATAAATCATCGATCCTGGGCAAAGGATAACGATTCATGATCGTTATCTTGTTTAGCTCTCGGTAGTCAATGCACATCCACATTGAACCGTCCTCTTTCTTAAGAAACAGAATTGGAGCTCCCTAGGGCGAGGAACTTGGTTGAATAAAGCCTTTCTCTAAGAGTTCATCTAACTGAGTCCTCAACTCCTTCATTTCCGTTGGTGCTAATTGGTATGGAGCTCTAGCTATGGGTGCTGATCCAGGTAGGATGTCAATCCTAAATTCTACTTGCCTGTCTAGAGTTAGGCCTGGTAATTCCTCGGGGAAAACATCGGAATACTCCGAGATAACTGGTAGGTCTTCCATGTTTGGCTTTGATTCGTTGATAGTGACTTGTGCCATGTAAATGACAAAACCTTTCCTCAAACACTTGGATGCCTTAAATAACGACACCTTGTGTGGCAATCCATAGTGTGAGTCTCCATGGATGGTGATCATTTTACCGGATGGGGTTTTGATTTTGATGAGTTTCTTATCGAAGGCAATGCGGGCTTGGTTATGAGATAACCAATCCATGCCTAAAACTACATCGAATCCTGCCAATTTCATTGGCAAAAGAGAGATAGTAATGGAATGATTCTTAATGGATATGAGACCTCCATCAAGAATGGAAGATGCTGTTTTTAAACTTCCATCAACAAGTTCTATCTCATAGGTTTTATCTAGAGTTCTTATGGGTAAGTTTAATAGTTTACTAAACTTATGATCAACAAAAGATTTATCTGCACCCGAATAGAAAAGAACTCTAGCATAAATATCGTTAATGAGGAATGTACCTGTTATGACATTGTTGTCATTAACAGCCTCTCTTGCAGTTATCTGAAAGGCACGGGCATTTCTCTTCTTGGCCTCTCTAGGCTTTGCATATTATTCTTAAGAATCTTAGGGTAGTTAGTCTTAATATGCCCTTTTTCATTGCAGATGTAGCAGACAGCATCTTTAAGATCATTGCATTCTAGGGTCTTATGCTCCTTTCTCTTACAGATACCACAGGGTTTGGCTTGTGGATTATAAGTACACTGTCCTCAGAGCCTGTGGTTGAAGTCTTGCATGTTGGCGTCACAGCCGACTTGTCTTGGTTCCTTTTGAACCCGAATCTCCCTTTATTTTTCTTATTAAACCTTTGGAAGTTATCATCTTCTCTCTTTCTTTTCCTGTCAGTTTCAGACCTAACTGACTTTTGCCTTACTAGATCAAGGGTGAGGGAAAGAGATAGGTCTACAGTGGACCTATAGGTATTAGGCTGAGCAGCCTTTACCATGCCCTTTATCACGGACGCCAACCCATTTGTAAAACGCGCAATGTGTTTGGATTCGGGGGTGATCAAATAGGAAACTAACCTAGATAGGGAGTTAAAATCAGAAACGTACTTCCGACAATCTAGGTTCTTCATTGAAAGAGACAAAAATTCTGTCTCTAATTTCTCCACCTCGTGGGGTGGGCAGTATATTTCCTTTATAAGTTCTACAAATTTGGACCATCCCAAATTGTACAGGTGGACTTTACCCGTAGATTGGATTATTGCCTTCCACCATATCAGGGCATCGCCCTTAAAGGACTGTGATACATACTTGACCACATCCTTATTAGCACAGCTGCTGATATCTATGATTGTTTCCATCTCGTCTGGCCACTTTAGGGCTTCCACAACTCCTTTTTCCCCATTAAAGTCTCGGGGCTTGCAGGAGACGAAATACTTATAGGTACATTCGTCTTTAACAGAACGGGACCTTTCAGCAAAATCTATTTTCCTTGATTCACTCTTCGCATTCGAAGAGTGAACGGAGCTCTCTTTATGAGCTGAGGATGTGGTAATCGATAATGGTCGAGAGTGAGTAGCACTTGACTCTTTAAGCTTTTCAATGGCCTTATGCGAGCATGGAAATCGTCATTATTAATGGCTGTGTTTTCAGCATTATTAGCGTCAATATCCCGGTGGCTACTTTGTGCCTTATCCGAGTTAGCCATTTCTTCAAAGATTTGGTTCTAAATGCCAAATAAAATTCTTTCTTAGCCATGGTATTAACAACCATGTTGGCTTTAAACATTGGATATAACAATCCATTGCCTATTCTAGTGTGAATAACATCACAACTCTTAGGCTTAATATATCGTGGCCTAGGTCTCAAAAGGACCATCACAGGCAAATTACAATTTGGACATAGTCCCTATATTATTGGACAATGGATCGTAATGTCACAGCTGTCATTGTCATAATTGACAATTTTATTTAGCTCATAAGCTTGTCACGAAGGACATAAAATTTATGGCACATAGGCCTGTCACTAATGGACATAAAATATGGCACATAGGCCTATCACTAATGGACATAAAATATGGCACATAGGCCTGTCACAAATGACATGAAATATGGCACACAGACCTGTCACTAATGGACATGAAATATGGCACATAGGCCTGTCACTAATGGACATAAAATATGGACAGGGGGTTATATTAACCACAGCTGTCATTGTCATTTTGAAAATAATATAGTTAAAAGGCAAATCATCACTAAATGGATGTTAATCATAGCCCCAAAGGCAATACATCACTAATGGATGTTTAATCATAGCCCCAAAGGCAATACATCACTAATGGATGTTTAATCATAGCCCCAAGGGCAATACATCACTAATTGATGTTTTAATCATATCCCTAAGGGCAATACATCATAATGGATGTTTAATCATAGCCCCAAGGGCAATACATCACTAATGGATGTTTAATCATAGCCCCAAGGGCAATACATCACTAATGGACGTTTTAATCATAGCCCCAAGGGAAATACATAACTAATGGATGTTTAATCATAGCCCCAAGGGAAATACATCACTAAGTGATGTTTAATTATAGCCCCAAGGGCAATACATCACTAATGGATGTTTAATCATCATACTGATGATATTAGCCAGGATCAAATTTAATCACATAGGCTATACAAGGTTTGGACATAGTCCATTACCTTGAAGGCTAGTGTGGTTCCTCAAGTCACACTACCAAGAGTATTAAGATTACTTGAATGTTAATATAGATTATCTTTAAAGGTTGATCACTAGTCCCGGTCGCACTGACCTTAACGACTTGGAGGGTTGAACATAAGTCCATCACCTCTAGATAGAAGGATAACTTCCCTTAACTATCATGATAGAAGACCCCTTCGTACTTAACTATCATTTATAAATTGGCAAATGTGTGGTCTGTGCCACTTGGCTAATAAAAACCATTTAGATATTTTTGGAATTATATCGCAGAGCATAAATTTCGAGTAAAATCGAGATGCTCATTTGAAGAGGATGAATACATATATATAATTCCAAAATACTTCATTAAATTTCAATAGAAGTTACAATACTAGAAATATTGAAATAAATTGTCCATGTAAGGACTACTGAAACAAAATGTCCACGCAGGGACTAAAGAAATAACAATGTCCTCGCAGGGATTAACATAAGTTATTAGAAGAGACTTCACTCGTCCTTCTTTCTTTTAACCAGCTTGGAGAGATTCTTGAAGAACTTGTTCGGCTTCTTCTTCGTTTTCTCCGCTTGTTGTTGCATTTAAGGTTTCGTTAATGGCCTCAAGTGGTCGTGGAGGTTGTGGTTGTGGTTGTGGCATAACCGGATACTGGTACCATAAGTTGGATATCCAGTCGGTGGATAAGAAGGTGGGAAAGGAGACGGATAAAGTGCGTTGTGCATAACGGCTTGCATATAGGGGTCATGCGACCATGCTTGATAGTCTACTAGTGTAGACGGGTTAAAAGGATCATATCCAGACGTATTTGGATATGTGGGGATTGGGTTATTATAACCCGATGGTGGTGGTTGAACTGTAGGTGTTGGTGTTGGTTCCACCACATGTGAGGTGTTAGAGGGTCCACCCATTTGTGGGTCCTCATGAATAGTTGGGTAAGGTTTGGGCAAAGGTGGCAGCGATCCCGACCATTGGCCCGCACTCACTGACATACGTGCTCCTCTTTTCCTCCTTGGCGGTTCTGGTGGCGATTGGGGTTGTTCCACCGGTTCCATGTGCACATCTTCTTGCACGGGAGGTGGTTGGGAGTGATGGGAAGGAGTGTTGGTAAAGGTAAATTGGTTCCAATATTGGTCCACTCATTAGGACCTTGGTAAGGTGATCCAGCAAGGAGTTCGAATCGCTTGAGATTTTAATGGGATGCGTATGCAATCCTGACGGCGGCATCTCCGGGTCGGAGTCCTCATCCATTGGATTTGCTGATCCAACTGATTCTGATCAGCTGGGGGTGTGTTAAAGTATTGGTTTGGATTAAACTCATCATGGTAAGAATGATGAGAGTGATGGGAGTGGTGCGAATGGTATGAGTGGTAAGAACTTTGAGTGTGGGTAGGCGAATGTTGGGCAAATGGCCATGAATCTCCCGAATCCTTATAGGGGTTCGGGTGATGTGGATGTGGGGGATTATGTCCTGAAGGTCCTCCCTCATTGGTCCTTTTCCTCTTCTTCGTAACGTGACGACATTTTCCTGTTAAAAATCAATTAAAAAACAATACTAACAACTTAATAATGAAATGAGTAATCCTAGATCAATGCCTAGACTTGGAAGTCTAAGGAATGTGCTCGTGTAAATTTGAGATTAAACACAAAAGGTTAGTGTTTAATTCTCTCAAACGTTGGCTCTGATATCAACCTGTCACACCCCGTATTTCCTATCCAAATCCATACACCGGTGGGCCTGGGCGGGGAGTATCGTGACGTCAGTTGATAACATCATTGTCAATTAAACACGGCACAACGACAGTCTTGGAGTAAAATTACTATTACAAACGAATGTTCGAAATACAAAATAATATACAGGCTCGTAATAGAAGATCCACAGGCGGATCATCAAATGTACAAAGAAAGAATATAAAACAGACTTTAGGGCAGATCTAAGGATTTGCAAGGTATTTTTATTTCACTACCGAGCAGCTTCAGGCCTATTTCGTATTGTACCTGCAAGCTTAGTCTTAAGAAAATACGTTAGCTTTCGCTGGTAAATACACCTGAGTGACTCATTTTGAAAACATTTTAGAAATTAGATTTAAGTGCACAGGACACAAATCTTTTATAACTTGGGAAAGTTACTTTGTAACCTTGTTAACAGATTCACATGTTTGTCCATACATACAGGGCTCAGTACAGAGACCGAGACATGATTAAATACACACCACTTAGAACTCACAGAGGAGTTATCCCCAACGTCTTGGGTAATTTGCATTTGAGCGTCTGTCAGGTGTATGCCTACACCCCGTGCTAATGTCGTGGACCATTATCTAATGTAATGAGTCGAGGATATCCAGGACACGATAATTTAACCCCCATGTTTAAGTTATCAAACAAAACTGATTAAAACGGAATATGAAGATTTACTAGCCACAACCCGCCATTCGATTGATCCTATTTCCGACCAAGCGGTAATAATTTACCGTATCCCAAGCCCGCATAGGGAAAATAAGTCAAGAGTATTTACCTGAGTTAGCCTTGTTTAAATGTAAGATTATATCTCAGCCGTATTCAAAATGAGCTAAGTATAGATAGCATTTACCCGGGAAAGGCTCTAGTCTGGATTATGGCATAAGCTAACCAATTAAAATGCTAACGGTCTTATGTGGGGTCATAGACTTAGACCGACTAGCGTAATGGATCAAAAACAGTACGCAAGATTAAGCGATGACCGGATAGAATGTGGTTTAAACCTAACAAGTACCTTGACTTGTATAAAATGGGTAAACAATTAACATTCTGGATTTTGAGTGTAAAATGACAAGGTTAAACCCGTTTTGCTTAAATTCCCGTAAACTAGTTACGTATAATTAAGCGTACGCTTATAAGCGATAATGGGTAACGGATAAGTCATGGAAAGTTCTATATGCTATTATACTTTAATTAAGTTGTAATATCAATAGGATATCAACATATATGCCCATTAAGGTTTTGAAATAAAACCATGCCTTATAAGGGCATTTTGGTAATTTCATATTGTATAGAAGGAACTTGAATATAATTTAATGTTATAACTATAAATATTCTGGAAACATAACTTATTTATGATATAATATCAGTAGGATATCAATTATATGTGTAATTTAACTTTTATGACCAAACTATGCACCGAAGGGGCATTTTGGCCATTTTACACAAAGTTTATAAATTATCTGGGATTCTGAGTTTATAACATGTACCTACTGTAAATATGTTTAAAATAAGTTTTAAAAGCAGTAGGTAACAAGTCTTGGTCAATTAATATGGTTTAAAACCATATTATGCGCCGAAACGGCGCTTATGTCGTAAAATAACGTTTTATGCGATGTTTAATGAAATCTGATGTTTAGGTCAGATTAAAATATCTTAGATATGTTATTTAATATAACATATCAGTAGGTAAAGGATTTACCTTGAAAAGATTTGATTAAAACCATTTTATGAGCCACAAGGGCTAAATCATCATTTATCGACATAATTTAAGGACCTGCTTGTAAACTCAGTTTATAATCTGATTTAACATCCCAAATAATCCTACTTATAATATTACATCAGTAGGAAACTTATTTTCAAGTTCATTATCATTAAAACCTTGTTTTATGCAAAAAGGGCATTTTAGTAAAAAATGGCATAATTACGGAACTTGCGCATAAACTCACATTCTGATTATGATCATGTAATATAAACTCTGAGGGTCATGCTACATTGTATCACAATCATAATGCAACATTAGATCAGTAGCTAACTTATCTAAATCGGGTCAGAATCGAAGGTCAAAGCAGAAGTCAAACTTTGCGACTTTCGGTTGCGAACCGACCTAGAACTGAAATTGACGTGCCAAACATGTTCTAATAATTATTACCAACTTTTTTAAGTGTCAAACAGGCTTCATAACATATATAAGATCAATTTATGATTTTTCCGAAAAATGTCATGTTTGACTATTTAATAACTTAACTTTGACCCGTCAATTGGTCTAGCAAACGTGATCTTCAGGAGGTGCCCTTTATAGGGACTAACACCTAACTTATTACGATCACTTAGCCATGTTCATTATGAACAATGGCTAGACCATGATGGTCTTAACCAAAATTCAAAGTGTTTTCCGTAAAACGCTTCACTTTTGGCTATAAAAGCCTATAAAATAAAATGCACAAGGAAGGGACACTTACAAGAGGTTCCTAGGAAGAAGAGAACTAAGTTGGATGCTCCTTTCAGTTAGAAACTTCCAGAGGAGGGATATAGAGTTGAAAATGAGAAAGGTGCAAGTTCAAAGGCTGAACCTTTTCACCTATTTATAGTTGGAGAGCTTGAAGGAGGTGATGCCAGGTGCTAAGGGGTGTAGACGGAGCTTACAAGTGTCCCAAAACGTGGCATAGCAGTTTGGGAATCCATAGTTTCGATTTAATGGTTTTTGGCAATATGTGTGGAGGCCAAGCAAACTTTCTTCAGACACAGGCCTCTCACGCCCTACGAGAGGACAGGCCTTAGCCTCTCGCGCCCCGCGAGCGCCTCTTGTCAGATTTCAAATTTTGTCACATTTAGCCCCTCAACTTATTAAACCCTGCAAAGACCTACTAAAACCCCTTTTGGCATATTTAGCCTCCCGTAGCCAATACTTGGCGTACCCGGTATTATGCCCATACATTGTCAAGTTCTTGGTTCGTTAAAAGGTCACTCAAAGGTATAAATTAACATTTTGACACTTTTAACCCCTCCAACGTCCAACTTTTATTTAATTACGGATTCAATCCCTCTCGTCCAACAAATGGGACATATGAGAGTTAGGACTTCGTAAACGATCACTTAGAGGCTCATTATAAGAATGTTAACTCTGATGTTACTCAGAGGCTGGGCATTTGGCACAACGGTCACTCAAAGGCCAAGTTTTAAGCATGTTGACACTAACGGTCACTCAGAGGCTATGTTTTATGCATGTTGACATCAGAAGATCACTCAGAGACTTAGTTTGAGCATGTTGATGCTTTTAGTCCTTGTTAATCTTTAATAGACTAAAAATAAAATACAACACGTGTCACTATACTATTGGACACGGTTTTACAAGGTGTTACATTTTTGTGGATCATTTGATGGACATATTTCATTACGCTGCAGAGATTGAAGAATCTGAAGGATAGGATAGGATGCGTTGTCGGATGTTAGACTAGTGAAGAACGTTGTACTTGCATGTAATTGCGCATCGTGCTTGATGATTGTACTCTTATTTTGTTATGAAATGAGTGTTTATTTGAAGTTACAATATTTGCGTGAAAATAACTACTTTGTATAGGTAGAGCGAATTAAACTGGTAATGAACTCGTATGAACGTCACACACCATGCGCATACAATAGTTGAAGTGAATTCTATTCATGAGTCATGTTGTACAATGGCGTTTTCGCGTGTACCCAAAGTGGTTCGCGCATTTGTAACAAAATTACTAAATAATGAAAGCCATGCATCGATTCTGTATTTTGTATTAACAATAAGGCGTAAGAGCCATGTATAAAATCGCGCAATTGAACCGCCGGGATATCCTTCCTGTCCTTAAACCAGGACTCCTCCACTGGTATGGACATCGTCTCCATAGCGATGTCCTCCGCCCCCGGAAGTGCATCCGGAGGGAAATCACGCCGGCCTTTATGAAGAAAATTTTTGCCTTCCAATCATGGTAGGACTTCGGCGGAGCCTGCAGGATATTCTTCACCTGGATCCTGTGCTGTAAGGAATAAAACCCCCGCGAACAATGCAACTCGTAAAACACCCGAAACCGATTAACGGTCGGGTGAATACCCATAGACATGCACAAAAACCCAAAATGTTTTATTCTCACCATCCCCAACGGATTAAGTTGGGATATGTGGAATCGGTAGTGGTCCAATACGTCAAGAAAAAATATTGTCGCTGACAACCGGAAGTTGCCGTTGGCGAAAAACAAAAAATAAGGTGATATATTCGGCCGGAGCATTGGCGACGGTTTCACCATTAGAAGGGTGCCATGCATCCCACTCTTTGGGAAATCGGAACCCAGAGGCCAGACTTTGGAAATTGGCCGGAGACTTCTTCAGCGTCGGCAACGACGTAGACGCCTCCATCGTAGAAGCACTTTCAGGACCCCTGGTCATCTTGATTGCCGGAGAGAAAGAAGAAGACAGAAGATTTCAGAGAAAAGAGGAAGAATTCAGAGAAAGCAAAGAAGAAGATTTGAAAGCGATGGGGAAACATGATGCACCTGCAGACCCAACAGCCAATCTACGTCTGACGCGTGGAGGGAAGTGGTAACCGACAGCCATCATGCGCGCGTGGCTAGTACTTTCTCTGCCATTTATTAATGAAAAAGAGGCTGCACTGTTGACAGCATGCTGCAACTGTCAAAAGTCATTCCACCTCACCTTTTTTTTCACCAACTCGTCTGCAACATCAGTATGATGCAACTTCAAATTTCGAAGACCTTATAATGAGCAAAGTTTCCTCCACACAAAGATTTTCTTCATCCCTCATTAAATTCTTGCCGTTGAAATAAGCGCACATACATGAATTCTTATAGTCCAGCACTCCATCTACTTGCTGGACTGGGGGATTTGGAGGGGTATGGTCCAAAAAACTCTACGCCTGCGCAAGGCACCATACCCTCATAATTACATCACAAGGATAACCTTGTGCGCAATGCGCAATGGTGCGCCATTCTTGAAACCAGTAGGTTCCTAACAAACCTTGGACGCAACGCGCAACGGTACTGCAACCTTGATACTAGCAGGTTGCACAACAAACCTTGCGCACACTCGCAACGGTAAGTTAGACCTGGAAGTGCAGGTTGCTGACCTGCGTGGATAAAACAATCCTCTAGCCGCGAAGTCCTAAAACCTTGCACAAGGCCAAGACTTAAATGAGAGCAACTCATATTTAGTCTTGAGAACAAAAGGACTTAATCCCTACAACTCCACGCTGGCTAGAGAGCACTGATAAAACTATACGAGAGGGAGAAGCGCAAAGAGGAATTGACCAAATACAAGGGTACAAGGTGGCAGACCTGTGACCCAATAACCGCTCGATAGGTTGTGCTAGACCACGTCGCATGATAAAGAGTCATGCTGTGGGTAGACTATATGCAAGAACGTACACGTGGCACCAACCAGACTCACGCCAGCGACTGTCACACTGTAACGCCTCGCTTTTTCGTACTTTCCTTAATTAGAAAGTACAACCGTATTTCTATTTTTGGAAAACTTACACTCGTATTTCTTTCCCAATTTTGTAATCCGAGACTTGAATCGTAATAAAAATTCATACTTGTTATATATACATGCTTTACATACATTCAATCGTTTAAACTGATATTGTTATACGTGCAAATACTCATACATTCACACTCGATACTTAAATCACACTTATATGCGTTATATGCTTAAAACATGAAAAAATGACAAAGTTAAACTAAGTTCAAGGACTAAAAATGTCAGAAACCAAAGAAGCTTCTGGAATAACCCTCCTCGCGACCCACGACCGACCTTGTGAAACTCTCTTGCGGCCCGCCAGACTTCTCGCGGCACGCGGCCGATTCTTCTACACCCTCTCGTAGCCCGCGAGAGGGGCATAATCCGAAGAAAGTGGTTTCTAGCCCATGGATTGGTCCTAATTTGTGTTTTCTGCATTAAATGCACTAAACTAACAACCCTGTAACCTCAACTATAAGTACCCACCTCCTCTCACTCTCATTTCACACCTCAAACACTTCTCTCTTTCTCTCTAAAGTTCTCTCTCCATCTGAAAGTTCAAGACTTTCAAAGTGATTTCTAACTCACCCTTACCTCCCTTCTTTGATCTTTCTTCCTTTCTTAACACTTGAATCACCTCTAGGAATGTTTCCATAGGGTTTTCATGGAAAACCAACTTGGAACATCATCATATTTGATGTCTCAAGTGTAAGAGCTTTTCGTTTCAATAGGGTTTTAACCCAAAGTGCTGTATCCTTCCAAGCTTGTTCTTGAAACAAGACTTGAGTTGGTAGTGTGTGATTACTTGGAAGTCTTGGCTATCCTATCTTCAATCCACCACCTCACTTGATGATTTTGATTATTTTTCGTCTTTTACTTTTATACTTAACTTATTCATGACCATCCTTGTCGTCATTGTGACGACTTGTGCATTGGTAAACTATACGAAAGAGGTTAAAGGAAGGTTATCCTCCTACCTTCATGCATGACTTCTATGAACTTCCATGATAAATATGATTACATATACTATATAATATTTATACACACTAACCGAACTCTTGATGGTAATCGAATGATTATCCGTCATGGTACTAGGTTACATCACCTAAGTGCTTAATTTCTCGGTATGATTCTAATGAGTATCCTAACCCATGAAAACACATCAACCCGAATGGGTATTATAGTGTCAAGAACGAGTAAGTCTAGATGATTATTTTTCCCATATACATACTTTAGTGTATTTAAATTCCTAATCCTCGTTATCATTCAAATACTTACCAACCTACTTTTCCTCATATAGGATAACTTGGTACTCCATCCTCCAAACTCTCCCAACACTTTACGGAAATACCAAGTGGAAGCTTGCAAAACTGTGAGAACACTCGAACACCCTTTTTACGCATTACATCTTTGGGTGCAACATGTTAGTCTATCAAAATACACGCAATCACACTTATACTTTTATGCAATCACACAAACAATCCATCATACATGCTATAGTTACGTGATACACGATTTGTATACTTGGAACATTCTTATGTGATGCTATTGTCATTAACTACGTACGAGCCTCCCCCTTAACATGTATCGCGCTATAGGAGTAACGCACCACCCTTATTCTTGAGGTCATGTTAAGTTTATTCTATTTTATGGTGACACGCTAAGGTTGACTTATAGATCACATGCCATGTTTACATTAATCTAGTATGCTAGCTTAACATGTGGATTTGTTTAATTCATTTCGTACTTATACTATATCAAACTTGTGTACTCGCCAATACTTGTTGTATTGAACTATACTTTTAACATATCGCAGGATAAGGATGTTGATCATGATGAAACTTAGTTGGGATGGCATAGAAACACATCTAGAATGCTAAGATTTATGTTGTTGAATTTATTATATTTGAAATTTCGTGTTGTACTTGACAATTTTTGTTATGAAATGAAATGGGTTTGATTTAAATATTGTAACAAATAGTGTTATGATGCCTTGAGCAATCTATTTTGTCTCACTCTGATGTTTCCCCATCGGTTGGAGTGTGACACACACGATCTCCACTATCAGCTGATGACAGGTCTGAACCAAGGACAACTATCATGACACGTGGCTCCATTCACCATGCGCCAAGCGCACCTCCTGCCAAAGACCATTAATGGTCGACATAGAGGAGACAGAATGGATATTCCTGGTCATCGGGTCCAGGCCCATCAGCCCATCTCCTACACACCTCTCTTCGGCTATAAAATAAGGATCACACCTCAAGGTAAAATCATCTGCATTACACTGCTTTGAGCTCACTCACTCATTACTTGCTTATTACTTGCAATCCCCAATACTTATTCTCACGCCGGAGTGTGGTCATGGAGAAAACACTCCCCTTTTTCTCCCGTGACGAGGCTAACGGTGTTTCTGGTTTTGTAGTGAGCTTGAGGCAAGACCGTTCCAAAAAGCAAACGAGAGATAACCTTTTATGCAGAGACGTTGAGTTGTAACCAAGATATCTCCGGATACCCTTTGTGTTCAGCCAATTTTTCTTCAATTAGATCATAGGTTCACTAGTTTGTTGCGCGAACATTGATGAATCGTGAAGCATTGACGTTGAACATGCTTAGATTACATATAGCATCGCCTTAGCTGTTGCGCATTCCAGGTCCTAGGAATATTTGTGCCGTCCAAACGTTTGAGGGTGTATGCACCCTTTCCTAGGACGTCATGGATTATGTACGGGCCTTCCCACTTAGGCGCGTTTCCTTGGACTCTCGGCATTGGATGCTTCATTATCTCTTAAACAAAATCACCAGGTAGGAAGGTACAAATGCGGACTCACGCATTGTAGTACTTTTCAAGCTTGGACTTGTATTTTGCTTCATTGATTGTGGCATTTTCACGCCTTTCTTCCAGAGGTCCAAGTCGAGTCTGCGCTCTTCCTCATTATTCTGCGTTTGCAAAGCGACCATGCGCGGTGATGGGAGGCCTATCTCAGTGGGAATTACTGCCTCTGTCCCATAAACCAGGCTGAATGATGTCTCGCCGGTGCTGGTTTTTGGCATGGTCAGTGAGCCCAAAGGATACTTGGCAACTCATCTACCAAACCTCTCCGCACCGTCCCCAGTCTTGTCTTAATCCCTTCGACTATACTTTTGTTTACACTTTCGACTTGGCCGTTCCCTTTTCTTCTGAAAGCTACCCACGAAAGAATTAGTCACGAAGTATACAATTTCTTTTGTGTTAAAAATTATTATTGTTTTATACATATAATTAATTCAGCTGCTTCACTCATTTATCGTTTATAACTTCTAAAATATAACGTTTTATAAAACGATGAATATGTCATTAGAACGAGCATATTTATATCTACATTTTGACCTAAGTTTCATTAAAAACGGAGTAAGGTCAATTATAATAATATATTTTATTATTAATTATTAAAAGGTTCCTATAAAAGTAAATGTTCGTCCAGATACCTCATATCTCTAACTGTCAACTTACTCGTAATTTACCCGTTTAATAATAATATAAGCTTTATATACTTTATTTATTCTTGTTCTTATTATTTTTATTATTATATTATTATTATTATTATTATGGAATTTTACATCCTCCCTACCTTTATTTAAATCTCGTCCTCGAGATTTAGTTGTACAAGTGGGGGTATTTCTTTTTTCATCTCCGACTCTAGTTCCCAGGTATATTCCGATCCTCTTTTTGAATCCTATTTCACTTTGACCAGAATCAATATTTTATGTTTGAGGTTCTTGACCCTCCTGTCTGCAATTTGTAGGGGTTTCTCAATAAATTTCAGTTTCTCATTTAGCTTTATGTATTGAAGAGGTACTATCAATGATTCATCGGCTAAACATTTCTTTAGGTTACATACATGAATACATCATGTACTCTTGTCATTTCTTCAGGAAACTGAAGCTGATAAGCTACTGGTCCTATGTGTTTGATAACTTCAAAAGGTCCAACATACCTTGGGCTTAACGTTCCTCTTTAACCAAATCTGACGACTCCTTTCCAAGGTGAAACTTTTAGCAATACATTATCCCCAACTTGAAATTCTAATGGCTTTCGATGATTATCTGCATAACTCTTTTGACGATCTTGGGCAGTTTTCAGTCTTTCCTTGACTTGATTATTTTGTCAGTTGTTTCTTGGACAATCTCAGGTCCTGATAATTGTTTTTCTCCTATCTTTGCCCAACATACAGGTGTTCGACATTTTCGTTCATAGAGTGCTTCAAATGGTGCATCATTAATGCTTGTATGATAAATATTGATGTTATTAATGGTAAATGATCGTCCCAACTTCCTCTAAAGTCTATCACACATGCTCTAAGCATGTCCTACCAGAGTCTGAATCGTCCTTTCACTTTGTCCATCTGTTTGAGGGTAATAAGCTGTACTTAGATTTAATCGAGTTCCCATAACTTTTTGAAAACTTGTCCAGAAATGAGAAGTAAAATGACTATCTCTGTCGGACACAATAGATAAAGGGATTCCATGTAGTGAGACTATTTCATCCACATACAGCTTAGCTAATCGTTCCATACTGAAAGTTTCCTTCATTGGTAAGAAATGTGCAGACTTAGTCAATCTATCCACAATCACCCAGATTGTGTCATTACCTTTTCGTGTCTTGGGTAGTTTGGTAACAAAGTCCATTGTTATCAATTCCTATTTCCAAACTGGCATCTCTAATTTTTGAAGTAAACCTGAAGGTTTCTGATGTTCAGCTTTAACTTGTGAGCAAGTTAAACATTTTGAAACATAAATTGCTATGTCCTTTTTCATTCCTATCCACCAAAAATTATTCCTCAAATCTTGATACATCTTGTCATTACCAGGATGCATCATATACTTAGACTTATGAGCTTCTTCTAAAATTCGGTTTCGTAAATTTCCTTGGATAGGTACCCAAATTCTTTTCTTATGGAATTTCCAAATTCCGTTATTCCTTTTTCTAATTCTTTGATTATTCCTTTTAATCCATCAGCATCATTCTTGATTGACGTTTCCTGGATTTTCTTTAATCGTTCTATTAAATCTATCTGCAGAATTAACCTGAGAGCACGTACCCTTTTTGGCTTCTCATGGTATTTTCGACTTAATGCATCAACTACTGTATTAGCTTTCCCTTAGTGATATTGGATATCACAATCACAATCACTGTGGATTTACATCTAGCGTCTTTGTCTCATCTGTAAAGACAGTGAACTTACTACCATAAAGATAATGTCTCCAATTTTTTAGGGCAAAAACTATCGCTCCTAATTCTAGATCATGTGTTGTGTAGTTTTCTTCATGCTTTTTCAATTGTCTAGAGGCGTAAGCAATCACTTTCTGACGTTGCATCAGCACACATCCAATCCTAATTTTGATGTATCACAGTATACTATGAAATCTTCAATTCCTTCTGGTAAAGCAAGTATTGGTGCATTAGTTAGTCTTTGTTTCAGAATCTTGAAAGCTTCCTCCTGTTTTGGTCGCCATTCAAACTTAACTGATTTACATGTTAACTTAGTTAATGGAATGGCTATCGTAGAAAAATCTTGAATAAAGCGTCTATAGTATCCAGCCAATCCAAGAAAACTTCTTACTTTTGTTGGTTAATTAGGGACTTTCCATTTGGTAATTGCCTCGATCTTGGTAGGATCTACCTGAATTCCTTGTGATTAATCAAATGCCCAAGAAATTGTAGCTCTTGTAACCAGAACTTACATTTTGAGAATTTAGCATAAAGCTTTTCTTTTCTCAATAATGTCAGAAGTACCTGTAGATGTTCAACATGTTCTTCCTCGCTCTTGGAATAAATAAGTATATCGTCTATGAAGACAATTACAAACTTATCTAGGTATGGTTTACATATCCTGATCATCATGTCCATAAATGCAGCTGGAGCATATGTTATACCAAATGGCATAACTGTAAACTCATAATGTCCATACTTTGTTCTAAAAGCAGTTTTAGGAATGTCCTCTTCCTGTACGTAAATCAATCTTTGAAAAGAATCGAGCTTCTTGAAGTTGACCGAATAAATCATCGATTCTTGGTAGCGGGTACCGATTTTTAATTGTGACTTTATTCAATACTCTGTAGTCAATACACATCACATCGATCCATCTTTCTTCTTGACGAATAGCACTAGCGCTCCACAAGGCGATGAGCTAGGTTGTATGAAACCCTTTTCCAATAGTTCGTTTAGTTGCTTCTTCAATTTAGCATTTCTGTTGGTGCTAGACGATAGGGTGCTTTGGAAATTGGTGTAGTTCCTGGTATTAGGTGAATTCTAAATTCAACCTCGCGATCAGGTGGTAGTCAAGGTAGCTCTTCTGGGAAAACATCTGAAAAATCTGACACTACAGAAATATCTTTTAATTCTTTTCCTTTAGTGCTAATGATTGTAGAGATCATATACACTATTCCTCCTTTTCGTGCGTAGCTTGTAGCTTTCATCACAGAGATGAATTTTGTCGATGTTGCCGGCTTGTCTCCCTGGATTGTGATACTTTCTCCTGTTGGCATATGAACCCCATTACAATTTTGATCACACAAGATTCGCGCATGATTGGCTACCAACCAATCCATTCCTAATACAAATCAAATCCAGCTAGATTCATTGGTAACAAGTTGGTTGTGAACTTATGTCCTAATAATTCTAGCTTTCCTTTTCGAAGGATTTCGCATATACTGATAGAATTTCCATTTGCCGTTTCCACTGTACAGTCTTGGTGAAGTTTAGTTAAAGGTTGATTCATAAATTGACAGAAAGTAGTACTTATAAAACTTTGGTTTGCCCCAGAGTCAAATAATACTTTAACATAGACATCATGAACTAGAAACGTACCGGTAATTACATCGGGAATCAGCTCGGCTTCTTTGGCTGTCAGTATGAAGGCCTAGCATTCATCTTGGGTCTTGCAGTTGTCTTTGCCTTGTTATTAGATGCTGTAGCTAGTTTCGGGCAGTTTGGTCAGATATGGCCTGCCTTTCCGCAGTTGAAGCATATTTTAGCATTAATTTTCCTTCTACACTCTTCTTCCTTACGTATCGGTATCTTGCAGAAATTGCAATATACCTACATTTTCCTGAATGTTTCCTTTCAGAACTTACAGAAAGGTGAAGAAGATGAGCATGTTCCTTTCTTTCGGTAAGAATTACCAGAACGTAGTTCCTGGGTAATCCTTTGGGCAATATCCTTTTTCTGATTTTCTTCCCGTGTGCGTATCAGTCCATCTGTTAAAGTGTTAGCCAGTTCAACTGCATCTTCAATAGTTTGCGATCTAGCTGTCTTGACCATGTCTCTGATTTCACTAACTAAACTCCAGATATAACGGGAGATTAATACCGGTTCTAGCGAAGCCAGGGCTGGTATATCCTTGCATATTCAAAGAATTTGGTAGTAAGTTGCGGCAATTTACACCAATCATCTTATGGTTTTAGAACTTATTGGCTATCTGTTCCTTTTCATGAGGAGGACATAATTTTCTTTCTGTCATTTCCTTAAATTCATTCCATTCCATGGAACAAACCATGTCACTACCTTTTGATTGAAGAATGGTTTCCACAATTCTAATGCTTCATCTTTGAAAAGATTAGAAGCATACATTATTTTATCTTCTTTAACATACTTTCAAAATTTTAAAACTGCTCCAGTCTTTTCCAGCCAACGCAAAGCTGCAATGGCTCCTTCATTACCAGAAAATTCGATTGGTTTACAAGACAAGAATTCTTTATAAGAACAACCATAAGCGATGGTTTTCTTTCGTTCAGGAAATGGAGCTTTAACAAGAATGCCATTATCTCCATTGACGTTGAGACTAGGTTCAGTGTGGGTATGTTTACAGCTTATAGTATTATTGTTGTTTTCAGGTGTAGGTTTCTTAATAGCTTCAATAATAAATGGCACGGCATCAATTATTCCTTGAGCTACTATATGTTCTATAGCACTTTTATCCATATGGTTTCCGTTATCATTGTTATTCCGAACTTCCTGATTTATCTCATTCGACATTTGAATTTCAAACATTATCAGATATTAATATCACGAAAATAAAACCAGAAACAAAAACAAAAATCAAAACAGACAAATATTCAAACACATTGATCAAAATCGTCAAACATTGTGACGTTCTACTCTTTTTTTGAATTAACCATACAATACATGTCGTATTTTAAATTTTAGTATACGTCGATATATACGTATATATGTTATATATATATATATATATTAATATATTGTTTTATATTATTATTATTATTATTTTGCATGGAAATTACATTACACATATAATATATATATATATATATATATATTATAAATATATTTATCATAGTAGGCTGGTCTCGTCTTCAGAATTGATATTCCCTCTCGTCATATTTCCAGACGAGATTTTCCCCAATTATACGGATCTGGTTTCATGTCGACATCAGCTCCTCTCCATATTGCCTAAGCTCAGAAAAAATCACTTGTTCCAGAAAAAAAAATGTCGTATGCAAAAATTTACATCAGATGTAAGAAAATTACATCGCCATAAAGAAAATTTACATTGGGGATAAATAAAACTACCGACTCGACAACTTTTTTTTGTTTTTGTTTTTACAGATATGTTATAACATTTTCATCTACGTTTTTGCAAAAAATGGTGGCCCAACTCATGCGGGAGTAGAGTTCTCATGGTTCTTACAACTCGTGATGGTTCTTAATTAAACCGAATCCTCTATATATATATATTATATGTATATATATATAGATACATGTATATATATATAGTAAGAGGTTCATTGGAGAACTGGGGAACAAAGCATTTAACAAGTTAAATAAATCATAAAATTTCAATTTAAAATGCTTAAAAAATTAACTTTTTTTCGAAGTTTTTGCATATAAAGATGTGTAAAAGCCATTTAATTAAAAAAATCATTTTTATAAAACAAGTTACCTTTTTTACTGTTTTTTAAGCATTTTTATATTTTTAGTTTCTTGTTTTTTTTTTTGTAAAAAGCTCTGAATTTTTTAGATAATTGATTTTAAACTCATTAAGTTGATTTTTTTAACTTTGTAAACGCATGGTTGCATAGTTGCCCACTTTTTTAATATTCCTCAATGAACCTTCCCATATATATATATATATATATATATATATATATATATGTTCTTACAACTCGTGGTGGTTCTTAATTAAACCGAATCCTCTATATATATATGTATGTATATATATTATATATATATATAGTAAGAGGTTCATTGGAGAACTGAGGAACAATGCATTTAACAAGTTAAATAAATCATAGAATTTCAATTTAAAATGCTTAAAAAATTCAACTTTTTTTCAGAAGTTTGTGCATATAAAGATGTGTAAAAGCCATTTAATTAAAAAAATCATTTTTATAAAACAAGTTACCTTTTTTTACTGTTTTTTAAACATTTTTATATTTTTAGTTTCTTTTTTTTTTTTTGTAAAAAGCTCTGAATTTTTTAGATAATTGATATAAACACATTAAGTTGATTTTTTTAACTTTGTAAACGCATGGTTGCATAGTTGCCCACTTTTTTAATGTTCCTCAATGAACCTTCCCCTATATATATATATACACACACACACACACACATACACACACATATATATATATATAACACAACACACACACACACATAACACACAATACACACACACAACACAATATATAATATATATATAATAATATAATATAGGTATATAATCATAACGCTGGTATATCGTGTTAACAACGGACAACCTGGTATAAGGACTCGAACACTATTAGACACGACACAGACACACGAATCGTATCGTTAGATTTTCCAAACACAACCACAAACATGAAAATAAACAAGTTAACGAAACGAACTGTTAAGACACAAAAACTTCACCAACGTATCATACAACATGTTAAGACACGAACACAACCTGTTACTACATGTTGGTATTTAGCCATTAACAAGTATTGTATAATGGTCTTAAGTCTTAATAGGTCATATCGTGTCTCACATGACCTGTTAAGACACAAACACGATAAGACACGAACACATAATAGGTAAACACGAATACGACACGAAATTACATGGTTCTTATCGTGTCGACCTGTTATAGACACAAAACCTGTTAAGGTTAAACATGAAACCTATTAACTTCGTGTAGGTTGTGTCATGTTATCGTGCTCGTGCATAATTGCCAACCCTAAATGATCATAAGCGGACACTAAATAAATTAGGAATAAATAAGCTAATCTTCACCATTTTTTTAATATGATCCAACAGCAGAGATTAATGTGTTATGATTCAGGTAAACACAATAATATGTGGGATTTACGTGGTTCGATTAATGTTACTTACGTTCATGGGCTACAACCATGATATTCTTTATTGCTTTCTTGCTCACTCGTGAGTAAGTACAAGTACAAGACTATATATAAATAGATACAAGATTAGGGTTTTCTACTTTTTCACTGAGAAACCTAATATGGATTTCAATAGTTGAAGATATGAAAAAAATCATGTGCCTAAATATGAGAAAGATTATTGTACAAATGGTCTTAACATGAAAAAATCACCGACAAAAATATGTTTTAGCATATTAATATGCTATTATTTAAAATAGTAAACTGCTATTTGTGTCCTTGAAGAAAGGGTCCGGTGTCTTGTTGAGCCCCCATTTTGAAAATTTTGTTTGTTGAGTCCAATGTCATATAAAAGCGCTACGATTTGAGTCTATGTGGTTTGGTTTCGTTAGAATATTTCGTTAAGTGGGTAATGGAACATACTGTAGCAACAGTGGCGGATCTAGAAAATCTTCGTAGGGGTAACGTTTTATAGAAAAGATGTAACGAAATCAAAAAAATGTCAAATTTTTCAAAAATTTACATTACCATTGAAACGTCAAGGGGTAGCGGAGGCTACCCCTACCAATAAGGTAGGTCCGCCCATGTGTACCAATGTCAAAATAGTCTTTTTACCGATAAAAAACACCGTGTCTTTATGGTTTAGTTTTCCCTACACTATGAGTCCCCGACCCCCACCACCCAAATTTCACCTATTCAGTTTTAACACAATCAAAGAACACAAATTTCACCCAATGCTTCAAGATGATTTTCCCCAATTATACGGATCTGGTTTCCTGTCGACATCAGCTCCTCTCCATATTGCCTAAGCTCAGAAAAAATCACTTGTTCCAGAAAAAAAAAATGTCGTATGCAAAAATTTATATCAGATGTAAGAAAATTACATCGCCATAAAGAAAATTTACATTGGGGATAAATAAAACTACCGACTCGACAACTTTTTTTTGTTTTTGTTTTTACAGATATGTTATAACATTTTCATCTACGTTTTTGCAAAAAATGGTGGCCCAACTCATGCGGGAAGTAAGAGTTCTCATGGTTTTTACAACTCGTGATGGTTCTTAATTAAACCGAATCCTCTATATATATATGTATGTATATATATATATATACATGTATATATATATAGTAAGAGGTTCATTGGAGAACTGGGGAACAAAGCATTTAACAAGTTAAATAAATCATAAAATTTCAATTTAAAATGCTTAAAAAATTCAACTTTTTTTCGGAGTTTTTGCATATAAAGATGTGTAAAAGCCATTTAATTAAAAAAATCATTTTTATAAAACAAGTTACCTTTTTTACTGTTTTTTAAGCATTTTTATATTTTTAGTTTCTTGTTTTTTTTTTTTGTAAAAAGCTCTGAATTTTTTAGATAATTGATTTTAAACTCATTAAGTTGATTTTTTTAACTTTGTAAACGCATGGTTGCATAGTTGCCCACTTTTTTAATGTTCCTCAATGAACCTTCCCCTATATATATATATATATATATATATATATATATAGGTTCTTACAACTCGTGGTGGTTCTTAATTAAACCGAATCCTCTATATATATATGTATGTATATATATTATATATATATATAGTAAGAGGTTCATTGGAGAACTGAGGAACAATGCATTTAACAAGTTAAATAAATCATAAAATTTCAATTTAAAATGCTTAAAAAATTCAACTTTTTTTCGGAGTTTTTGCATATAAAGATATGTAAAAGCCATTTAATTAAAAAAATCATTTTTATAAAACAAGTTACCTTTTTTACTGTTTTTTAAACATTTTTATATTTTTAGTTTCTTGTTTATTTTTGTAAAAAGCTCTGAATTTTTTAGATAATTGATTATAAACACATTAAGTTGATTTTTTTAACTTTGTAAACGCATGGTTGCATAGTTGCCCACTTTTTTAATGTTCCTCAATGAACCTTCCCCTATATATATATATATATACACACACACACACACATACACATATATATATATATACACACACACACACACATACACACACACACACACACATATATATATATATATATATAGCAAAAGAGAGGGGAATGATCATAGCGCTGGTATATCGTGTTAACCGGACCTGTTAAGACTCGAACACAATTAGACACGACACGAAATCGTATCGTGTTAGATTTTCCAAACACAACCACAAACATGAAAATAAACAAGTTACACGAAACGAACTGTTAAGACACAAAAACTTCACCAACGTATCATACAACATGTTAAGACACGAACACAACCTGTTACTACATGTTTGGTATTTAGCCATTAACAAGTATTGTATACTGGTCTTAAGTCTTAATAGGTCATATCGTGTCTCACATGACCTGTTAAGACACAAACACGATAAGACACGAACACATAATAGGTAAACACGAATACGACACGAAATTACATAGTTCTTATCGTGTCGACCTGTTATAGACACAAAACCGGTTAAGGTTAAACATGAAACCTATTAACTTCGTGTAGGTTCGTGTCATGTTATCGTGCATAATTGCCAACCCTAAATGATCATAAGCGGACACTAAATAAATTAGGAATAAATAAGCTAATCTTCACCATTTTTTTAATATGATCCAACAGCAGAGATTAATGTGTTATGATTCAGGTAAACACAAATAATATGTGGGATTTACGTGGTTCGATTAATGTTACTTACGTTCATGGGCTACAACCATGATATTCTTTATTGCTTTCTTGCTCACTCGTGAGTAAGTACAAGTACAAGACTATATATAAATAGATACAAGATTAGGGTTTTCTACTTTTTCACTGAGAAACCTAACATGGATTTCAATAGTTGAAGATATGAAAAAAATCATGTGCCTAAATATGAGAAAGATTATTGTACAAATGGTCTTAACATGAAAAAATCACCGACAAAAATATGTTTTAGCATATTAATATGCTATTATTTAAAATAGTAAACTGCTATTTGTGTCCTTGAAGAAAGGGTCCGGTGTCTTGTTGAGCCCCCATTTTGAAAATTTTGTTTGTTGAGTCCAATGTCATATAAAAGCGCTACGATTTGAGTCTATGTGGTTTGGTTTCGTTAGAATATTTCGTTAAGTGGGTAATGGAACATACTGTAGCAACAGTGGCGGATCTAGAAAATCTTCGTAGGGGTAACGTTTTATAGAAAAGATGTAACGAAATCAAAAAAATGTCAAATTTTTCAAAAATTTACATTACCATCGAAACGTCAAGGGGTAGCGGAGGCTACCCCTACCAATAAGGTAGGTCCGCCCATGTGTACCAATGTCAAAATAGTCTTTTTACCGATAAAAAACACCGTGTCTTTATGGTTTAGTTTTCCCTACACTATGAGTCCCCGACCCCCACCACCCAAATTTCACCTATTCAGTTTTAACACAATCAAAGAACACAAATTTCACCCAATGCTTCAAGATTCACATTTTCAAATTTCACCCACCGCTTCACATTATCGCGCGTCCATTTTGATTTTTTGAATAATAATCCATGTTTTTCTTTGAGTCAAGATTATCATGTTATATTCCTAAACATTCAACACCAAACACCACCACCGAAATTAACATCCAACCCACTGAAATTACCAACCCATCTTCTTGAATTCAACAATTACTACTCGATATATAAATTACTAGAACTGAAAAAAGAAAGGGTATAAGAAAAATATAACGTGATAATTTGTTGGTGTGGTTAGATGGAGTTAGTGGTGGTGATGTTAACCTGGCAGTTACCGGAAAATTTATTGGTGTGGGTTTTGAAGATGGAGGATTCTATTCGCACACCTGGGAATCTATCCTCACATTTTGACAATTCAATACGGATCGTATAGGTCTATACGATCCGTATTGGATAAAGTTAAGACATGGCAGACTGACAGGTTCAGGGGATGTCTGACGGCTGGCTTATACAGAATTTTGGGTTGGCTATTGGTGTTTCTTATTGGTTATATTGTTTTAATAAGCTTTAAAATCTTTATTATTTTTTATTCATTACGTATCGTATTATAGCGTTTTGTGGTGTATCGTATCAAAATTTTAACTTTTTAATATTTTATAGTGTCGTGACCGCATGATATCGTATCATCCTTTTTATTATCTTGTCGTACGTATCGTGACGTATCGTATCACATTTTTAACTTTTAATATTTTATCATGACGTGTTGTATGATACCGTATCATCATTGTATCGTAAATTTTTTTTATATTTTTTATGTTGACATATTTACGACGTTTGATATTATAACATTGTACATTATACGTAACCAAGCAACACAATCTAAACGATCACAAATATAAATACACTGAAACTGCAAATTTAACTACATAATAAGTTTGTATATATACATGATATCGTCCAAAATACATAATCACTCAAAATACAAAAAAGTACAATAATCTAAGCCGCTGGATCCACATCCTGAGTCGTGCCAGAGGGCCCCACCCTTGAGTCGCGCCTGGCGACCCCAGATCCTCTCCAAGACGATGATATCGTCCAATATACATGATATCGTCCAAAATACATAACCAGTCAAAATACAAAAGAAGTACAATAATTGGCCTATACATTGCGTGTTAGCAAAGCATGTGAAGACAGTATCTGCCTTTGACTGACTTTGGAAATTTAATCTACACTAATACGAATCATATAGGCATATATGATCCGTATTGATGGTGTCGATTTAATTTTATAAAGTGTGCCAATAATATGAGCGTTTGAAGATTTGATGAGCATTTTCCAAAACTTGTACTTTTTCAATATTTTTTTTCTTCTGATCTCTACTTCTGAAAAAATCAACTAGGTAGGTTTTTTATATACAGAGTAAAATGCAATTGGAATTCAGTTTGGTGTTAAAATGTTTTGGATGAGCCGAGGTAGGTTTTTTAATTATAATTTTATCATTACTTATCTTCATAACATTAATTATTTGTTTAATAATAATAATAATAAACTTGAATTAGCTCAGGGATGCAAAGGAGAACATGTTATAACCTAAGGACACAAACAAATAGGATTTAAGAGTAATATAGTCATTTCAGTGACAAAAACAAACGGAGTTGGCTCTAGAACTTAAATCGTAGTGCTTTTACATGACAAGGGATTCAACAAACAAAATTTTCAAAATGCAAACTCAACATGATATCGAAACCTTTCTTCAGGGACGCAAATTACAGTTCACAAATCATTTTACATTTATACTCATAAAATTATAATATGGAAACCATTTCAATATCTATTTTATGTTCACATATTACTAAGAATTTGTTGTAATATAAAAAAACAAACTTGTTTATACACGAAACGTTTGTATAGAATTTGAAATACCACATTTGTATACTTCAATACATTTATAATAATCAAACTTTGTATACTTCAATAGATTTATAATAAAACGAAGATAAAATAGATACATACCTAGAATATATCCCATGCCTTTCCTTTCAACGTATCACATCAGATGTTAAATCCAATTTTCACTTATAATTTGAACATACTTATTTTCTCTCAAATATTTTCTTTAAAATAATTTTTTATAAAAATACATAAGCAAATAATATGTAATACTATTTAGAGTAAAGCATATGAATGGTCCATGTGGTAAACCAAAATTTTGAATTTAGCTTTTGTTTTTCAAAAGTAGACGGATAATTCATATGATTTACACTTTGTAACATATTTAATCCTCAGCTTTTGTCAAAAATACACCGTTAATCTATATGATTTTTATTTTGTAATGCATTTAGTCCTAACATAAACTAAACATGTGAGAGAGAGGGTCCCATCATTCTATTCCCCTCTCATCCGGAATTCCGGACTAATAAAAATGGTGATGTCCCCTTTTGGATGCCACTTAACTGGCAGATTGCCGTAATTCTTTATCCATGAAGATGCTCTTGTTTTACGTATATGATGATTATACACATATAACATAGTCTACATTTCTAGTGACGTAGCCGTTTCAATATATAATATACTCTTGACATCTTTATAATATATATGTATAACTCGAAGTTTTCTGATCTCTTTAAGACTATTTGAACATTAAATTATGGAAAGTACGAATGTGATACAAGAGTCTTTCTGACATGGACATGTTCATTGTTGACAGAGATGAGATGTGAGCTATTAAAGAGGGTATATGCATTAATATTCCCACTTGTAGTGTATTGACCTCATAGATTCATTAAATAATCTGCATTCAAATATTATAATAATCACATAGAATTGCCTGAAATAACTACCAACCGCATGACTTCGAACCGACCTACACCCTACATATATATTTTATTATTTCTTGTATTATTCAGTTAATATAATAAGTAATAACAAGACAACTTACATTTTATCTACATTAAAAAAAATCACAATAACATCGAAGCGTGTAGCCTACATTAACCAAGAAATCAACATGGTATCCCCATTCCAAGAATGACTTACCAATCAACAAAGTTGATCAAGATTAACTCGAAATAATGCGATTTGGACGGTTTTATTAGTACTTGCATGATTTGATTGAAGACAACCGAATCTTGATGCTTTTAACGATATAATTATAAAAGGGGTATAGATATTTAAAGGTGTTATGCATGTACGTATGTATGTATATGGACGTGTGTGTTGTATGTGTTTGGTTATGTGAAAGAGACTAGTGAATAATTATTTGTGGAGGGTAATATGATGTTGTGCAGGATAAGGTAAAAGGCCCATGTGACTTTGAAATGGCACATGGAAAGGATATTCATTATTGGAACCAATTGGAAAGTCGTTTTGGCTTTTTTATTACCTAATTTGTATGTGGGTCGGGTCTTATTCTTTATCTATCTTTTTGTTCGGTTATAGAACTCACTCACAACTAATGATCGCAGTGGAGGTGGTGTGGTACGGGGACTCATTAATATATGTGCGTGTGAGAGAGATACGTAGAGATTACAAAGGATCTGTATGACGTTGGATGCAAGGACTGTTGGTTATGTGTACACACCTTATTTTGCAATATGATCAAAATTAAGATGTATGAATAATTTGCTAAGAGTAATAATTAAGCTTTGCTGGGTCTACAGTCATAACACTATAGAATCATGAACAATACTACTTTCTATCAAACACACTAGATAATCCACTTATTAATGCTAATAAGCTGGTTTCAAGGTTGATGGTTAGACCACATGGCACCAGTCGATGGATGCCAAATGTACAATTATTTTATTTAAGAGGAATATAAAGCAAACTTTATGTACCAAAATCGAGCACTTTACATGCACAATTGTAGACATAAAACTAGGTCTCCCCACATGAATGAGGGAGTGGACCTAATCATGTTTTTAATGGACACGTAGAGGTACGTCTTGACATGAAAGAGTCCTATGCTACTTGGGTGCCTATAATTTCAACATGTTCAACCCGTTTTAACTTTATGATTTGCATGTCACGGGATAAAAAACCACACTGTTGAAATTTGAAATCTTTAAGATGTAATTTTGTTGCAACACTTAAAAGGAAAAAAAAACTGAAATGGGATTTGCATATGGTATTGATTGACTTTGAAACGCTAGCCTACGATTGTGTGCGTTGTCAAGTGATTTGTGAGTCTTGAGGGAAGATGAGTTCCTTAGAGATATATAGATATAATTAGGGAAATGTATGATGGGGGCTATAACATGGGTTCGTGTCCTAATACATGATACATACTTCTTCAGTTTTAGGCGAGCCTTCACCAAGGATCACTTTCTTTTTGTCGTAGTCTTAGATGAGTAGTCGACATCTTAACCGTTTTGGAGGCCCAAAGCGAAATAAAAATTTGAGGCCCTATAAGCTCTCTAAAGATCATACTATAAATTAATAATTTCAAGATTTTGTAACACATTTAGATATAGAACACTCGCATTTAACAAAGTATTTGATAAACAAAAAATTATTAAGGTTCTTGTTTGATGAAATTAAATATGGAGTTTTCACCATCTATGAATTTAAAGCTGGAGCGTGCTTATGTGTGATTTTGACCATGTAAAAAAATAGAAAACAAAGAGTAATTACCCAAATAAACTTGGGAGTATCAAGGAATTTTGTAGGCTTGTAAAAGGGTAAAAATGAGAAAGTCTTTCAGCAAGTCTCGAACTCTTGAGCAATCCGTTTAGCTCACATGTTAGTTTATCGCTGGACAAATAGACAATTTTGTTATCTAGGCATTTATTTGCATATATATATAAAACATTCCTATCTTGAATTGGAGGCCCTATCCAAATGGAGGCTTGAAGTCATTGCTCGAGTATAATGACCCTTGGGTCGGCCCTGTAAGTCGATCTAGGCGCAAACCCAATGGTGTATGCTTTTTGCAGACAATATTATGTTAGAAGCAGAGAGTAAACAGAGACTGAGTGAGAGACTAGACGCCTTAAAGCACAAAGATTTATGATAAATCACTCTAAAACTGAGTACATTTTCTATAACTTACCGGCGCAAATGCTAAGGAGGGCACCCGCATTAGTATTGAAGGCCCAGTAGGCCCGCATATAACAAGTTTAAGTATTTTGGGCATGTCTGATGGAGACATGTATGGTGATGTATCCCACCATGTTTAGGCAATATGCTACAAGTGGAGAGAAAGCATAGGGGTATTGTGTGAAAAGAGGGTGCCAACAAAATTGAATGAGAAATTTTATAGTGTTACAGTTCGATCGATTATATTATCCAAATTGTTGGGTCATCAAAAGATACAAACATGGAAGTTGGAGGTAACATAGATGTGTGATGCTAAGAACATGCTATTAGAATGCACAATCCAACAAGTGGTATGAGAGTGGACTCTTGAATCAATTGATTTAACAATATTTTTATATTTGAACTTTGCTATTTCATCATGTTTGATCTTAAAAAATATGATCCTGAACACATTCAAATTTCAACAAATCAGTTATTGAATATGATAAACCATGATAATAAACAAACTACCTATATTGGTTAGGAAGGAGTTTTTGGGAAAGAAGAATCATGAACTTCATGGTTATATATAATATTCTTGAATGGAACTCTATCAAGAATGCACATACATACCACATTTCCTAATGTAAAGTTAAATCTCAAGGACATTATTGAGCACAAAGTTGAAGATAAAAGACGATAGATCTTGATGAGAAGGCATTCGTGATGTTCAACATAACTTTACCCATTGTACTCTATCAAATCTTGTTCCATTTTGTGACAACAAAGAGACCTTGGGGTATCCTTTGGGAGCTATTAGTGTGGATTGAAAATGTTTAAGCCATTCTAACAGTTTTCTAATTGAAAAATGAACTATATTTGTTAATGGATTAGTTTGATCCAAAACTTGAGATACTAGGTGTAAACTTGTTTTGGCTAATAAAGGTGAATATTTTTGGTGTTGTAGTATGAGATGTTCTCATACATCAATGGGGAATCTCTAACACACTAATTTGAGAGGTTTACTTGCCTTATGCACTCAAATCCTATGACGGAGAATACAAGAATCATGATATTAATTCCTTGCCAATGGAAATGTTTACCTTTGTTGTTATAAAAAAACTAAGGATATAAGTTAATTGACGCTCACACAACCACACAGAAAAATGAGAACTTTTGAGTTACAAGTACAACAAGAACAAAAGAAGCAGCAAGGCTAAGCAAACGAAAGTTATACAACTCATGTTTAACCATTAGGGAACCATCATCTTTGCAACAAGAATCACTACTTCCATAACAGCAATATAGAGCCTTAAAAATGCTACAGCTACCAGAACCTAACAGTTTGCACGTGTAGAATACCCAAAGCAAATCAACAACACCACAACTCTCAGGAGAGAAAAAACTTCATGATATGTGAGCTATATGATTGGGGTTTCATGAAAAATTGTAAAACCTATGAATTCATGGCCAATGAAACTTAGGTTGTAACGATACCGATACCGAGAAGATTAACATGGACCATTGTAATACCATAGGCAAATCCCACATTGGTCGTGGACAAGATAGATTCTTTGTTTATAAGACATTTCTCGCCACTTAAATCACCAACACGTTTTGGGCTAGTAGGTTGTGGAGCACATGAAAACTTCACAGTTAAGCGTGCTCAGGTAGGAGTAGTATTAGAACAGGTGTCCTCCTGGGAAGTCTCCACAGGGCAACCAAAAACGAATATGTGAGCTCTTAGATGGGCAACCCATTTACAAATGTTATCAAAGCCAGTACTGTGCCATTCAGGATGGTTAGGCAAACCTCATCGAGGACGATGAGTCCCTAAGGGGAGATGATTGTAACGATACTGATACCGATACTAATAAGATTAACATGGACCATTGTAACATCCTAGGCAAATCCTACATCGGCCGTGGCTAGGAGAGATTCTTAGTTCATAAGACATTCCCCGCCTCTTAACTCACCAATGCGTTTTGGCTTAGTTGGCCATGGAGCACATGAAAACTCTACAGTTAAGCGTGCTCAAGTGGAGTAGTACTAGGATGAGTGACATCCTAGGAAGTCTTCACTAGGGCAACAAAAAACAATATGTGAGTTCCTAGATAGGCAACGCATCAGATGCACAGTGGAAAATATTGGTGGTGCGATAAACCAGATGTTACATGGGCATCTCTCTCCACTTGATCTCCCGGATGTAAATAAACGTTGAAAAACATAAATATATCTCAGAGCTTGTTGGAAGAAATGAAGAGTTAGATAATGATAAAAACCACACTGATTAAGGAATGTCATAAATATACTCTTAAGGAAATTCGCGATAATCATTCTGAGTAAAGTATGTGGTTATGCAAATTTTACTTTGTGACAACCGGCAAATTAATGGTAAATCTGTAAACTTAATTATTAATTATATGTTATATTTTCATTCGTTTATGGCTTAATTGATGAATGATTAGGTTGCATAAAGGCTAGCAATCGTAGGACATGTTTAAATTATACAAACGATAATGTTATATTCGTTGCGTCACGAGAAACAAGAAATATGTCCGATATGTTGGCTAAACTGCTGAAAACACTATTCACCTAAACATACTATTCATGCCAGCTAGTTCTGAAAACTACCAGAACGAGCAACGAGTGGCATGAAAGCATTTTATAGTTGAAATAGAAACAAAATCCCTAATTAGGGACACCAAATACTAGAACACTTTAACTGTCCGGAAAATACGCATATTTATAATTTGTCCGATCCACGCTAAACTATAAAAAAATAATTTGTCCGCATCACTAAAATACAATATTTTAATGATCATAAGAATTGTATACGAGGTTATACATCATAAATAAGCTTAGGGATATCAATGAGATACCCGAAACATAAACTCCCGGTGCTACGCCGCATTGTTTGCAACTTGACCAAATTCGAGCCGATAGGCAAACAAATTGTATTTCTATCATCTAATTTCCTAAACTAAAAAGCGAGCGAACTAGTTAGCCATATTTTGGCGTCGTAAACGCCTTAAATAAACACCATGACATCGATAGTAAAATAAAACTATAGCTCCCGGTATTATATAGTATCTTTTATATAACACCTGATATCGAACCGACGAGCGAACTAGTGACATATTTTTTTACCATTCAACATCAATACCCACTAAACTAAAAAACTAGTTATACCTTATTTAAAACGCTAAACTATAATTAGTGGGCTAATGATGCAAGAATTTTATTAATTACCTAAATATGTAAATATAACATATTAATATATAATCTAACCATCCATCACCAAAATCGGCCATACTAATGGCTCACGTACACACACCATGCTTTATGCTAAAAGAAGTAAGGTGCAAGGAGATATGGTCTTTTAACTAAATTGTGCAAGAACATCATAACCTACACTACATATCTCCATCTCTTATTACTTTCCTACACTTCAAAAAAAAAACCCACATACACACAACCTCTCTTGCTCTCCCTCTCATCTACGGCTTCCCGAATACCCCTTTTTAACTTTCCAATATCAATTTTTAAACACTTCATTTTTAAGCATCTAAAGCCTCTTCTTAGTTGATTCAAGTGTGTAGCAACCATGAAGGAATATTAGGAATACTTTGAAGCTTTATTATCTTCTCTAATCCTTATCTTAAATTTGTGCAAGTTATAAGATTTTCTTTTATTATTTTTAAGCTTTTTATAATATGTAGTTTAGTAAAGTACAAAGTGTTCATCTTGAATTTGAAGAAAACAAAGCTTAAAAAAAAAACCTAAACTCCACTTAAAAAGTCTATAATAATTGTATATTATGTGTTGATTGTGTTGCTTTGTGTTAATTAATGCATATGCTCATATTGATTATGTTAGTAAGTTATTTAAGTGCATGATATTGTATGATTTAGATTATAAATGTTTAAATCCAAACAAGATCATCAACCTCGTGATCCATGAATTTTACTATAACTTAAAAATGATTTATAATATATATACATGACTTTTATAAGGATTAAAGACCATGATTTACACTAAAAAAAATATAAAAGCGTAATAAACCAAGTAGTTTAAAGGAAAGAACAAGGTTAGAAGGTGAATACATATGATGGTTTAAAGGATCTTGTTAAACAAATATAAAAGTATCATCATTTTTAGAAGTGTAGTTAAAAGGTTCATGAAAATGAGGATGAATATGTATGGCTTATGCATGTAAAGTTAATATGTTGAAACTTGATTTGAAGATTGAGTATGATTATGGATTTAAACATGAATTAAATACGTTTTTAAAACGTGGAAAACACCATAGTTTAGGAGAAACTATGGCGAAATTTTCTAAAAATCTAATCGCGATTAAAATATGATTAACGGAGCTAAACGCGATTAGTGAACTTAATTATCATTAAGGAAGTTTTAATAAAAACGGTTAAGCCCTAATCTTCCAAAGGTTTAATAAATACTTATATCTATTTTTACAAGTTAAAAATGAGCATTATTTATTATATATATCTTTTTAAGGATGAAAATATATGTATATACTTTGCCACCATCATATGTGTATGTGTATAAATACATGTATATTGTGTGTATATATTAGAGTTAGGATCCTACTAACTAAATACAAAGAACACACCATACATGAAATCTCTATGAATGCTATAAAAATAGTTATGAACCTTCATGTATATCATTATCGAAAAATAACATACAAAATATACACATATTAAGTGCACTTATGTATTACCTTTGAACAAGACGTAGACAACGGACAACGGACAATCGGACATCAGACAAATTGTATAAAAACATATATATTGACAAGATAATAATATGTATCCAAAACCGACGTGAAATATCAAATAAACGCGCCAACGAAATAAATGTGTCGCCATCGGCAACGAACGTCCTAGCGTCACGACACGGAGCGTGCACGTATCACGGACAACAATTGGTCACTTTCGACATGAAAATATATATTCAGTTACTACAACGAAACACTAAAAAAATATATAATTTTCAAAACAATGAAATTCTGGAAAGTTTAAAGTGAAAATTCAATAAATGTAACATATGGAATTTAAAGAATTGAACAATTACACGGATACATATGAAATGCGTACAAAATACACTTGGTGAATTGCAAGAATACAAGGAATGTAGATGTACACGGATACGTATATATACGACATAATTACCAATAATGAAATATGCAAATACAAGCATAAATACGATATACGTATACGTATAAAATACGCAAGTACATGGTGATGTACTCAAATATACTTGTTGAGGTCTACTCTCACAAAAATACCGTACATGTACATCAACGTATGTACGATGATAAAAATATATATTTTTAATACTTATATCTATAAAATGTATACATAAATATTTGTGAAATAAATATACATTTCTCGAATCGAACATATTATTACAAGTGAACGAGGTTCACTAAACTTAAAGAATATGTGTGTATATATATATATATATTATGCCACACATAACGAACGTAAGCCGTGCGTGGATGGACGCTAATGGGCTAGGCCCACTCACACCGTGTGGATCACGGAGACTCAAATGGGCTAGGCTCACTCTCACTTGTGCAAGGCACAAAGACTCAAATGGGCCAGGCCCATTCTCACTTGTGCGAGCACAAGGCTAGGCCTACATATGCTCGTGCGAGGCACGAAGATTTATGAAGGGCGAGGCCAGTTCGCACATATTATGAATACAATATATATATTGAAACGAACATCCGAACAAATGCCAACATATTTAAAATACATAAGGGTTCCAAATACATAAGAAATACAACAACGTTCAAGATGAGCAACATGTACACATTTAACATAAACCCAAGTGTCTAATGAGTTAGAGCACTTGTAGGTTATTACGCGCTTTTGGATACCCACTCATGGGTCCATGTGTGGCCGTATGTAGTGCTTTTGTTGTCCCAGCCGAGTGGACCAGTATGAAATCGTTTAGGGTTGAGTGCTTCCTTTGTCGTCACACATATTAATGTCCTTGCAAAACATTAATGATCATAAGTTCATTGACGCTTTACATACCATATTGTTATATACGAACTCTCAAATGTTTTTAAGATCATTTGTTAACTCAAAACGCATGAACTCGTCAACTTTTGTTGATGTTTTCAAACTTAAATATATTTAAGGAAATTGAATGGATCTTGGCGTAGTCGGTTCTCAAGAAGCTTTTGGGTTATCATGTTACGATTTTTGAAAGGGCTGATCCAAATATCTCATCTTCAAAGATATAGGATGCAAAGCCTTTGCATTTTAAAACTATGTTGAACTAGTCTTTTTTAAAAACTTATAATTTATGTTGTCTTGTACTTTGAACAAATTATGATGTGTATCTCTTAATTATGTCAATGGATGAACATCGTGTTTGTTTTTGATCATATAGTTGTTTACTTATATCGTATGCGATGAAAACTAATCAAGTTCACACCGTGCGCTTCCGCCTATGAACAGGTGTGACACACTTGGAGTTTGAAATGCATTTGAAAGACTTCGAATTTGATAAGATCAAATTATAATAAGAAATGCTTTCAGTTATGTAAGCTAGTGGGAGTTGAATTGTAGGTGAAATACAAAGAAGAATTTAGTAAGATTGCGACATTTCCTGGATCTAGAAAACATGTTGATCATGAGTTACATGATATAGAGATATCTTAAGTCCATATAATTATGGATATCTCTACAAGATAATGTATCTAATGAGATTCCCAAATTTGACAAAAACTGTTTGGTATATGAAATATACAATAAATCTTTTGACAAATTCAAGAAGGTAAAAACCACACTTGGTTATGGGTGGTTCTTAGGAACCACAATAATCCGCTAAGTGCTGGCATTACTGTAGTGACCATTATTGGCTAGACTTCTTGCATCTCTTTGGTTTAGATGAACCTTGATGTAAATATTTAATGTCTAAAGTTATTATTAGTGCTATGTTCATGTATTCTAAAATTTTAAATACTTTTATGTTTTATTGAATACGACGTAATCTTGGGTTTTGAACTTGAAACAAATCAATCAAAACCGACCATGAAACCAAACCGATGACTGGTTTGGATGGTTTCACAGTTTTAAATCGAACCATTAACACCCATACTTGGAAGCTTGAACTTGGAAATGATGGTTATCCAAGCTTGAGCAAAGACTTGAGTTTCAAGTTTTTTAACTCAACTTAACTTTTTAAGTATGTCACAAATAGCTAAGCAAATGATCACTAGACTAGGAAATTGTAGCAAAAATATTACAAGATTTAGATTGTGGTGTGGGAGGCGTGGGGCGGCATGGACCCCCTCCACGTCTGGAACACCACTCGTGGGGTGGTGTGGGGGGACGGGTAGGAGAATTCTCACGGGCGTGGGGGCAAAGATGGGGGGTGAGGTGGCATGAGTTGATTAGTTTATGTTGTTTGGTTTTATTGTGATTGGTGGGTGATGTTAATTGTTTAATTTTTTTAAAACAAAAGGTCATGCCTCCACGCCCTCTCCCACCCTATGCTTTTTGGGTTTGAAGGGAAAAGCTCCCTTCTATTGATGTAACATACACATGTCACTCAACGCCTCCCTTCAAACCCCTCCCATAACGCACAATATTAGTTTTAAGTTCAATTATCAAAGTCTTAAGTTGTTTTGGTTGGCCAGATTGCTTTTAGGATGGACCCAATTGTTTTAATGGAACTCAAATAGTCAAACATTTTGACTACAACGATGCCCAATGTGGCCACGCCATTGACTCTAGTTGTGTGCAAACCCCCTGGTAACCGATTAACAAGAAACAACAAAACCGTGTGGGTTTGAGAAATGATTCCACCACTCCACGTAATAACAACTTGTAGTGCATGGGAATCCTGTGGGCTCTCGGTTAAGCTAATGATCATTATCCATTCGAAATTCCTAAGTTGTTCAAATCTCTATCTAGTAGAACACTAACCAGGGTTGTTATTATAACGCCCACGATACAGAAAGTCAACACGTATTTGTTTGCATCTAACATTCGATCTGTATCACGAATCGGTTGAAACTAGTCATCTAAAGAAAACAACTTATTGCCCACCCAGGGAGGATTTTCATCAACATTCTAGGATTCTTTTACATGGGTTGGTATCTTGGTGTCTATAGCACCTTATCTCGTTTATTGGAAAAAGTTACACTAAATTCCGTCATTTGAGCTACGTCTTATTCCCAAGGGATGGTATGGCATGAGCCATGCTGCAACTCCCTCATTACATTCTATTCGAGACCTATGGAAATTATAACAATCTTGTTGGAGCTCGTGGAGCTCAAGGGATATCAACGTATTCGTTACACAGGTGGCACGAGATCTCTACTTTAGAAGATCGAGGTCACGAAGTATGGAATACATGCTGTAAGGTTGGAAACGACAGTTTGGTTCTCCTCCTCAATGAATTATTTCTTTTCCATTTAGACATATGGCTGATACACGCAAGAAGTACTACACATTTTGGATTGCGGTTATTCACGTTATCATTGTTTCAAATATGTATGGACAATGCGATCTTGAGGTTTTCATGACCGATTGCATTCTTAATTCTTAGGCGTTTGGTGGACTATATATGTTTAAATATAAGTCTAAATAATTTGATATTATGTATCAAAATAAAAATGGCGCCGAAAAGAATATCAACACCCTACCATTAAAGGTGAACTAGAGTTTTTAAGGAACAACATGAGGTTGTGGAAATTACACAACACGAGGTTATTGAGTCCACACTAGTGACGGTACTACCGGTAGTTCAAGTGGTTCAAATCCCGATGGATCGGGAACGAGTGGCAATGCCACACTAGAAGATGTAATCACACCCCACATGCGGTAGTTATGCATGACCCCAATCTCTTGGGAAGTATAACTGTTTTTGTAAAACTAAAGAGTGTTGAAGATTTCGAGACTTGAAGAACAATCAAGGAACAAGGTGAAGAGAAGATCTCACCATATTTTGAATATTACTGTATGACTTGTATCGACCGGAGTGAGATAATTCCGAGGATGTTTTCTTCACAAAACTAATTGTAACAAGTTAATATGGTATATAAAAGTCGGTATTTCCTTAACAACACATGATTGTAACTTATTTTACTTCCCTACAATGGTGTGATGATTATGGGTGTGAAGGATTTGCATAAGCATCGTTATGAATTATCTTACCCTTGTACTCGTAGTGCGTGATAAATGAGTTTTACTTTCATTCATCAATGAAAATAGTTATTTAGAAATATGTGTCTAATTTCATCCATATGTTTTAAATATATGAAGCTCATGGCACCACAACGAATGAACACTTGTCAAGCCCAATCGGAACATTTACCTGCAACACGAGTTGAGCTTGATGCTCTAGTGAACTAGCAAGTTGCTGAAGCGATCGTTCAATACGAAGAAAACCGCACTACAAACAGTGGCAAGATGAGAGGAACCATATTGAAAACTGCTCAGGTGATAGCTCTTGCCTTAAGTCCTGCCGAGGGTGGGGTAAGGATGGAGAAATTGAATAAAAGCCCGGTGAAAAAGAAGACGCATGTGGAGTCTTCTTCGGGTAGCAATAAGAGGAAGCATGCGCATTTCTAGGAAGGCTCTAGATCGAACAACAAGCATAAGGAATACCGCTGTGACTAAGAAAGTCAAGGCATTCGTGGCCACAACTAAAACGGGTGGTAAGAAGTATAAGGGAAAACTACCAAAGTGTGATAAGTGCAAATATCACCACCTAGATTCTTGCCGCACCATGAAGTGTGATGAGTGTGGGAAGTTGGGTCACCTCACTGAGAAATGTTGGGTGAGCATAAAAGGTGGCAGAATCGGGAATGGCAATGGGAATGGGAAAACTCAAGGTTGCTACGAAGGTGATGAAACGGGCATTATAGGAAGGATTGCCTAAAGGAAAACAAAAACATGGGAGAGCTTTCGTGATAGGAGCCAAAGATGCACTCTAAGACTCGAATGTGGTCACGGGTTCGTTCCCTATCAACCAACACTTTGCATCTATTCTTTTTGATACTTGCACCGACTTTAGTTTAATAATTAAGTCTACATAATTTGATAATAATATAACATTGGACCTAGAGGGATCGATAGTTACAACTAAGATGTCCCTATACTATAGAATGTGATATGGAAAATAATTCATATCGGGAGAAATTATGTAAGGATGGCACCCTTGAACACGAGGACGAAAATTCTATCGATCTTCTTACCGTTGATTGGGTAGTTTATGAGGTTGTCGAAATGGATTTGGGTTTCGAAAAGGCTCCAAAGGTTTCATGAGAAACATTCTATCTCCCCTTACTGACAGAGGGAACCAGTGTCAAGTGAGAAAAGCCCGTGACATCCCTACGGATTATTATTGTATACAGGTGCAAAATGTCTCCAAAAGTTGTATACCTTCCGACCACATAGTGAAAAGGAAACAAGACCAAAGTTAGAAGACTCCTCGTTGTAACACCTGTAAAACGTTACATTTGTATACGTGATTGTAATTTAAATATTTATCCGTTAAAGGACATAGGATAAAGGCTGTCAACATGCTTAAAAGAGCCTCTGAGTGACTGGTCGATGTCAACATGCTAAAACAGCCTCTGAGTGACTGTATGTCAACATGCTTAAATCATAGCCTCTGAAATGACTGATATGTCAACATGCTTGAAATTTGCCTCTGGTGACTGATATGTCAAACATGCCAAACTCTGAGTGACATCGAGTCACATGTTAATAAGCCCTGAATGATCCTTTAGTAGTCCTAACTCTCATATGTCCTGTTGTGGACAGAGGATTAAATCAATAATATATAAAAGTGGATAAAAGGAGGTGATTAAAAGTGTAACATGTTAATTATTACGTTGAGTGACCTTTTAACGAACGAGGGCTCGAAAATGTCCGGGCATAATCCCGGGTATGCCAAGTATTGGCTACGGAGGGCTAAAAGTGCAAAAAGGTGTTTAAAAAGGTTTTTAGAAGCTTTAATAAGTTAGGGGTTCAAAGTGTCAAACTTTGAAACTGGCTGTGGGGCGGTTGCGGGCCGCGAGAGACCTGGCCTAGGTCTCTCGCGGGGCGCGAGAAGGTGTCTGCAGCAGAAAGTTTTTCTTGGCTGCCACACAAAGCTCCAAAACCATTAAAATAGAAACCATGGCTTCCCAAACTGCTATGCCACGTTTTGGGACACTTGTAAGCTTCCTCTTACACCTCTAAACACCTGGCTTCACCTCCTTTGAGTTCTCCAACTATAAATAGGTGCTTAAGTTCACATTCCAACTAGCACCTTTCTCATTTATTCACTCTTCTCCCTCCTTTGGAAGTTCCTAGCTGAAGAGCATCCAACTTAGTTCTCTTGCATTCTAGGAACCTCTTGTAAGTGTTCCTTGCTCTTGCATTTTCGTTTATTGGTTTTTATAACCAAAAGTCAAGCGTTTTATGGAAAACGCTTTGACTTTCGATTAAGACCATTATGGTCCAGCCATTGTTCGAAATGAACATGGCTAAGTGATCGTAATAAGGTAGGTGTTAGTCCCTATAAAGGCACCACCTGAAGATCACGTTTGCTAGACCAATTTACGGGTCAAAGTTATGATATTAAAAAGTCAAACAGGCCATTTTTCGGAAAAATCATAAATTGATCTTTATATATGTTATGAAACCTGTTTTGACACCTTAACAAGTTGGTAATAATTATTAGAACATGTAAGACATTTTCGGCTCGTCAATTTCAGTTCCAGGGTCGGCTTCGCAACCGAAAGTCACAAAGTTTGACTTCTGCTTTGACTTTCGATTCTGAACCGATTTAGATCAGTTACCTACTGATCTAAAGTTGCATTATGATCATAAACATAATGTAGCATAACCCTCCGAGGTTATATTACATGATCATAATCATAATCATAATCCAAGTTTATGCGCCAGTTCCATAATTATGCCACCTTTGACCAAAATGTCCTTTTCGCATAAAACAAGATTTTAAATGATAATGAACTTAAAAATGAGTTTTCTACTGATGTAATATTATAAGTAGGATTATTTGGGATATTAAAACAAGTTATAAACTGAGTTTTCAAACATGTCCTTAAACTATGTCGATAAATGACAATTTAGCGCTTATCGCTTATAAAATAGTTTTAATCAAATCTTTTCAAGGTAAATCATTTACCTACTGATGTGTTATATTAAATAACATATTTTAAACATTTAACCTGACCTTAAAATCAGTTTTCATAAACATCAGCATAAAGACGTCATTTTACGACGGAAGTGCCGTTTCGACACATAATATGGTTTTAAACCATGTTAATGGGCAAAGACTTGATACCTACTGATTTTAAAACTTATTTTAAACATATTTACAGTAAGTACATATTATGAACTCAAAATCCCAAATAATTTATAAACTATGTGTAAAATGACCAAAATGCCCCTTCGGTGCATAGGTTTGGTCATAAAAGGTAAAGTACACATATAAATGATATCCTAGTGATATTATATCATAAATAAAATATCTTTCCAGAATACGTATGGTTATAAACTTAAAATACATTCAAGTTCCTTTTATATGGTATGAAATTACCAAAATGCCTTTATAAGGCATAATTCGTTTTAAAACCATAAGCGGGCACATAATTTAATATCCTACTGATACTTTAACTTATTTAAAGTATAATGGCATATAGAACTTGTCCATAACTTATCCGGTTACCCTATATCGCTAATATGCGCATAGTTACGTATATGTAATTATTTTACGGAAATTAACCGAAACGGGTTTAACCTTGTCATTTAAGTCTCAAAATCCAGAATGTTTATAGTTTACCCATATTATACAAGTCAAGGTACTTGTTGGGATTAAACTACATTCCATCCAATCATCGTTTAATCTAGCGTCATACGTTTTGATCAAGTACGCTAGTCGGTCTATGTCAATGACTTAAATCAGACTGTTAGTAATTAATTGGTTAGTTTATGCCGTAATCCAGACTAGAGACTTGCCGGTAAATGCTATTTGCACTTAGTCCTTTTGTGTATGGCTGAGTTATTAAAAATTAAAAGAAGACTATCTCAGGTAAATACTCTCGATTTATTTCCCCTATATGGGCTTGGGTTATGGTAAATTATTACCGCTTTGTCGGAAATGGGATCAATCGAACGCCAGTTCGGGGATAGTAAATCCGCATATTCTGTTTTAATCAGTTTTGTTTGATAATTTAAACATCAGGGGTTAGCTACCGTGTCCTGGATATCCTCGGCTCATTACAATAGAAATGGCCACGACCTTAGTGCGGGTGTAGGCATACACCCGATAGACGCTCAATTAGCATTCCCACAAGGTTGGGAGGAATTGACTCCTTCGTGAGTCCAAAGTGGTGTGTACGTTAATTGTGTCTCGGTCTCCGTACAGGCTCCGCATGTATGACAAACATGTAAATTGTTAACAAGGTTGGATGGTCAATTAACCCAAGTTATAAAAAGATTTTGTGCTAATACGCACTTAAAACATTTTTGAAATGTTTTCAAAATGAGTCGGTTAGGTGTATTTACCAGCGAAAGCTGATGTATTTTCAAAAGACTAAACTGCTGGTACAATACGAAAATAGGTCGGAGGTGCTCGGTAGTGATAGAGGATCTTGCAAATCCTAAATCTGCCCGAAGTCTGTTTTATATTCTTTCCATGTACAATTTATGATCCGCCTGCGGATCTTCTATTACGAGCCTGTATATTATTTTGTATTTTCGAACATTCGGTTTGTAATAGTAATTTTACTCCAAGACTTCCACTGTGCCATGTTTAATTGACTATGGTGATTATCAATAATGTCACGATACTCCCAACCCGGGCCACCGGCATATGGATTTGCGTTGAAAATCCTGGGTGTGACAGGTTGGTATCAGAGCCAACGTTTGAGAGAATTAAACACTATCCTTCTTGTGTTTAATCTCAAACTTAGACGAGCACATTCCTTAGACTTCCGAGTCTAGGCATTGTCATCACTCATTTCATTATTAAGTTATTAGTCTTGTTTTTAAATTGATTTCTAACAGGAAAATGCCGCCACGTGTACGAGGACAAAGTGGGAGAGGTAAAGGTCCAATGAGGGGAGGACCATCGGGGCGTATTCCCCCTCAACCTCATAACTCAGATGCTTACCATCTCCTTGGAAACAAGTGAGACACTCTGTGTCTAAAAAGACACTTACCCTCACATTCCCAAAATTCTTACCACTCTCACCACTCCTATCATTCACACCATCCCATCATTCCCATTCACATTCTTACCATGAAGATTTAACCCTAACCATTACTTTAACACGCCTCCAACCGATCACAATCAGTTGGACCAGCCAAACCCTATGGACGAGGACTCCGACCCGGAGATGCCACCATCAGGATCGAATATGCATCCCATAGAAATTTCAAGCGATTTGAACTCCTATGCTGGATCGCCCTATCAAGGTCCTAATGAGTGGGTCCATTACTGGAACCACTCCACATGGAACCAGTGGACCAACCTCAACCCCACCTGAACCACCAAGAAGAAGCGTGGTGCACGTATGTCGGTACGTGCATGAAAAGGTCGGATCGCTGCCACCCTTGCCCAACTCCTACCCCACAATTCAAGAGGACCCACAAATGGGTGGACCCTCTAATGTTTCACCTATAGTGGAACCAACACCAACACCTGTTGTTCAACCACCACCATCAGGTTATACTAACCCAATCCCCACATATCCAGACACGTCTGGATATGATCCTTTTAACCCGTCTACACTAGTAGACTATCAAGCATGGTCGCAAGACCCCTACATGCAGGCGGTTATGCACAACGTACTTTACCCGTCACCTTTCCCACCTACTTATCCACCGACTGGATATCCAACTTATGGGTACCAGTATCCGGTTATGCCACAACCACAACCACCACCACAACCTCCGCCACCACTCGAGGCCATTAATGAGGCCTTAGAAAGAATGAAAGAAATGCAGCAGCAAGCGGAAAAACGAGAAGAAAACGAACAAATTCTTCAAGAAACTCTCTAAATTGGTCAAAGGAAAGAAGGACGAGTGAAGTCTCTTCTAATTATATGTAGTCCCTGCGAGGACATTGTTGCTTCTTTAGTCCCTGCGTGGACATTTTTATTTTCTTTAAAGTCCTTGCATGGACAGTTTGTTTCATTTTACTAGTATTGTAATTTCTGATTTGGAATTTAATGAAGTACTTTTGGAATTATATATATGTATTCATCCTATTCAAACGAGTGTCTTGATTTTACTCGAAATTAATGTTCTGCTATATAATTCCAAAAGACCTTAATAGATTGATTATGCCAAGTGGCATAGACCACATATTAGCCAAGAAATGATAGTTAAGTACGAAGGGGTCTTCTATCAGATAGTTAAGGGAAGTTATCCTTCTATCCAGGGGTAAGGGACTAGGTCCAAACCTCCAAGATCGTTAAGGTCGAAGGTGACCGGGACCATTAATCAATATTAAGGTACTCTTATGTAACATTAAGGAATGTTCATACTCTTGGTAGTGTGGCTTGAGAAACCACACTAACCGTCCAATGGGACAGGCTGATATGCCAAATACATCTGATATGATGTAAGCCAATGTGCCCAATTATTGTCCAAAGGGACAGACTGATATTCCAAATACATCTGATATGATGTAGGCCAATGTGCCCAATTATTGTCCAATGGGACATGCTGATATGCCAAATACATCTGATATGATGTAGGCCAATGTGCCCAATTATTGTCCAAAGGGACAGGCTGATATGCCAAATATATTTGATATGATGTAGGCGAATGTGCTCAGTTATTGTCCAAAGGGACAGTGTCACACCCTGACCCGCAGCGGAAATGGTAGTCGGGGCATGATTGAGTTTTCATCAAAGCTCATGACATTTACTATAAGGTTTCATATTTATTATTTCAAGTTTAAAGGAGAAATTACAATAAACATATAGGCACAACATGTTCACAACATTCAAGAACTCTTTATTTTTCTTCTAAGGCAAATCCCTATGTGTTCCTTGCTTCAACCTGTTCACTTGTATCATGTGTAAAAATAGGGTTTTGGGTCAACAAAAGTTGGCGAGTGAATCTTCTTTAAACATTAGAAAGAATTATTTCCATTGGTTATTAGACAAAAATGTGCATAGCCACATATGAGTATACGTATATGTAAATTTAACCACAAAACACAATATATGTAAATTTAACCACAAAACACATAATACCAATTAATGCACACACACACACATATCAAATGATGAACAATGAGATCAAGGCTCAATCAAACGGAGCCGATCTAATGAGGCACATGATGCTCAACTCGTCTCCAACGAGGAACTAATGGGCCTAATGACTGATTTGCACGCAACTTAACAAAAATGCAAACACGCAATACAACAAATAACATTACATAACACGTAAGATCATTTTATGGTAATAGCACCATTGTTTGATTAAACGAAATATGTAAACGACACATGATACACCCCAAAACATGAATAAAAAGGGGAATTTGTAAGGATTCACTCACAGTGGGTGCGTTTTCTTGTTTGATGAAGAGTGCGCACGATTTGAGGATTTAACCGACGAAGAGATCTAACCTAAATAATAACGAAATAATACGATAAAAATATTTTGATTTAATACTTTATGTTAGTTTTTTTAGGTTATTTTTATGGTATTTTTATTGAGAATTTAAACCTTTGGAATTGTATTTTTAGTTATTTTTAATTGTTTTATAACTAAAATGATAATGTATAATTGACATAAATAATAAAGTAAAATAAAATAATGTAAAAATATATTGTCAGGTCTACAAGACCTGACCGGTTCGTTGACTGTTTGACTGCGTGTGATGAGAACTCGAACTTGTGACCTCCCGTTTACGTGCACGCAGTTCTTCCAACTAAGCTACGTGTCAAACCGTTTGAGTTATGATTTTTATTATACTTATATACTTACTGATTTAGTCCAGAATTTATTTTAATTAAAAAGGTTTGAAAATGGTCGAACCGGTGAGGGAAAACCCGACTCGAACCTACGCACAAGCGATGTTTTGCACCCAGCCCAACCAACTGGGCTGGGTGTCTAACCCGACTATAATAGAATTTTAATTATACTTAAACACTTCTTATAGTTCATCTTCTACATTATTCTGATTAAATTCAGAACTGAACTCGACACATATATATAACAATTTTTGTTTCTCTGATTACGACTAGATACAAGAAACATGAACGTAGGGGGTTTAAGATTCATACCACTGAAATAAAAAGGGTGCCCGATTGCCGATGACTGATTCCGGCGAAAGCAGGTGTGTTTTCTGGCAAAACAGAGAAGTTGATTAGAGAGCTTAGAGTGGAGTTGTGGAGAAATGTGCGAGGTATTAGCGTGGTGATTCAGTGCCATTTATAGGGTGATTTCCCATTTTCGGTTATAACTAAACATCTTTCGGTCAATCATTAAATCTGGTCAGTTTTCATCAAATTAAGTTTAAATTCATCGGTTATAACTGTCATCGGTTATGCTAAGTATAAGAAATCAACGGTAATTGCTTTGATTTGAAAAAATTATGCATCTTGACCGTTACTGGTTTCCGCCCTTTTTGAATGGTAGGTTTGACCTTCGTTTGTGTATATCATTTAATTGTTTGAATAAAAAAACCAATCGTGTGTGTAGTTAGTGGTGAAAACCGAGTGTGTGGGTATGGGACCCAGGTTCGACTCCCGGTTACCCCCTTTTGGTGATGATTTATTTATTTATATATATTATTTTTTTAACTTTTATAGATTTGTATTATTTTTATTTATTGGTTATCTTTTTAATTATGAGTTATTTATTAAATATGAATATTAATAAAATAACAAACACATAAATACGCAACGAACATTTAGATGAATACTTGATTTTTAAATGGAGCGAGTTTTAAAACCCGTTTTACATGAATGTTACAGACAACTGATATGCCAAATACATCTCATACGATGTAGGCCAATGTGCCCAATTATTGTCCAAAGGGACAGGCTAATATGCCAAATACATCTGATAGAATGTAGGCCAATGTTCCCAATTATTGTCCAATGGGACAGGCTGATATGCCAAATACATCTGATACGATGTAGGCCAATGTGCCCAATTATTGTCCAATGGGATAGGCTGATATGCCAAATACATCTGATATGATGTAGGCCAATGTGCCCAATTATTATCCAATGGGACATGCTGATATGCCAAATACATCTGATATGATGTAGGCCAATGTGCCCAATTGTTATGTCCATTAGGGACAAGCCTATGAGCTATATAATTATCAATGATGACAATGGCAGTTGTGACATTGCGATCCACTGTCCAATAATATATGGACTACGTCCAAATTGTAGTTTGCCTATAATGGTCCTATTAAGACCTAGGCCAAATATAATTATGTTAAGCCTAAGAGTTGTGATGTTATTCACACTAGTATAGGCAATGGATTGTTATATCCAATGTCAAAAGCCGATATGGTTGATATACCATGGCTAAATAAAGTTTTATTGGTATATAGAACCCAAGACTTAAAGATGGCTAATTCAAATGAAGCACAAAGTAGTCACAGGAACGTTGAATCTAACAAAGCTGAAAACAAAAATATAGAGATGATAATTTTCAAGCTCGCATTGATGCGGCTGTTGAAAGGGCCATGGGAAAGGCCATAGAAAGGCTAAGAGAGTCGAGTGCCACTCGCTCTAGACCCTTATCTATTCCACCATCTTCAGCTCATAAAGAGAGCTCCGTTCACTCTTCAAATGCGAAGAGTGAACCAAAGAAATTAGATTTTGTAGAAAGGTCCCGTTCTGCTAAGGACGGATGCACCTATAAGTATTTCGTCTCATGTAAGCCCCGAGACTTTAATGGGGGAAAAAGGAGCTGTGGAAGCTCTAAAATGGCTAGATGAGATGGAAACGATTGTAGATATCAGCAATTGTGCTGATAAGGATGTGGTCAAGTACGTATCACAATCCTTCAAGGGCGATGCCCTAATATGGTGGAAAGCCATGATTCAATCAACAGGTAAGGTACACGTGTACAATTTAGGATGGTCCAAATTTGTGGACCTTGTTAAGGAAACTTACTGCCCAACCCATGAGGTGGAGAAATTAGAGATAGACTTTTTGTCTCTTTCAATGAAAAACCTAGACTGTCGGAAATACGACTCCGATTTCAGTTCCCTATCTAGGTTAGTTTCCTATTTGATCACCCCCGAATCCAAACGCATTGCGTGTTTTATAAATGGGTTGGCGCCCGAAATAAAGGGCATGGTAAAGGCTGCTCAGCTTAGTACCTATAGGTCCGCTGTAGACCTATCTCTTTCCCTCACCCTTGATTTGGTAAGACAAAAGTCAGTAAGAACTGAAACTGACGGAAAGAGGAAACGGGAGGACAATAACTGCCAAAGATTCAAAAAGAAAGGAAATTTCGGGTTCAAGAAGAACCAGCATGCGTCTAATGACAAACCTCTGTGCAAGAACTGTAAATATAGGCATTAGGGACAGTGTAATATAAATCCACGAACCAAACCCTGTGGTATCTGCAAAAGAAGAGGGCATAAGACCCTAGATTGCAAGGATCTTAAGGATGCAGTTTGCTACAACTGCAACGAAAAAGGGCATATAACGTACAACTGCCCCAAGAAACCCAAAAGTAATGATGCAAAGCCTGGAGAGGCCAAGAAGGGGAATGCCCGTGCCTTTCAAATAAATGCCAGGGAGGCCGTTAATGACAACAACGTCATAACAGGGACATTCCTCATTAACGATATTTACGCTAGAATTCTTTTTGATTCGGGTGCGGATAAATCATTTGTTGGCCATAAGTTTAGTAAACTATTAAACCTGCCCATAAGAACTCTAGATAAAACCTATGAGATAGAACTTGCTGATGGAACGATGGAATCCACATCTTCCATTCTTGATGGATGCTCTATATCCATTAAGAATCATTCAATCTCTATCTCTCTTCTGCCAATGAAATTGGCGGGGTTCGATGTTGTCTTAGGTGGATTGGTTATCTCATAACCAAGCCCGCATTGCCTGCGATAGAAGCTCATCGAAATTAAGACCCCATCTGGTGAAGTGATCACCATTCCCGGAGACTCACACTATGGATTGCCAGACAAGGTGTCGTTATTTAAGGCATCCAAGTGTTTGAGGAAAGGATGTGTCATCTACATGGCACAAGTAACTATAAATGAACCTAAGCCAAACCTTGAAGATCAACCAGTTATCTCGGAGTATCCCGATGTTTTCCCTGAAGAATTACCAGGCCTACCTCCAGACAGACAAGTGGAGTTCAGAATAGATATCCTACCAGGATCAGCACCAGTGGCTAGAGCTCCATATAGACTAGCACCAACGGAGATGAAGGAATTAAGGATGCAGTTAGACGAACTCTTGGAGAAAGGCTTTATTCAGCCTAGTTCCTCGCCTTGGGGAGCTCCTATCCTCTTTGTAAAGAAGAAAGGCGGTTTGATGCGAATGTGTATCGATTACCGAGAGCTAAACAAGTTAACAATCAAGAATAGATATCCTTTGCCCAGGATTGACGATTTATTCGACCAACTTCAAGGGGCTAGTTATTTCTCTAAGATAGATCTGAGATCTGGATATCACCAGTTGAGGTTAGAAGTGAAGATGTTCCTAAAACTTCCTTCAGGCCCCGATATGGTCACTTTGAATTTTTAGTAATGCCTTTTGGGCTCACAAATGCACCTGCAGCATTCATGGATCTCATGAATAGAGTCTGCAAGCCATATCTGGATAAGTTTGTCATTGTCTTCATGGATGACATACTTATCTATTCTCGTAATCAAGCTGATCACGAGAAACATCTTCGGTGCATCCTAGAATTATTAAGGCAGGAGAAACTTTATGCAAAGTTCTCTAAATGCGAATTTTGGCTTAGAGAAGTCCAATTTCTTAGACATGTTGTAAGTGAGCGTGGTATCCAAGTGGATCCTGCCAAGATAGAAGCCATAATGAATTGGGAAGTACCCAAAACCCCATCGGAGATTCATAGTTTCCTAGGATTGGCTGGTTACTATAGGAGGTTCATTGAGAACTTTTCAAGAATAGCCACTCCTTTAACTACCTTAACCCGTAAGAATGTTAAGTATAATTGGGGTCCAAAGCAACAAGAATCTTTTGAGGTTCTTAAACACAAGTTGAGCAATGCTCCTGTGTTATCCCTACCAGAGGGTGTAGAAGATTTTGTAGTCTACTATGATGCATCGCACACCGGCATGGGCTATGTGCTAATGTAAAAAGGCAAAGTAATTGCCTATGCATCATGACAATTAAAGGTGCACGAAAGGAATTACACCACCCACGATTTGGAATTGGGTGCCGTTGTATTTGCACTAAAACTGTGGAGACACTACTTGTATGGCACAAAGTGTATTATATACACTGACCATAAAAGTCTCCAGCATTTGTTCAATCAGAAGGAATTGAACATGCGACAACGACGATGGATGGAAACGCTTAATGACTATGATTGCGAGATTCACTACATCCAGACAAGGCAAATGTAGTTGCCGATGCCTTAAGTCGTAAGGAACGGGTTAAACCTATAAGGATTAACGCCAAGAGCATTGAGCTCAGAAATAGCTTGAGTGAGAAGCTATTAGATGCGCAAAAGCAAGCCCTGTTAGAGGCTAATATTCCCAATGAGGGATTGGGCGGAATTGTTGACCAGTTAGCGTCTGGGAAAGATGGAATCCTTAGATTTAATGAAAGGATCGGGTTCCAGTCTTTGGAGGACTTAGAGATCTAATCCTCCAAGAAGCGCATAGTTCGAGATACTCAGTTCACCCGGGAGGTAACAAGATGTATCAAGATCTAAAGAAGAATTATTGGTGGATGGGTTTGAAGAAATCCATAGCCACTCATGTAGCTAAGTGTCTGACGTGTTCGCAGGTTAAAGCCGAACATCAGAAGCCGTCAGGACTTCTACAACAATTGGAAATTTCCACATGGAAATGGGAAATCGTAACTATGGACTTGATTACCATGTTACCTAAGACCAAAAGTGGAAATGACACTATTTGGGTCATTGTAGACAGACTGACTAAGTCAGCCCATTTCATGCCAATCAAAGAAATGTACAATTCAGATAAATTAGCTAAGTTGTATGTGGACAAGATTGTGTCCCTACACGGCGTGCCGGTATCTATTGTATCTGACAGAGATACTAGATACACATTTCACTTTTGGAAAATTTTCCAACAATATTTAAGCACACGATTAAATTTTAGTACAGCTTACCATCCGCAGACTGATGGTCAAAGTGAGCGTACTATTCAAACTTTGGAAGACATGCTTCGGGCATGTGTAATTGATTTAGGTGGAAGCTGGGATGACCACTTGCCCCTAATAGAATTCTCCTACAATAATAGCTATCATACAAGCATCAAGGCTGCTCCTTTTGAGGCCTTGTATGGGAAAAAATGTAGAACGCCCGTATGCTGGGTAGAAGTTGGGGAAGCCCAACTATCAGGACTAGAGATTTTCCTGGAGACCATGGAAAAGATTGTGCAAATCCGTGATCGTCTCAAAGCTGCCAGGGATAGGCAGAAGAGCTATACTGACAAGAGATGTAAACCTCTTCAGTTCCAAATAGGGGACAAAGTCATGCTAAAGGTATCACCCTGGAAATGTGTGATGCGTTTTGGAATAAAGGGCAAGTTGAGCCCAAGATATATAGGACCCTCGAGATAATCGAAAGTGTCGGCACTGTAGCTTATAAGCTCAGGTTGCCAGAAGAGCTTAGTGGAATCCATGATGTATTCCATATATTTAACCTTAAGAAATGTCTAGCCGATGAGTCGCTAGCAATGTCACACAAGGATGTGCAAATTGAAGAAACTTTGTTGAGAAACCAATTTGGATCGAGGATCGACAGGTTAAGAAGCTCCGAAGAAAATTGATACCTATAGTAAAGGTTAAATGGGATGCCTTTAGAGGTCCCGAATATACATGGGAGGTCGAATCCAATATGCGAAAAAAGTACCCCCATCTTTTTGAATAAAATCTCGAGGTCGAGATTTCTTTTAAGGGGGTGAAGATGTAACACCCTGTAAAATCGTGTCCAATAGTACGGTGACACATGTTGTATTTTAAATATAATCTGTTAAAGACCAATAAGGACTAAAGGCGTCAACATGCTCAAACTGAGCCTCTGAGTGACGGTCCGATGTCAACATGCATATATAACAGCCTCTGAGTGACTAATATGTCAACATGCTTAAATCATTAGCCTCTGAGTGACTGATATGTCAACATGCTTGAAATTTGGCCTCTGAGTGACTGATATGTCAACATGCCCAACCTCTGAGTGACATCGGAGTCAACATGCTTATAATAAGCCTCTGAATGATCCTTTAAGTAGTCCTAACTCTCATATGTCCTGTTTGTTGGACGAGAGTGATTAAATTCAATAATATATAAAAGTTGGATAATGGAGGGATTAAAAGTGTCAATATGTTAATTTATACCTCTGAGTGACCTTTTAACGAACCGAGGGCTCGACAATGTCCGGGCATAATCCCGGGTATGCCAAGTATTGGCTACGGAGGGCTAAAAGTGCCAAAAAGGTGTTTAAAAAGGTTTTTAGAAGCTTTAATAAGTTAAGGGTTTAAAAGTGTCAAACTTTGAAACTGGCCATAGGCGGTCGCGGGCCGCGACCTGGCCTAGGTCTCTCGCGGGGCGCGAGAAGGTGTCTGCAGCACAAAGTTTTTCTTGGCTGCTACACAAAGCTCCAAAACCATTAAAATAGAAACCATGGCTTCCCAAACTGCTATGCCACGTTTTGGGACACTTGTAAGCTTCCTCTTACACCTCTAAACACCTGGCTTCACCTCCTTTGAGTTCTCCAACTATAAATAGGTGCTTAAGTTCACATTCCAACTAGCACGTTTCTCATTTGTTCACTCTTCTCCCTCCTTTGGAAGTTCCTAGCTTAAGGAGCATCCAACTTAGTTCTCTTGCATTCTAGGAACCTCTTGTAAGTGTTCCTTGCTCTTGCATTTTCGTTTACTGGTTTTTATAACCAAAAGTCAAGCGTTTTACGGAAAACGCTTTGACTTTCGGTTAAGACCATTATGGTCCAGTCATTGTTCGAAATGAACATGGCTAAGTGATCGTAATAAGGTAGGTGTTAGTCCCTATAAAGCGCACCACCTGAAGATCACGTTTGCTAGACCAATTTACGGGTCAAAGTTATGATATTAAAAAGTCATACAGGCCATTTTTTGGAAACATCATAAATTGATCTTATATATGTTATGAAACCTGTTTTGACACCTTAACAACTTGGTAATAATTATTAGAACATGTAAGACATTTTCGCCTCGTCAATTTCAGTTCTAGGGTCGGCTTCGCAACCGAAAGTCGCAAAGTTTGACTTTTGCTTTGACTTTCGATTCTGATATAAAGTTGCATTATGATCATAACATAATGTAGCATAACCCTCTGAGGTTATATTACATGATTCATAATCATAATCCAAGTTTATGCGCAAGTTCCATAATTATGCCACCTTTGATCAAAATGTCCTTTTCGCATAAAACAAGATTTTAAATGATAATGAACTTAAAAATGAGTTTTCTACTGATGTAATATTATAAGTAGAATTATTTGGGATATTAAAACAAGTTATAAACTGAGTTTTCAAACATGTCCTTAGACTATGTCGATAAATGATGATTTTAGCCCTTATCGCTTATAAAATAGTTTTAATCAAATCTTTTCAAGGTAAATCATTTACTTACTGATGTGTTATATTAAATAACATATTTTAAACTTTTACCATGACCTTAACATCAGTTTTCATAAACATCGCATAAAGACGTCATTTTACGACAGAAGTGTCGTTTCGACACATAATATGGTTTTAAACCATATTAATGGGCAAAGACTTGATACCTACTGATTTTAAAACTTATTTTAAACATATCTACAGTAAGTACATATTATGAACTCAGAATCCCAAATAATTTATAAACTATGTGTAATATGACCAAAATGCCCCTTTGGTGCATAGGTTTTGTTCATAAAAGGTAAAGTACACATATAAATGATATCCTACTGGTATTATATCATAAATAAAATATCTTTCCAGAATATGTATGGTTATAAACTATAAATACATTCAAGTTACTTTTATATGGTATGAAATTACCAAAATGCCCTTATAAGACATAATTCCGTTTTAAAACCTTAACGAGCATATAAGTTAATATCCTGCTGATACTTTAACTTATTTAAAGTATAATGGCATATAGAACTTTTCCATAACTTATCCGGTTACCCGATATCGCTAATATGCGCACAGTTACGTATATGTAACTATTTTACGGAAATTAACCGAAACGGGTTTAACCTTGTCATTTAAGTCTCAAAATCCAGAATGCTGATAGTTTACCCATATTATACAAGTCAAGGTACTTGTTGGGATTAAACTACATTCTATCCAATCATCGTTTAATCTAGCGTCATACGTTTTGATCAAGTACGCTAGTCGGTCTAAGTCAATGACTTAAATCAGACCATTAGTATTTAATTGGTTAGTTTATGCCATAATCCAGACTAGAGACTTGCCGGTAAATGCTATCTGCACTTAGTCCTTTTGTGTACGACTGAGTTATTAAAAATTAAAAGAAGACTAGCTCAGGTAACTACTCTCGATTTATTTCCCCTATATGGGCTTGGGTTATGGTAAATTATTACCGCTTTGTCGGAAATGGGATCAATCGAACGCCGGTTCGGGGATAGTAAATCTGCATATTATGTTTTAATCAGTTTTGTTTGATAATTTAAACATCGGGGGTTAACTACCGTGTCCTGGATATCCTCGGCTCATTACAATAGAAATGGTCACGACCTTAGCGCGGGTGTAGGCATACACCCGATAGACGCTCAATTATGCATTCCCACAAGGTTGGGAGGAATTGACTCATTCGTGAGTCCAAAGTGGTGTGTATGTTAATTGTGTCTCGGTCTTCGTACCGGGCCCCACATGTATGACAAACATGTAAATCTGTGAACAAGGTTGGATGGTCAATTAACCCAAGTTATAAAAAGATTTTGTGCTGATACACACTTAAAACATTTTTGAAATGTTTTCAAAATGAGTCGGTTGGGTGTATTTACAAGCGAAAGCTGACATATTTTCAAAAGACTAAACTACAGGTACAATACGAAAATAGGCCGGAGGTGCTCGGTAGTGATAGAGGATCTTGCAAATCCTAAATCTGCCCAAAGTCTATTTTATATTCTTTCCATGTACAATTTATGATCTGCCTGTGGATCTTCTATTACGAGCTTGTATATTTTAGAACATTCGGTTTGTAATAGTAATTTTACTCCAAGACTTTCGTTGTGCCGTGTTTAATTGACTATGATAATTATCAACTGACGTCACGATATTCCCCACCCGGGCCCACCGGTGTATGGATTTGGGTTGAAAATCCGGGGTGTGACACTCGTTGTGAAGGATTTTCCAGAAGTCTTTCCGGAAGACTTGCCGGGACTGCCTCCACAACGTCAAGTGAAGTTTTGCATCTATTTGGTGCCTGGAGCGGCACCGGTGGTGAAGTCTCCATACCGATTCTAAGATGTAAGAGTTATCTACGCAACTTCAAGAGTTATTAGATAAAGGATTCATTAGGCCGAATTTTTCACCTCGGGGAGCTCCGGTATTATTCGTTAAAAAGAAGGACGGGAGCTTGCGCATGTGTATAGACTACCGCGAGTTGAACAAACTCACTATCAAGAATCGATACCCTCTACCTAGAATTGATGACTTGTTCGATCAATTGCAAGGATCGAGTTTCTATTCTAAGATCAAATTACGATCGGGTTATCATCAATTGCAGATTAAAGAAGAAAGCATAACCAAAACGACCTTTCGAACTCGTTACGGTCATACGAGTTTCTTGTGATGCCGTTCGGCTTAACAAATGCACCGGCAGTGTTCATGGATCTTATAAACCGAGTGTGCAAGCCGTATTTGGACAAGTTCATGATAGTATTTATTGAGGATATATTAATATATTCTCGGTTGAAGGACGAACATGAACAACATTTACGAACTAGTTTGGAGCTTTTGAAGAAAGAACAACTTTATGCGAAGTTTTCCAAATGCGAATTTTGGATTCGCGAGGTACAGTTTCTCAGGCACGTGGTGAACGATAACGAAATTCATGTCGATCCTTCCAAAATTGAAGCGATAAAAAATCGGGAAGCGCCTAAGACAACTACAGAAGTGCGACAATTTTTGGGATTAGTGGGTTATTATTGACGATTTATAGAGAAATTTTCAAATGTTGCTCAACCGCTAACGTCCCTAACACAAAAGGATAAGAAGTTTGACTGGGGCGAGAAACAAGAGGTGGCTTTCCAACTACTAAAAGATAAACTCTCCGACACACTTATTCTATCTCTACTAGACGGTGCCGATGACTTTGTCGTATATTGTGATGCGTCGCATCAAGGTCGCGGTTGCGTGTTATGCAACAGGACAAAGTCACTGCGTAAGTGTCTAGACAACTTAAGGTGCATTAGAAAAATCATACTACGCACGATCTTTAGTTAGGTGCGGTAGTATTCGCGTTGAAAATCTGGCATCACTACTTATATGGGACTTGATGTACAATCTTTACGGATCACAAGAGTCTACAACACATATTTGATCAAAAGAATTCATATGTGGCAACGACATTGGGTCGAGTTATTGAATGATTACGACTGCGAGATAATGTATCATCCGGGCAAGGCGAACGTAGTGGTGGATGCCCTGAGTCGCAAAGAAATAGTGAAAATTCTAAGGGACGAGCCTTAGAGATGTCCATACAAACTAACTTCACTTCTCGAATTCCATATGCTCAGCAAGAAGCACTTAAAACGGATAACCAAGTGGAAACATTGCATGGAATGGAAAAACAATTGGTGGAACATTATATTTTGTGGGACGAATACGGGCGATTATTTTAGACGAAGCTCACAAGTAAAAGTACTCTATCCATCTGGGGTCGGAAAAGATGTACCAAGACTAATAGGAATTCTAATGGTGGCCTAACCTTAATGGCGACATCGCTACTTATGTAGGAAAATGCCTTACATGCTCCAAGACCAAGGCGGAATATCAAAAGCCTTCAGGTTTGCTACAACAACCTAAAATTCCCATTTGGAAATGGGAACAAATCTCAATGGACTTCATTACTAAGTTACCCCGGACCTCGAGAGGTCATGACATGATTGAGGTAATAGTAGATCGACTGACAAAGTCTACACACTCTTACATATCCGTGAGAAGGATAGCACCGAAAAGCACGCTAAGCTATATCTCCAAGAAATTGTGGCACCGCACAAAGTGCTTATTTCTATCATATCGGACCAAGATGTTTGGTTCGTGTCAAGGATTTGGCAATCATTCTAGAAGGCCTTTGGATCGCGGTTGGATCTTAGCACAACCTTTCACCCTCAAATGGATGGCCAAAGTGAACGTATTATACAAACTTTAGAGGATATGATACTTGTGTGATCGATTTGGGTGGAAATTGGGATACTCACTTGCCTTTAGTGGAGTTCTCATACAATAATAGCTATCACACTAGCATACAGGTCGCCCTGTTTGAAGCCTTGTATGGACGAAAGTGCCGGTCACCGCGTGTTTGGGCAGAGACCAGGGATAAACAACTCATTGGTCCGGAATTAGTCCAAGAGACTATGTACAAAATCTTTCAAATACGTGACCGTATCAAGGCGGCTCGTGATCGACAAAAGAGCTATGCCGACAAAAGACGAAAACCACTATCTTTTGAAGTCGGAGACAAAGTGTTATTGAAAGTCTCGCCTTGGAAAGGTGTAGCAAGAATTGGTAAACGTGGAAAGTTACCCTCGCTACATTGGACCATTTGAAATCTTGGAAAAGATTGAAATCATGGCTTATAAGTTGAAATTATTGGACGAGCTCAATAGCGTACACGACACATTTCACGTGTCTAATCTCATGAAAAGTCCTACTCAAGAAACGGTCATCATCCCCGCGGATTAGATTCACATCGACGACAAACTACATTTACTGAAGAACCTGTTGAGCTTACGAACCGGAAGGTCCACAAGACAAGGAGAAGTCGTGTTAAACTAGTTAAAGTTCGTTGGAACTCACGTTACGACCCCAAGTATACATGCGAACATGAAGACCAAATAAAGTCCAAGTACCCACACTTATTTCAATACTCCACTGCAACCGGTAATGCAACTTGAATTTTGGGATGAAATTCTTTTAATGGGGGGAGAATGTGACAACCGGCAAATTAATGGTAAATCCATACAACTTACTTATTAATTATACGTTAAATTTGCGTTCGTCTATGGCTTAGTTGATGCATGATTAAGTCGTACAAAGGCTAGTTGTAGGTCCCAAAAATCCGGATCTAACAATGATATCACACGATCACCAAGGATGGGCAGAATCCAAACTTGGTGATGATCCAAGAAAACCGAGAGGATGAAAGAACAATACGAATCAACTTGAACACCTTGCACACGATTCTATTACTTGAACAAGCAAAACCATCTGGTACAAGATGGACGCTCTCTAGAGAAATCCCAAAAGTTTGATCCTAGAAATAACATAAGCTTAGCTTATATACCTAGGGTAAGGGCATGCCCCTCATGGGCTTGCCTGGCCCACATGGCCTATGGCATGCCCAAATGACCTATAAAGGTCCAAAACTAATACAAACTAACCCATTGATTCCCAGTTTGCTACCATAGCCCGTTGCATTGATTTGATGCGTGAGTCTCACACTTTTAGGACCTAACAATCTCCCCCTAGACTGATGCATCAAAGTTTCTTAATAGCATGAATTTAGCAACGTCTTCAACGGAGTCTATTGTTGTAGCTATGCTTTAAGTGTTGTGGAAGTCAGTCTACACTTCTAGGAGCTCACACTCAATGAATTCTCAGCACTGGATCTTTCTTCAGCTCTTGTGGTTAGCTTCATATCAGTATCTTGATTAGCTTTGCTTGAAACATTTTTGTCAAAAAGAATGTGAGAGGAGGAATCTCAGCAACTCTTTTCTTCTTCAATCTTTCTCTTTCAAGCAAGCAGGTTCACAGGTACTTCTTCAAATGTACTATCACTATTAGACGATGACTGGCATCTGGTTCTTCTGACTCAGGTACACTTTGCTGTTGAGATGCTTCATGCTTTGTCGACAACTAACAGCATCTTAATTTCTGCAACCCCTATTACTTGATCTAAATCAAGATCTGCACAATTCTCAAAAATTTATAAGCAAACATTCTTATGAAACAGGGAGCGTACCGCATGAACACTTGGTACATCCAAGTACTTGTACTCGGATCAAAATTCAAATTTCTTTCATCTTTTGATAATTTGTCAAATCTTCAAGAACGGTTAATAATTTTTAATAAAGCAAAGAAAACACTCCTTTTTTTATTTAGTAAAAACAAGACACTATTTTTGTTTTTTTTGAGATTTCTATATTATTTTTTAAATTTTTATTTTTTTAAATATAAGAATATAAACAAAAACGCAAATAAACGAAGAAACTAACTCAGTAGTTACAACTATACAATTGCAATGGGATCAAAATCATTTTCAGGCGGACCAAGGAACACTTTTCAATGCAAACTTATTAAGATTGGTCTAAATGATTGCCAATATGTTTGTCCACTTAAACTTTAACGGTCAACTTTCATTTTTGAACTTCGTAATATGCTTAAGGTAGTATTATACTATAATACCCGTGCGTCCCATACCATGACATATCCCCATGATCAAGGTAAGCACAACGATTCATCGTAGCAGGTGAGTATACTGAGATCATCCTTTATCTTTTACAATGTTAGACGATTGGTGAACAGGTCAGTACATTCGTACAGCAGAGTGACCAATAATATCTGATGAGGGTTTGGTAAATACCTTATATGGTATGTTTGACTTTTCAAGCACATGGAATTTTCTCGTGAAGAGATTTCCTTTCTTTTAAAGTTTTGGCCCTTCTATTTTGGCTCTTTTAAGAATATCCTGACTGTGCCTAGGTCTGCATATATCCAGATGCAATAGAAGGGCAGCCTTGATATCCCGGATGACTCATTAGCATAAAGACCCGAAACATCAGACGTTGGCTATCTTTCACCACAGGATTTAAGACCATGAAATCATACGCTGATGGTATGTTACCCAAAAGATACATAGTTTGTTATATTTATATCACTTAGTATCTTTTAATCACTTTGAGTGTTAAGCCTACCGATATATCACATTAGATCCTAGTCTTTTTAGCTACAACACCTTTCATGTGTCAGTCACGCCCTTTATCACGAATATTCATTTCATTTCCCTTTTGGTGCAAAAAGACTTTTTGTATTTTTCTGTTTTTCAAATGTTTTTTGTTTTTTGTTTTCAAATGTTATTTGTATTTTTCTGATTTCAAATGTTTTTATATTTTTCTGATTTTCTCCCCCTCAAACAATGCATATATACATATATTTCCCTCTTCCCCTCTAAATTTGTGCATCACACTTTATGCACAAATTTACCTAATAAAGAAAACGTATGTACAAAGTTTTAAACGAAAGAAAAGGAAAATGTTTTTGTTGTTTTTTCTTAACCGTTTAGTCATTAGATTAAAGACTAATCAATTTCAAAATTAAAGTACGAAATTTAAATTTTTACCTTTTCGCTGATCTTTTCTTACCTCATCTCCTACAAAGGAAACATCGCACTTGTAAAAAAAAAATTAACTTTTTGCAACAGTGAGACGTTTTTCGATATGTCCCTGTAACAACCGTTATTAACATTCCAGAGATTGTCAACATCTCCTCCTTGGTTGTTCCTGAAAAATAAGGAGATTAGAAGATAGTGGGACCCATGCCATCGTGGTCCTGGGTTTCTCTGAAGCATCAAAATAAGACACTTCCTTTAAACACAAGTCCCCTTTTGTTTTGAGGATTGGTGATGTCGCTGCTTTTTGTTTTGCTTTCCAAATCTGTTTAGGAGTTCCTAATTTCATATATGCATTTGGAAAAGCAGTTGGCTTTTTAACCTTGTTATTTTTAAGACTTTTGTAGGTTTCAAAGCTTGTAATTTTTTAGCTTTAGCAGCATTCCAATCCCCATCAGATGGTTAACCTTTGGAGTTACATTCTTCATTGCCTTAGGTGATGACACCTTCATTGGCTTGGAATGATTGTTATCCTTTGGTGTAACCTTCTGATTTTGAGCATGATACGGAACATGGGGACTATGTGTGCAGTTCCGAGCAATGTGACTAGGAATGCCGCAATTGAAGCACGTTTGCCTCTTCACATGTAAAGCATTCTAATCAGCTTGATTTGCTCTTGTAGGCCCCGAAGGATGAATTGATCCCTTTTTGTACTTGATTTCCTTGCATGTTTCTTGCAGACAAAAATGAATTTGGATGTTTGTACTTGTCGTTTGCAAGGTCCTTCTTCTGTTATGGAGATTTCTTTTGATTCTTCTTGTTTTGCTTAGACTGCAAGTCTTGTTCAGAAATCTCCCAAACCTTTCCAAAAGCTTTGCTTGCACGGTCAAAAGCATATTTTTCACATTTGCCATTAATGACTGGCTTAATAAAAGCATTTTTCACATCACTAGCCTTTTGAGAGCTATTGCTGCCCATTGAGGATTTTGGAAAGCGTGACTGTCCTTGACGTTTGGACTTCTGATTTCTTCGGCTTCGATTTGCTCGTTTATGCTCCTTTAGCTTGCTCTGAACCTTTTCATCACAAGCAGAAGGTTCAGGTTGTTCAATTTGCGCACTTGGAGCTTTGCTCGCGTCAGCTTTCTCTTCATCAGCTTTGATAAAATCGGAGAGTCCTGGTTTATCAGATGAAAGACCAGACACTCCAGCTGAATCATTAGAAGAGTCAATAGCACCAGATGGTTCCCGTGTGTCTGACGTATAATCACTGGGTTCGTCGTACACCATATGCTATGCTCTCTCAATATCTTCGTCGGTTTCAAGCATTGTCGTGTAGTTGTGATTATACAGTGAGGCAACCTGATTGAATCCCAAACCCTTCCCCTTGTTCTTCTTATATGGCAGCTGCACATTGCACACGTCTTGCTGGTGTATCAAACTTCTTTATATTAACTTCATTTTGTTGATATTTTCCAATAAGAAGTCCCAGCTCAACTCTTACCAAGTCGCATTCCATGGTTCTTTTTAATGTAATTTGGTTTTGTAATCATGAACCCAACATTTCTGTTGATTTACGTCTAGGTGGAGCTGAGCTATGTCTTTCTTTTGTGCTTCAACCTTTTCTGTGAGTAACTTGTTCTTTCTCGAAGGCCGATGCACTGAGCCATTGCATTGTTGTAATCATTAGCCATTTTGGAATTAAGTGCCCTGAGTTTAGCAACCCTATTCATGCAAGGTTCAGTGCACAAAAGGTAGTTGACTGTGTCAGTGAGCGATCTTGGTTTGTCAGCGTGAGTTTGGGCTTGAGGTAGAGATTGGGGTGCTGGGCTGCTGGGCTGCTGATTGCTGCTTACTGTGCTTGAGGTATCTGTTCGGACACTTCTTTAGGATGAGACTCTGTTATTTTCGTATAGATCTTGGAGATCTTGGCTTGATTGTAAATGATCCCACAACCAAGCTACAAAGGAGTCTTTGTCATCACCCAAAAAGCTATTCATCTCATTACTTACTTCCTCTTTTCGCCATCCACGTTCAAGCAAGCGCATCACATATTCCATGACAGGATCAACATTATAGTCTCCAATAAACTCATTCAGCTTTTCCTTCACTTGATCCCGCAAGTTCGGGTTTTGATTTTGTGCCTGGGGTGAAGTGCTATTAACTGTAGTTTTGATAATTGGGCTGAAAACAATGTTCGGATTGGCATTCAGGTTGGAATTGCTGACTGGGCTGAAGACTATGTTTGAGTATTGAGTTTGGGTTGTAAACATCTTTGAATAATCAAAGCCTTACCGGTAAAAACGATAAAAAAGTCCGAAAACTGTTTTTACCAAAATGTACCGTTAAACTCGTCTCGACGATACGAATCCAGTGATATATAATGTCAAAGTCCTTTTTCGGAATTTTCGTGCCATTTCTTTGGCAATCTCATAACAGTGGATCCAAGATGGTAACAGTATTTCGGAACAGTAACTTATCTAAGAGGATGATGATGATGTTCTGAGATGGTTTGATGATCTGAGATGATTCTGATGATCCGAGATGGTTCTGTTGTTTGAAGATGGAGACAAACTTGAACACTAATGATCCGAGATGAGTTCGAGATGCATGTACATCATTCGAGTCTTCAAGGGTTCTATCCGAGATACTGATCGAGACGGTTCGAGATGATTCGAGATGGTTCGAGTCTTTATGATTTCTATCCGAGATGTAGCTCGAGATGGTTCGAGATGCAAGCCTTTGATCCGAGATAATTCGAGTCGTCAAGATATTTAATCCGAGACGTGATACTTGGATCTGAGATTTTCAAGGAAATAATCCGAGATGGTCTAAGATGAAACAAACTCAACCCAACTCTGGAATAGTAGCAGACGTGATCTGAAATACGTGTGATATTAGATCTGAGTCTGGAAACAGGTTCAAACAGGCTCTGATACAAATTGTAGGTCCCAAAAATCTGGATCTAACAATGATATCACACGATCACCAAGGATGGGCAGAATCCAAACTTGGTGATGATCCAACAAAACGGAGAAGATGAAAGAACAATACGAATCAACTTTAACACCTTGCACACGATTCTATTACTTGAACAAGCAAAACCGTCTGGTACAAGATGGAGGCTCTCTAGAGAAATCCCAAAAGTCTGACCCTAGAAATGACATAAGCTTAGCTTATATACCTAGGGTAAGGGCATGCCCCTCATGGGCTTGCCTGGCCCACATGGCCTATGGCATGCCCAAATACAGCATTTTAATGATCGTAAGACTTGTATTCGAGGTTATACATCATAAATAAGCCTAGACCTATCAATGGGATACCCGAAACATAAACTTCTGGTGCTACGCCGCATTGTTCGCAACTTGACCATATTCGAGCCGATAGGCAAACAAGTTGTATTTCTACCATCCAATTTCGTAAACTAAAAAGCTAGCGAACTAGTTAGCCATATTTTGGCGTCGTAAACGCCTTAAATAAACGCCATGACCTTGATGGTAAAATAAAACCATAGTTTCCGGTATTATATAGCGTCTTTTATATAACACCTGATATCGAAACAACGAGCGAACTAGTGGTATTTTTTTACCATCCAACATCAATACCCACTAAAGTAATAAACTAATTAGACCTTATTTAAAATGCTAAACCATCATTAGTGAGGTAATGGTGCAAGAACTTTATTGATTACCTAAATATGTAAATATAACATATATATATATATATATATATATGAGAAGGATCCGTTAGAAACCACCCTTTATTGCGAGAACCAATGTGAACACAACTAAAAATACGTAAAAAATGAAAAAAAACACACAAATTTTTTTTTTCATATTTTTTTCGAAAAAATCGCTATATTTAGTCACTAAAAAACCAAAAAAAATCGAATAACAATTAACCATGCACATGTGAATATGTATCATTTCTTTGAAAAATTACATAATATATTACCTATATTAGACAATTGCACTTTCATTTACAATACCATCCATAATACACTACTTTTTACATTAACAATATTAGAAATGCACATGTGCATCTATATGTATGAACATGATATAACGTGTTTGGGTACATTACTTTGAATACACTTTCCCTTTCATCAATCATAACATCCATAATACACTTCCATTACCTCCTACCATCCATAATACAATACCATTACAAATATTTCCTTTATTACATGTATATCAACACCCTTTATACCATCCAAACAACAGATTATATCATAAAGTGATAAATATAACCAAACCATCAACCACCAGATATAACTAACCAAAAACCATGTAAATGGGCTACTTCATCATTCAAAATCAAAAACTTTTTGTACCAAAACACGTCATATCATGGTTATACATAATGACGCACATGTGCATTTTTAATATTGGTAATGTAAAAAGTAGTGTATTATGGATTGTAATGTAAATGAAAGTGCAATTGTCTACTACTTGTAATGTATTACGGAATTTGGCCAATAAATGATACATATGCACATGTGCATCGATAATTGTTACTCGAATTTTTTTTGGTGACCAAATATAGCGATTTTTAAAAAAATATATTAAAAATATTTTTTGTGTGTTTTTAAAATTTTTAGGTATTTTTTATGTTCACATTAGTTCTCGCAGTTCTCGCAATAAAGGTGGTTCTCGTATGAAAGATGTATAAAAAATATATAATCTAACCACCCATCACCAAAATCGGCCATACTAAGGGCCCACATACACACACCATGCTTTATGCTAGATTTCGGCAAAAGAAGTAAATTGTGCAATAACATCATAACCTACACTACATATCTCCTTCCCTTATCACTTTCCTACACTTCACAAAAACACACACATAACCTCTTGCTCTCCTCTCATCTACGGCTTCCCAAACACCCCTTTTTAACTTTCCAATATCAATTTTAATCCCTATTTTAAACATCTAAAGCCTCTTCTAAGTTGATTCAAGAGTGTAGCAACCATGGAGGAATATTAGGGACACTTTGAAGTTTTATTATCTTCTCTAATCCTCATCTTAAACTTGTGTAAAGTTGTAAGATTTTCTTTTATCATTTTTAAGCTTGTTATGATAGGTAGTTTAGTAAAGTATAAAGTATTCATCGTGAACTTGAAGAAAACAAAGCTTAAAAAAAACCTAAACTCCACTTAAAAAGTCTATAATAATTATACATTATGTGTTAATTGTGTTGCTTTGTGTTAATTAATGCATATGCTCATATTGATTATGTTAAAGTAAGTTGTTTAAGTGCGTGATCTTGTATGATTTAGATTATAAATTATGATTTTAACATCTTGATGTTTAAATCCAAACAAGATATATAGATGACTTTTATAAGGATTAAAGATCATGATTTACGCTAAAAAAAATTAAAAACGTAATAAAACAAGTGGTTTAAAGGAAAGAACAAGGTTAGAAGGTGTAATACATAAGATGGTTTAAAGGATCTTGTTAAACAAATATAAAAGTATCATCAGTTTTAGAAGTGTAGTTAAAAAGATGCTTATAAAAAGTTCGTGGAAATGAGAATGCATATGTATGGCGCATGCTGGAAAAGTTAATATGTTGAAACTTGATTTGAAGATTGAGTGTGATTATAGATTAAAACATGAATTAAATACGTTTTTAAACGTGTAAAACACGATAGTTTAGAGGAAATTATGGCAAAATTTTCTAAAACTCTAATCGCAGTTATAGTATGATTAACGAGATGATTAACGGAGCTAAACACGATTAGTGACCTTAATTGTCATTAAGGAAGTTTTATTAAAATGGTTAAGCCCTAATCTTCCAAGGAAAATAACTTATATATATTTTTACAAGTTAAAAATGAGCATTATTTATTACATATATATTTGTAAGGACGAAAATATATGTATATACTTTGTCACTATCATATGTGTATGTGTAGAATTACATATATATTGTGTGTATGTATTAGAGTTAGGATCCTACTAACTAAATATAAAGAACACACCATATATGAAATCTGTATGATTGCTCAAGGGTATAAAGATAGTTATGAACCTTCATGTTTATAATTATTGGAAAACATATACAAAATATACACATATGAAGTGCACTTATGTATTACCTTTAAATGAGAGGCGGACAACGGACAATCGGACAAACCGTACAAAAACATATATATTGACAAGACAATAATATATATCTAAAACCGACGCAAAATATCAAATAAACGCGCTAATGAAATAAATGCGCCGCCATCGGCAACGTTCGCCCTAGTGTCACGACAAGGAGCATGCACGTATCACGGATAACAATTGATCACTTTCGACATGAAAATATATATTCGGTTACTACGACGAAACACTAAAATTAATATAATTTTTAGACTCAAAAATATATATTTCCAAAACAATGAAATTCCGGGAAGTGTAAAGTGAAAATTCACTAAGTGTAACATATGGAATTTAAAGAATTGAACAAGTATTCGGATACGTATGAAATACATACAAAATACACTTTGTAGAATTGCAAGAATACAAGGAATGTACATGTACACGGATACGGATACGTATATATACAACATAATTACCAATAATGAAATATGCAAATACAAGCATAAATATGGTATACGTATACGTATAAAATACGTAAGTACATGGTGATGTACTCAAATATACTTGTTGAGGTTTACTCTCACAAAAATACCGTACATGTACATCAACGTATATATGATGTTAAAAATATATATTTTTAACACTTATATCTATAAAAAGGTATACATAAATATTTGTGAAATAAATATACCTTTCTCGAATCGAACATAATAATACAAGTGAACGAGGTTCAGTAAACTTAAAATATGTATTTGAATAATATATATATATCGCACATAACGAACATAAGCCATGCGTGACATAGAGATGCTAATGGGCTAGGCCCACTCACACTTGTGTGGATCACAGAGACCCAAGTGCTAGGCCCACTCTCACTTGTGCAAGGCACAAAGACTTAAATGGGCTAGGCCCATTCTCACTTGTGCGAGGCACAAGGACCTTCATGGTCTAGGCGCACATATGCTCGCGTGAGACACGAATACACATATAAAGAAGTATATATATATATATATATATATTAAAACGAACAGAAGAAACAAATGGCAACATATTTAAAATACACAAGGGTTCCAAATACATAACAAATACAATAACATTTAAAATAAGCAACACGTACACATTTAACATAAACCCAAGTGTCTAATGAGTTAGAGCACTTGTAGGTTATTACGTGCTTTTGGATACCCGAGTTTTTAGCAATTATACAGACACAAAATTGAGAGTTGTTGTATCTATTGAACCCTACAAAAGAACAGATGATTGAAAAGCCAAAACAATGTTTAACATCTGATCCTTTATAATAAAGATCTGCTACTCCAAACTCTGCTGAGACTTAAAGACTGTTCACAAGATCTGATCAACGACTAAGATCTTCTGGAATCCAAGGTCTGTTGATGAGAACCTCTGTTGAAGATAAAGTCTGTTGAAGTAAAGTCTGCGAAGACTAACAAAGGATAAAGCCCAATAGAGGATATCTCAATAGTTGTTATCATTAGAGTTTATATTGTATTTTAATGTAACAATGTTTAGGTCTAGCAGAGGTTATCGTTTGTTAGGTTGTTAAATGTCACTTTCATAGTGACGTCAGCCAAAGATGCTTAGTGGTTTGTAATGTACTATAAATAGACTAGTGCATGTATAGTTCTATCTGTCACTTCTTCTACACATTCTGTACGAACAAGTTAAAGTGATCTTAGGCTAAGGGGGAGTTTGTAATTTCCACGCATATGTGATTAATATTACAAAAGCATGTTAATGAAACAATCTTTCTATTGATGTGATTTCAAAGTTTTACACATTTCCATCGCACTCTTTCATTGATTATTATCTTCTTTCATTGATTTCATCTAAAACAATCACATCAATATCAAACTCAGATCCTAACAATTGTAATAAGAGCTTGGTCATTCAAAGTTGATTTAACGATCAGTTTGATATAAACTTGTCACCTCTCACTTCTAATTCATTTGTTCGTTTGTATTAAAAACATAATAAAAGTTTATTTACGTTCAAAGTGTTTAAACAAAAACATGTTTGTAAACAATCAGAACGTCTCAAAATCCACAATATCCCTACAACACTGACATCATGTACAAACCTCCGATACCTATCAGATCAGAGTACAATATCTGGCAACAACGGATGGGTCACATACTTGCACAAATGAATACGGGTTGCTAGAAATCGGTTATTTTCGGACACATGTTATGATGGTACCGAGTGCCGAAGACCCAAAGTTCAAGTTCCAAAGAGTCCTGAACATTACTCCGAGAAAGATTTTTAGAAAATTGAGCTAGATGCAAAGGCATTTAGTATCGTGGAAACTGCTTTGCCTAATGATATCTATGCTGGCCTGTTGCACTGCAACAGTGCAAAGAAGTTTTGGGATGCTCTGAAAGAACAATTTGGTGGCACTTAAAAGGTTATTGAAAATAACAAAGAAGTTTTGAACCAAAAGTATGAAACATTTTGTCATGTGAAAGGTGTTGGGCTTGGAGCTTTAAAGGTTTATTCATTTAGAGTGTATTTGGGTTTTTTGGGTTAGTGTGGGCTTCCTAGTGCCTAATGGGCCTAGGGTTGTACTTTTGGGTTTTGTGATCTTTATAAATAGAGGGGCTAGGTCATTTAGTAGGGGTTAGAGAGTTGATAGCAAAAACTTGTATCTGACATCGTTTGGTGTATGCAAGTTATATTATTCAAGTTATTCAAGTTGTTCTTCTTCCTAATCATAATTTTCGCTATTGATTAGGTTAGTGATACCTATTTGATCTGTTTACGGGACTTACAATTGGTATCAGAGCCTGCTGTTCTAATACAGGCTCCAGGTATTGCTGATTGAAGAAGTTTCTGAAGTGTATTGCTGCTGTCTGGATCGGTTTTTGCTATTCTGGATCGCTGTTAATCGTCAGAGGATACTGTTCCAAAGAAATCAAAGAATTTTTGAAGATTTTGGATCTAACACTGTTCTAGATTCCGAAGAACACGAAGAAGGTTCTCATAATTCGAATTCACTACTGTTCCGGATTCCGAAGAACACGAAGGAGATCGTCCATTTCGGATTGATCCCGGACTGTTGGTTGATTCCGGATTGTGATCCGAGTTACTGTTGCTGTATTTAATTTCCTTGAATTCTGGAATTCGGTTGCAGAAAAGGCGGGGCCACTGTTATGGATTGGATCACTATTACGGATTTTCAGAAGATAAGACAGGCAGTTCGGATTCTTCGTTACGGATTTTTGATTCCGGGTTTCAATTCAGAGTTGATTATTCCGGATCTTCATTTCGGATTCTCCATTTCGGATTTGGATTTCGGATCTACATTTCGGATCTGCATTTCGGTCTTCTTATTTCGGATTTCTACTCGGGTTTTCTATTTCGGATCTTCAAATCGGACTCTGCAATTCGGGTTGTTCATTTCGGATTCCTAAGTCTGGATTGCTTATTTCGGATAATCCATCCAGGTTGACCAACTTTGACTTCCGGATTGCCATTCCGGAAAAACTTTCCGGGTTGACCTTCTTGACTACAGAATTGACCTTTTCGGATTCAGCACTGATCATAAGAATCACTTAAATTAATTGAACTTTAAATCAATTTTTGTAAATTTTTAATTAATTTAATTTCAGTGGCTGGATTCATGACCACACAGGACCTGACAAATGCCACAGTGGCAGCCCTGCAATCGCAAACTTTAGCCCTCCACCAAGAGTTGGATCAGGTGATTGGCACTTCTACCAAAGTGCCACGTTTATTATACAGAGATGAATACTATGAGTGGAAGTTCCGCTTTGAATAGTACTGCAAGGCAAAAGAACCCGGCGTGTGGAGATGCATCATGAATGGTCCAAGAACCATAGGATACAACATATAGCAAGATCCCGAAACAAAAATTCCCAAGCCCATGCACCTATGGACTCCAAAGGACATCAAGATCATAGAGGAAGATGGAAGGCTTCTACAACACTAACCATGGCTCTACGATCTAATATTTCTATCGCGTTCAGGAACTGAAAAACGCAAAGGAGGTTTGGAGTGAGTTACAAAATCTCTACGAAGGAAATGCCGACATGAAAGAAAGTAGGGTGAATCAGCTGAATAAGCAATTCAGCTCGTTCAATCACATATATGGGGAAACCATTGAAAACCAGATATGTCGCTATGTTAAGCTGGTTTCCCAGATGATTTCAACTGAGATCACCCTGACCAACAGCGCCATGAACCGACAGTTATTGAATTCACTGCCCAAAAGTTGGGATGCAGACGTGGGCATGATTAAAAAGACAAAGAACTTAAATGATGTCACTCTCACAGAGATGATAGCTACTATCAAATCATGTGAAATTGACAACAAGCAGAGGGAGATCAACCATCAAAGCAGTTTGATGGCAGCAGGGATGACAGGGCAGAACACAGCTTTAATGTCACAGAATCTCGTCTATAGTCCTTTGCAAGGTAATGCACAAGCACCGGGTGGATCAAATGTGGTGTACAGTCCTATTGCCACGCCTCAGAACACTCATTATGTGTATGATTTTCAATCTCCAAATCCTACAACGGTTTCAGCTGCTCAAGTTCACACAGTACCATGCTCAGTACCCTAATGTGGTTTTCAGTCCTGCAACTCCTCAAACAGTGCAACAAGGCGTTATTCCTCAAACTGCTGCACCAGTCCCTGGATCTGCTCAACCTGCGCCCAACTCTGCGTTTCTCACTAAGGAAAACGAAGAGAAACTGTCTATTGCTGCATCAATGATCAAAAGCTTAAACGCCTTCCTTGCAGGCGATCTGACCCCTCCATCTATTCTTCCAACAGAAGTTGATCAGATCATGGAGTAGGACCTGGACGAGATCGACAAGTTTCAGAAAAAGTATGGAAGGCAACCCTTGTCAAACCTGAAGACTGGTCTCACAAAGGACAAACTTAGATGCTACCGATGTCATGAACTAGGACATTTCGCTAGGGAATGCAAGAAGCCACCATCAGGGTATGTATCATCTAGGGTCGCTGATATACAGAGCAGTGACAGGCAGCTGGTTCCCGTCTCTCCTTCCAAGTCAACTACAAATCCATCAGGCAGCTCAGGCGGGAAGTCCACAGCACTGGTGGCCCAACAGCATGAGGGTTTCAACTGGGCAGATGCTGTAGCTCAAATGGAAACCCTGAATCTATCCAAGAACAGCAACCACTGCATGATGGCGCTGACAACTGAGACACCCGATCTTTCAGAAACGGTAAATCGAACACTCTGTTCTGATAGTTGTCACTTTAAATTATCACAAATGCGCGCCCACAATTCAACTCTTGTGGCTGAATATCAACAAGTTGCGTCACAGAACATCGCCCTTAAACATAAGAACAAGCTTCTTATGGAGAAGGTCGAAGCGCAGAAACAGGATGTGGCTCAGCTAAAGCTAGACTTGAACCAGCAACAATGTTGGGTCTATGATTACAAGCTAAAATTAGATGAAAAGGACGTAGAATTTCAAGCAGCCTTAGCCAAGCTGAATTCCTTGACAGGGAAGCTTCACGAAAATGAAATAAACATTAAGAAATTTGAAACTTCCAGCAAATTAGTCAAGGACTTGTGTGACCTCCAGCTTAATTATCAAAAGAACTTTACTAAAGGCTTTGGGTACAATAGGACGCCTCCACCATATAATCATAACTACACTAGAATGCCTGAATCTGAGGAAGAAATAGAAAATGCTGGAAAAATGATGTACGGTAAACTGTCAGATTACTTATCCAAACCATGGACGCCCTCTTACCCAAAGTTCTCCAAACCCACTGAACTCAAGAGGGATGATGTCTTTGTGGCTTCTACACCACTTCCTCGTGAGACCAAAAACCGTCCCTCTGAAAGTACAGATGGATTGGAGAGAGAAGTGCTTGGGGGAGAAACATCCTCCACAAAATCTAACGAAAAAGAATCCTCTGATACTCACACCAAATTTTGCGAATGATACTAATGCATCTAATTCATGTGCAGAAGAAATTTTAGTTGAGGATACCACACAGGGTGATGAAGAGGAATGTCTGAATTCACATTCAGACAATTCAGCTGATGATTATGCATTTTATAAACCTGCTTTTGACATTTTAAATTAATTTCTTGCTAAACAATTTACATGCTCAAACAGTGTTGGTTGTGTTGAGAATTTAGACAGTTTTAATTCGGGCCTTTCATCAAATCCTGATGTTTTGAACAATGCTAATAACTGTGATGATATGTGTGATGAGAAAATGAATTTAGCTACAGGTTCTGCATCAACAGATGATTCAGCTTCATCGTCTTCAACTGAGGATACTGAATGTTCATCTTCAACTAAGGATACTGAACGTTCATCTTCAGAGGCTGCATCTGTTGATGCCTCTCCTAGGGTTAACAGTGTGAACGACGACCAACCAACTGCTTCTGTCAACGTTGATGGTGACATAATTCTAGAAGACTTGGGCGACTTAACAATATGGACTGATTCTGAAATTACAGAAGATGACCACACTTTTCAAATTGAATCAAATGAAAACTTTAAACCTGATCTTGAATCAGGACCTCAAACTTCTCAAAATTGCAAGGTTCCACAGTCATCTGCTGAAACTTCAAAACAGGATGTCCCTATAGAGCCACTTGTGTCCTCTACAGAATCTGTCACGAAGTGTGATTTGAAGAGTAAGGCTAAAAAGAGGAGAACACGTCTATATAAAAAGAAGAAAACTACAAAAGCGTCTACAAAAGCTGAAACGACAACTTCTGAGTCTTCTCATCAAACTTAGGAATTAACTCAGCAGTCGCATGCTGAATCTGTTAAGTGATCAGCTGAACAGATATCAGTTAAAACTTTGTCAAAATCTCCATGTCTAAAATCTTTCAATTCAAATCACAAAACTAACTAGTGTGCTGATGGTTGTGTGCAGGACACCGTCAAGACCAAGACCATGCATCAGCCGTCAATAAAGTCCAGCAAGAAACTGACACACAAATTGCCCAGAATTTCCCAAGCTGAACGAACTATTTTCTTCCAGAAGAGGCAGACCTGTTTCAATTGTGGATCTCCCGGGCATTGCTCGAAATTGTCAAAAGACCTTTACCTCTTTCAAAACTTTGTATTCCAGACATCAGAAGGCCATGCCTAATCGCCCATCTGAGGCTCGATTTGTGGTAAGTCTTCTGATCAAGACTGGAACTTGGCCAAGAAACAAACTGTTAAACCCTTGAGATCTTCAGTTTCCCAGAACCCCTCTAGTACTCCTACGAATATGCAGAGGTCTGATTCGGTAACCTGGAGGCCTAAGTTAGTGGCCAAGAATCAGTCTGCTAACCCCCTTGTCTAATAAATCAAAAGAATCATCAACCTCATCCTCAACTAATTTGATATTTCGTGAGGTTACTTATGTTGATTCAAATGGCAAAACCAGATCTTCCATGGCCTGGGTTCCCTTTTCTAACTAAAACCTGTTGAACTGTGCAGGAACAGCTCTGGCGCGCTCTTGTTCGATTATGGTATATTGATAGCGGCTTTTCCAGGCACATGACAAGAGACATCTCGCAGTTGAATGACATTCAGTTTTTCGATGGCGGGTTTGTTTCCTTTGAAGGTGGAGAAACAGGGAAAATCACAATGAGAGGCACTGTTTGCAATGGAGCCCTGAGCTTTAAGAATGTCAATTATGTACCAGAATTGAAGCACAGTCTGTTGAGTGTGTCTCAACTCTACGACAATCATCTGGATGTTCTTTTTACAAAGAAGGGATGTTATGTGCTAAAACCAGGTTTAATCATTCCAGATGATTGGATTCTTCTGAAAGCTGCATGAAAGGAAATGCCTACGTAATCGATATGAACCAGGCTCCTTCTGACAAGCTCACTTGCCTTTTCTCTTCGACAGCCGAACATGACGCCATCCTATGGCATTGCCGACTGGGTCACATCAACATGAAGAATTTAAATCGTCTTGTAAAAGGTGGTTCGGTCAGAGATCTACCAGTTCGTGATTTCATGCAGATCAAAAAATGTGAATCATGTGCGCGTGGGAAACAACATCGTCACCCACACAAAACCAAAGCTATACCCTCCACTTCTCAGGTATTAAAACTGCTCCATATGGATCTCTTCGGTCCAACAGACATCCGCAACATTGGAGGGAAGGCTTACTGTCTGGTTATTATTGATGACTACTCTCGATTCACCTGGGTTATCTTTCTCACACATAAAAGTGAAACTGCTGAGCTAGTCAAACAATTTGTCACGGTTATGGAAAACCAGACAGATTCTACGGTAAAGGCTGTACGGTGTGATAATGGGATGGAGTTTAAGAATCTTACCTTGAACTCCTTCTGCTCCTCCAAAGGGATTGACCGACAGTTCTGTGCTGCTAGAACCCCACAACAAAATAGGGTTGCAGAACGCAAAAATCGCACACTTATTGAGGCTGCACGCACTATGCTGGTTGAATCCGAGATACCTCTCATTTTCTGGGCTGAAGCAATTAACACTGCCTGTTATATTCAGAATCATGCCATGATCAACAAATGCCACATAAATACTCCCTACGAAGTGGTTGAAGGTCGCAAACCTTCGGTCAAGCATTTCTGCAAATTTGGATGTCCTTGTGTACTCCTGCTCATGGACGCTAAAGGAAAGTTTGAAGCACGCGGGGATCCTTGTATCTTTGTTGGTTATTCTAAAAATACAACATATCATGTTTATAACAAGATCAAGAAGATGGTGGTTGAAACCTACAATGTGGGTTGGCTGGAAGAAAATCCCAAGGACAAACGCATTGGTCCCGACTGGTTGTATGATTACTCCACCTTATTTAATCATTTTGATGTGTCTTCTAATGTGCCTACAAGAAATTGTTGGAATTCTCTCCTTCCAACGATGCCCATTACTTCTGAAGATGATGCTGATGCTGCCGCGCTAAATGAGACTCTAAAGCAGCTAAGTGTGGATCCTCCTGGGTTCAATGACATTGTCTCGCCATCCTCCACCATTTCACATTCTCAAGACACTCCTATCTCTTCGCCGGTTCAGCAGAATCCTCCTGAAGATGTGGTTTCTGATCTAGAGTGACCTACGACAAATGAAGGCCTTCCTCCTGATGTTTTGGGCTCCTCTTTGTTTCCCGAGCCTACTCCCCTCTATTATGCCGTGGATTCTTCGCCACATACCTCTACTGGTGCCTCTGTTGAGGGGGAGACATCTGGAGTTGCTTCAGCTAGTATCACCAACTTGCCAACAGATGTTTTGGTTCTCGCTACACCAATACCGCAGCGTTTACAGCGTGATCACCCCATTGAGAATATCATTGGTCCAGTAAACGCTGTTGTTCGCACACGCAGTCAATCTGGGGATATTAATACATGTCTCTATTCTTGCTTTATTTCCCAAATTGAACCTAAAAGTATTGATGTTGCCTTGTAGGAACCAGGTTGGGTTGATTCCATGCACGAGGAACTCAATCAATTTGAAAAGCTTGGCGTTTCAAAATTGGTGAAGCTGCCTAAGGGAAAGCGCGCTCTTGGAACTCGTTGGGTTTTCCGCAACAAGTAGGATGACACTAGAGTTATCGTTCGGAATAAAGCTAGACTGGTGGTTCAAGGGTTTCGACAGATTGAAGGTTTAGATTATGATGAGGTCTATGCACCTGTTGCGCGTTTGGAGGCTATACGTGTCATCTTGGCCTACGCATCTTACATGGACTTTACTGTTAATCAAATGGATGTCAAGACTGTGTTTCTATACAGCAAGGTGAAGGAAGAAATATACGTGGCACAACCACCGGGCTTTACTGATCCTGACAAGCCAGATTATGCTTACAAACAAGATAAGGCGTTGTACGGGTTGCATCAAGCGCCTCGTGCATGGTACGCTACTCTTACAGAGCATCTACTTTCTCATGAATACACACGGGGAACCATTGAACAAACTCTTTTTATCAAACGCGTTGATAAGGACATTACCCTCGTCCAAATCTACGTTGATGATATTATTTTTGGCTCCACCAACGATGGTTTGTGCCGCGAATTCAAAGAAATCATGAAGAAGAAATTTGAGATGAGCTCATCGGGGGAGATGACCATGTTTTTAGGACTTCAAGTTCGTCAGAGCCCACAGGGTATACTCATTCATCAAGGAAAATATGTACACGACATTCTTGTCAAATTCAAGCTTACAGATTCCAAGCCTATGGCTTCCCTATTGCCGAACGGCCTCTGTTAAATGAAGATACTGAAGGAACGCCTGTTAGTCCTACCATGTATCGCTCAATAATTGGATCACTCATGTATCTCACTGCTAGTCGGCCAGACAACATGTTTGCCGTCTGCCAGTGTGCTCGTTATCAGGCTAATCCTAAAATTTCTCATTTACATGCTGTTAAACGAATTTTTAGGTACCTCAAAGGGGCTCCATCACTGGGCCTCTGGTATCCTAAATTTTTGAATTTGAACTGTTTGCTTTCTCTGACAGTAATCTTGGAGGTACAGATAGGGACATGCGCTCCACTTTGGCTGGTTGCCAATTTCTGGAAGATCTCTTAATTTCGTGGCAATGCAAGAAGCAACTGACGGTTTCGCTTTCCACTGTAGAAGCAGAATATGTTGCAGCCTTTGTTTGCTGCTCCCAGGTTTTATGGATGCAACATCAGCTTGCGGATTACGGTTTGACTTATCTAAACACAACAATTTATTGTGATAATGATGCCGCAATCCAAATAGTTAAAAACCCTGTTTTTCACTCCAAAACCAAGCACATCAACATTAAAGTTCATTTTATTCGCGATTGCTATGAAAAGGGTCTTGTAAAGCTTGAGCAAATCCACACTGATGCAAAGGTGGCGGATTTGTTCACGAAACCCGTTAGCGCTCTTTCAAGTGCTTATGAATCTTCTCAAAATGATTTGGTTTTCTACCTAGGCATCTGCTGTCTTCATGTTTGTTTACTGCTCTTCCTTTCTTTTCGTTGCTTCATAAATTTGTTCATATATCTATGCACAAATTTATGGGGAGAAATCTTAAAAAAAAAGGTTTGCAAGGATAGGGAAATGAAATGAATATTCGTGATAAATTGTTTGACTAACACATGTAAGGTATAGAAGCGGAAAAGATTTGGATCAAAAGTGATATGTCGGTAGGCTAAAACTCAACCGGATGGGGAAAGTCAAATGATATAAACATAACGAACTTTGGACTCAGTGGGTCACTTACATATGATTTTATGGTCTTAAATCTTGCGTTGATAGATAGCCAACATCTGAGTTTCAGGTCTTTATGCTGTTGAGTCATCCGGGGATATTTTGACTGCCCTTCTGTTGCATCCAAATTATATACAGACCTAGGCACAGTCAGGATATCTTTATAAAAGAGCCAAAATGTAAAGGCCAAAACCTAAGAGAACAAAAGATTCTTTCTAAGTTCTTATGTACCTCATAAGGTATTTGCCTAACCCTCGTCAGTCACTATTGGTCTCTCTGCTGTACAGAAGTACTAACCTGTTCACCAATAGCCTGATGTTGTACAATAAAGGATGACCATGGTATACTCACCTGCTAGGATGAACTGTTGTGCTTACCTTGATCGCGGGGGTATGTCATGGTATGGGACACATGAGTATCTTAGTATAATATTACCTTTAGCGTATCATGATGCTTGAACTACAAGGGTTGAGTTTTAGATTTAAGTGGACAAGTATATTGACAATCGCTTCGACAAACTGAACCTGCTCATACTGAAAAATGTTCCTTAGTTAGCGTTTGAAACGATTTGATCCCTTAGCAAGGCTGTGTTAACTGTTTATGTATGTTTCAATAAGTTCTCTTTATGAAATGTTAAAAGATGGTTGGATGCTTGGTTAGTTTACTTGATGAATTTTGGTGGGATGTTTTTCTGTCAAGAGATATTGGACTGGCCTAGTGTGCTTTGGGATTTGGGCCAGCCTAATGAAATTGGTTTAAAATCTGAAACCTGCAGTTTATGTTACTGTTCCGAATTGGGCTCACTTGGGCCAAAGGGTTACTGTTCCGGATTGGACTTGTCTGGAAAGGCCCATTGGATCTTTCCGGACAGGCCCATAGTGTTACTGTTCCGGATTGGGCCTGTCACAAGCCCAATCCGGATTCAACATTCCAGGCCCAAGCCCATTTCGGAAATATATATTGGCATCTCTGATTTCATTTTGGATTATCTGAAATTCGAATTACAAATTGTCTTCTCTGATTCTCTCTCGAATTAAGCATTTCGGACAGCTCATTCCGGATTAGGTACATGTGTATTCCGGATGAAATTAATGAATATTTAATGCATTTCGGATTACATACTGGATTGATCTTCAAATACTAAGCATTTCGGATTACAATCCGGATTGATATTCATCCGAAATGTTGAACTCGGATATCATTTTGGATTGGATCTTCATCCGGGATGCATATATAGCCGAGATACATAATCCAGATTGATGAAAGTGTATTCCGGATTCATTTTGAACTGTCTATAATCCGGATGTGAAGTTTGGACCTTTTCAACTGTTGAACCCCTTAACTAATTTGAACTAGTATTAATTTGAACCTTGACTTCTATTTGACCTGTCCAGTTAGTTTTGACTGCCATATAGCTAAACTCAGTTAACTTCTGTTAGTTGGTTTTTAACTTTGTTGATTTTTGACAGATTTGGTAAAAGAAGCTTTTGACGCAGTGATGCTGGTTGAGGAACAATTTCACAACCAGGCTGGGTATCTCTCAGATCCACCAACTGAGTATTTTCAGGAATTTCAAGCGATGATCGTGGGGCTCAACACTTGCAGAATTGCTTACGCTCTCCGTGCGAACCCCGTGATATACAGAGATTTAGTGCACTCGTTTTGGAAAAGAGCGCGGATACAGTTGAGGGGTGATGATGGTAAACCTTTTATACGTTCGTAGATTCAAGGGAAGGAGATTATGATAAATGAGGCTTGTGTGAGGGAGGTGCTACAGCTGACAGATACCTTCAGTGATCCAACAACGTACGTCAAAGAAAAGGTGCTACTGGTACTCATGGAGATGGGATATGAGGGTTCTTATCTGCCACTGCTAAAGAAGATGTTTCTGGCATACTGGAGGTTACTCATACACATGTTTATGCAGTGTGTGTCGGAAAACAAGGGCGAACTGGATCAGCCAAATCAGGCCCAGACATCTATGATAGTCTCTTTAGTCATGGACTGGAAGTATAACTATTCTGGTTATATCTTCGATAACATGAAGAAAATCTTAGAGCAGTCCAAGAAATGGATGTTTTTGTTATACCCACGTTTTATCCAGCTGATACTTGGTGCTCGTTATCCAGATTTAGCAAAGGATGCTACAGACGCTAATCTCCTAAATATGAAGCAAATGGGGCCTACTATCTTTGCAACAATGAAGAAGATCGCTCTACTTCAAAGATAGTGTTTGTGGGTCGCTTTCCTCTGAAGAAGTTTGGAAAGTTTTCTGAAGTTGTTGGTTTGCATGCTCCACCACCTCCTCCTCCTCCTCCAGTAAACGCGATTGTGGCTGAAGAACACGATATACCGGCAAAAGAAAAGGAAATAGAAGCAGAGGATTAAGTCACCGATGATGAGGATGATGTTGGCCAAGCCTTTCTGGATGATCTTGATGCATTCAATGCCACTTTGACTCCTGTTCTACCAGAGTTGTTGTCTGAGAACCTAGCAGCCTTGATTGCTCAATGGAAGGATATCCAAGAGAAACAGGGTGATCCCCCACTTGATTTCCGTCTATTGTTGCACCAACCGTTCAGACTGAAGAAGATGACGAAGACGAAGAAGATGAAGTACCGTTGATCAAGAGGCGAAGAACTAGGACGAGCATTTCATCTAGTACACATGAAGTTCCTGTTGTTGTTACCATTGCTGCTTCTGATATAATTACATCTACTACTGCTGAGATCACTGTTGCTGAGGTTACTGTCGCTGAATCTGTTGCTCGTACATTGATGGTTGACACACCTATTATTTCTGAATAGCAACCCGTTCCTATCATTACATAGTCCACAGTTGTATCAAATCCTGCTGACACAACATTGCAAATGATGGAATTTGGAGGTAGTTCGTCTTGTGCTGGTGGTTCGGAAGCGGGTGGTAGTGGAGTTGGTTATTCTGATGATGTCGCTGACGGATTATATGCGCAGATCTGAGAAGAGGGCATTCGAGTTTGAGGGATTGAACAGTGATGATGATGATGATACAGAGGTGGATGTAGTTGATTTGCAAGAAACGGGTAGTAGTGCTGGAACAGGAGGTTATGTTAAAGGATGCTCAGATTGCCTCCCTACAGAATCGCTTGGATGTTTGAGATCAAACTATAGATCAGCTGCATGGGGATGTAACGATGCATATGACTATTGTGTTTGATTTAACGGCAAACTGGAGAACAAGTTTGGCAGGGAGTTTAGCGATCCTACCGATGATCCAATAAATGTTGAAACTAGACATCGTGAGCACAACAACGTATAGTAGAAGAAACTGAAGAACAGAGGTTGGCAGCTGAGCAATTGGCAGCCGAACGTCAAGCCGGTCTCGATGACTATTTAAGTGATCCACGCAAAAAGTTCACTGCCAGTCAGAAACCTACTGCAGATCAGAGGAAGTAGAAGCAAATGGTATTGATGAAGAATGTTAACGTGAATCCTCTGGACGGAAATTTTCAGTTGAAAGATCCAACCAATCAATCTGAGAGATACGTGATGGAGTTGGGATCCAGTTATTATAGTAAGGTGGGCAACAAGTCGAAGGTGCTGAGTCGGATGTATGATCATGTTAAAAACATGTGGATCATTGTGCGCCAGGATGGAACAAGGGAATATTATTCGAAAGAATCGTAGTTTGAGACATGGACTAAAGTTGCACTGACTGATCTTTTAAGAGCTCCATACACTGACGACGACACTACAAGCGTGGACCAGGTTGGAAATTCTTTAAGAAGCTTGAACGTGAGGTTAGGAGCAGATTTAAGAGTATGAAGACTGCTGAACCGTACTTGAGAGCAGCTAAGGGTGTTCGCGATGCGCACACGGGCAAAAGGTTTAAATTTGTGATGTGGCCACCTACAGACAAAGAGTTAGTTATTCCCGTTGCTCCTACCTTTCCAAAGGGAATTCTGAAGAACTTCAACTTTTGGTTGTACAATCCGAAAGTCAGAAGTGTGGCTATTGTGACAAAAGAGAAGGCGTTTAGGGTAAACGATATAATGGATTTGGTTAGCCTTCATAATGAAGATTTACAAGTTATGGCTTCTCATCAAATACGTACTGTAGAGCTATATGAGGTGTGTGCTAAAGATTGGACGGCTGCAGTTGCTGGTATTATTGCTGGACGTTTGGGTGTGGATGCTGCACCGAAGGACAAATGAAGAAACCTAGGGGGAGAATGTTGGGCTTGGAGCTTTAAAAGGTTTATTCATTTAGAGTGTATTTGGATTTTTTGGGTTAGTGTGGGCTTCCTAGTGCCTAATGGGCCTAGGGTTGTACTTTTGGGCTTTGTGATGTTTATAAATAGAGGGGCTAGGTCATTTAGTAGGAGTTAGAGAGTTGATAGCAAAAACTTGTGTTTGACATCTTTTGATGTATGCAAGTTATATTATTCAAGTTGTTCTTCTTCCTAATCATAATTTCTGCTATTAAATTAGGTTAGTGATACCTGTTTGATCCGTTTACGGGACTTACAAAAGGAGATTCATTAACTCAACAATTTGAAAGGTTTAGTTTTCTCATTAGTGAGTTAAAACTGTTAAAAGTCGAATATCCAAATTACACTTTGAATAGTCAATTCTAAGATCTCTACCAGAAAAATGGGACACTATTGCCTTTGTAACTATAACCGCTGTTGGGTTCAAAGAGATGAGTTTGACTCAGCTTCATGGTAGGCCTCTCACTTATGAGAGAGAGCTTAGCCTGAAAAAGAAGCTATAAGAGTCAGGAAAAGTGGCTGATGATTATTCTTTTGGTATTACATCACTTTTTGTTCAAGAAGAAAACTCTGGTAGTAGCAAGGAACAGAGTTATGATCATTTTATTGACATATCATATGGTGGGAATTTCAAATCTAATTCTTGTTCACCCAACTTTGCTTTTGAAGCAAATGGGTAAACCAAGTTTCTAACAACTTATTCTTTTAACTTAATATTCTTCAACATTTTGATCCAACTGATTTAAAAGAAATGGACATATTACACCAACTAGTATTGCTGAGTGTTAGGACCGGAAAGTTCTATAAAAGAACTGGTAGAAAATTCCCAGGGTTGTATGGAGGGTTTAAAGTTGGGTTGGATAAGTCAAAGATTAAATGCTACAAGTGTAACAGGTTAGGTCATTTTTTAGGGAGTGTAGGAGTCAAACTAATGGTCCAATTACCACACACCCAAGTCCTAGACCTCAAAACACACAAAACACTGTCCATTATTCCCAATATACCCTTGCTCCTCATATGCAAAACACTACTCATTTTGGACACCCTGTAACCACTGTTCTAGTTCAATATGTCCAAACCACTGTTCCTTAGATACAGTATGTTCAAGCCCTAAGTCATCAGGTTCAAGTGCAACCTGTACCACAAGTTACACAAACCTCTACTTTCGCAGAGACCAGTCAACATAACTTCTTTACATAAGGTTTTGTTGATTGGAGTAGTGTGAATGGGGGATTGACTCCTCTGATGAGCACCGGACCGATCTGACTCAACTAATAGAGGCGGAATTCATTGTTAGTGAGCTTGACAAACAAATAATTGAGATCTACTGCTTAAATGCCTTGAATATATTGATAGACGTGAACAAAGTACAGTGCAAGTAAACAGTTCAGTAGGGCTTCGCCACACCAACAGGATTACCAGTTCTGACACAACACTACTCTATTTATAGGTCGACATGACTCGCATAGGAGAGTGTGAAACTGGGTGTGTGAATCGTGTGAGTGGTTACCTTGTACGAGTGATAGAGTGTTACTCATACGAGTCATGTGACTCACTCGTACGAGTTATCTACTAAACAAATAAATCATACATTATCATTTACAAACTGACGTTCTAAGCCCTATATACATAAACAACGTATCCTAGACGTAGGAAATAGACATTATACACCAACAAATCCCCCCTTGGATTTTGCCGCAGTCTTGGATAGTCTTTAAAAAATCTTCATAAGATCTGACGATTATCGACCAAAGAAACGCTTCGGCGGCTTGCGACGCTCCTCAAAAGCCATCGGTGTTTGATCTGTAGGAGGAGGTCGGTTCACTGTTGCCAAACCGAAAACTTCTTAGCGACGAAATACGTGCTCGCTCTGCAATCCTCTCTTCCTTCTTACCTTTCTTCGTTTGCTCTGTCTCCTCCAGTTTCCTCCATGAAGTGTTCCATTTCGATCCAGAATGTATATCATTAGCGAAACAGACATTAACTATGTTCTGAAACTGGAGTGCTTGTTCTTTATCTTTCTCTTCAAAACTGATTTTGCTGTAGAACAAACATTCGATATCTTTCTTTGAACATTTGACTAGCCACATCGGGTCTAGTACTTGAATGCCATGCCATAGCCCATATATACGTTTGTGTGCTATGACGGCTTTGGTCAGCTCCTTAGTAATCTTCCAAGAGTCATCATCTGGGTGCACACATATAACAGCTTCTCCTGTATTCGAATTGTGGTGCCACCATTTGAATATCTTGAAGAAATCTTGTTCCATCTTTATCAGAGGCATATTCTTCATCACTTTCGGCCTCTTAACGATTAACGTTACGTCTTTCTCTTATGTTACTGGATCGATCTTTGTAATTCGCTTCAGAAAATGAGGCTTCCAGTGTGTAAATCCGTGCGTAGCTTCAAGCTTGATCAATTTCCATAACCGTTGGTCGTGAAACTTCATCCTCAGATTAATCAACTTTGTTTGCACGAGCTCTTTTGTATCCCAATATGGCAAGGACTTGATATCTCTCAAGTATCTGAAATACCGGATCCCAAACTCCCTCTTAATAGCAAAACATTAAGCTCCTCGATCCATCCCCAACTAATTATATCCCCTAGTGAAATATCCGCATTATGCGTAAAGAAAGCTAGAGGACGTTTAAACTTGCACTTCACTGGTGTTTCTTTAAACCATTTCTTCCTTATTTCAGCAATTTCAGCTCTAGTCATCTGTTGAGGAGTCGTTCCTTGTTTGGCAGCTTCTTCGACTTTACATTTCAGAATATCAGCACTTTTAGCTGTAAACAACTCACTGAAAGTTGGGGAGTCATCTGTACCCTTATCGGCAAGATTAGTAACATCGTCATCAGAATCATCCTCCATGACAACTCTATCATAATTATCTCGTCAATACGATCAAATTTTTTCTAGACACTCATCTCGTCAATACGATCAAAAAATGCCTTTTTTTGTCACCACTTTGTACGAGTTGCGCTTCGTACGAGTGGTGCTTCGTATAAGTGATGCTTCGTACGAGTAGCCAATTGTCAATCATACGAGCCACTGAGGCTCACTCGTACGAGTGAAACTGATTACGTCTTTTCGATCCACAATCTTCATTTCTTCGAATTTCAACAAAATTTTTGCATAAATCTGGTCGAAAATCAGTTTCTAACAATCCTACGGTTTCAATTTTACATTATGTCCGTGGATTGTCACATTATTTATGTTTTACGTCTAAAACCCCTCATACGTCCAAAATTAATTAGCGTAGGTGATTCATCAACTGTTAGATTGAATGAATCGGTATCGTAGCTCTGATACCAGTTGTGGTCCCGTGGTCCGCGACGGTTCTAGACGGAAGGTTTGGGGATAGTACCGATTGGCATAACGTTATAGACAGGGAGTAGGAACAGAATCAGCGGAAGCTTTTCATTCATTCAAACCGAAAGAGTATACATCGTGTCTGGCTGGCGGAGTTCCGGGAGAGAATCCGCCAGCGTTTCCCCTCAGGGAACTTCCAAAAACTTACAAACAATGACCACACAACACCTATTTATAGACATGACAGCTCGTGCGGAGCGAGAAGGTTTTCACTCGTACGAAGGGTCATTCATACGAGTGAGATGTTATCACTCGTATGAGTAACAAAGTCACTCGTACGAAGAACATTATCACTCGTACGAGGCATATGTCACTCGTCCGAGCCAGTACTGTTCGCACTTTGGTCGTGTGTTCGTATCTAATCTATACAATATTCAGTACACACTCTTTTTAGCTATTCGTACAGTGACGGCCATAAAGTGCATCAAAACTTCCCCCCTTGGACGTCACTGTCGAAGCTTGATCATGATCTTGAAATCTGAGAGCTGTGTTTGAATATTCTGCAACTTCAATCGGGTATCTGTTGATATCGTAATTCCTCCTTGATTGAAGATCCGGGTTTGCATTATCTACGTTAAACAACATTCCCCCTAAATATTTTTCTCAAGAAATTAATCTTCAGGTCGTTGTTTGCACGGTTCAAGACCTCCTCTAATTTGCTTGATCTACAAATTTTCTCGAATAATCACCAACTTGAAATTTAAACAATGCAGCTTCTCCATTCGATGTTAACCATATCCGCGTTTGGTTTGGCGCACTCCCCTGATGCTCGATACTCCGATCTTCAAACTCAACCGGCAATTGATAGAAACTTCAAAATACCAACATCGAAAAACTTCAAATCAATAAATATCCGCAAAAATCTTCTCAATCAGCAAATCATCGGTAACAAACTATCTGGTAACACATCGAATCTAAAGAAACCTTCTTCGGCAAATCAGAATCACATTCTTTCTTTTTAATCACAATAACAGATATATAGCTATCTCCGTCGGAATGGGGCGATTTGAAACTACAAGACATCCGTGTTTTTGGCGGTTAGTCCGAAAAACAGTTCATTTGCAATGCAGAGTTAACGATAGGCAGTCGTATGTGCTTCCGTTTCCACATCGGGGATCAGGTAGTTAGCCCTTGAGCATCAATCTGAATCATGATCTGAAAATTCTGAACATTCTTTGATCACACATTCCAAACGTATAGTCTATTTCATGATAGACTTAAACGTTATCTCATCTCTAACGAATCTCCGATCCTCTGTGTTTCCCAGATAATCTGCAGTCTGAACCACCCAGATACTATTGCAGCGTCACGAATTTCAAAAATGCCGGAATTTTAAATATACATGAAAATTTATATTCCCCTTCATTTTTGTTTCAAAATTCTTATGTCTTGTGTTCTTATGGAATGAAGATTATGGCGCGACTACAGCATATAGTACCAAAATTTTGCGGAAAATTTCCCAAAATTAAAGTTTTGATCAAATGTTGACTAAACGTTAAAGTCCATTAATAATCACTACACCAGATGATCAACATTTTGCGAAAGTATCAGTGACTACCCTAAAATCTTCATCCTTTTGTGATCGTATCATCAAATATATACGCTGAAGCTCTAGACGGTGTCCCCGAACAGCCCGAATTAGACGTTAAAATCTTGAAAAAATTTGTAATCACCAAATTTTTCTAGACACTCATCTCGTCAATACGGTCAAAAAATGCCTTTTTTTGTCACCACTTTGTATGAGTTGCGCTTTGTACGATGTAACCAATTGTCACTCATACGAGCCACTGAGGCTAACTAGTATGAGTGAAACTGATCACATCTTTTCGATCCAGGATCTTCATTTCTTTGAATTTCAACATAATTTTTGCATAGATCTAGTCGAAAATCAGTTTCTAACAATCCTATGGTTTCAATTTTACATTATGTCCATGGATTGTCCAATTATTTAATGTTTTACGTCTAAAACCCCTCATACGTCCAAAATTAATGAGCGTAGGTGATTCATAAACTGTTAGATTGAATGATTCGGTACCGTAGCTCTGTTACCAGTTGTGGTCCTGTGGTCGGCGACAATTCTAGACGGCAGGTTTGGGGATAGTACCAATTCGGCATAACGTTATAGACCGGGAGTAGGAACAGAATCAGCGGAAGCTTTTTATTCATTCAAACCGAAAGAGTATACATCTTGTCTGGCTGGCGGAATTCCTGAGAGAATCCGCCTGCGTTTTCCCTCAGGGAACTTCCAAAAACTTACAAACAATGAACACACAACACCTATTTATAGACATGACAACTCGTGCCAAGCGAGCAGGTTGTCACTCGTACAAAGGGTCATTCGTACGAGTGAGATGTTATCACTCGTACAGTAACAAAGTCACTCGTACGAAGCACATTATCACTCGTATGAGGCACATGTCACTCTCCGAGCCAGTACTGTTCGCACTTGGGTCGTGTGTTCGTATCTAATCTATACAATATTAAAACACACTCTTTCTAGCCTATTCGTACAGAGATGGCAATAAAGTGCATCAATAAGTAGCTTACCTGAGGAACTGACTGATGAAAATCTTGCTCTAGTTGTTACTACTGAAACGAAACATGATGATTTTTGTTTCATGGCATAGACACAATACTTGAAGGGGATAGGTCTGAGGAGGTAGTGTTAAATTCTAATGATGTTTGTGAAAATGCTGTGGTAGATGTTTAAGAAGAGAAAGTTGGTGAAGAAATTGTGATGTCAGTGTAAGACCCATGGGAAACTAGTGTTTGTGAAGGAGAATGTGATTGTGCCATGATGACTGCTGCTAAGGTATCACCTTAGGTTCTTAAAACCTATGTTCGGACAAATATATTATTTCTTTTGCTAACATAATATAGGTAAATGAAAACCTAGAAACAAAATTTTAGATGATGAAATTCCGTTTGAAAAACGTGCAAAAGAGTTCAAATCTAACTGTTTGAAAAAGAGTCTAAAATCAGTAGCCTCAAACATGAGTCTAGCATAACCAAGGATCAACTCCAGACTATGATAGATAAATATCAAAGTTGTAAAAAGCAGCTTGAATCTATCCAAATTACTTGTGAAAAGTGGGTAGAATCCTGTAAAGGTTATGAGCTTATGTGAGAATCACAAATCAAAAGCAACGTAAAATTTGGTGTTGGCTTTAGAAAACATGACCAAGTTTCTCAAAACACTGCTGTAAATGATTGTGAGTTGGTTGAAATTATTCCAACAAATTCGGCTGGTCAAGAAATTAAAGTCACTGAATCAAATGGTAAGAAAATTGTTTTAGAAAGACCAGGAGGATCCTCAACTTTTGAGGAAATTGAAAAGTATCAATTCAAATCTACCTGGTCAGATGAGTGTGACATTCTAAACAACTTTAAGCCAATGGATTTTTCAACCGTTGAAGGTGTAAAGGCTCCACAAGTCAAGATCATTCCCTTAAAAGATCTTCCAGCAGATGTTACAACATCTACTGACAAAAAGACAGAAAAAGGGAAGAAAAAGAGAAAATATCAAACTTGTTTTGTGAAAAGAAGAATCATGCCACTAAAAACTGTTTTCTTCTAAAAGCCTATGATATAAACTAAACAAGTGTGATCATTGATTCACCAAATTGCACCATTTGTGGTAGATAAAACCACAAAACTCAAGAGTGTGTTTACTAAAAAATTTCAATGTTAAAAAAATGAGTATAAATGAAAAACACTTGAGAGTTCAAGAAATGTAACATGTTCAACATCTATTACCAAAACCATTGAATATAACCTATACTCCAAGAAAGGTTCGGCAACAGATGCACGACCAGCTAATAAATTTCCAAGGGGATATGACCAACCTGCTTACAAGAGTGTACCACTTGGCTATGAGGTATACAAAAGACCATCTAAACCAAGAGTTAACATGCACCCTCTTGGTTATGATCAATTAATAGGAAATGGACCACAACAGATGTTATCAAAATCTGTTTAAAAAACTGACCACATTCTTGGACTTGAGTCTGAAATGTCTTAACCCTATCCAAAGCCATCCTGGCTTTGGAAACTCACCTAAACTAATTTTTTAATAATGTGCAGGGAGCTTCTACTTGCCTTGATAGTTTATGGTATGTAGATAGTGGAGGCTCCAGGCACATGAAAGGATGTAGAGCCCTACTCAAAGATTTCATGGCATATGGAGGGGGTGAAATAGCCTTTGGTAACAATTCAAAAGGGAAGGTGTTAGGGTCAGGGACTGTCCAGGCTGAGAAACTCAATTTTGAACATGTCAATCTTATTGACAATCTGAAATTTAATCTTCTTTGTGTATCTCAAATGAGTGATAAAGGCTATGAGTCATTCTTCACTAAGAAAAGTTGTCAGATTGTTGGGCCAGAAGTGGTTGAAAAGATTGATCAAATCATAGCTGAGAGCAAAGCACAACTTGTTGCTCACATGAGTGGCAATTAGGGATGGCAAAAAAGCCCAAGCCTGAAGGGTATACCCGAAACCCAAAACATACAGGCTGGGGATACTCGAAGCCCGACGGGTATGGGATTATAAAAATATTCGGGTACGGGTATGGTATGGGATTTAGCGATACCCGCCCGATACCCGAATAATACCCAAAAAGCATATTATTTTAAATTTAATTTTCCATTTATATAAACTTTAGTACATACACTTATTCATATTATTTTGCTTTGTTGTTTGTCTTCAAGACTTTAACATACAAACACAAGATTTTATGTTTAGTTATGTTGTTGCTATGCAGATTAAAAATGTGGTTAGTTTTGGAATTTTTCGAAATATATTTCAAGTTGTTAGGGAGATTACTTGGGTTCTCATCAATGCTACTATTTTTCATGTTTGGTGTTCAATTAAATGCAAAATATACAAACTGACATTATGTGTTATACAGTAGCAATACATTAATTAGTTAATTATACAGATATTGTTACAAATATGCATTTGAATATGATATGTTTGTATGTTATTGGTCATATTTTCCTTTGTTGTAGTTATTAAAGTAGTAAATTATACACAAATTAGAGTAAAAAATGCACATGAGAGTTTCAGTGATATTTTTAACAAACTAATAGATACCCCGTTACCCACGAGTATACCCAATTTCCGATGGGTAATTACCCGACAAATATCCGACGGGTAATAGGCCAAAGAATTACAACAGGGTATGGGCTTGGGATTACCAATACCCGGTCCAAACCCGGCCCATTGCCATTCCTAGTGGCAATGTGTATGTAATTGATATGTTGAAAGATAATCCAATGTTCGATGCATGTCTGTTCTTAGTTGCTTCTAATAAAGAGATAGAACTATGACATAGAAGACTTGGTCACACAAATCTTAAGACTATCACTACACTCTCCAAACAAGGTCTGGTAAGAGGTCTTCCATCAAAACAATTCACCTGTGATGAACATTGTGTTTTGTATTTAAAGGTAAACAACATAAAAGTTTATACAATCAATTGAAGAGTCCAAAACAAGTCAGTGTCTGCAATTGCTACATATAGACCTGTTTGGCCCTGTAAAAATCATGAGTCGTAAAAGGAAGAGATACTATCTTGTCATAGTTGATGATTTTTCAAGGTTTAAATGGACCTACTTCATGCACTCCAAAGATGATACTTCAGGTATTTTGCAAAATTTTGTAAAACAAGTTGAAAAACAATTTGACCTGCTAGTAAAAGTCTTTAGGAGTGACAATGGGACAAAGTTTAAAAAAATGAGTTAGATGATTTCTGTGTGTTAAAAGGGATTGTTAGGCAATGCAGCATCCCAAAGACACTAGAACAAAATGGGGTGGTTGAAAGGAAAAATAGAACTTTGATTGAAGCTGATAGAACAATGCTTGCATACTCAGGTTTACCCTTGTATTTTTGGGCAGAGGCTGTAAATACTGATTTCTATGTACAGATCAGAGTTTTGATTAACCCTTGTCATCAAAAGACTGCCTATGAAATTTTATACAAAATTTAAACCTCTCATCTCATATATCAAAATCTTTGGCTGCCCATGTTTCATTTTAAACTTAAAAGATTCAATTTAAAATTTGCAGCCAAAGTAGATTGTGGTTATTTTATGGGATACTCAACCATTGCTAAAGCCTACAGAGTCTTAAATTCAAGGACTAGGTGCGTGGAAGAGACCTTGAATGTAAAGTTCAATGAACTTTCTTCATTAAAAATCCCAGCAAATCCTACTTAACTGTTTGATTTAGATAAATTTACATTTAAAAATATATCTATCAAAACTAACAATGCTAGTACACCACAATCTTCACATTAAGATTATGGATATGACATTGTGATTCCACAATACAAAGTCATTTCATCCATCAGAGAAACAGATGTTACAACAATTGTGAAAACTCTGCCACTTCTGGATCAATAGTTGTTGATCCCCAAACCTCTGCCAGCTCATCTAATCAAACCTCTATTGATAAAAGTCCATTTTCTTTGAACAAAAGTCAACCTATCTTTACCCGCATTCCACCTATACCTCCATCTCCATTCCAAACAGATGTTGGCTCTTCAAAATTGCCAACAGATGTTAGCTCAGATGATTCTCATCTGCAGTCTACACATCAAAATGCCATCATTCCATACAAAGGAGATCTAATCTACCTTAAAAATAATCCATCTAACCAAATCATTGGCAACATTCAATGAAGGGGTACTCACAAGAAGTCAATCCCAAACATTTGTCTTTTTGCTGGTTTTCTATCACTCACACAACCTGTGAAGTACCAAGAGGCACTAAAAAACAACAGTTGGGTAGAGGTCATGCAAGAAGAGCTCCTATAGTTCAAAAGAAAACAAGTATGTGAACTTGTACCATTGTCTCAGGATGTATGTCCCACAGGCATAAAATGGGTCTTGAAGAACAAAACAGATAAAAGGGCATTGTTGTTAAAAATAAAGCTAGGCTTGTGGTTCAAGGCTATAGACAAGAAGAAAGCATTGATTTTGATGAAACTTTTTCTCCTGTTGCAAGACTAAAGGCCATCAGACTATTTTTAATCTTTGCTACCAACCATAACATCAAGGTGTATCAAATGAATATCAAGTGTGCATTCTTATAAGGCAAGATCAAGGAAGAGGTATATGTATGCCAACCCCTGGTTTTGAAGATACTTTTTATCCATATCATGTTTACAAGATAAACAAAGCTTTATATGGCTTAAAACAAGCACCTACAGCCTTGTATGAAACTATTTCCACCTTCTCTTTTCCATAGGCTTTACTAGAGGTAAATTTGATAAAACTTTGTTTTTAAAATGGAGAGGAAAGGATTTGATGCTTGTCCAAATTTATCTGAATGACATCATTTTTGGATCCACATGCAATGGTATGTGTGAAAGTTTATAGAACTCATGACAGAAGAGTTTGAAATGAGTGTTATGGGTGAACTCCGATGCTTTCTTGGTCTTCAAGTTAAGCAATCGCAAAATGGTACTTTTATTCATCAAAGTAAGTATGTCAAAGAAATACTTACCAAATTTGATATGAATGATTGTAAACCATGTAGTACACCCATGGCTACATCTAAGCTAGTCACTATTGATGACAAAGATGACTTGGTTGATCAAACTCTTTATAGAAGCATGATTAGGTCTTTATTGTACCTAACTGCATCTAGGCCAGATATCATGTTTACTACATGTGTCTGTGCCAGATCCCAGTTAGCACCTAGGAAGTCAAATCTTATTGCTGTGAAAAGGATATTCAAATACATAAAAGGTGCTCACACACTTGGTATTTGGTATCCTGCTAATGGGAATATTGAGCTTTCAGGTTACTTAGATATAAATTTTGCTGGATGCCATGCCACAAGGAAGTCAACTTCAGGAGGTTGTCAATTTCTAGGAAATTTCTTAGTTTCTTGGCAAAGCAAAAAGCAAGACGCAGTTTCAACATCCACAACTGAGGCTGAGTACATTGCTGCTACAAGTTGCACTCATCTCATGTTGGCTAGTTAAGCAGCTAAAAACATCATTAAAAATCCAGTTTCACATTCAACAACTAAACACATTGACACCAGACATCACTATGAGGGATCGCTATGAAAAAGGTTTGATTTCTCTGCATCATTTTCCAACTAAGGATCAGCTAGCAGATGTTCTAACAAAGTGTAACGCTTCGCGTTTCTAACTTTCCGTTTTTAGTAAGATCGCTACGTGTTTATATTTTTTTTGGAAAGTCCAAACCTTGTGATTGTATTCTATTTCCAATCTATTGTAATACAAGGCTTTGATTGTAATCAAGATTAATCAATTATGCGAAATTCACAAACTTTATTCGTGTTTAAACTTTTGATCATACGTTATTCTGTGGCTTCATAAATCAATTCAAAACGACGTGTAAATGTTTGATGTATGTTTCTAAATCTTATACTAAACCCAAGCAAGACAATTATTAGTTTTATTCAAAGAATTCAAGCTTCCGGTATCATACAAAAACTTGTCATGTTTATGATTGATCTTGTACATCTAGTAAGTCTTTTTATTTTGTTCAAAACATCCTAACTCATGACCAAGGACTACCTCATGACCTATACATATGTTATAAATAATATATCATGTTTAATGACCAAAGTTCTTCAAGTAAATAATTAATTGATCAAAAAAAAAAAGAAAAGAAGCAGCCCTTGCGGCCGCAACATAATGGGGGATTTCCCACTTCTTTTTTTGGTTCAAAATTCTCACCTAAATGCATTAAATGCAACCTTAACCCTACAATCCTTCCCCTATATAAGCACATGTTCCTCCACCCATTTCTCACTTTTACAAGCCTCCACACTCCTCAAACAAGTCCCAAACTCCAAATTTCTCTACTGAAACACAACAGCTTGCAAGTGAGTTTCGACTCACTTTTCTTCTTCTTTTTACCTTGTTTTTCCTTCTAACACTCTTGGATAACCTCTAGGAAGGTTCTCACAAGTTTGCTTGGGCAAACTAAGGTGAAACCACACTATTTTGAGGTCCAAAAGTGTACAAACTTTCTGCTCAAATTTTTATCTTTCAAACTTCAAGTTTTTTAATGTTTTCACTTGTTTTTCTTCCTCAACATTGTTTGCTAAGCCCCATGGATGTTACCATAGGTTTTACATGAAAACCAAGGTGGAATCACACCATTTTTGGGGCCAAACTTTCTGTTTTTGAAGATAACTTATAAAACTTTTTCGAACTTATTTTTAACATAACGAATCTATGCTACTTATGCCACTAACCAAGCTTACGGTTAGTGTGTTAAGCTAGATTTGTTCACACACAATCAAGAGGCATAACATGTCTCTAAACTTATGGTTTTTACTAGGGTTTCAAACCCACAAGTGTTGAGCCATCAAATCTTACAAGCTTATGTTGGTGTAGGTGTGATTACATGAAGGCCTTGGCCATTCAACTCTTCAATCCACCCTCACTTGATGATTTCCATAACTCTTGACAATCCGGATTGTCCTTGTGTCAGTCTTGTGTAATGGTGAATCTTACGAAAGAGGTTTAGGATGGTTATCCTCCTACCTCCATGCATGACTTATATAACTTACATGTATCTATGAAATACATGAACTATATGATAAATTAGTAATATTATAACTATATGTAAATACTTAATATAACCGAACCTTTGACCATGACCAAATGGTTACTTGTCCTAAAAGTAGGTTATTTTATCTTAGACCTAAGAATCGTTATGATTCTATTGGGCATGACCCATAAAAACATAAACACCCTTCGGGGCTTATTAGTGTAAAAAACGAGCGTTAATGTCTAGATAATACTTTCGTTTATATGTACTTTCTTTGCATATTTTAAATTCTTAAACTCATTAAACTCCACCGTCACTCTAATACTCACACACCTATGTTGCTTTGTGTAGGATAATTTGGTGTTCCTCCCTACTAAAACAACCTAACTCTCTCACGGAAATTACTTTGCAAAACGGTGAGTACACTAAACCCCTTTTTATGCTTTCCACTATTTGGGGTGCAATATGTTAATTTACTAAAACTACACTAAATCACACTTTATTCTATGTTTTCACACAAACAATCCATCAACATACTTTAGTCTTATGCTACTTGAATTGTTACTTGGTATATTCTTATGTGATCTAAATGTCATTAACTTTGATCAACCCTCCCTTAACATGTATAGCGCTATAGGAGTAACGCACGCCCGTATACTTGTGGTCAATGTTAAGTTTTAATCTATTTTGCGGTACAAAGAGGATTGACTTATAGATTCACATGCCTTGTTCACACTTATCTTGTATGCTAGCTATTCATGTGGATTTGTTTAAATGGATTTTATACTTATGCTATGATATTAAACTTGTGTACTCGCCAATACTTTGTTATTGAACTATACTTTTTTAACATGTTGCAGGTTGATGAATTTGTTATGATGGAACTTAGTAGGAATGGCATAGAAACACGCGTAGAACACTAAGTTAATCATTATGTTATTGTTGAATTTATTTTGTTGTTGTTTCTTGTATTTGAATATTCGGTGTAACCTTGACAAATTTGATGCTATGAAATGAAATGGGTTGTTAAATTAAATATTGTCCAAATAGTGTTATGATGTCTCGAGCAATCTAGTTCGTCTCACTCTGATGTTTCTGCCATCAGTTGGGGTGTGACACAAAGGCTTTAGATACATCTACTTTTGAAAGCTTGATCTCTAGAATTGGCATGCTTAACATGGATTAAAAGCAAAATTTTTGTTTTTCATAAATAAAAAGCATTAAAATGTTTTCAGAAAATAAAAAATCCATTCTTAAAAATAGCTAAACTGAAAATTTCAATAATCCTAAAAGTCTTTTTTAAACCACTGTTTCTAAACCTCAGTTTGGCTTAAATATCTATCCACTGCTAAATGTAACCTCTGTTATCCTGTCCACTATTCCATCCACTGTTTGGGCTCAAACTTTGTTTTGCCTTATCCACTGATATCTATCTGATAGACTAAAATCACCACTGTTCATGACCACTATTCTCAACCATTGCTGGTTCTCAGCAGGGTTTTCCTTCACAACTGCCATCCATTATCCATTAGAGGTTACACGTGGACAATGATTAGCCATCAGATCTTTGAAACCGCTGTCACGTCAGCATTCACTTTTTCCTTTATATATTACTGTTCTATCCAAACAGACTTTTTACTTGCTGTCTCGAATTTAAAATTCTCTAAAGCGGTTTTCACTACTCTCATCTTCTTGATTACTCCTCACTTTCATCCCCGATCATGGCTCTCAACATCAAACTCCCAAACAACTACCTCCCCACTTTTGAGAAAACCGACACTAATACTTCATTCATTCAATAATTGATGTTCTCACATCATCAAAATATAAAAACATCATGGTTGCAAACACACCAATGTATGTGGATACACACCGACAGTTCTAGGCAAATGCTAAAGTTGAATCTCAAAAGAAGAAGCCATATGCTATTATTTCTAAGGTTAGAGAAACCCTTGTCCGAATTTGCCCATCCTCAATTTCCACAACTTTTGGTCTCAATGACCTAGATGGGAACACTTCTCTTAGCAAGCATGAATTACATGCTGAGTTCATAGAATATGGGTATGAGGGTCAGTTATTTGGTGTTACCATTTTTAAACCAAACTTTCCTGCTGAAATGCGATATTTTTTCTATACCTTACTTACTTGTGTTTCAGCAAAGACCACCTCATTTAATGAGATTCCACAAAATATTCAATTTCTGGGATATGTTATTTTGACAAAATCTGATTTTAATCTATCCCAGGTATTTTTTATGGACTTGGTGGTAAATTATAATAAAATTTCAAAAAGCTAAGCTTTTCTTATATATCCAAGGCTTTTAAGCTATTATATACAAAAGTAACTTCTAAAAAAAGATTTTAAACAGGGAGTTATCTTTAAGATGAAGAGTCTTACTACTGAAACCTTTAAAAAATAAAAAATATGAAGTCAAAGGTTTCCAAAACATAAGTAAAGGGGGATGAGAAAATTTTGGATGAGTCCACATCTCAAGCTCAAACCTATGTTGCTGAGCCTACTGCTCCTGGTGATCATGATACCACAACCGGTGTTGTGAAACCCACACTAGAAAAATCCAAAAAGCCCACCAAAGCCACAATTTATAAAAAGGCACCTCTGGAAGATGAGATCCCAGAGGATAACCTTGTGGTAGCACAAAAGCAACTTGAACCACTATTGTTACTTCCTCACAACACTTGGAAAGATCTCCACCTCAAAGCCAAACTCCTCCTACTTCCTCCCAAAAGGAACAATTTGTAAGCACATGGATCCCAAATTATGAAGTAGATGATTCAACTGAATATTTGTTTCTAAGCCCCTTCTCAGGGAAAATTCTCTTTCTACTCCACAACCATCACCCTCAATTCCACCTACTATCATACCTATATTTCGTGCAACTGAGATAACTTAGACACAAATCAGTTCCTCTCAATCACTTTTCATGAGAGTTCACCTCCACATGTGATTGAGTCTAAGTTAAATCTCTTTGCTAACCCAAAAACAGTTGAGCAGGTTACACCGCTTGAGTTACAAGTAACTCTTGGTGGTAATTTAAGTGAAGCAGACACTACAACTGATGACACAACAGTGTTTTAGTTGGACAGTGGTTACATCCATCAGACTTCCTTAAAGGCAACAACTGTTGAGGCTGCAATTATAACCGCTGCTCTAGTTGGAAGTCCCCATTACAAAGATAAAATGGCATTTGGGTCTGATAACATGGAGATTCCTCCTGTTGATGACCCAAATACAACTACCTCTGGTAGGAATTCAAATGATCCTATTAATTTAGGTGGTAAATTGAGATACAAAGAGTTGACGGAGAGAATGACATCAATGGAGTCTTCAATCACTGAAATGAAACATATGATGAAGCATATGTTACAAAATTCTCAAAGCCAGCCATTAAAACAGCAAACTACAATTGAGCTATGAAAATCTATGCAACCAATCATTATAGCTCAAAGGAATTTTGTAACAACCCGAACATTAAGGTTAGCGTTCATTTACGACGATGCGTTTTACCGTTATTAATTACGATATTTCTTAACGTGATATTTATCTACACGACGAGTTTAATATATAATTATCTACACAACGGGTTTAATATATATATAAAAAAAGAAAACAATTGCAACCCAACCTGCTTTCCCACCCTTGCGGCCCAATCCCCTTGCGGACTTAGAACCCCTCAAACGGCCCCACCTCTTGCGGCCCAAGCAGCCCAAATCGCCCCACCCCCTTGTTCTATATGTTACGTACGATGTATGTATGTGATCACAAAAATAAAACCCTAACCTACAAAAGAAACCTGCGACCTCTGCCCTTTTCTCTTCCCTTGTTGCCGCGGACGAACAACAAACCCAAGAACTCGATCTCTAGGTTGATCTCGACTTCACTAGGTACCCACACCTTATGTTTTTTATTATTAATATATAGTTCATGCACGTTTCAGTTATAAACTGCTTGATATATGGCTGCGATTAATTGTTATGCATGGTGAATTGATATTATGTGAAGTGCAGAGATCATGTGTTTTTTTATGTTTAGGTCGATTACATGATCAGTTAGGTTGCTAGGGTTTCAACGGTGGGTTAAATCTTGCGTATTGCGATATATATTAATTTTCAAGCATGATGGTATAGAGTTATATTGGTTGTGTTTATGATTATATATTCCGTATTGGTGTGTTATGATGCTAAGTTGTGGCTTGAAAATCATAAACAGAATTAAGTATAATGATTTGGTACAATAGTTTATATATGTATTGACACGTATGGGTCGATCGGGGTGTTAGTTGTCTTGATGATCTTATGTTTACTAATAATCAGTGTTACATGATCTAGTTTATGATAGAAACCTGCTGTGAATGATGGTTCTAAGTCGTTGGGGTCGTTAGATAATAGTTTGTGGGGTTCGGGTAACAAAACAGGTTCTGTCCAGAACGTTACAGCAGACTTTAGTCGGCTGTAACTAGGTCATAATTTAACAAAAACTGGAGTTTCTTGAGTCCACAAAGTAGAGTTTCGAAATAAGCTTCTTCTAGGTCTGGAATCAAAATTTTGGACATCGTTTACTATTTTAAACGAATAATTTCGTGTCAGTTGTCAAAGCTGCATTTTTCTGAAGAATTTGTATGTTATGTTTTACGTCATAACTTGGGGAATACTTGGATCAAATCATGAAAGCTATACAATATATGGTCCTAGGTGTCATTGAAAATCTCCAATTAGAATCATGTCAGCCGGATAACCGAGGATTTTTAAATAAAGTTTTCAATAAACTGCAGTACTAAAGTGACGAATATGACAGCTGCTTAGTAAATAATTTTTATAGATTTTTTGGTAAAGATTTAAACCTTAAATTTTTACACAAGACCAACCCCTCCGAGGGGTGTGTCACATAAAAAATCATAATATTTGCAGCCCTGTAATTTGGTTAAACGAATCTCTCAAAACAGTCTAGTTTCAGTGATTTTTTCTAGGCAGGAAACATGAATGCATAAGAACCGAGCTTGTTATTTTTAATATCCACGATTATTTGTTAATTGTATAAATAGCATATATCATAACGTAGGAAGGTTGTGAACACGGTTATGGAACCATATAATAGAAGTGCCATGTGATTACTTGTTCGTGTGCTAGTTAATAGACAAGTGTAGGAATTTCGTGCTATTCATAAGCAAAACCTAATAAACCGTGCTAACTATTATAGGACGTTGTTGATCGCTCTAGATTTCATATACTTAGTCTAATCTTACCGAGCAATGCAAAGGTTAGTTCATGGCCCCTACATTTTTATACGGTTTTAAATACACAGGGGGAGAAAACATGTACCGTTACGGTAATGTAACGCTTTTATTGTTATGTAGTAACAACCTATATTTGGAGGGGTTATGTTATACGGTTATGGTCACAAGGAAGCATTATATCACATGTTAGTCCTCTTAACACTTACGATGTTGTTAGTATTAGATTATAGCGAGGGAATTTTTAGGAGTACTACTAGGCCGACAAGCCCCACTCGTGCTGGTCGCGCCAGCTAGACCGAACGTCGAAGGTCACGGGTGTACAATTTTCCTAACACTTAGCTATGGTTGGTGATAAACCTGGTGCAACAAGGGCAGCAATGTTAGCTTCAGATCGAACACTTTGTTGACATGACCTAGGCTAGTTACCTAAACATATAACATATACTGCTAAACAATATAACAACGTGATTCGGGAAACTTATGAGAATATGATTCAGGTGGGATCAGGGAAACTTTATAACACACTGGTTCGGGGCTGAACCAATGGAAACAACTTATCTTTAAATATTGTGAACTAAAACATGTCAACTCACTCTTCATTAAATGTTGACACTTGATTTTACATGTTTTCTCAGGTTGTTAAGGTATCTTCCAGAGTAGAAGCACATCACAAGCATGAAAACTATTTTGTTTAAATGTTTGCATCTTTACTTTTAAATTCTTTGGTTTTGGCATTTGTTTTGACGCACACTTTACTTACGTTTACTTATGCTTCTTCATTTCTTTAACTACATGGTTAAACTTGTTTAAACGTATTTTTACATATAGAGTCATTCTATGTGACTAGTGTCTCGGATCCTGGTTTGCCACGCGCTTCGTGGTAAAACCCCGCAAGTGGATTTTGAGGGTGTGACAAATTGGTATAAGAGCCACTGGTTATAGAGAATTAGGTTTACTTATCACACTAGTAAACTTACACTATAGCCACAACCCGAACATTAGTATAAAGCCAACATGAATACTTAATTCTTATGCTTATCTTACTCACTATGTCTCGATATATCTTATGTCTCGCTACTTCACTCTGGCAGGTATGCCTACCTCGTCTGACTCCTCGGACTCCATGAGGAACAAGGAGGTTCTCCATCTCCACCTATGTCCCCTATCTTCTTGGGAACACTTAGGGCGGCTCAGACACGTCGTCGCATGGCGTACGAACCCTTCATTATCAGAGACAACGAAGGAAATGGCGACTGGAATTGGTACCCTTACCAAATTCAGAGCTATATTGTTGATGAAGCAGTCCCACCCTTAACTTTAGAGGCATCTTATAATGTCGATAGAGAAGTCTACAGTACTCTGCACCTCTTGGCTACCCCATAGAGGAAACTTTTGCTGGCTTCATGGCTGCTACTGAGCATGAGTTTCATCATATGCGCAAGGCGGCTGGAGCTATTACGGGCTTCATAGAAATAATAGCTCACTGAAGCGAGAACTAGAGCAGGTCAGGGCAACTCAAGAAAAAGAAGCTACCAGGACAAATGCCCTAAGAGAAATGAATAGGGTGATGGATGAGCAGATTGTGGACCTTACCGAAAGACTGGAGTTGGCTGAGAACAGGGTGGTTGCTTTTGAGACAGAGAATGAACCAGAGGAAGATGAGCCAGAGGATGATCCTGATGAGGAACCCTCGGAGGCAGCAGCTGACAAGGATGTGAATATGGGTGACGGAGACGTAGATGATTAGTTTTATTCTTTGCTTGCTTTGACTTTCTTTTGTTTCCCTGTTAGAACTTCATTATCGTTTGAAAATTTCGTTAACATTTGGATTTATGAAGAATATTTGATTTAATACATTGTGGTGAGTTACAATATATTTTAATCGAATGTTTGGTTTGAATGTTATGTTTGATGAGTTATGCCCATTTCTTATTACATTATTCTTGCACATGTTTTATGAAATGTGTGATATATATTGTCTCATGTATTCGTTTATTTGTTGTCAAGAATAGAATGTCAGCCCGCGGTGGTGGTAGAAACGGACGCGGTGGCGCCCGTGGTGGTGGCCGAGGTAACATTGTGATGACACATGAAGAACTAGCTTGATGCGGCATTGGCAGTGCGGAATCTATACCAAAACAATCAAAACAATAATCTGAATGTGGGAGGTAACATTCGTACGACCGTACATTCTCCACACTGCATGTATGCTAACATACTTGACCGTTCCCTAGATCATCTTCCACTAATCTTTTATTTGCGAACTCTGTGGTTGTAGGTATGGGGACTAACCCATACAAACAATTTACCGATGCTAATCCTACTAAATTCACCGGCGGGGAAGGACCAATCGGGCTAGTCAGATGGCTCGAGAAATCTGAATCTATGTTTGCAATGTGCAATTGTCTACCTGAGAATTGGGTCAAATTCATAGCTTCCACTCTGGTGGATGCAACACTCACTTGGTGGAACGCACGGGTCCAGGTTCTCGGACTCGATGTAGCAAACTTAATGGGTTGGAACGAGTTTAAGGATCTCATCAAGGAGGAATACTGTCCACAGGACCGCATTCACCAACTGGAACAAGACCTATGGGTGCTGAAGATGGAAGGGTCGGAAATCGAGGCTTACACCTCAAAGCACTATGACCTGGTATCTTTATGTCCCGACATGGCTTGGCCGGTATATAAGCAGATAGAGCTTTACATCAAGGATTTAGCTCCGAAAATTCAAGGAATGGTTGAATCGAGTAATCCCGTTACGGTCCATCAGGCAGTGCGATTGGCGCACAAGTTGACCGACAAGGCAGTAGAACAGGGTAAACTGCCGAGGGCGGTGCAGCTGGGAACGCCCCTGAAAATAAATGAAAGTGGGAGGACGGATCCTCGAAGCAGGTGTCAACTGGGTAGGCACAACAGGGCTCTCAGAAACGTTTCAACAACAGTAACCATAACCTTCACCACCAACAACAACCAACAGTTTAGCAACAAGGCCAACAACCATGGTCAAGGTAGGTACGCTGGAAAAAACCCTTTTCCAACAAATGTACTCGTCACCACTTTAGTTCGTGAGGTGGATGTCAGCGCTGTGGCAGAGGAGGTCACACTACTAAAGGTTGCAGAGTAAACCTTCATCCGAAACAAAACACTAATTAGGGTCAGCAGCAGCCTCGAGTCACCAGAACCTGTTATCAATGCGGTAGCAATGATCACTTCAAGAAGGATTGCCCCCAGCTGAACAAGGGAAACAGTGGTGGAAACCAACTACAGAATCAGAACAATAACAACAATGCTGGCGGGAGTGGTGGAGCTAAGGGTCATGCATTTACACTTGGAAAAGGTGAGGCCCGAAACGACTCTAAAGTAGTTACTGGTAAATTTCCCTTAAACAACAGTTTTGCGCATGTTTTATTTGATAGTGGTGTCGATAGGAGTTTTATTTCCGAGTCATTTAGAAAACTGTTAGATCTTAACCCTAATTAACTCGAGCACAAGTATCTTTTAGAGGTTAGCCATTGGGAAATCGGTAGAAATAACCCACATCGTCCACGGATGCCAGTTACAGTTGGCTGGTTACGTATTCAATATCAATCTCAAGCCAACAACACTTGGTAGTTTTGACGTTGTAGTTGGCATAGATTGGTTATCCAAAAACCGAGCTGATATCTTATGTCGCGAAAATACTATTCGTATACCTCACCCAATCGGCAAGATCCTAACCATTCATGATGAGAAGGGTGGTGAGGTAACTGACATCATTTCCTTCATGAAGGCCCAGAAGTACCTACGACAGAAAAACTCATATGCTATCTTAGCCACTATTACTGAACAACCAAACAATGAGAGGAAGATGGAAGACTTTCCTATCGTACGTGATTTTCCTGACGTTTTCCCCGAGGACTTGCCTGGTCTGCCACCACATCGGCAAGTTGAATTCGAAATTCAACTGGCAAAGCACGCTGTGCCGATTGCCAAAGCTCCGTACCGATTAGCTCCATCTGAACTACAAGAACTTTCTACTCAACTCCAGGAACTCTTAGATAAAGGCTTTATTCGTCCGAGCTCATCACCATGGGGAGCTCCAGCCCTTTTCGTCAAAAAGAAGGATGGAACTTTCCGTATGTGCATCGATTACAGAGAGCTCAACAAAGTCACTATCAAGAACCGGTACCCTTTACACAGGATCGATGACTTGTTTGACCAGCTCCAAGGGTCATGTTACTATTATAAGATTGATCTAAGGTCGGGATACCATCAGCTGCGTGTAAGAGAGGAAGACATCTCCAAAACCGCATTTCGTGCTCGGTACGGCCACTATGAATTTTGGTCATGCCATTCGGGCTAACTAACGCACCTACGGTATTCATGGACCTCATGAATCATGTCTGTAAGCCTTATCTTGACAAATTTGTCATCGTCTTTATTGATGACATACTGATGTTTTCCAAGACTCAGGAGGAATATGTAGAGCATCTGCGTTTAGTGTTAAAACTGCTGTGACGGGAACAACTGTATGCCAAGTTTTCCAAGTGCTACTTCTGGATATGAGAAGTCCAATTCCTTGGGCATATAGTAAACGAAAAGGGTATCCACGTTGATCCGGTAAAGATTTAGGCTATCAAAAGTTGGGAAGCACCGAAGACTTCAACGAAAATAAGACAATTTCCAGGGTTGGCAGGCTATTATCGTCGTTTTATTGAGGGATTCTCAAAAATCGCTCAACCTCTTACATCCCTAACCCAGAAAGGAACCAAGTATATTGGGTGACAAACGGGAGGAAGCTTTCAAGGTGCTGAAATAGAAGCTTTGTAGTGCGCCTATTTTGTCCCTACCGGAGGGAACTGAAGACTTTGCGGTGTACTGCGACGCTTCCATTCAGGGACTGGGACGCGTACTCATGCAACGCGATAAGGTCATTGCGTACGCATCCCAGCAGTTGAAGGTACACGAGAAAAACTACACAACTCACTACTTAGAGTTAGGAGCCGTGGTATTCGCTTTGAAAATCTCGAGGCACTATCTTTATGGAACCAAGTGTATAATTTTCACCGACCACAAGAGCCTTCAACACATTTTTGATCAAAAAGAGTTGAACATGCGACAGCGTCGCTGGCTCAAACTTTTAAATGACTATGAATGTGCCATCCTGTACCATCCGGGAAAGGCTAATGTGGTAGCCGACACTCTCAGTAGAAAGGAACACGAGAAGCCCCGACGGGTTCGGTCCTTACAACTCACGATACACTCTAACCTACCCGAACAAATTCGCAAACCTCAATTGGAGGCGGTCAAACCCGAAAATCTAAAAGCTGAGAAATTACACAAGATGGAGCTTGATTGGGAAACCAAATTAGATGGAACTCGTTACTTTCTTAATCGTATATGGGTACCCCTCCACGGGAATTTGAGGGAACTCATAATGGACGAAGCTCAAAAATCAAGGTACTCTGTTCATCCAGGGTCGGATAAGATGTACCAAGGTCAAGGTAGAACATGAGGCTGAAATAGCCACCTATGTAAGCAAATGCCTAACCTGTGCCAAAGTCAAGGTAGAATACTAGAAACCCTCAGGGCTATTGCAACAGCCGGAAATTCCCGTTTGGAAATGGGAACAAGTCGCTATGGACTTTATCATAGGCCTACCTAGGACACCCATTGGAAAGGATACTATATGGGTGATCATTGGCCGGCTAACCAAAGCAGCTCAATTTTTAGTTATCATCTGTGGCAGTCAGCACAAAAATAAAGGAAACCGATAAGTTTGATACGCTTGCGGCACTATACTTGAAGGAAATAGTGGTCAGGCACGGAGTGCCAACATCCATCGTATCTGACCGTGATCCACATTTTACTTATCATCTGTGGCAGTAGCACAAAAATCCTTGGGATCACGCGTTGATTTGAGCATAACATACCATCCTTCAGACCCTCGAAGACATGCTTAGAGCATTGGTAATCGAATTTGGCAAAAGCTGCGAGAAACACCTACTCTTGGTAGAGTTCTCCTATAACAACAGCTATCACACGAGTATTCAAGCGGCACCATTTGAGGCACTGTATGTAGGGAAGTGTCGATCGCCCGTTTGTTGGGTGGAAGTTGGTGATAGTCAAATCACGGGGCAAGAGTTGTTTCTAGACCACCAAAAGAGCTATGCCGATCATCGTTGTAAACTGTTAGAATTTCAAGTAGGTGATCTGGTCCTACTGAAAGTATCACCTTGGAAGGGCAGGATTCGTTTTGGCAAGAGAGGTAAACTAAACTCGCGATACGTTGGACCATTTGAAATTACGAAGAAAATAAGTTCTGTGGCTTATTGAACCTTCCTGATGAACTCAGTGAAGTTCACAAAGTTTTTCATGTCTCAAATATGAAGAGGTGTCTATCAGATGAAACACTAGCCGTTCCACTGGATGAAATCCATGTGGACGAACGACTACGGTTCATTGAAGAACCAATTGAAATCATGGACCGAGAGAATCACGGAAACATAGCAAAATACCGATTATCATGGTTCGTTGGAACATTTAGGTTAGCGTTCATTTACGACGATGCGTCTTACGGTTATTAATTATGACATTTCTTTACGTGATATTTATCTACATGACAGGTTTAATATATATATAAAAAAAGAAACCAATCGCAACCCAACCCGCCTTCCCACCCTTGCGGCCCAATCTCCTTGCGGCCCAATCCCCTTGTGGCCCAAGAACCCCTCAACCGGCCCCACCTCTTGCGGCCCAAGCAGCCCAAATCGCCCCAGCCCCTTGTTCTACATGTTACCTATGATGTATGTATGTTTGTGATCACAAAAATAAAACCCTAACCTACACAAGAAACCTGCAACCTCTGCCCTTTTCTCTTCCCTTGTTGCCGCGGACGAACAACAAACCCAAGAACTCGATCTCTAGGCTGATCTCGACTTCACTAGGTACCCACACCTTATGTTTTTGTTATTAATTATATTAGTTCATGCACGTTTCAGTTATAAACTGCTTGATATATGGCTGCGATTAATTATTATGCATGGTGAATTGATATTATGTGAAGTGCAGAGATCATGTGTTTTTTATGTTTAGGTCGATTACATGATTGGTTAGGTTGCTAGGGTTTCAACTGTGGGTTAAATCTTGCGTATTGCGATATATATTAATGTTCAAGCGTGATGGTATAGAGTTATATTGGTTGTGTTTATGATTATATATTCCGTATTGGTGTGTTATGATGCTAAGTTGTGGCTTGAAAATCATAAACAGAATCAAGTATAATGATTTGGTACAATAGTTTATATATGTATTGACACGTATGGGTCGATCGGGGTGTTAGTTGTCTTGATGATCTTATGTTTACTAATAATCAGTGTTACATGATCTAGTTTATGATAGAAACCTGCTATGAATGATGGTTCTAAGTCGTTGGGGTCGTTAGATAATAGTTTGTGGGGTTCGGGTAACAAAACAAGTTCTGTCCAGAACGCAGCAGACTTTAGTCGGCTGTAACTAGGTCATAATTTAACAAAAACTGGAGTTTCTTGAGTCCACAAAGTAGAGTTTCGAAATAAGCTTCTTCTAGGTCTGGAATCAAAATTTTGGACATCGTTTACTATTTTAAACGAATAATTTCGTGTCAGTTGTCAAAGCTGCATTTTTCTGAAGAATTTGTATGTTATGTTTTACGTCATAACTTGGGGAATACTTGGATCAAATCATGAAAGCTATACAATATATGGTCCTAGGTGTCATTGAAAATCTCCAATTAGAATCATGTCAGCCGGATAACCGAGGATTTTTAAATAAAGTTTTCAATAAACTGCAGTACTAAAGTGACGAATATGACAGCTGCTTAGTAAATAATTTTTATAGATTTTTTGGTAAAGATTTAAACCTTAAATTTTTACACAAGACCAACCCCTCCGAGGGGTGTGTCACATAAAAAATCATAATATTTGCAGCCCTGTAATTTGGTTAAACGAATCTCTCAAAACAGCCTAGTTTAAGTGATTTTTGCTAGGCAGGAAACATGAATGTATAACAACCGAGCTTGCTATTTTTAATATCCACAATTATTTGTTAATTGTATAAATAGCATATATTATAACGTAGGAAGGTTGTGAACACGGTTATGGAACCATATAATAGAAGTGCCATGTGATTACTTGTTCGTGTCCTAGTTAATAGACAAGTGTAGGACTTTCGTGCTATTCATAAGCAAAACCTAATAAACCATGCTAACTATTATAGGACGTGGTTGATCGCTCTAGATTTCATATACTTAGTCTAATCTTACCGAGCAATGCAAAGGTTAGTTCATGGCCCCTACATTTTTATACGGTTTTAAATACACAGGGGGAGAAAACATGTACCGTTACGGTAATGTAACGCTTTTATTGTTATGTATTAACGACCTATATTTGGAGGGGTTATGTTATACGGTTATGGTCACAAGGAAGCATTATATCACATGTCAGTCCCCTTAACACTTACAATGTTGTTAGTATTGGATTATAGCGAGAGAATTTTTAGTAATACTACTAGGCCGACAAGCCCCACTCGTGCTAGTCGCGCCAGCTAGACCGAACATCAAAGGTCACGGGTGTATAATTTGCCTAACACTTAGCCATGGTTGGTGATAAACCTGGTACAACAAGGGCAGCAACGTCAGCTTCGGATCGAACACTTTGTTGACATGACCTAGGCTAGCTACCTAAACATATAACATGCACTGCTAAACAATATAACAACGTGATTTGGGAATTGAATCAGGTAACTTACGATAATTTGATTCGGGTGGGATAAGGGAAACTTTGTAACACACTGGTTCGGGGCTAAACCAGTGGAAACAACTTATCTTTAAAATTTGTGAACTAAAACCTGTGAACTCACTCTTCATTAAATGTTGACACTTGATTTTACATGTTTTCTCAGGTTATTAAGGTATCTTCCAGATTAGGAGCACATCATGAGCATGAAAACTATTTTGTTTAACGTTTGAATCTTTACTTTTAAATTCTTTGGTTTGGTCGTTTGTTTTGACGCACGCTTTACTTACGTTTACTTACACTTCCGCATTTCTTTATTAGCATGGTTAAACTTGTTTTAAACGTATTTTTACATATAGAGTCATTTTATGTGACTAGTGTCTTGGATCATGGTTTGTCACGCGCCTTGCGTTAAAACCCTACAAGTGGAATTTGGGGGTGTGACAAATTTGGCTGACATTCACCATGAAACTCACATGAAGCTAATCAGAAGCAAGGTTGAGGGCAGATATAAAGATACTCAAACATACATCAAGGCCATCAAAGAACATTTGATAAAAACCACTGGCTCTGCCCCTACAACAATCCTTCAAGAAGAAGTTGATGATGATGCCAAAAAAGGGGGAGAAAGATTAACTGAGAAAGTTGAAGCCATATTCAAAGGTGGAACAATAGCCAGGGTCTGTTTCAACTACTGTTGCAAATCAAACTTCTGTTGTATCATCAGATGCTGGTGTTCAAAAAGGGATTGATGAGACCCTAAACAAAGTAGTAGGAGAAATTGCCACAGAAAAGCAGAAAAGGCGAGATACACTGGAAATTAAAGCTTCTAAACTAATTGAAGAAGAAAAGGCCAAGCAGATGGAAAAGGAAGACATTGGCACTTCAAAAAGAATAAAGTCAATAAGAAATGTCAGACAGCCAATAACCACCTCTTCTAAAACCATTGCCATGCCTACAACAAGTGTATCCTTTGCTCCAACAAAGCCAACACCACCACCTAAAAAGAAACAAAAACCCTCACCAAAGAAAGTATCTTCATCACCAATAGATGTTAGTACACCTGATGTACCACTAGATGCTGGAATAGCAGATGTTACAGCATATGTTAATGAAACCTCTGCCATGATCACATTTCCCACTTTCACTAAACCATTATCCACACCACCAAGAATTCCATTACGACCACCTTCACCACAAATCAAATTCCAACGCAAAAGAAAAAAATTCTGTTATTGAAGATGATGATGAAGGGATTCCATCACCAGTTCCTTTGTCATCAAAACCTATCACTTCATTACCATTCTCATCATCTTCACCTAAAACCACTTCACTTCCAAACATTTATCAACAACCATCCATCATAACTTTTGCTACCAAATATCCTCTAGAACTGATGGCTGTGCGAAAAGAAATTGATTCATTCTTCACAGTATAAGATAATGCAAAACTTAACTTTCCATCTCTTTTTCATTGTAGAAAGCCAATTAATTTAGATGAATATCTAAAGTTGAAGGCTAGATAGGCTGAGAATATTGCCAAAGAGAAGAGCAAAGAGAAAGATGACAGGACTACTCAAGGCATTTTGTCTTATGAACTGAGCAAAGTAAGAAAGATTGAAGACTTTGCCAAACATATAAGTACGCATATGTCAGAAAGGCCTGTGAATACTGAGCTGGATGAAGAACTAAAACGGGATTACCTTGACCACATTATGCAATGTAAACCTTACAAAGCTACCATAGCACAGTTCAAAGATTGGTCAACAAATGATCTTAAAGAAGAAATTGACAGAATACAAGCAATGCTCAAAGATCCTCCACATAAGCCAACACCACCTGATTGGAAGAAAAACAGGTAGATAGATCAGAACAGAGCTTTAAAGCTTAAAAGGATGAAGCAAGAGTTGCTTACTTCTAACTATGGTAGTGCAATGTTAGTTGCTAGATGGTCTGAGTCCATGGTTGTAGACACCTACAGAAAACTGGAAGAGCTTAGGAAGAAAGATCCTACAGTTCCAAGAAAGCCAGAATACTCAACAGATGTTTTCCCTCATTAGACCCAAACCTTTAAAAAGCAGCTATTAGCCCCTGTCTTACCCATAATTGCCTTACATCAAGTAAAAAGGCAAAAGCAGATGGATGAGGATAATGAACAGAGGTTGAAGAACACGGAAAAGAGGGAACCAAAAACAAATTGCTCTATCACACTGATGCTGCAAGTGACAAACTAAAAGAAACAATTTCCATACTTGTAAGCAAATCACTTCCACCACGCTCAACAATAAGTCTTCCCCCACAAAAGCCAGATGATTCAAAAATTCTAAAATTGAAGTAATTCCCAGACACCCATTAATTGAATCTGCTCAGATCAAATGGAAAGATTCTAAAGCTGAAAATGGAGGATGCATATGGTCTGGATGCAGCTGATCTCCAAGACCTACTGAACCTAGAATTATATAGGATTTTAAAGACATGTTCACAAGATCTGATCAATGGCTAAGATCCGTTGGAATCCAAGGTCTGCTGATGAGAACCTCTAATAAAGATAAAGTCGGTTGAAGTAAAGTCTGCCGAAGACTAACAAAGGATAAAGCCCAACAGTTGTTATCATTAGAGTTTATATTGTATTTTAATGTAACAATGTTTAGGTCTAGCAGAGGTTAGAGTTTGTTAGATTGTTAAATGTCACTTTCATAGTGACGTTAGTCAAAGATGCTCAATGGTTTGTAATGTACTGTATATAGAATAGTGTTTGTACTGTTCTATCTATCACTTCTTCTACACATTTTGTACGAACAAATTAGAGTGATCTTAGGCTGAGGGGGAGTTTGTACTTTGCATGCATACATGATTAATATTATAAAAGCATGTCAATGAAAACAATCTTTCTATTGATATGATTTCAAATTTTTACACATTTTCGCTGCACTCTTTCATTAACTATTATCTTCTTTCATTGATTTCATCTAAAACAATCATATCAATATCAAACTAAGATCCTAACATGAGTTCATGTCCCTCTTTCTCTTAAATGTTTTCGGTTTTACAACTCTCGGGGGGAAATACATGTTTCGATGGTATAGTTTAGCTATGGAATGAAATATTAGATCATGTGCGAATAGGGTCTCTCTTAAGCGCCATTAATCTTTTATAAGACCATGGAACAAGAGTGGTAGATCTATCGGGTGTAGGCGAGCCCCACTCATGGGTCTTTGTGTGGCCGCATGTAGTGCTTTTGTTGTCCCAGCCGGGTGGACCAGTATCAAATCGTCTATGGTTGAGTGCTCCTATGTCGTCGTACATATTAATGTCCTTGCATATTGTCTAGGGTTGAGTGCTTTACATACCACATTGTTATATACGAGCTCTCAAATGTTTTTAAGATCATTTGTTATGAACATAAAACGCATGAACTCGCCAACTTTTGTTGATGTTTTCAAACTTACATGTATTTCAGGAACTTGAATGATCTTGGCGTAATCGGTTCTCAAGAAGCTTTTGGGTTATCATGTTACGATGTCATCCTTTTGAAAGGGTTTGATCCATATATCTCATCTTCAATGAGATATAGGATCCAAAGCCTTTGCATTTTAAAACTTGTTGAACTAGTCTTTTGTAAAAACTTATAACTTATGTTGTCTTGTACTTTGAACAACTTATGATGTGCATCTCTTAATTATGGCAATGGATGACATCATGTTTATTTTTGTCATATAGTTGTTTACTTATATCGTATGCGATGAAATTTAATCAATTTCACACCGTGCACTAGCCTATGAACGGGTGTGACACACTTGGAGTTTGAAATCCGTTTGAAAGACTTCGAATTTGATAAGATCGGATTATAGTAAGACATGCTTTCAATTATGTAAGCTAGTGAGAGTTAAATTGTAGGTGAAATACAAAGAAGAATTTAGTAAGATTGTGAGATTGCCTGGATCTAGAAAATATGTACATCATGAGTTACATGATATAGAGATATCTTAAGTCTATATAATTATGGAAATCTCTACAAGATAATGTATAGAATGAGATTCCCAAATTTGACAAAAACTGTTTGGTATATGAAATAAACAATAAATCTTTTGACAAATTCAAGAAGGTAAAAACCACACTTTGTTATGGGTGGTTCTTAGGAACCACAACAATCCGCTAAGTGCTGGTATTACTGTAGTGACCATTATTGGCTAGACTTCTAGCATCTCTTTGGTTTAGATGAACATTGATGTAAATGTTTAATGTCTAAAGTTATTATTAGTGCTATGATCATGTATTCTAAAATTTTAAATACTTTTATGTTTTATTGAATACGACGTAATCTTGGGTTTTGAACTTGAAACCAATCAACCAAAACTGACCATGAAATCAAACTGATGACCAGTTTGGACGGTTTCATAGACTAGGAAATTGTAGCAAAAATATCACAAGTTTTTCAACTCAACTCAACTTGGATGCTTGAACTTGGAAATGATGGTTAACCAAGCTTGAGTCAAGTATTGATCTTGAAGTTTTTCAACTCAACTTAACTTGTTAAGTATGTCACAAATAGCTAAGCAATTGATCACTAGACTAGGAAATTGTAGCAAAAATATCACCAGACTTCGACTATGTGGTGTGGGAGGCATGGGGCGGCGTGGAACCCCCTCCACGTCTGGCACACCGCCCGTGGGGGACGGGTAGGGGAATTCGCACAGGCGTGGAGACAAAGATGGGGGTGAGGTGGTGTGAGTTGATTGGTTTTATTATGATTCGTGGGTGATGTTAATTCTTTCTGTTTTTTTCACAAAAGGTCATGCTTCCACGCCTTCTCTCACCCTATGCTTTTTGGGTATGAAGGGCAAAGCCCCTTTGCTGATGTGACATACACATGTCACTCCATGCCTCCCTTCAAACCCTCCCACGCCGCACAATATTAGTTTTAAGATCAATTATCAAAGTCATAAGTTGTTTTGGTTGGCCAGATTGCTTTTAAGATGGACTCAGTTGTTTTAGTGGAACTCAAATAATCAAACATTTTGACTACAAAGATGCCCAATGTGGCCACGCCGTTGACTCCAGTTGTGTGAAAACCCCCTGGTAACCGATTAACAACGAAACAACAAAACCGTATGGGTTCGAGAATTGACTCCACCACTCCACCGACTAAATTCGCTAACTGGGCGCTGACAAGTTCATGCAAGATATTTTCCTAACCTAAAATATAAGTCACAGAGAAAATTATATTATGATTGAAAAATCTTGCATGTAGAATGGGCCATAAAGTATATATTAGATTAAGATGATAAAAGAAAAATGCTTTTTCAAACAGTATTTGATGATAAAAATATTTGATTTGTACATTAAACAATTTTATAGCTTCTTCCACATGTCGGTAATAGGGATCAAAATTTGTTACCGACAAACACGAACACAAACATGGTGACGAAAGGACTAAAGTAAGATTCAGTCACGAAATTGGTGTATTAAGATAAAATTGAGTTCTAAAATGGGCTGCAAATATATATAAAAGACTAAATAAGATTCAGTAGCGAAAATTTTGTTGCAATTTTTGCTAGTCACTAAACCGGTCATAGTTTGAGACAAAATTTTTGATCGTTAAATGTGGTCTCAAAGTGTTATCGCAAGACCGTTTTCAAACGGTCTGATTTAAAAATAAATAAATAAATTCCTTTGTTAAATCTATTTAAACCATCAAATCAAACCATTTTCTTTACAAAATCTTTCACTTATTCTCTCTACCCTCTACATCTCCCAACTCTATATAATCTATATAATGTTCTCCTTCTAATTTATATATCACACCCCATGGTCTCATCACCAACTTCTTCATGCGAAATCAACAAATTTTTTTGAATGTGGTAATGAAAACGGCATAAATAATTATAAAGGAAGAAGAAACTTTGTTCGAACAGAGAACGCGACAACAATATTTAAATAGGGACCGTGAAGGTAATTTTTTTTGTGTATATCATATTTTTGTGTTGTTAGTAATTATTAGTGTAAATTACATAATTTGAAGTGTTGTTTATATTTTATAGTATTGTTTATATATTTTTAGTTTGATTTATATTTTAGTGTAATCTATATTTTTGCCAAAAATATAGGTGTTCAGGATAGGTTGATGGCCAATTACTTTCGTGAAAACCCAATATACACTGATGAAATGTTTAGGCGCCATTTTCGAATGAGCGTCGTCTTTTTTTACGTATAGCTAACAATTTGGAAAATGTGTGGTCAAGATATACAAAAAGAAGTATTTGCGAAGGCGAACAAAGAATGATATCTTAAAGTTGTACCAAGCACACGAAAGTTAACATGGTTTTCCTAAAATACTTGGTAGCATCGATTGTATGCATTGGCCTTGGCGTAATTGCCCTAATGCATAACAAGGTCAATTTACTCGAAGTGATCAGGGTCAACCAACATTAATTATAGAAGCTATGACTTTAAATGATCTTTCGGTTTCACAGGCTTTCTTTGGTGTTCCTTGTTCGAATAATGACAAAAAACATTCCTAGTCAGTCGGATGTTTTCAACGATATCATTAATGGTACGAGGCCCGATTCTAGGTTTACGGTTTGGGAGTAGAATACAAGCACGTGTATTATCAAGGCGATAGCATATACCCAACATACGCAACGATCTTTAAAATTATACCGTATCCAAAGATGATAAAAGAAAGAAATTGGCCAAATGCCAAGAATCATCTAGGAAAGATGTTGAGCGGCTATTTTGGGTTCTACAACAAAAATGTCACATAGTATCAACCCGGCACGGGCATTTACACCCAAAAAATAAGATATTGTATGTATGCTTGTATCTTACTACATAATATGATTATCGAAGACGAAGGTAATATCATTTGCGAATATGATCCTAGCGACATTCATTAGAATGTTGTATTGGTTGATGAAGGGCAACAAGAGTCTAACATGTGGGCGTTATACAATGAGACTACACATAACCATCTTCGTTCGGATTTGATTGAGCATGTTTGACAAATCGGTCGAGTCAACAATGACGATTAGTTTTCTTTTGTTAATTTAAAATCAGTAGTCTAAATTTGAATGTTATGGTTTTTATGAATTTGAATCTTATGTATTTTTATTAAATAAAATTATTTAATTTTATTTGTTGTTTATCAAAATAAATTTATTTAAATATATATATTAGACAAAAATAAATTAGAAAAGGATAATGGTTTTGGTTATAACCACACCATACAAGGTCATGGTTTTGAATGGAGGATGAGAGTGAGGTGATATCAGCACGTAGAGATTACGACGACACCCTATCATCTAAGTGAGCTATATATTGATTGCAAAGTGATCTAAAAATATGAAAGTCTTTATTAAATTCCAATTTAAAATCAAGGATAAATTGCAAAATCATACTTTTAAAGCGTAAAGATGTATCCAAAATCATAACCTTTTGTTCCAACATCTTTAAAATATAGATTATATCAAATATTTGTATAATTATGTCAAACACATGTATAACAAAATCGTTTAAGCCGTTGGCAATTATACAATTATAGTATCAACCAATCATAATATATGCTGAATATTTTTGTGTATTTTTTTATCATCTATTCGAATATTTATTGTTATAATATTCGGTGACTATGTATGCTGATAATTGGTGTGAAAAAGACAAGTGATCAGTTACATTAGGGTTGTCGTGTAACAAGATAAAAAACCCATATGGTTTAGAGAAGGCACATGGAAATAACATATAGTTCTTGGACTGACGGCATGAAGAACCACCATCACATTCGACGCGCCCCTCTCCGTCACCTTTTTCCTTTATATATTAGGATTGGTTGGTCATGATGAAATTAAAACTGTATGGGACCTATTATTGGTGGTTTGGATCCATTTGGAGGTTGTAGACGATGTGTTTGTGCGTGGGGGTGCATTTACTACGACCCACACGTGTTTGGGTGAAAGTTGACTCCCAAAAGAATGTACAAATGGCATTCATCATAGTTCACCAAAACACATCTTGTATGTTGATGTCTCTTTCTTCTTTCATGGAAAAAGCACACTTTATAAGTGATTTCGGAACCAAGTAAAAATTGTTCAATACGTATTATATGATGTTTGGCCTTTGAAGTAACAGAATTGCACAATAAAATTTGAATGATTTAAAATTATTAAAAAAATATCAATATTGTTACATTGGCGATTCTTTTCACCTGTAACAAATCAACCATTACTGTATGTTACAATGTTTTAAGATCACTATAAAATATAATAATATTATATACTGTGAGGACACATAAAACACAATCATTAATTTCTAATGTCTTAATAATTTTAAAAATAAAACAAAAGAATATATATGTCATAATGGGAACTGTTTCTCACTTCTCTTCTGAAATCTGAAAAAAAGTATAATAAAATTAGTTTAATTGTTTATTTATACATCGCATACAGATGTAGTGACATGGTTAAAAATGTGAATAAATTAGTTTCATGATTTCATGCACATTAAATGTAGCATGTAAGGATATTTTATTTCTAAAACATAAACTATCACCCTTTTGTTTTCTCAAAAGACAATGTAAAAAAACAATTAGCACAAAAATCTAGTACAAAAAATGTATCACAAAAATTCCAACACAAAAAAATATAGCACAAGAAAATATGATACAAAGAATTCAACACAAAAAACTTAGCATAAAAATATAACATAAAAATTTAGAATATAGATTTCAACACAAAAATGTTATACAACATAGAATTCTAAGGCAACTTTTTGGATTTTTTTAGATCTCAAGTTTTATATAGCAATATGGTGCTCAAATTAAAGATAAAAAATACTCGATTTTATGGTGCAGTTTTAAAAAAAAATATCGTATGAAAAGTTATAAACGTTTAAAAAATAGGAAGGAAATGCATGTGTCTTGCATATTGAGAGAGAAAGTTCACAAATAGGCTACCACAAAAAATACCCTTATGCCCATCTTTTTTCCTACAAATTCATCTTAACCATTGATTTAAAAAATGAAAGGTCAAGATTTCTTCTAGGTCCATCCCATTTAGGCTCATCCCCCACCCCTAGGTCCATCCCATTTAGGCTCACCCCACACCCGCTGGCGTGGATGCCTACGTGGTTGGTCATCTTTTAAGGACTACCCTTCTCTATACCCCATAGTCTTAGATAAAATCAACTTTTTCTTTGATCTTATCTATCTATGTGGGGGGAGAAGATTTAAACAAAGTGTAACATTTCTATCTTTTTATAGATTAAAATAAAGTATATAAAACTTATATTATTAAACGAGTAAGATTACGAGTAAGTTGACTGTTAGAAATATAAGGTATCTACTTTTATAGTAACCGTTTAATAATTAATAATAAATATATTTATAGTTGCCTTACTCCATTTTTAATAAAACTTAAGTCAAAATATAGATAAAAGTATGCTTATTCTAATAATATATTCATCGTTTTATAAAACGTTAAATTTTAGAAGTTATAAACGATACATGAGTGAAACAGCTGAATTAATTATAATATATAAAATAATAATAAAACTTTAACACTTAAAAAATTGTTGTATACGTGTGTGCTTTTCGAAAGATAGGAATAATAGTTGACGTAGCAAACTTATGGGAAAGTAAACTTCAAGGAGAATATCATTATACTATTACTATAAATAGAGAACCCAAGTGTTCAGTTGTATATTCCAAAGTTAACATGAAAATTTTCATATTGAGAATCCTAAAATCTTAACTCTGTTTCGTAGTAAGTGTTTTAACCCTGGTCACTAGTACGATACTCTATCCGATTATTCTGAACCCATCAACGGATGTCAAAGTGCTGCCTGAATATGGCTATACTTTGTTAACTATGTTGGGGTTTTGATCTCGTTATTTAGCGTTAAAGTTTAAATTGGGTTGATACAAAACCCTAAATGTTTTCCAAGTTATATTTACAGTGATTAAGTTGTTGTATTCTGAAATTACTTCCGGTATGTGGGTTTTGTATACATTACTAGTCTAGCATTGCTATTGGACAAAAAGTTAGCCGATAGTAATGTTTTGGTCAAAAATCAATCTAAGGATAAGGTAACCAAATTTGATTTTGTGAGGTAGTTTGCTTGAACGTTGAACATACATGAAATGTAATTGATGATGAACACAATGATTTATACGAGGAAAAAGCCCTTGATCTTTATAGGATCTCTGGCACAAAAAACCTCGTATAGTGAAAATACCACTATCAACTATATTGCACAAGAAATGTTACAACTTTGGATGTTGATCAAGTGTGGTACAATGAATGTTTACTAAAGTGTGAGAGCTCTGGTTTGCAATGTATGCGAGTGTGTGTTCGTGAGTGTGAATGAATCTGCCTAAAAGACTTGATCACCCCTTTTTCAAATAAGCTAACAACAAGGTCCGATTTTCATGGTAGACCACGTCCAAGCTCTTGAACGGTTAGTGGAATTAACCACGTGCAACATCTCTAACGAATATTGACCAAGATTCTAGCCATGACTTGGTCCACATCGTCCACAACCTGCATACAATCATTAGAAAGCATAGAGAACAATTGTTAGATAACATAAGTAAAAATAAGGATCCTTGATCCTCTGACTCCCTGCATCGTCCGCTAAGGATAAGTGATCCAGACCCGGTCTTAGGATACATGATCCAGTCTTAACAAAACTTAGCCCCTAACAATCGTCCCCAAATATGGCAGATCAGATGTGAATCAAATCTATCATATTTTCGTTAGATACGAACTAGCCGTTGCGAGTCGTCTTACGTCATTGATGTGATAGACTATAACCATCATCACATTATATGGGGTAGAGATAAGGTCGAGTATTCATTTAAAGATAAAAAGGTACTCTTTTAAATCTTCATTCCAAAAGTAACTCAGGTATTTTTATTCTCTCTAAAATCTTTTCACTTTCTCTTAAATTCTTCGTCTCCCCTCTTCCGATTATGGCAAAGATGGCTACCCGATCCTCACCCGGTAAGAGTATTGAGAAGGATAACGTACCCCACAGTCAAAACTTGTTAGTGAACCCTTCGTCAGAGCTTTGCAAATTCACTGATCCAGAGATTGAGGATCTCTTTCCCTGCTTTCCACCGGAAATGGTAATCCGGCCGTTTGGCTCTTCCATGAAGAGCGACGCTATTTCACCCATTTGGGTTTGCTTTCTAGCCATGTCGTTTCTCCTTGGTTGCACTTATCCTTTCCCTAACCTAACCCAATGGGTATTCACCCTCACATGCATTAGCTACAGCCAAGCGATGCCTATGCTTTGGAGGGTCTTGTATACCCTTGAACAAATCATTAGTAAAGAAGGGGTTGATTTCAACCTGTCAGAGCTTTCCTATCTTTACAGGCTTGTCACCCATGGTTCCCATCATTTCTTGCTCAAAGCTAAACCCCGACAGCCTTTGCCCATCCTAAAAAACCACTCAAAATGGTTCCACATGGAAGAATAAGTTCTTCTTCGAGCGAAGGGATTCTATTCCCATTGGGTAGTCTTCCCAAAAAGTGGATCTTGAAGGGTAGAATATAAGATCCTTAGATAATAGTTGTACAAGATTATGTTTATGTTGCTAACTTGTTTTCTTCTCCTGTTTACATGCAGTGACTAACTTTCCTTGTCTTGCCAACTCACCAGGTACTGCGGTAAGAATTGTAGCGTTTTGGGCTCTTGACTCAACAATCAGGACATTTAAGCCAAGGATAAAGGATCCAGAAGCCAACACTTCCACCTCCTACACAATGTTGAATAAGTATTTGTGCATTTTTGAAAGATAAAATTTTTGTATTGAAAAGGTTATGTAAAATAAGAATACTTATCTTTTTTGTCCATGCTGTAGGTGCTCAGAAATCCACCAGCAAATCTGCCACCATGTTTGGCCTAGATGATGTTGACAGCATTATCTATCCTCGCTCTATCAAGAAGGAGCTGGCCAAAGGTGTAACATCCGTCAAAAACGGATTTACCAAACCCGCTCCGTTTATCAACCGAACAGTCAGTCAAAAATTTCGTTGCGAATTAAATGCCCAAAATATTTTTAAACGATCCGTAGTCAATTATTATACAAGAATATATATTTAGTTTTTGAAAAACTGTCAAAAATCGCAAAATAAAAATGATTTGCTTCTGCCGGGTTTCGAACCCGGGTCTGTACCGAATCAGTTCAGCGACTTATCTCACACACATAAACCACTGCGCCACTTGTTCTGTTTGATGAATAATAGAATCATTTAATTGATAAAGTGACTTTACGAATTCAAAACCGGCGCCCAAACAATTCAGTCGTCGGAATCCCGGAAATCTCGCGAGTCTTAACTACAATTTACGTTATAACGTAAACCTTTAACCAGACATCGGTTATAACCGATGTTTGAAGTCCGCGACCAAAACCATAACCACCGGGAAATTTAAATCAGCGAACACAGTCGGAAATCAGACCAGATTCTTCAACTTTTTGCCTTATAAATTCACCCACAACCGTCTGCAAACCTTTTCGCTCAAAAACACACCTTTCCTCGGCGAAATTCCACTCGCCGGAATTTCCCTGCTCATCGCCGGAAAACCGATTTTCTTATTTCTGAACCTCACTGAGCCCCTGAAGCTTATACCGGAGATACCCATACTTTTTCCAAGCTTTCCGGAGACTTGCTGCTGCAAGACACCTGACGCCGGAGTTGATTGCTGTCGCCGGAGTTCTGCCGGAAAACAGAGGGTCCAGTTGGTATACCTTTTCGCTTATTTTTCTTTATCTTTTCACCCTTATCTCACTTTAATGGTCTGAAACACACTAATAAACTGATAAAAATCTTGGACCAGTCGATTTCCGATTCCTGGTTATATTTCAGTGAAGAAGACGATGAATTGTTATCATATAAGTTTAATATAAATCAGGATATTACTCGGGTTAGACACACAGTCCAGCGGTGGACTGTGTGCACGTTAAACATGCAAAGGTCTCGAGTTCGATTCCCGTCTCACACACGCTGCCTTAATAAAAATCATTTTTTGTTAAACTGAACCGGAGTCGCCACAATTATATGTTAAGTATATTGATAACCGGAATAATAACCAAGTTAGACACACAGTCCAGCGGTGGACTGTGTGTTTGTTTATATCACTGGTCACGAGTTCGAGTCCGGTCTTCTGCACCGACTCGGACAGTTATCTCTTCTTTTTAAATAAGGCAGAAAAGGAAATAACTAATTAGTATTTAAGTATAATAAAAATCGAGTTATATAACATGTTGAACACACAGTCCAGCGGTGGACTGTGTGTTAGATTAAACCATAGGTCCCGGGTTCGAGACCTGTGGAGTGCAAGTCCGGTTCGCTTAAAACTGTTTTTAAAATAAAATGATTTTCGGTTTAAATTAATTAATATATATATATAATTAAAATCAGATATATAACGGGTTAGACACGTAGCTCAGTTGGTAGAGCTGCGTGCACGCGTACGAGAGGTCTCGGGTTCGAGCCTCACTCAGCGCACAATAATATGCCATCGAACCGGTCAACGGTCAGGTAAACGGTCAACGGGCCGGTCAACGGTCAGAAAAAAATAAATTTTTTTATTATTTTTATTTAATTATTTTAATTAAGAATCAATTATAAATACTTAAAAATAACATTTTTAAGGTTAGAAAATAGCCTCAAACTCACAAAAATACACCCAACAATCCTACTAAAATAGTTTAATAAAATCCGTTTACTTACCAAACCATAATGCGATTTATCTGGGTTAAATCTCACTCGTGGTTAAAACCACTTCGCGTGCATTCAACGTCATCAACCGAACGCACCCACTGTGAGTAAATCTTACAATTCCCCCTTTTAAATTACACGTTTTGGGGTGTGTCATGTGTTATGAAAATAATAAATTTATTTATTTAAACTTGTGCCATACCACATCATGACTTAAACTTAGATTGTTTCTATTGTTGTGATTTACTTATATTCCTTTTGTCAAATTACATGAAACTCATACATTAAGCCCATCAGTTCCTCGTGGAAGACGAGTTGAACAACGCGTGCTACAAATCAAATTCATTATTGTGTATGTGTATATCATTGAGTTTGTATTGTTTGTAGTTGTGTCATTCATATTATCATGGTTATGCAATTCATTCATTAGGCCCCTCAGTTCCTCGTGAGAGACGAGTTGAGCATCGCGTGCCTTTAATTGTTCCATTATTGTTCATGAGTGTTTCATTTAACATCTTATGATTGTTGATTAAGTTACATATATTTTTACTCATGTTTGGTTGTGCACATATTTCATAATCAAGTTAAATAAATTGTTCAAATATTTTCCATAGGATTCACTCGCCAACATTATGTTGATCCAAAAACCCTTTTACACATGATACAGGTGAACAGGTTGAAGCAAGGAAAACATAGGATATGCCTTAGAAGAGAATCAAGAAGTTTAGATTGTTAGTTAGAACAGTTGTAACCTTTATTGTAAATTTCCATTTAATTTGTATTAATGAATATGAAACGCTTAATAAATGTCATGAGCTTTGATGATAACCCAATCATGCCCCGATCACCTTATCCGCTGCGGGTCGGGGTGTGACAGATTGGTATCAGAGCCATGACTATAGGGATATAGGATAGGTTATTAGACCCTTAGAGCCTATACTATAGTCTGCCTAAATTTTAATTGATTAGGTGGTTACATACAAACTTGTGATATTTATTTGTTTCATATTTGTTTACATTTCAGTCAAACATACATGCTTATATACATATTCATCATACATATATACATATTCATTATACATATATCGATGTTCATGTATTCAATTTATTTTCATACTCTCATTATCCAAAGATTTTGTGCAATTTTCAAATCTCATCAAAGTAAGTTCTGCGACGGGCATGTAGTAACTGGAAGGGTACAAGTACCGGTAGTCGGAACGTCCTGTCTAGGCTGGCATTCGTATAAATCCAATATAACGGACCAGTTTGCCTACCTGGGGACCAACGATGAGAGTACGAAGGACCTATTAGGCCAAAGCATGCCACACCAAACGTCGTTCGAACTAACCCTGCTTTGAGGTGTCACCGTGTCTACACCTGGACACATTCCGAACATCACACGTTGTATACATACTTCTCGATTTTCTCCGGGTTTTTGTGTACGCAACCAGGCAGAAACCGTGCGAACCATATGAAAAACCGGTATTCATGGGGGCCCACATGATTACACAGGTAAAGTATGGCGGCATGAAGGGCCTAACAGCGAGCAAAACCCAAGACATCCAATGGATGTAGTAATTTATTTATCTATAATTATTTTATGAATGTTCGTTCTTGAATGCGACCCATGATCCCAAAAGCATCCAACTCATACTCTTGTCATGTATTCATTGTAGATGTCTTCTAACCTCGCCCGTAGGAAGACGAGAGCAAGAAAAGCCCGCGAACGCATGGCTGCCTTAATCGCTCAACAAATGGCTGCCGTAATACCCAATATTGTAATCCAAGTTCAACAAGCACTTACCGATAATCCTGTCAATCAAGCAAACCAAAACATTTTCAACTCTCCCCCAAATACCACTAAATGTACCTACAAGCACTTCAAATCATGCGACCCTCCGAAATACAAAGGGACTGAAGGTGTCACTGCTCTTCTCCATTGGTTTGAAGAAATGGAGAACACTTTTCTAAATTGCGATTGCCCTGACGATCGCAAAGTACGATATGCTACCGGTCGATTATATGGGATAGCACTTACTTGGTGGAACACAGAGAAGGCAAAACGAGGTGTGGAAGATGGTATGTCCTTAACTTGGAACGAATTGAAGGAAATCATGACCAGACGATTTTGCCCAAGGAGCGAAATCAAGAAATTAGAAGATGAATTCTACTCATTGAAGCAAGTGGAAGGAGACCACATCACCTACAACAAAAGATTCCTCGAGTTACATCAAATGGTTCCCAACATGTTCACTCCCCTTTACCGTTTGATCGAGCACTACATTCGTGGTCTTCCGTCAAAGATTCAAGACCCTGTTATAAGTATCAAGCCTGCAACTTTAGAAGCAGCGATGGAGCTAGCAACAGAGCTCACCGAGAACCGAATCCGAAACAAAGACTTCAAGGAGGAGAAAAAGAAGGATAAAGAACCGACTGAAACTTCCGACTCCACTCAAACTGAATCCCCTTCTCAACCCAATCCTAAGAGAAGAAGAGTCGGGCGACTTTTCGCTGCGACCCAACGAAATCAACCAGTTCTACACGCCATACCCATCCGAGCTATCCCAATCACCCAAGTGGCACCCAACTCAGCTTACCCAACTAAGAAACCATATCTTGGACCTCACCCTCGATGCAACAACTGTTTTTATCACCATCCCCTTACTTTACCTTGCCGGCTATGTACAACTTGTGGACGCTATGGTCATTTGAGCAATGTTTGTCGCACCTTTCAAGACCAAACCTTTTCCCCTACTCAAAACATGGCCCAAACTTATCACCAACCCCAATACCCCATGTTCCCATATGCGCGAGCCTGTTTCAATTGTGGCGACCCTACCCACTTTAGAAACACATGCCCTCAATTGGTTAACGTTATCAACACTCAAGCCCAATCAAACCCAGTTAACCAAGTAAACCAAGAAAACCCAACCACTATGCCACCAGCAAGAGGAAGAGTCTTCAATATCAACGCCAATCCTGTCGAAGATAATGACGGCCCAAATGAAGATACTCAGCTAGTCCTCTTCGCCGAAGATCCAGATTCAATTCCTATCGTTTTGTTTTATGTTTTTCCATGTGTAGACTGTTAGAGAAATTATTGGATATTATATATTATATATTGTTTTCAGTATATGCTTTTGCTGAGGCCGCAGCTCCCCATCCATCGAGGTTGAGTTTGATCCCCATTTTATTATGCGGTTGATCAGGGCGTGCCCGCACGATCGGCTCCGTTTGTTTGAGCCTTGATCGGTTTATTTCATTTTACATTTCAATACATGCAATACGTTCGGCTCCGTTTGATTGAGCCTTGAGCGCATATTTCAATTTACATTCCCAGTTCATACAATACGTTCGGCTCCGTTTGATTGAGCCTTGAGCGCACATTCAATTTCATTATCAGTATCTTGTGGTTGTGGTTTTTGTAGTAGAGTCGCATCGAACTAACCATAACTTGCGGATAAAGTCAATGAAAATTTGACAAGGATATGGTGGATACGCCGATGGTACTTCCTATATATAAGTATTCTTGTCAAATGATCGGAGGCATTATCAGGCGGTTATGAGAGGTTCCATGCATAGGCTGATTGTGTGATGGTTGTTTAAATTAAGTTGTTCAATTTCAGTACATTCAATACGTTCGGCTCCGTTTGATTGAGCCTTGAGCGCACATACAATTTCATTCAATACGTTCGGCTCCGTTTGATTGAGCCTTGAGCGCACAGACAATTTCATTATCAGTATTATGTGGTTGTGGTGTTTGTAGTAGAGTCGCATCGAACTAACCATAACTTGCGGATAAAGTCAATGAAAATTTGACAAGGATATGGTGGATACGCCGCTGGTACTTCCTATATATAAGTATTCTTGTCAAATGATCGGAGGCATTATCAGGCGGTTATGAGAGGTTCCATGCATAGGCTGTTTGTGTGGTTAAGTTATTCATTTTCAGTACATGCAATACGCTCGGCTCCACCCGATTGAGCCTTGAGCACACAATTTCAATTTCAGTACATTCAATACGTTCGGCTCCGTTTGATTGAGCCTTGAGCGCACATCCATTTCATTTTCAGTACATGCAATACGATCGGCTCCGTTCGATTGAGCCTTGATCGCACCGATATATTTCATTTCAGTATTTTATGTTTGTTGTATTGGTTGTAGAGTTATAGGAGTAATCATAATTCACTGATAAAACCAATGAAAATTTGACAAGAATATGGTGGATACGCCGCTGGTACTTCCTATATATAAGTATTCTTGTCAAAGGATCAGAGGCATTATCGGACGGTTATGAGAAGTTCTATGTAGGATTTATTAGTTTCTTGGTAACCAATCATAACTTGTGGATAAAACTAATGAAAATTTGGCAAGAATATGGTGGATACGCCGCTGGTACTTCCTATATATAAGTATTCTTGCCAAAGGATCAGAGGCATTATCAGGCGGTTATGAGAAGTTCCATGTAGGATTTAGTATTGCCTTGGTTGGAATTTGTGTTACATCTATATCATCATGTTATTTAAAGAGATTGGATTGTGATCCATTTCTACATAAACTAACCTCTCCATCATAACAAACGAGAGAGGAACTTCCATCATTCAAACATATATGCTATCAGAATGTGGATTCAAATATTTGCTGTTGTGTTTACTCATGTTCAAATATTTGCTGATGTGTTTATTCATGTTCAAATATTTGCTGATGTGTTTATTCATGTTCGAATATGAGCTGTTGTGTTTACCTATGCTCAAATATCAGCTGTTGTGTTTTTATTTATGTTCCATAAAGGTTGTAGTGTTAGAAGTTCTGCCTTAGGATATAACCATACTTTCCCAAACGTATCTAAACTCTTATGCATGATATCATTTTTAGCAAATCATTTCTGATTATCAATACTTATACAGTAGGCAACAAAAAGCGATTCCTGAATAGGGTACTTAACCCTTACAAGGAACGTTACCGCCTCGAACAAAAACTTAAGCCCTTATTTTGTTAAGCATACAACTGTCAAACAAAACACCATCATTCTATTAGTCAAATATATCACAATTTAAATTTCGGGACGAAATTTCTAAAAAGCAGGGGATACTGTAACATCCGTCAAAAACGGATTTACCAAACCCGCTCCGTTTATCAACCGAACAGTCAGTCAAAAATTTCGTTGCGAATTAAATGCCCAAAATATTTTTAAACGATCCGTAATCAATTATTATACAAGAATATATATTTAGTTTTTGAAAAACTGTCAAAAATCGCAAAATAAAAATGATTTGCTTCTGCCGGGTTTCGAACCCGGGTCTGTACCGAATCAGTTCAGCGACTTATCTCACACACATAAACCACTGCGCCACTTGTTCTGTTTGATGAATAATAGAATCATTTAATTGATAAAGTGACTTTACGAATTCAAAATCGGCGCCCAAACAATTCAGTCGTCGGAATCCCGGAAATCTCGCGAGTCTTAACTACAATTTACGTTATAACGTAAACCTTTAACCAGACATCGGTTATAACCGATGTTTGAAGTCCGCGACCAAAACCATAACCGCCGGGAAATTTAAATCAGCGAACACAGTCGGAAATCAGACCAGATTCTTCAACTTTTTGCCTTATAAATTCACCCACAACCGTCTGCAAACCTTTTCGCTCAAAAACACACCTTTCCTCGGCGAAATTCCACTCGCCGGAATTTCCCTGCTCATCGCCGGAAAACCGATTTTCTTATTTCTGAACCTCACTGAGCCCCTGAAGCTTATACCGGAGATACCCATACTTTTTCCAAGCTTTCCGGAGACTTGCTGCTGCAAGACACCTGACGCCGGAGTTGATTGCTGTCGCCGGAGTTCTGCCGGAAAACAGAGGGTCCAGTTGGTATACCTTTTCGCTTATTTTTCTTTATCTTTTCACCCTTATCTCACTTTAATGGTCTGAAACACACTAATAAACTGATAAAAATCTTGAACCAGTCGATTTCCGATTCCTGGTTATATTTCAGTGAAGAAGACGATGAATTGTTATCATATAAGTTTAATATAAATCAGGATATTACTCGGGTTAGACACACAGTCCAGCGGTGGACTGTGTGCACGTTAAACATGCAAAGGTCTCGAGTTCGATTCCCGTCTCACACACGCTGCCTTAATAAAAATCATTTTTTGTTAAACTGAACCGGAGTCGCCACAATTATATGTTAAGTATATTGATAACCGGAATAATAACCAAGTTAGACACACAGTCCAGCGGTGGACTGTGTGTTTGTTTATATCACTGGTCACGAGTTCGAGTCCGGTCTTCTGCACCGACTCGGACAGTTATCTCTTCTTTTTAAATAAGGCAGAAAAGGAAATAACAAATTAGTATTTAAGTATAATAAAAATCGAATTATATAACATGTTGAACACACAGTCCAGCGGTGGACTGTGTGTTAGATTAAACCACAGGTCCCGGGTTCGAGACCTGTGGAGTGCAAGTCCGGTTCGCTTAAAACTGTTTTTAAAATAAAATGATTTTCGGTTTAAATTAATTAATATATATATATAATTAAAATCAGATATATAACGGGTTAGACACGTAGCTCAGTTGGTAGAGCTGCGTGCACGCGTACGAGAGGTCTCGGGTTCGAGCCTCACTCAGCGCACAATAATATGCCATCGAACCGGTCAACGGTCAGGTAAACGGTCAACGGGCCGGTCAACGGTCAGAAAAAAATAAATTTTTTTATTATTTTTATTTAATTATTTTAATTAAGAATCAATTATAAATACTTAAAAATAACATTTTTAAGGTTAGAAAATAGCCTCAAACTCACAAAAATACACCCAACAATCCTACTAAAATAGTTTAATAAAATCCGTTTACTTACCAAACCATAATGCGATTTATCTGGGTTAAATCTCACTCGTGGTTAAAACCACTTCGCGTGCATTCAACGTCATCAACCGAACGCACCCACTGTGAGTAAATCTTACAATTCCCCCTTTTAAATTACACGTTTTGGGGTGTGTCATGTGTTATGAAAATAATAAATTTATTTATTTAAACTTGTGCCATACCACATCATGACTTAAACTTAGATTGTTTCTATTGTTGTGATTTACTTATATTCCTTTTGTCAAATTACATGAAACTCATACATTAAGCCCATCAGTTCCTCGTGGAAGACGAGTTGAACAACGCGTGCTACAAATCAAATTCATTATTGTGTATGTGTATATCATTGAGTTTGTATTGTTTGTAGTTGTGTCATTCATATTATCATGGTTATGCAATTCATTCATTAGGCCCCTCAGTTCCTCGTGAGAGACGAGTTGAGCATCGCGTGCCTTTAATTGTTCCATTATTGTTCATGAGTGTTTCATTTAACATCTTATGATTGTTGATTAAGTTACATCTATTTTTACTCATGTTTGGTTGTGCACATATTTCATAATCAAGTTAAATAAATTGTTCAAATGTTTTCCATAGGATTCACTCGCCAACATTATGTTGATCCAAAAACCCTTTTACACATGATACAGGTGAACAGGTTGAAGCAAGGAAAACATAGGATATGCCTTAGAAGAGAATCAAGAAGTTTAGATTGTTAGTTAGAACAGTTGTAACCTTTATTGTAAATTTCCATTTAATTTGTATTAATGAATATGAAACGCTTAATAAATGTCATGAGCTTTGATGATAACCCAATCATGCCCCGATCACCTTATCTGCTGCGGGTCGGGGTGTGACAAAAGGCCCAAGCTTCTCGGAGCCAAAATCTATCACGCCCACGGCCAAGGCTAAGTCTAAACGCAAGAAGCCCATGGAGGTTGAGGAAGACGACCTCTAGGCTGAAAGGCTGATCCACGACTTAATTACTGAGGTAAGGATCCTTGATCCATTTCTGTTACTGTTGCTCTTTAGTGATGGATCCTTGATGTTGACTATATGTATTACCCTTTTGTAGAGGTTTGTCCGCTTGAAGGCCCATAAGGACAAGAGTCTGGCTGAGGCTAAGGATTATCTAGCTGGCCTTCACTCTAACGCTGCCGCTAAGGATAAGAAGATCTCCCAGCTAGAGAAGGAGAACAAGTTCTTGGAGACGAAGATCTTGGAGGCTGACATGCAGGCTAATAAGGTGGAGATGGAAGCAACTGAAGAAGCCAAGCTATGTGCTGGTTGTGCTATCCTTCAAGCTAGGATCAAGATTTTCCAGGAGGCAATGGACCCTTACTTTGATCGGTCTTCTTGGGACTTAGTTGAGTGGAAGCAGAGACTCCTCAAGCTTAGTGGTGAAGCGGAGCTAGAGCCGGTGAAGTTGCTGGAAGCTAGAACTAGCGGGGCAAAGGAGCTGGTTAAAGCTGCTGAAGGTGAAGCTGGTGAATGTGGAGAAGCTGCGGTAGAGACCGCTCAAGTGGGCAATGAAGGATAATTTAGATGAGGCCTGAGCCCACTTTTTATGGTTTATGTTGGTGGTTTGGTTCCAAACAATTTGGGTCTGTAAGTTTAAACAATAGTTCTAGGTTTAAGGATCACTGATCCTTCAGACCATAGGGTTGGCAAAGGTGGATGGGTCCTTCAGTTTGTGCAGGATGAAGCCTTTACACCCCTCACCTTTATTTTCCTGCGTTTTACTTTCTGCACAAAACTATAACCGTTAGATAACCCTGTCCGGCTCGGGTGGATGGTCCACATTTTGCTGGTGAAGCTCAGGCTGGGCGCTTTTAAGACCTATTAACGGTTTAATAATATTAGACTTTTCAACTATGCTTAGTGTTGTGCATTTATTTTTTAACGTTCCAATTAGATATGCTTGTGTTCCCATATTTAAATAGATCACATCTGAAGATCATCAGATTTTCCTTATAAAAACTTTTGAAAATTCTAGGTTGTCATCTATTTGCCAATAATAAGTTTTAAAGAAAACCTGACTAGATATGAAACATATATCTTCTTAACTGAAAGGTTTAAAGTGTGATTTATTAAACTAAAGGAAAAACATACTAGAGAATCCAAGTTAGGATTCTATATCCTTTAGATGTACCAAAGTTCTAACAAACCAAAGAAATTATTTAGAGTGTAACGATCCAGGATCCTTTCTCAACATAACTTGTGGGTCCTTAACGCTTCAAGAACCTGTCAAGATAAACTTGGACTAAGCCAAATATATTGGGTGCAAGCCCATATAAACGGGGGACAAGCCCAAACAATACTAGTGTCTTGCCTAAACTGGGGACAAGCCCACTTAAATGACATGAAAATGCCAAAACCTTAGCTAACGTGAAGACGTTAGAAACCTTAGCTAATGTGAAAACGTTAGAAAACCTTAAGATAACGGATGTATGGTCATTATACATGAGATCCTACATATGGCCAAAATCAATGAAATTTTCAGCCACCAAGCGTGTACTGGTCCCATTGCCTCGAACCATACTTGGAAACGTGCGCTACTTGCGGGGTGTCAAAACCCAATTCGTGCGAAAGGTGAAAACCTTTAAACCTTAGAAGGTAAAAGATACCTTAAACGTGGGAGAGAGGTGGCCAACCCCTTAATCCACTGCTAAATATGTTAAACATTTCAACAAAAACTTAAAACTTGGTAAATTGGATGTTAAGTATCTAACACCCTTCTCTTATGACAAATAGAAGTAAAGAAAAACTTAACATAAAGTGTTACCAATGCAAGGATCCTGAATCCTTATGGATCCTTGATCCTAATCACATAAAATATTTCTGGAGATGAATAGCATTCCAGGCCCTTGGTAAGAGATCACCTTCTATGGTTAATAGATGGTATGCCCCCTTTCCTACTTCTATTTCAATTGTAACATTTGTCGAAAATGGGTTTTACCAAACCCGCTCCGTTTGTAATCGAATATCAAGTTATAAATGTGTTGTTGCCTATTTATGTTTATTTTGATTTTTAATGATACATAATTAATAAACAAACCAAACTATAAAAGTTATAATTGATAAAAAGTATAAATAAAGTAACTAAAAATAAAATGGGGCTGCCGGGACTCGAACCCGGGTCAGCCAGGTTGTGAACTTCCAAAGACTTAACACACACACACATAACCACTCCGCCACTTGTTTGTTTTCTGTCATCTATGGGAAACAAAAAATCTTATAGTCAACCATAAATCAACCGGTTACGCCAACCGTAACTGAAATCGGTCACCAAACGTCCAAAGACGTTTGATTCCTCGCGGTTCACTGAGTTTAACCGATACACCGACAATTCCAATCAATTTTGCTTTGAATGAAACTTGAATTCGGGAGTGAATCGGTTAATAACCGAAAATTTTCAATTCTTGGATTACTTCAATCTTTGTCCTCTCTCGCGACTCAAAATACTCTGCAAGACCTCCAATTACATTTCCGCACACTTTTCAGTCCACCGGAGAAGCTTTTTGAACTCGCCGGAAAGTTTCTGCAGGTCGCCGGAAAACCGTATTCTTCATCAAAACGGTAAGTCTTTCAATACCGTCGTGGTCTATCGATTGTTAAGCTATTTCTAACTCGGACCTTTCAATTGAAATCGAACTCAGACGCTGTTATCAGATAATTCCAGTTCGCCGGAAAATTTCTGGAAATCCTTATTTTCAGCTGTGAAACGGTATGGACATTTAAACACCCTGTTAACGCTTGTTTAGCACTTCAATTCCACGTTTAGCTAATCAAAACGAATAATTTGCTTGCTCATTGAAGTTCATAAAAAACAGAGCCGACGCCCTGCCGGATTTCTGGGTTGAATTATTCCTCCGGTATGTTTGTTTCCAACACAGTCTTTGTCATTTCATCTCAGTCTTATGAATGTGTTAATCGTTTTAAAACAAGAAAACAGAGGGGTAATCGGCTGTCTGTAAAAACTAACGGAGAAGATGAACTGTGCTAACATTATAAGGATAATTAAAATTGGTATTTTAAACGGGTTAGAACACAGTCCAGCGGTGGACTGTGTGCAAATAATACGCACACGCCGCGAGTTCGATCCCTTGATACACGCACCCTCTATGTAATAAAAACGTTTTATTTTTCTAACTGAACCGGGTTAATTTACGTTAGTTGTTAAGTATAATAAAAATTTGTATATTAACCAAGTTAGACACACAGTCCAGCGGTGGACTGTGTGTAACGTTAAAGCACAGGTCCCGGGTTCGAGACCTGTTAGTAACACCGGTTCGATGATTTAAAATGTTTTTGAAAATAAAAGAATTTTGGATAAGCTGAGTTAATATATAAGTATAATTAAAAACGAATTATTTCGGGTTAGACACGTAGCTCAGTTGGTAGAGCTGGTGCACGCGAACGGGAGGTCTCGGGTTCGAGCCTCACCCAGCGCATTACAATTACACAATAAACCGGTCAAACAGTCAAAGTAAAAAAGTCAACGGTCAACCCAAAAAGTCAACATATTTTTATATTTTCAATTATTTATTTAATTTAAAAATCAATTAAAAATACTTAAAAATAATGTTTTTAAAGATAGGAAATAGCCTTAAACTCGCAAAAATATATCTAAAAATTCTATTAAAATCCTTAATAAAATCCACTCATTTACTATATTTTCCGTTATTATTTAGGTTAGTTAATTCTCGTTGTTTCGCTCTTACAACTCGTGCGCATCTCACATCTCCAATCAAACGCACCCAATGTGAGTGAATCTTTACAAATTCCCTGTTTTTAATCACGTTTTGGGGTGTATCATGTGTCTTGCTATTTAATATATTTCAATCATTGTGCATACATCATATCATGAACAAATGTGTATTCAGTTTGTTTCAACTGTTTGTGTGGTTATTGTTAGATTAAATTTTATTATTTCAGTACATGCAATTTCATAGGTCCGCCGCTCCCCATTACATTATGAGCGTTGAGCATGTTCCCCATTACATTATGAGCGTGAACCTGGCGTGACAACATACGATCGGCTCCGTTTGATTGAGCCTTGATCGCACAGACATTTATCATTTTCAGTACATGCATACGATCGGCTCGTTTGATTGAGCCTTGATCGCACAGTTACATTCATGTTATTTATTGTATGATGTTGGTATGTTAATGTATGCTATCATATGTTATTGTATGTTATAGTTGTGATTGCTATTGCTACTGTTTGATTATTTACATTTGCTCACTTATGATTATGCACAATTTTTCATTGATAAACTAACAAGAAAATCAATAATAAATGTTTATCTAACGAGGTTCACTCGCCAACTTATGTTGACCCAAAAACCCCCATTTTTACACATGATACAGGTGAACAGCTGCAGCAAGAAACACATAGGATTGGCCTAGAAGAATAAAATGATTTAGAGCTTGGAATTGTTTTGTTTGGTTATTTTCTTTGTATTGTATGGACATGTTTGGATTATTGGGAATGTAATTTTGACTTTAATAAATATGAAACATATTAGGGAAACATCATGAGCTTTGGTGATAACCCAATTATGCCCGACTCTTATTCCGCTGGGGTCGGGGTGTGACAGATTGGTATCAGAGCCATGACTATAGGGATATAGGATAGGTTATTAGACCCTTAGAGCCTATACTATAGTTGATTAGAAATTTTTAAGATTTTGTGTGTTACATGCCAAATTTCATGATGTTTATATGTTTTAAGTTAAATGTTACATTCAATGTTATGCAAGCATGTTCATAAAGTATATATTATCATATAATGCCTATCATGAATCATATTCTCATAACATATCATATTCATGAAAGCACACACCACATCATTTTCATGATTGCTTTTACAATGATTTTTGTGTTTTCAAATCTCATCAAAGTGAGTTCTCATGACGGGCATGTAGTAACTGGAAGGGTACCAGTACCGGTAGTCGGAACGTCCTGTCTAGGCTGGCATTCGTATAAATCCAAAATAAAGGACCAATTTGCCTACCTGGGGACTAACGATGAGAGTACGAAGTACCTATTAGGCCAAAGCATGCTATACCAAACGTCGTGTGAGCTAACCCCACTTTGAGTTGTCATTGTGTCTACACCTAGACACATTCCGACCATACATCTCGTAAACATATTTTGTGGTTTGCATTCGGGTGATGCGAGTGTTAAATCGCCAATACTAATGTGAATCCTACCAAGCCAATAGTCATGGGGGCCCACATGACTATACAGGTGAAGGTATGGGGGACATTTGAGGCCCAACATGAGCAAACCCAAGACATCCTATGGATGTAGTTGCATTATTGATATTTATGTTATTTTCATTTTCTTAAAGACACATGACACCTAAAAAGACTCCATTAACTCACAATCTTCTTATGTATGTTCCTGTAGATGTCGGCTAAACAACAACGAGGGGGTAAAAGATCAGGAAGGTCTCACGAACGTTTGGCCACACAAATTGCAAAACAAATGGCCGCGGTACTTCCTGACATTGTGGTTCAAGTACAACAAGCTCTCGCCACAAATCCCACTAATCCTCCCCAACAACATGACCAGAACATCGACAACCCTCCTACCAGCAAGTGCTCATACAAACATTTTAAGTCTTGCGATCCTCCTAAATTTGAAGGGACCGAAGGTGTCACTGCTCTCCTCCATTGGTTTGAGGAAATGGAAAACACCTTCCTCAACTGCGATTGTCCTGAGGATCGCAAGGTTCGATACGCCACCGGGAGACAATTTGGGGTAGCTCTCACCTGGTGGAATACTGAAAAGGGGAAGAGGGGAATTGATGATGCAATGGCCTTAACATGGGAGGAGTTAAGGGAAATCATGACTAGGCGTTTCTGTCCTAGGAGTGAAATTAAAAAGTTGGAGGACGAATTTCATTCTTTAAAGCAAAAGGAGGGAGATCATACCACCTATAACAAGAGGTTCTTAGAGTTGAACCAAATGGTCCCTAATTTGTTTACCCTAGCTTATCGTTTGATCGAACATTATATTCGAGGACTTCCCTCGAAAATTCAAGATTCAGTTCTCGGCACTTCACCAGCAACACTTGAAGCTGCTATGGAACTAGCCACTGAACTGACCGAGAATCGAATTCGCAACGGTAAGTTTAAAGAAGAGAAAAAGAAAGCCCCTGTTGAGGGTCAAACTTCAAACCATTCCATCTCCTCCTCTAAGTTTGCTAACAAGAGGAAGCGCAACACCAGAAACTTCGCTGTTACACAAACCAATTTCCCTATTCCTGCTGCACCCATTACCCAAGTCGCCCCTTCACCTGCACCATACAAAAGACCATACTCTGGCCCGTTACCAAAATGCAACCGTTGCCAATACCACCATTCTCCTGATCATCCTTGCCAATATTGCACCGCCTGTGGTCGCGCAGGTCATACTGTTCAAACCTGCCGCATGCCTCAACGAACGAACCGCCACCAGCCTTCAACCCAAACCCACCAGCAAATAATCGGTCAGGCCCAACAACCCCTACTATTACCACCTACCCAACATTTAGCCCAAACATATTACCAACCCAACTATCCTATGTACAACCTATGCGGGCTTGCTACAATTGTGGAGACCCAAGCCATTTTAGAAACACTTATCCAAGGCTGGTAAACATTATTCATGCTCAGGCCCAAGCCAATCCAGTGAATCAAGCGAACCAAGCTCCTCCACCTGCAAGAGGAAGAGCTTTCAACATCAACGCTAATCAGGCTAGAGCTGACGGCAATGTGGTTAACGGTACGTTCCTTATAAATGGTAGATATGCATCCATGTTGTTTGATACTGGCGCGGATAAAAGTTTTGTGTCCTTAGAGTTTGAACCTATCTTAAACCAAAATCGTGATAAGCTCATGGAATCCATAACAGTAGAAGTTGTAGACGGGAAACCGGTCTCATTAAACTCTATTATACGCAACTGTACACTCACCTTAAACGACCACGACTTTTCAGTTGACCTTATTCCTATGAAGCTGGGAAGTTTTGATATCATAATTGGTATGGACTGGCTCAGTCAACATCAGGCAGAAGTTGTATGTCGCGAAAAGTTTATACGTATTCCTCCTTCAAACGGTCAGACTCTTCGAATCTTTGGAGAAACCTCGTCGAAAGGGCTCAGCTTAATGTCTTGTCTTCAAACTCAAAAATATCTTCGCAAGAATTATGTCGCGTTTTTAGCTCATATCATCAAAAAGGGAACCATGGAGAAGAAACTTGAAGACATTCCAGTAGTAAAAGATTTCCCGCAAGTTTTTCCTGACGACATTTCAGGACTTCCTCCAGTTAGAGAAGTCGAATTCCGTATTGATGTTATACCTGGTGCTACACCAGTTGCAAAGTCTCCTTATAGGTTAGCCCCCTCTGAAATGCAAGAGCTAGCCAGTCAATTACAAGAGTTGACTGACAAGGGATTCATACGTCCTAGCTCCTCGCCTTGGGGTGCACATGTCCTTTTTGTAAAGAAGAAAGATGGATCGTTTCGCATGTGCATCGACTACAGAGAACTCAACAAATTAACAATCAAGAATCACTATCCATTACCTCGCATTGATGATCTTCTTGACCAACTTCAAGGTGCCAGCTGCTTTTCAAAAATCGACCTTCGATCTGGCTATCATCAACTTAGAGTGCATGAAGAAGACGTCCCAAAGACTGCTTTCCGAACTCGTTATGGTCATTATGAATTTATGGTCATGCCATTTGGTTTAACCAACGCTTCAGCTGTCTTCATGGATTTAATGAACAGAGTCTGCAAACCTTTTTCTCGATCGTTTTGTTATAGTCTTCATCGACGACATCCTCATTTATTCAAAGTCTGAGTCTGATCATGAACGACATCTTCGACTCATCCTTACACTTCTAGAGAATGAAAAGCTTTACGCCAAATTCTCCAAATGCGAATTCTGGTTAAAAGAGGTGCAATTCCTCGGACATGTAGTCAATGACAAGGGAATACATGTCGACCCCTCAAAGATCAAAGCGGTACAAGAATGGCAAGCGCCACGTACACCAACTAAAGTAAGATCTTTTCTTGGTTTGGCTGGTTATTATCGTCATTTCATTTCAAACTTCTCTCGCATTGCTGTACCACTCACGGCTTTAACTCATAAGGGAAAACCTTTCATATGGGGACCCAAGCAAGAAGAAGCCTTCCAAACCCTTAAACAAAAACTCTGTGATGCACCAATCCTCACTCTTCCTGAAGGTTGTGATGACTTCATGGTCTATTGCGACGCATCAGGGCAAGGATTAGGCTGTGTTCTAATGCAAAGAGGAAAGGTTATAGCTTATGCTTCGAGACAACTCAAGACTCATGAGAAGAACTACACCACCCATGACCTAGAACTTGGAGCCGTTGTGTTCGCTCTTAAGATATGGAGACATTATATCTATGGTACTAAGTGTGAAATATACACTGACCACAAGAGTCTTCAACATATCTTCAATCAAAAGGAGTTAAACATGAGGCAACGAAGATGGGTTGAACTTCTAAATGACTACGACTGTGAAATTCGGTACCACCCTGGCAAAGCAAATGTGGTGGCTGATGCACTTAGTCGAAAGGGTTATGCGAACTCCATTCGTCTTCTATGTTCGCAAATCATAACTGACATTAAAGATCAAATTCGAGAAGCCCAACATGTTACAGTAACGGAAGATGATGTACGAAAGGAGCTGTCCTGTGGAGCTGAACTTAAAATTGAAACTAAATCTGACGGTATTCTGTACTATCTAGATCGTATATGGATTCCTGACCACAACAATCTTCGTGAAATTTTTATGAATGAGGCTCACAAAACACGATACTCTATACACCCAGGAGCCGATAAGATGTATCAAGACCTTCGATACACCTATTGGTGGCCTGGAATGAAAAAGGATATTGCTGTTTTTGTTTCTAAGTGCCTTACATGTTCCAAGGTGAAAGCTGAACACCAAAGACCCTCAGGACTTCTGGTCCAACCCGAAATACCTGTATGGAAGTGGGAAAACATAACCATGGACTTCATTACCGGGTTACCGCACTTCTAGTGGGTATGACACTATATGGGTAATCATTGACCGACTTACAAAATCAGCTCACTTTATTCCTATCCGTGAAGATTTCAAGAACGAAAAGCTAGCTCGTGTTTATATCAGCGAAATCGTAAGCCGACATGGTGTACCGTTAAGCATTATTTCTGATCGTGATGGTCATTTCACTTCACGAACATGGCAACCAGTACAAGCCGCTTTGGGTACGCGATTGGATCTCAGTACCGCCTATCATCCTCAAACTGATGGTCAATCTGAACGCACCATTCAAACTCTTGAAGATATGCTTCGAGCATGTGTCATAGACTTCAAGGGAAATTGGGACGCTCATCTACCATTAGTTGAATTTTCGTACAACAACAGCTATCATTCAAGCATCGGCATGGCACCTTTTGAAGCCTTATATGGTCGTAAGTGCCGATCTCCAGTATGTTGGCACGAAATTGGGGAAGCTCAAATCACTGGTCCGGAATTGATTCAAGAAACCACAGACAAGATCCATCAAATTCGAAACAATCTTCTAGCGGCTCAAAGTCGTCAAAAGAGTTATGCAGATAAACGACGGAAGCCTTTAGAGTTTAACATTGGTGATCATGTACTTTTAAAAGTATCACCGTGGAAGGGAGTAGTTTGTTTTGGTCAAAAAGGTAAGCTAGCACCACGCTACGTAGGACCTTTCAAGATACTCGAAAGAGTAGGACCTGTAGCATACAAGCTTGATCTACCAGAAGAACTCAACTGGATTCATCCCACATTCCACGTATCAAACTTGAAGAAGTGCCTCGCTGATGAAAACCTCCACATTCCTCTGGAAGATATTCAGATTGACGAATCTATGCATTTTATTGAAAGACCAGTAGAGATCATGGATTTCGGAGAAAAACGTCTACGACGAAGTCGTATTCCAATTGTTAGGGTACGCTGGGAGTCGAAACGGGGACCTGAGTTTACTTGGAAACGTGAAGACTCAATGCGTGAAAAATAACCCGCATCTTTTTCCTACTACTTCTACTACTTAAATTTCAGGACGAAATTCCTAAAAGTAGGGGATACTGTAACATTTGTCGAAAAGGGTTTTACCAAACCCGCTCCGTTTGTAATCGAATATCAAGTTATAAATGTGTTGTTGCCTATTTATGTTTATTTTGATTTTTAATGATACATAATTAATAAACAAACCAAACTATAAAAGTTATAATTGATAAAAAGTATAAATAAAGTAACTAAAAATAAAATGGGGCTGCCGGGACTCGAACCCGGGTCAGCCAGGTTGTGAACTTCCAAAGACTTAACACACACACACATAACCACTCCGCCACTTGTTTGTTTTCTGTCATCTATGGGAAACAAAAAAATCTTATAGTCAACCATAAATCAACCGGTTACGCCAACCGTAACTGAAATCGGTCACCAAACGTCCAAAGACGTTTGATTCCTCGCGGTTCACTGAGTTTAACCGATACACCGACAATTCCAATCAATTTTGCTTTGAATGAAACTTGAATTCGGGAGTGAATCGGTTTAATAACCGAAAATTTTCAATTCTTGGATTACTTCAATCTTTGTCCTCTCTCGCGACTCAAAATACTCTGCAAGACCTCCAATTACATTTCCGCACACTTTTCAGTCCACCGGAGAAGCTTTTTGAACTCGCCGGAAAGTTTCTGCAGGTCGCCGGAAAACCGTATTCTTCATCAAACGGTAAGTCTTTCAATACCGTCGTGGTCTATCGATTGTTAAGCTATTTCTAACTCGGACCTTTCAATTGAAATCGAACTCAGACGCTGTTATCAGATAATTCAGTTCGCCGGAAAATTTTGGAAATCCTTATTTTCAGCTGTGAAACGGTATGGACATTTAAACACCCTGTTAACGCTTGTTTAGCACTTCAATTCCACGTTTAGCTAATCAAAACGAATAATTTGCTTGCTCAGTTTGAAGTTCATAAAAAACAGAGCCGACGCCCTGCCGGATTTCTGGGTTGAATTATTCCTCCGGTATGTTTGTTTCCAACACAGTCTTTGTCATTTCATCTCAGTCTTATGAATGTGTTAATCGTTTTAAAACAAGAAAACAGAGGGGTAATCGGCTGTCTGTAAAAACTAACGGAGAAGATGAACTGTGCTAACATTATAAGGATAATTAAAATTGGTATTTTAAACGGGTTAGACACACAGTCCAGCGGTGGACTGTGTGCAAATAATACGCACACGCCGCGAGTTCGATCCTTGATACACGCACCCTCTATGTAATAAAAACGTTTTATTTTTCTAACTGAACCGGGTTAATTTACGTTAGTTGTTAAGTATAATAAAAATTTGTATATTAACCAAGTTAGACACACAGTCCAGCGGTGGACTGTGTGTAACGTTAAAGCACAGGTCCCGGGTTCGAGACCTGTTAGTAACACCGGTTCGATGATTTAAAATGTTTTTGAAAATAAAAGAATTTTGGATAAGCTGAGTTAATATATAAGTATAATTAAAAACGGAATTATTTCGGGTTAGACACGTAGCTCAGTTGGTAGAGCTGTGTGCACGCGAACGGGAGGTCTCGGGTTCGAGCCTCACCCAGCGCATTACAATTACACAATAAACCGGTCAAACAGTCAAAGTCAAAAAGTTAACGGTCAACCCAAAAAGTCAACATATTTTTATATTTTTAATTATTTAATTTAATTTAAAAATCAATTAAAAATACTTAAAAATAATGTTTTTAAAGATAGGAAATAGCCTTAAACTCGCAAAAATATATCTAAAAATTCTATTAAAATCCTTAATAAAATCCACTCATTTACTATATTTTCGTTATTATTTAGGTTAGTTAATTCTCGTTGTTCCGCTCTTACAACTAGTGCGCATCTCACCATCTCCAATCAAACGCACCCAATGTGAGTGAATCTTTACAAATTCCCCGTTTTTAATCACGTTTTGGGGTGTATCATGTGTCTTGCTATTTAATATATTTCAATCATTGTGCATACATCATATCATGAACAAATGTATTCAGTTTGTTTCAACTGTTTGTGTGGTTATTATTAGATTAAATTTTATTATTTCAGTACATGCAATTTCATAGGCCGCCGCTCCCCATTACATTATGAGCGTTGAGCATGTTCCCCATTACATTATGAGCGTGAACCTGGCGTGCCAACATACGATCGGCTCCGTTTGATTGAGCCTTGATCGCACAGACATTTATCATTTTCAGTACATGCATACGATCGGCTCCGTTTGATTGAGCCTTGATCGCACAGTTACATTCATGTTATTTATTGTATGATGTTGGTATGTTAATGTATGCTATCATATGTTATTGTATGTTATAGTTGTGATTGCTATTGCTACAGTTTGATTATTTACATTTGCTCAATTATGATTATGCACATTTTTCATTGATAAACTAACAAGAAAATCAATAATAAATGTTTATCTAACGAGGTTCACTAGCCAACTTATGTTGACCCAAAAACCCCCATTTTTACACATGATACAGGTGAACCAGCTGCAGCAAGAAACACATAGGATTGGCCTAGAAGAATAAAATGATTTAGAGCTTGGAATTGTTTTGTTTGGTTATTTTCTTTGTATTGTATGGACATGTTTGGATTATGGGAATGTAATTTTGACTTTAATAAATATGAAACATATTAGTAAATATCATGAGCTTTGGTGATAACCCAATTATGCCCCGACTCTTATTCCGTTGCGGGTCGGGGTGTGACATCAATTAGATAGGGGCTTTCCCATTTGGGTGCCAACTTGCCATCAGCCGGGTTTGTAGTATTCTGAAATGATTTCCTCAGAACCAAATCTCTAACTTGAAATCGCCTGATCCTGATGTTCTTATTTCCCTAGCCGTCCTTTGTTGATAATTGGCCATCCTTATTCTTGCTAAATCTCTGAGCTCATCCACAATATCCAAGTCTTGAGTCAGATTTTCCTATTTGTTTGAGGATCACGGATGCTTGTTCTGGCTGTAGGAACCACCAACTCTGTTGGGATCATAACTTCAGTTCAAAAGACTAAAGAGAAAGGAGTCCGCCCTATAGCATTCTTTGGAGTTGTCTTATCTGCCCAAAGGACATATGGCAACTCCTCAGCCCACTTTCCCTTCTTGGACCCAAGCTTCTTCTTCAAGTTGTTGATGATGATTTTGTTACTTGACTCTGCTTGGCCATTAGCTTGTGGATGAAATGGTGTGGATGTTATCATCTTGATTCCCCAACTGTCACAAAAGTTACTAGTTATACTCCCAATAAATTGGGATCCATTATCACATATAATTTCAGAAGGAAATCCAAATCTAGTAATAATGTTTCTCTTAATGAAGGATATAACTTCCTTTTCTCTGACTTGAACAAAAGCTTTTACTTTTATCCATTTGGAGAAGTAACCAGTCATGGCTAGCATAAATACTTTTCCTCCTGGTGCCTATGGGGGTTTGCCAACTATATCCATTCCCCATTTCATAAATGGCCAAGAGGAAATTATTGGATATAAAGGGTCTGCTGGTTGATGTAGGATGTTTCTATATCTTTGGCAAGCATCACACTTTCTTGCATACTCTACTCAATCCTTCTTCATTGTGGGCCAATAGTAACCTATTCTGAGGATCCTTGAGAACACTGCCCCCAGTATTGTTCCCACAGTCTCCTTCATGGAGTCCTTTAAGACTTCTTGGATTTCTGGATCCTCAATGCATCTCAAATATGGGCTTGCAAGAGGTCTTTTATATAAAATGCTATTTAATATAGTAAAGTGAGATACCTTAATTCTGAAGGCTCTAGGATTCTCCCCTTCGGGAATTTCCCCATTCTGAATGTAGTTCATGATTGGAAGGATCCATGATCCTGAATTTGGCTGCACATCACTTGGTACAATTGTAGTATCCTTAACTATTTGCAATGCTTCATTTTCCTCAATTGCGGGAAGAAGAATGTGGATAATGGGTATCCTCACGTCTTCTAGTATCTTTAAGGCTGATCTTAAATTCGCCAACGTGTCTGCCACAACATTTTCTTCTCTAGGTACCTACGTTATAATAAAAATCGAAAGCATTTGCTAATTTTTTTTGAAATTTTCTAAAAATTTAATTATCTCACCCTTCACAGCATATGAGCCATTATTATGGATAGTAATTAGCAAAGAGTCTATGTATACTTGAAGATACCCGATCCTCATCTGTTTAGCTAATTGCAAACTTGCTATTAGGGCCTCATATTCTGCTTCAGTGTTAGTGGTTTGGAATTCACATGCAATGGACTGGGGTATTATGTCCCCTTGTGGTGATTTAGTAGTATGCCTAGTCTAGTTCCTTCAACATTTGAGGCTCCATCTGTGAAGAGTATCCAAGGATCCTTGGTCTCCTCAAGTTGTTGAACCTCTAATTCAGCTTCCCTTTGTAGATCACTACTGAAATCAGCCACAAAGTCAGCCAAAGCTTGAGACTTGATAGAAGTCCTTGGTTCATATTTTATATCATATGCACTAAGCTTGACTGCCCACTTTACCATTCTTCCTAACACTTCGGTTTCCTAAGAACATTCTTCATAATGATAGTATGCGTTTCAAAATATGTCTAAGTTTAGTGGAAGCTATAATCAATGAAAGAATTAATTTCTCTAAATGAGAATACATGGCTTCAGCATCAAGAAGGCTTTTACTCACATAATATACCGGATGTTGTTGGCCTTCATGATCATTGACCAACATCGCACTTACTGCTTTACCTGAGACAGCTAAGTACAAGGATAATGGCTCACCATCCTCTTGTTTCATTAAGGCTGGTGCTGAGGACAGATAATCCTTAAGAGCCTTGAGTGCAGCTTCATGCTTCTCAGTCCACTAAAATTTCTTATTCTTCCTCAGGATATCATAAAAATCCTTGCACTTCTCTATGAACTTTGAAATGAATCTGTTTAGGGCCGCGATCCTTCTTGTCAGTCTCTAGACATCCTTAGCATTGGTAGGGATTTTATATTTACAATTTCCTTAATCTGCTTAGGACTTTCTTCAATCCCTCTCTTTGTCACCATGTAGCCTAAGAACTTCTCAGCTTTGACACCAAAGTGGCACTTGGAAGGATTCAGCTTCATGTTGTACTGATCAAGGATATTGAATGCCACTTCAAGATCCTTATGAGGATCCTCAGCTTTCTTGGACTTGACATGTCGTCTATATACACTTCCATAGTGTCTCCTATTTGCTCTTTGAACATCATATTGACCACTCTTTGGTAAGTGGCACATACTTTTCTCCGTCCAAAAGGCATCGCTATATAAAAGTATATGCCAGTAGGAGTCATGAATATTGTATCCTCTTGGTCAGACAGTTCCATCTGAATTTGTTGGAATCCAGAGGAAGCATCCATAAAGGTTAGCAATTCATGTTCCACTGTTGCATCCACCAAGGAGTCAATGTGTGGTAGTGGGAAGGATCCTTGTGACATGTAACACCCTGTACAATCATGTCCAATAGTATAGTGACACGTGTTGTATTTTAAATATAGTTTGTTAAAGACCAGTAAGGACTAAAAGCGTCAACATGCTCAAACTAAGCCTCTGAGTGACGGTCCGATGTCAACATGCCTAAATAACAAGCCTCTGAGTCACTGATATGTCAACATGCTTAAATCTTTAGCCTCTGAGTGAGTAATATGTCAACATGCTTAAAACTTGGCCTCTGAGTGACTAATATGTCAACATGCCCAACCTCTAAGTGACATCGGAATCACCATGCTTATAATAAGCCTCTGAGTGATCCTTTGTGAAGTCCTAACTCTCATTCGTGCCATTTGTTGGACGTGACGGTTCAATTTTGTAAATATGTGAAAGTTGGATGATGGAGGGATTAAAAGTGTCAACATGTTAATTTATACCTCTGAGTGACCTTTTAATGAACCGAGAGCTCGACAATGTCTGGGCATAATCCCGGGTATGCCAAGAATTGGCTAGGAGGGCTAAAAGTGCCAAAAAGGTGTTTAGAAAGGTTTTTATAAGCTTTAATAAGTTAAAGAGTTAAAAGTGTCAAACTTTGAAACTGGCCAAGGGGCGGTCGTGGGCCGCGAGAGACCTGGCCTGGGTCTCTCACGGGGCGCGAGAAGGGGTCTGCCGCAGAAAGGCTTGGTCCCCAAACAAAGCTCCAAAACCATTTGATCGAAACAATGGACTTGTAATCAGTTATGCCATGTTTTGGGACACTTGTAAGCTCCCTCTTACACCCCTAAACACCTGCCTTCACCTCCTTTGAGTTCTCCAACTATAAATAGGTGATCAATTCACTATTTGAACTTGCACCTTTCTAAATCACAACTCTTCTCCCACCTTGGAAGTTCCTAGCTAAAAGGAGCATCCAACTTAGTTCTCTTGCATTCTAGGAACCTCTTGTAAGTGTTCCTTGCTCTTGCATTTTTGTTTATAGGCTTTTATAGCCAAAAGTCAAGCATTTTTCGGAAAACGCTTTGACTTTTGGTTAAGACCATTATAGTCCAGCCATTGTTCGAAATGAACATGGCTAAGTGATCGTAATAAGGTAGGTGTTAGTCCCTATAAAGGGCACCTCCTGAAGATCACATTTGCTAGACCAATTGACGGGTCAAAGTTATGATATTAAAAAGTCAAACAGGCCATTTTTCGGAAAAATCATTAAATTGATCTTATATATGTTATGAAACCTGTTTTGAAACTTAAACAAGTTGGTAATAATTATTAGAACATGTGAGAACATGTTCGGCTTGTCAATTTCAGTTCTAGGGTCGGTTCACAACCGAAAGTCGTGAAGTTTGACTTCTTCTTTGACTTTCGATTCTGACCTGATTTAGATTAATTACCTACTGATCTAAAGTTGCATTATGATCATAATATAATGTAGCATAACCCTCAAAAGTTAAATTACATGATCATAATCAGAATCCAAGTTTATGCGCAAGTTCCATAATTATGTCATTTTTTTATCAAAATGCCCTTTTTGCATAAAACATGGTTTTAAATAGTAATGAACTTGAAATTGAGTTTTCTACTGATGTAATATTATAAGTAGGATTAATTGGGATGTTAAACCAAGTTATAAACTGAGTTTTTAAGCAAGTCCTTAAACAATGTCGATAAATGGCGATTTTAGCACTTGTGGCTCATAAACTAGTTTTAAGCAAATATCTTCAAGGTAAATATTTTATCTACTGAGATGTTATATTAAATAATATATCTAAAACATTTAAATCTGAACTTAACATCAGTTTTCGTGAAAATCGCATAAAGACGCCACTTTACGACATAAGCGTCGTTTCGGCGCATAATGTGGTTTTAAACCATATTAATTGACCAAGACTTGTTACCTACTGATTTTAAAACTTATTTTAAACATATTCACATTAGGTACATGTTGTAAACTCAGAATCCCAAATAATTTACAAACTATGTGTAAAATGACCAAAATGCCCCTTCGGTGCATAGTTTGGTCATAAAAGATAATTTACACATATAATTGACTTCCTACTGATAATATATCATAAATTAATTATTTTTCAGAATACTTATGATCATAATCTTAAATTATATTCAAGTTCCTTTTATATGGTATGAAATTACCAAAATGCCCTAATGAGGCATAGTTTCATTTTAAAACCTTAACGAGCATATAAGTTAATATCATATTGATATTTTAACTTATTTAAAGTATAATGGCATATTGAACTTGTCCATGACTTATCTGGTTACCCGGTATCGCTAATATGCGCACGGTTAAGTATATGTAATCATTTTTCAAAAATTAACCGAAACGGGTTTAACCTTATCATTTAAGTCTAAAAATCCAGAATGTTTATAATTTATCCATATTATACAAGTCAAGGTACTTGTTGGGATTAAACTACATTCTATCCAATCATCGTTTAATCTAGCGTCATACATTTTGATCAAGTACGCTAGTCAGTCTAAGTCAATGAATTAAATAAGACTGTTAGTATTTAATTGGTTAGTTTATGCCATAATCTAGACTAGAGACTTGTCGGTAAATGCTATCTGCACTTAGTCCTTTTGTGTACGGCTGAGTTATTAAAAATTAAAAGAAGACTAGCTCAGGTAAATAGTCTCGACTTATTTCCCTATACAGGCTTGGGTTACGGTAAATTATTACCGCTTGGTCGGAAATGGGATCAATCGAACGCCGGTTCGGAGATAGTAAATCCGCATATTCTATTTAAATCAGTTTTTTTTTGATAATTTAAACATCGGGGGTTAACTATCGTGTCCTGGATATCCTCGGCTCATTATAATAGAAATGGCCACGACCTTAGCGCGGGTGTAGGAATACACCCGATAGACGCTCAATTATGCATTCCCACAAGGTTGGGAGGAATTGACTCCTTCGTGAGTCCATGTGGTGTGTACGTTAATTGTGTCTCGATCTCCGTACCGGGCCCCGTATGTATTGACAAACATGTAAATATGTTAACAAGGTTGGACGGTCAATTAACCCAAGTTATAAGATTTTGTGCTGATACGCACTTAAAACATTTTTGAAATGTTTTCAAAATGTGTTAGTTGGGTGTATTTACCAGCGAAAGCTGACGTATTTTCAAAAGACTAATCTGCAGGTAAATACGAAAATAGGCCGGAGGTGCTCGGTAGTGATAGAGGATCTTGCAAATCCTAAATCTGCCCAAAGTCTATTTTATATTCTTTCCAGTACAATTTATGATCCGCCTGTGGATCTTCTATTACAAGCTTGTATATTATTTTGTATTTTCAAACATTCGGTTTGTAATAGTAATTTTACTCCAAGACTTCCGGTTTGCCGTGTTTAATTGACTATGATGATTATCAACTGACGTCACGATACTCCCCACCCGGGTCCACCGGTGTATGTATTTGGGTGGAAATCCGGGGTGTGACAGGTCTGGTATCAGAGCCAACGTTTGAGAGAATTAAACACTAGCCTTTTGTGTTAATCTCAAACTTACACGAACACATTCCATAGACTTCCGAGTCTAGGCATTGACCTAGGATTACTCATTTCATTATTAAGTTATTAGTATGTTTTGAATTGATTTTTTAAAGGAAAATGCTGCCACATGTACAAGGACAAAGTGGGAGAGGAAAAGGTCCAATGAGGGAGGACCATCGGGGCGCATTCCCCCTCAACCTCACAACTCAGATGCCTACAGTAATCAGGAGATTCGTCTCCATGGCAACCAGCGAGACGTTCTGTCTCTCATAGACACTCGCCCTCACATTCCCAAAATTCTTACCACTCTCACCACTCCTATCATTCACACCATACTCACCATTCTCACCATTCCCATTCACACTCTTACCATGAAAAATAACCCCAACCACTACTTTAACACACCTCCAGCTGATCAAAATCAGTTGGACCAGCCACACCCTATGACGAGGACTCCGACCCGGAGATGCCACCGTCGGGATTGAATATGCATCCCATTGAAATTTCAAGCGATTCGAACTCATATGCCTGATCGCCCTACCAAGGTACTAATGAGTGGGACCAATATTGGAATCAATTCACCTTCGCCCACACTCCTTCTTACCACTCTCAACCACCTCTTGTTTAAGAAGATGTCCACATGGAACTGGTGGACCAACCTCAACCACTACCTGAACCACCAAGAAGGAAGCGTGGGGCACATATGTCGGTACGTGCCGGACAAAGGTCGGGATCGCTGCCACCTTTGTCAAACTCCTACCCTACAATTCAAGAGGACCCACAAATAGGTGGACCCTCTAATTTTTCACCTATAGTGGAACCAACACTAACACCTGCTGCTCCACCACGACCATCGGGTTATACTAACCCAATTCCCACATATCCAGACAGTCTGGATATGATCCTTTTAACCCATCTACACCGGTAGACTATCAAGCATGGTCGCAAGACCCCTACATGCAGGCGGTTATGCACAACACACTTTACCTGTCCCCGTTCCCACCTACTTATCCCCAACTGGATATCCAACTTATGGGTACCAGTATCCGGTTATAAACCACCACACCTCCGCCACCACTTGAGGCCATTAATGAGGCCTTAGAAAGAATGAAAGAAATGCAGTAGCAGGCGGAGAAAATGGAGAAGAAGACAAACAAGTTCTTAAAGAAACTCACCAAGTTGGTCAAAGGAAAGAAGGACGAGTGAAGTCACTTCTAATTATATGTAGTTCTACGAGGACATTGTTATTTCTTTAGTCCCTGCATGGACATTTTTATTTCTTAAAAGTTCTTGCATGGACAATTTATTTCATTTTCTAGTATTATAATTTCTATTCGAAATTTAATGAAGTACTTTTGGAATTATATATATATATATATATATGTAATTCATCCTTTTGAAAACGAGCGCCTTGATTTTATTCGAAATTTATGCTATGCCATATAATTCCAAAAGGCCTTAATAGATTTGATTATGCCAAGTGGCGTAGACCACACATTGGCCAAGAAATGATAGTTAAGTACGAAGGGGTCTTCTATCAGGATAGTTAAAGGGAAGTTATCCTTCTATCTAGAGGTAAGGGACTAGGTCCAAACCTCCAAGGTCGTTAAGGTTGAAGGTGACGGGACCATTAATCAATCATTAAGGTACTCTTATGTAACATTAAGAAATGTTCATACTCTTAGTAGTGTGACTTGAGGAACCACACTAGCCATCTAAAGGCTGATATGCCATATACATTTGATATGATGTAGGCCAATGTGCCAAATTTATGTCCAACGGGACAGGCTGATATGTCATATACATCTTATATGATGTAGGCCAATGTGCCCAATTTATGTCCAACGGGACAGGCTGATAGCCATATACATCTGATATGATGTAGGCCAATGTGTCCAATTTATGTCCAAACGGGACAGGCTGATATGCCATATACATCTGATATGATATAGGCCAATGTGCCCAATTTATGTCCAACGGGACAGGCTGATATGCCATATACATCTGATATGATGTAGGCCATTGTGCCCAATTTATGTCCAACGGGACATGCTGATATGCCATATACATTTGATATGATGTAGGCCAATGTGCCCAATTTATGTCCAACGGGACAGGCTGATATGCCATATACATCTGATATGATGTAGGCCAATGTGTCCAATTTATATCCAAACGGGACAGGCTGATATGCCATATACATCTGATATGATGTAGGCCAATGTGCCAATTTATGTCCAATACGACAGGCTGTTATGCCATATGTATTATGTCCTAAGTGACAGGCTGATGAGCCATATGTATATATTATGTCCAATGTGACTGGCCAATGTGCCCAATTATTATGTCTATTAGAGACGAGCCTATGAACTATATGATTGTCAATTATGACAATGACAGTTGTGAAAATGCGATCCACTGTCCAATAATGTATGGACTACGTCCAAATTGTAATTTGCCTATGATGGTCCTATTAAGACCTAGGCCAAATATAGTTATGGTAAGCCTAACAGTTGTGATGTTATTCACACTAGTGTAGGCAGTGGATTGTTATATCCAATATTGAAAGCCGATATGGTTGATACGCCATGGCTAAATGAAGTTTTATTGGTATATAGAGACCAAGACTTAAAGAAGGCTAACTCAAATGAAGCACAAAGTAGCCACTGGAATGTTGAATATAACAAAGCCGAAAATAAAAATATTGATGATGATAATTTTCAAGCTCGCATTGATGCAGCTGTCGGAAAGGCCATGGGAAAGGCCATAGAAAAGCTAAGAGAGTCGAGTGCCACTCGTTCTAGACCCTTATCTATTCCACCATCTTCAGCTCATAGGGAGAGCTCCGTTCACTCTTCAAATGCGAAGAGTGAACCAAAGAAGGTAGATCTTACTGAAAAGTCCCGTTCTGTTAAGGACGGATGTACCTATAAGTATATTGTCTCCTGTAAACCCGAGACTTTAACGGGGAGAAAGGAGTTGTAGAGGCCCTAAAGTGGCTAGACGAGATGGAAACGATTGTAGATATTAGCAACTATGCTGATAAGGATGTGGTCAAGTACGTATCACAATCCTTCAAGGGCGACACCCTAATATGGTGGAAAGCCATGATTCAATCTACATGTAAGATACACCTGTATAATTTGGGATGGTCTAAATTTGTGGGCCTTATTAAAAAACTTACTACCCACCCCATGAGGTGGAGAAATTAGAGACAAACTTTTTGTCTCTTTCCATGAAAAACCTAGATTGTCGGAAATATGTTTCCGATTTCAATTCCCTATCTATGTTAGTTTCCTATTTGATTACCCGGAGCCCAAACGCATTGCGCGTTTTATAAATGGGTTGGCGCCCGAGATTAAGGGCATGGTAAAGGCTGCACAGCCTAACACCTATAGGTCTGCTGTAGACCTATCTCTTTCCTCACCCTTGATTTGGTAAGACAAAGGTCAGTTAGGACTGAAACTGACGGAAAGAGGAAGTGGGAGGATAATAACTCCCAAAGATTTAAGAAGAAAGGAAATTTTGGGTTCAAGAAGAACCAGCACGTGTCTAATGACAAATCTCTGTGCAAGAATTGTAAATATAGGCATTGGGACAGTGTAGTATAAATCCACAAACAAAACCCTGTGGTATCTACAAGAGAAAGGGGCATAAGACCTTAGATTGCAAGGATCTTAAGGATGCAGTTTGCTACAACTATAATGAAAAAGGGCATATAACATATAATTGCCCTAAGAAACCCAAAAGTAATGACACAAAGCCTGGAGAGGCCAAGAAGGGGAATGCCCGTGCCTTTCAAATGAATGCCAGGGAGGCCGCTAATGACAACGACGTCATAACAGGTACATTCCTCGTTAACAAGTTATTTTCAATTCGGGTGCGGATAAATCATTTATTGACCATAAGTTTAGTAAACTATTAAAGTTACCCATAAGAACTCTAGATAAAACTTATGAGATAAAACTCGCTGACGGAACATTAGAGATAGCATCTTCCATTCTTGATGGATGTTCTATATCCATTAAGAATCATTCTGTCCCTATCTCTCTTCTACCAATGAAATGGCGGGGTTCAATGTTGTCTTAGGCATGGATTGGTTATCTCATAACCAAGCCCGCATTGGGCCTGCGATAAAAAGCTCATCGAGATTAAGACCCATCTGGTGAAATGATCACCATCCCCGGAGACTCACACTATGGACTGCCATACAAGGTGTCACTATTTAAGGCATCCAAGTGTTTGAGGAAAGGATATGTCATCTACATGGCACAAGTCACTATAAATGATCTTAAACCAAATATGGAAGACCTCCCAGTCATCTCAGAGTATCCCGATGTATTCCAAGAAGAATTACCAGGTCTACCTCCAGACAGACAAGTGGAATTTAGGATTGATATCATACCAGGGGCAGCACCGTAGCTAGAACTCCATATAGGCTAGCACCTACTGAAATGAGGGAATTGAGGACACAGCTAGACAAACTCTTGGAGAAAGGCTTTATTCAGCCTAGTTCCTCTCCTTGGGGAGCTCCTATCCTTTTCGTTAAAAAGAAAGACAGTTCAATGCGAAAGTGCATCGACTACCGAGAGCTAAACAAGTTAACAATCAAGAATAAATATACTCTGCCCAGGATCGACGATCTTTTTGACCAACTTCAAGGGGCTAGTTATTTCTCCAAGATTGATTTAAGATCTGGATATCATCAATTGAAGGTTAGAAGTGAGGATGTTCCCAAAACTGCCTTCAGGACTCGATATGGTCATTTTGAATTCTTGGTGATGCCTTTTGGGCTCACAAATGCACCAGCAGCATTCATGGACCACATTAATAGAGTCTGCAAGCCGTATTTTGATAAGTTTGTCATTGTCTTTATAGACGATATACTTATCTACTCTCGTAGTCAAGCTGATCACGAGAAACATCGTAGGTGCATCTTAGAGTTGCTAAGGCAAGAGAAGCTTTATGCTAAATTCTCCAAGTGTGAGTTTTGGCTCAGAGAGGTCCAATTTCTTGGACATATGGTAAGTGAGCGTGGTATCCAAGTGGATCCCGCCAAAATTGAGGCAATAATGAATTGGGAAGTACCCAAGACCCCAATAGAGATACGTAGTTTCCTAGGACTGGCTGGTTATTACAGAAGGTTCATTAATCAAAAGTTGGTTAATTGGTTGTAGCATATCTTCTTTTATTATTTATCTTTCGTGTTTAAAAGTTTCGCAATTAACAAAACGGGCGCAAAAGTTTAAGAAGTTTACAATTAATAAATAACAATAATAATTAGTAAATAAAAATAAATAAATATATATATATAATAAAAGGGTAAAACCAGGATTCGAACCCGGGTCTTCTGTGCACACACACACATTAAACAGCACTGCACTTCACACACTTTAGTGCTGAATAGGAGAACATTTAAGTCTTATCAGGAATTCGCTTAAACCTACAAGTTCAGAACAATCAGGGTGGTAACCGCCCATTGGTTCAAGGGCAAAATCTTTGGCATACGTTTCAATCCTGCGAATAAACGGATATAACCGTAAATCTTTATCATTGTTAATCAAACTCAATTATAGGATCGACCGTTTAAATCGATAATTTTTATTCTGTTGTTTAAAAATCGAAAGCAAGATCACGGCTTAAGCAATCTATAAATACTCGATAGAAGGTAATTCCAAACTCGCACTTTTCCTCAAAATCTCAATCGCAAAAGTCATGCTCAAAGATTCATGTTCAATTTATTTCTATCGGTTTTGTCTCGCCGGAAAATTTACGTCGGAACACCACCTCGTCGGTAAACCACTTTGCTCATCTGTACGATTCTTTATAGTCATTGTTTTAGATTCAATTGTGATCAAAACTGACCATTTTATTAAAACTCGGTTTTTACCATCTAGGTTTGTCAGCGAAGGAGACGAAGCTTAACTGAGTATTTGAATAATCAGACTCAGTTTTTATTTGGGTTAGACACCCAGCCCAACTGGTTGGGCTGGGTGCAAACATTGTTGAGATCACGAGTTCGAGTTGTGTGTTCATTGTGGATATTATGTGGTTTGTGATTGGTTATATAAATACATATGTTCACTTATGATTCATGCACAATTTTTTTATTTAAACAACTAATATAACAAATGTTTAAATGTTTTACTTAGATTCACTCGCCAACTTTTGTTGACCCAAATCTTTGTTTTACGCATGATACAGGTGAACAAGCTGAAGAGAGAAACACATAGAAATGGCTCTAGAAGATTAAATAAAATTATTATGTTTTGAACGATGTTTGATTTTATTCGTGCTTGTATGTGTAACATCCGTCCAAAAACGGATTTACCAAACCCGCTCCGTTTATCAACCGAACAGTCAGTCAAATTTTTCGTTGCGAATTAAATGCCCAAAATAATTTTAAACGATCCGTAATCAATTATTATGCGGGGATATATATTTAGTTTTTGAAAATCTGTCAAAAATATCAAAATAAAAATGTTTTACTTTTGCCGGGTTTCGAACTCGGGTCTCTACCGGTTCAACCAAACACTTAACTCACACACCGTAAACCACTCCGCCACTTTGATTTTCTGTTAAGTAAATGGATTTATTAAATCAAATAATTATGTGCGGAATTCAAACTCGGTCAACTTGCGCCCAAACAGCAGTCGTCGGAAATCCCGACGACTTCGCCCATAAAACACGCTTTCGCTCAATTTAATCAATCAATTAACTCTCGACAGCTATAGCCAACGTCTGAAAACGCGTCATTAGCCATAATCGCCGGAGAACAGTTGACTTCGAATATAGACCGAATTCAGACCCCATTCATCTCGTTGCTACCCTATAAATACACCCACAACTCGCCAGAAGTCTTTCACACTCAAATCGCACCCTCTGTCGGCGAAAAATCACTCGCCGGAAATACTTGATACTTCGCCGGAAAACCGTATCAGTAATCTCTGAGCTTACTGAACCCCCTAAACCTTCACCGAAGTCACCCACCACCTTTGTAACCTTTCGGAAGACTCTCTGCTGCAAGAAGTTTGTCGCCGGAAAAAGGTTTCTGTCGCCGGAGTTCTGCCGGAAAACAGAGTATAACCAGTCGGTATATCTCACGCTTAAATTCATTCCCTTTTTACTTTTATCTCATTTGTAATTGATCATTAAACGCTAAAGAAACATGAATCAACATTTTGAACCAGTCCGTCGTCACTTCCGGTTAAAACCGGTGAAGAAGACGAAGTTCAGTAATGGTTAAGTATAATTAAAATCAAGATAATTACCGGGTTAGACACACAGTCCAGCGGTGGACTGTGTGCACTTTTAAAGCTATGGTCACGAGTTCGAGTATTGTCCCTCACACGCTGCCTTAATAAAAATCCCTTTTTCCACAAACTGAACCGGGTTGTTTTAAGTATATGTTAAGTATATTGATCACCGAGTTTATAATCAAGTGCGACACACAGTCCAGCGGTGGAGTGTGTGTCCGCTAACCCACAGGTCCCGGGTTCGAGACCTGTGGAGCACACCGGTTCTGAGATTTAATTCGTTTTTAATAATAAAGGATTTCTGTTAATTCTAATTAATATATATATGTAATTAAAATCGGATATATAACGGGTTAGACACGTAGCTCAGTTGGTAGAGCTGCGTGCACGCGTACGGGAGGTCTCGGGTTCGAGCCTCACCCGGCGCACAACAATATGCCTGAACCGGTCAACGATAGTCAAAAGTCAACTGTAGCAAAAATAAAATATTTTTTTATTATTTTTATTTAATTATTTTAATTAAAAATACTTAAAAATAACATTTTTAAGGTTAGAAAATAGCCTCAAATTCACAAAAATACACCCAACAATCCTACTAAAATAGATTAATAAAACCCGTTTACTTACCGAACCATTATGCGATTTATCTAGGTTTAATCTCACTTGTGGTTAAAACCACTTCGCGTGCAATCAACGTCATCAACCGAACGCACCCAATGTGAGTGAATCTTACAATTTCCCCTTTTAAATTACACGTTTTGGGGTGTGTCATGTGTTATGAAATAATTAATTTATTTATTTAAACTTTTGCCATACCACATCGTGACTTAAACTTAGATTGATTTATTGTTGTGATTTACTTATATTCCGTTTGTCAAATTACATGAAACTCATACATTAAGCCCATCAGTTCCTCGTGGGAAACGAGTAGAACATCGCGTGCTTCAATTCAAATTCATTATTGTTCATGTGTGTTTTCATTGAGTTTATATTGTTTGTAGTTGTGTTATTCATATTATCATGTTTATGCAATTCATTCATCAGGCCCCTCAGTTCCTCGTGAGAGACGAGTTGAGCATCGCGTGCCTTTAATTGTTTCCATTATTATTCATGAGTGTTTCATTTAACATTTTATGATTGCCGATTAAGTTACATCTATTTTTACTCATGTATGGTTGTGCACATATTTCATAATCAATTTAAATAAATTGTTCAAATGTTTTCCATAGGATTCACTCGCCAACATTATGTTGATCCAAAAAAAAACCTTTTTACACATGATACAGGTGAACAGGTTGAAGGAAGGAAAACATAGGATATGCCTTAGAAGAGAACCAAGAAGCTTAGACTGATAGTTAGAAGATGTTGTATAATTTATTTCCATTAAATTGTATTAATGAATATGAAACATATAATAAATGTCATGAGCTTTGATGATAACCCAATTATGCCCCGATCACCTTTTTCGCTGCGGGTCGGGGTGTGACAGATTGGTATCAGAGCCATGACTATAGGGATATAGGATAGGTTATTAGACCCTTGAAACCTATACTATAGTCTGCCTAAATTTTTAATTGATTAGGTGGTTACATACAAACTTGTGATATTTATTTGTTTCATATTTGTTTACATTTCAGTCAAGCATACATGCTCATTCATTATACATATATACATATATCGATGTTCATGTATTCAATTTATTTTCATACTCTCAGTATCCAAAGATTTTATGCAATTTTCAAATCTCATCAAAGTAAGTTCTGCGACGGGCATGTAGTAACTGGAAGGGTACAAGTACCGGTAGTCGGAACGTCCTGTCTAGGTTGGCATTCGTATAAATCCAAAATAACGGACCAGTTTGCCTACCTGGGGACTAACGATGAGAGTACGACGGACCTATTAGGCCAAAGCATGCCACACCAAACGTCGTTCGAACTAACCGCACTTTGAGATGTCACCGTGTCTACACCTGGACACATTCCGAACATCACACGTTGTATACATATCTCTCGATTTTCTCCGGGTTTTGTGAACGCAACCAGGCAGAAACCGTGCGAACCATATGAAAAACCGGTATTCATGGGGGCCCACATGATTACACAGGTAAAGTATGGCGGCATGAAGGGCCTAACAGCAAGCAAAACCCAAGACATCCTATGGATGTAGTAGATTTATTTTTCTATATTTATTTTATGAACGTTCAATCCCAAACCCGACCCACAATCCCAAAGGCATCCAACTCATACTCTTGACATGTATTCCTTGTAGATGTCTTCTAGCCTCGCTCGTAGGAAAATGAGAGCAGGAAAAGCCCGTGAACGCATGGCTACCCAAATCGCTCAACAAATGGCTGCCGTAATACCCAATATTATAATCCAAGTTCAACAAGCACTTACCAATAATCCCATCAATCAAGCAAACCAAAACATTTTCAACTCTTCCCCAAATACCACTAAATGCACCTACAAGCATTTCAAATCATGCGACCCTCCGAAATACAAAGGGACTGAAGGCGTCACCGCTCTCCTCCATTGGTTTGAAGAAATGGAGAACACATTTCTAAATTGCGATTGCCCTGACGATCGCAAAGTGCGATATGCTACCGGTCGATTATATGGGATAGCACTTACTTGGTGGAATACAGAGAAGGCCAAACGAGGTGTTGAAGATGCTATGTCCTTAACTTGGAACGAATTGAAGGAAATCATGACCAGACGATTTTGCCCAAGGAGCGAAATCAAGAAGTTAGAAGATGAATTTTACTCATTGAAGCAAATAGAAGGAGACCACATCACCTACAACAAAAGGTTCCTCGAATTACATCAAATGGTTCCCAACATGTTCACTCCCCTCTACCGTTTGATCGAGCACTACATTCATGGTCTTCCGTCAAAGATTCAAGACCCTGTAATAAGTACCAAGCCTGCAACTTTGGAAGCAGCAATGGAGCTAGCAACAGAGCTCACCGAGAACCGAATCCGAAACAAAGACTTCAAGGAGGAGAAGAAAAAGGATAAAGCATCGACTGAAACCTCCGACTCCACTCAACCCGAATCCCCTTCTCAACCCAATCCTAAGAGAAAAAGAGTCGGGCGACTCTTCGCTGCTACTCAACGAAATCACCCAGCTTTTCACGCCATACCCATCCGAGCTATCCCAATCACCCAAGCGGCACCCAACTCAACTTACCCAAATAAGAAACCATATCTTGGACCTCACCCTCGATGCAACAACTGTTTTTATCACCATCCCCTTACCCTACTTTGTCGTCTATGTACAACTTGTGGACGCTATGGTCATTTGAGCAATGTTTGTCGCACCTTTCAAGACCAAACCTCTTCCCCTACTCAAAACATGGCCCAAACTTATCATCAACCCCAATACCCCATGTTCCCATATGCTCGAGCTTGCTTCAATTGTGGCGACCCTACCCATTTTAGGAACACATGCCCTCGTTTGGTTAACATCATAAACGCCCAAGCTCAAGCAAACCCAGTTAACCAAGTAAACCAAGAAAACCCAACCACTATGCCACCAACAAGAGGAAGAGTCTTCAATATCAACGCCAATCCTGTCGAAGATAATGACGGCCCAAACAAAGATACGCAGCTAGTCCTTTTCGCCGAAGATCCAGATTCAACTCCTATCGTTTAGTTTTATGTTTTTCCATGTGTAGACTGTTAGAGAAATTATTGGATATTATATATATTGTTTTCAGTACATGCAATTTCATAGGCCGCCGCTCCCCATTACCTATGAGCGTGAGCTGTTCCCCATTACCTATGAGCGTGAACCTGGCGTGCCCACATTTATTTTCATTATCAGTACATACATACGATCGGCTCCGTTTGATTGAGCCTTGATCGCACATACATTTTTTCATTACCAGTATCTTGTGGTTGTTGTGTTTGATATAAAGTCGCATAGAACTAATCATAACACGCGGATAAAGTCAATGAGAATTTGACAAGAATATGGTGGATACGCCGCTGGTACTTCCTATATATAAGTATTCTTGTCAAAGGATCAGAGGCAATATCTGGCGATTATGAGAGGTTCCATGCATAGGCTGTTTGTGTGGTTAAGTTATTCATTTTCAGTACATGCAATACGCTCGGCTCCGTTTGATTGAGCCTTGAGCACACAATTTCAATTTCAGTACATTCAATACGTTCGGCTCCGTTTGATTGAGCCTTGAGCGCACATCCATTTCATTTTCAGTACATGCAATACGATCGGCTCCGTTCGATTGAGCCTTGATCACATAGATATATTTCATTTCAGTATTTTATGTTTGTTGTATTGGTTGTAGAGTTGTAGGACTAATCATAATTCACTGATAAAACCAATGAAAATTTGACAAGAATATGGTGGATACGCCGCTGGTACTTCCTATATATAAGTATTCTTGTCAAAGGATCAGAGGCCTTATCGGACGGTTATGGGAAGTTTTATGTAGGATTTATTAGTTTCTTGGTAACTAATCATAACTTGTGGATAAAACTAATGAAAATTTGGCAAGAATATGGTGGATACGCCGCTGGTACTTCCTATATATAAGTATTCTTGCCAAAGGATCAGAGGCATTATCAGGCGGTTATGAGAAGTTCCATGTAGGATTTAGTATTGCCTTGGTTGAAATTATGTTACATTTATATCATCTCACTATTTAAAGAAATTGGATTGTGATCCATTTCTATATAGACTAACCTCTCCATCATAACGAACGAGAGAGGAACTGTCACCATTCAAACATATATGCTATCAGAATGTGGATACAATTGTTAGTTGTTGTGTTTATTTGTGTAGATTGTAGAATTTCTGCCTTAGGATATAACCCTAAGCATATTCAAACTCTTATGCATGATATCATTTTAGCAAATCATTCCTGCTTAACAATACTTATACAGTAGGCAACAAAAAGCGATTCCTGTATTAGGATACTTAACCTTTACAAGGAACGTTACCGCCTCAAACAAAAACCTAAACCCTAATTTTCTTCTAAAAATGTAACCGGCAAACTCAACACCATCATTCTTTTAGTCAATTATATCCCTAATTAAATTTCGGGACGAAATTTCTAAAAAGCAGGGGATACTGTAACATCCGTCCAAAAACGGATTTACCAAACCCGCTCCGTTTATCAACCGAACAGTCAGTCAAATTTTTCGTTGCGAATTAAATGCCCAAAATAATTTTAAACGATCCGTAATCAATTATTATGCGGGGATATATATTTAGTTTTTGAAAATCTGTCAAAAATATCAAAATAAAAATGTTTTACTTTTGCCGGGTTTCGAACTCGGGTCTCTACCGGTTCAACCAAACACTTAACTCACACACCGTAAACCACTCCGCCACTTTGATTTTCTGTTAAGTAAATGGATTTATTAAATCAAATAATTATGTGCGGAATTCAAACTCGGTCAACTTGCGCCCAAACAGCAGTCGTCGGAAATCCCGACGACTTCGCCCATAAAACACGCTTTCGCTCAATTTAATCAATCAATTAACTCTCGACAGCTATAGCCAACGTCTGAAAACGCGTCATTAGCCATAATCGCCGGAGAACAGTTGACTTCGAATATAGACCGAATTCAGACCCCATTCATCTCGTTGCTACCCTATAAATACACCCACAACTCGCCAGAAGTCTTTCACACTCAAATCGCACCCTCTGTCGGCGAAAAATCACTCGCCGGAAATACTTGATACTTCGCCGGAAAACCGTATCAGTAATCTCTGAGCTTACTGAACCCCCTAAACCTTCACCGAAGTCACCCACCACCTTTGTAACCTTTCGGAAGACTCTCTGCTGCAAGAAGTTTGTCGCCGGAAAAAGGTTTCTGTCGCCGGAGTTCTGCCGGAAAACAGAGTATAACCAGTCGGTATATCTCACGCTTAAATTCATTCCCTTTTTACTTTTATCTCATTTGTAATTGATCATTAAACGCTAAAGAAACATGAATCAACATTTTGAACCAGTCCGTCGTCACTTCCGGTTAAAACCGGTGAAGAAGACGAAGTTCAGTAATGGTTAAGTATAATTAAAATCAAGATAATTACCGGGTTAGACACACAGTCCAGCGGTGGACTGTGTGCACTTTTAAAGCTATGGTCACGAGTTCGAGTATTGTCCCTCACACGCTGCCTTAATAAAAATCCCTTTTTCCACAAACTGAACCGGGTTGTTTTAAGTATATGTTAAGTATATTGATCACCGAGTTTATAATCAAGTGCGACACACAGTCCAGCGGTGGAGTGTGTGTCCGCTAACCCACAGGTCCCGGGTTCGAGACCTGTGGAGCACACCGGTTCTGAGATTTAATTCGTTTTTAATAATAAAGGATTTCTGTTAATTCTAATTAATATATATATGTAATTAAAATCGGATATATAACGGGTTAGACACGTAGCTCAGTTGGTAGAGCTGCGTGCACGCGTACGGGAGGTCTCGGGTTCGAGCCTCACCCGGCGCACAACAATATGCCTGAACCGGTCAACGATAGTCAAAAGTCAACTGTAGCAAAAATAAAATATTTTTTTATTATTTTTATTTAATTATTTTAATTAAAAATACTTAAAAATAACATTTTTAAGGTTAGAAAATAGCCTCAAATTCACAAAAATACACCCAACAATCCTACTAAAATAGATTAATAAAACCCGTTTACTTACCGAACCATTATGCGATTTATCTAGGTTTAATCTCACTTGTGGTTAAAACCACTTCGCGTGCAATCAACGTCATCAACCGAACGCACCCAATGTGAGTGAATCTTACAATTTCCCCTTTTAAATTACACGTTTTGGGGTGTGTCATGTGTTATGAAATAATTAATTTATTTATTTAAACTTGTGCCATACCACATCGTGACTTAAACTTAGATTGATTTATTGTTGTGATTTACTTATATTCCGTTTGTCAAATTACATGAAACTCATACATTAAGCCCATCAGTTCCTCGTGGGAAACGAGTAGAACATCGCGTGCTTCAATTCAAATTCATTATTGTTCATGTGTGTTTTCATTGAGTTTATATTGTTTGTAGTTGTGTTATTCATATTATCATGTTTATGCAATTCATTCATCAGGCCCCTCAGTTCCTCGTGAGAGACGAGTTGAGCATCGCGTGCCTTTAATTGTTTCCATTAATATTCATGAGTGTTTCATTTAACATTTTATGATTGCCGATTAAGTTACATCTATTTTTACTCATGTATGGTTGTGCACATATTTCATAATCAATTTAAATAAATTGTTCAAATGTTTTCCATAGGATTCACTCGCCAACATTATGTTGATCCAAAAAAAACCTTTTTACACATGATACAGGTGAACAGGTTGAAGGAAGGAAAACATAGGATATGCCTTAGAAGAGAACCAAGAAGCTTAGACTGATAGTTAGAAGATGTTGTATAATTTATTTCCATTAAATTGTATTAATGAATATGAAACATATAATAAATGTCATGAGCTTTGATGATAACCCAATTATGCCCCGATCACCTTTTCCGCTGCGGGTCGGGGTGTGACAGTATGACTCGTTGTGTTTGAATATTTGAAGTTTTAGTTTCAATTTAATAAATATGAAACGTATTAGTAAATGTCATGAGCTTTGGTGATAACCCAATTATGCCCCGACTTTTAATTCCGCTGCGGGTCGGGGTGTGACAGATTGGTATCAGAGCTTATGACTATAGGAATATAGGATAGGTTATTAGACTCTTAGAGCTTATACTATAGTTGATTAGATTTTAATTGTTTATGTGTTACATGCAAACTCATGATATTTATATGTTTCATGTTTATTCTTCCCACACAAATGCTTGTAAGCACTTTCACTTTTGTATGCTAATATGTGATGTTCATTATAGTATATATGTTGATAGCATATCATGTCTACGCAAGCACGCACATCAAGATTTCAAATTTTTGTGATTCTTCTCAAATATTTTACAATGTTTTCATGATTTTCAATCACATCAAAGTGAGTTCTACGACGGGCATGTAGTAACTGGAAGGGTGCAAGTACCGGTAGTCGGGACGTCCTGTCTAGGCTTGGCATTCGTATAAATCCAAATAATGGACCAGTTTGCCTACCCGGGGACTAACGATGAGAGTACGAAGGACCTATTAGGCCAAAGCATGTCACACCAAACGTCGTATGAACTAAACCACTTTGAGTTGTCATCGTGTCTATACCTGGACACATTCTGACCTTATATTTTAGCATTATGCTTTATGTTTTTCATTCGGGTGATGCTAGCACTAGCAGGCCAACACCAATGTGAGCCCTACCAAGCCCAGTAGTCATGGGGGCCCACGTGACTACCAAGGCTGAAGTACGGGAGACATTTGGAGGTCCAATTTTAAACAAGCCCAAGACATCATATGGATGTAGCTAAATTCATGTTTCAATTATTTTATGTTGTTTTCATTTTTTTTACGATACATGACACCTAAGGACGTTCAATTCATAATCTCGCTTCGTATTTCCTGTAGATGTCTGCTAGACACTCACGAGGCGGTAGGAGGTCAGGAAGATCCAGCGAGCGCATAGCCACTCACATCGCTCAACAAATGGTTGTCGTACTTCCTGATATTGTTGTGCAAGTTCAACAAGCACTAGCCGCCAATCCCACTAACCCCACCAACCAAGACGGGCAAAATATCGCCAACCCTCTTCCCAACACCACCAAATGTACCTACAAGCATTCCAAGTCCTACGATCCCCCAAAATATGAAGGGACTGAAGGTGTCACTGTTCTCCTTCGTTGGTTTGAGGAGATGGAAAGCACTTTTCTCAATTGTGATTGTCCCGATGATCGCAAGGTGCGCTATGCTACTGGTCGGCTGTTTGGAGTAGCACTTACCTGGTGGAACACCGAAAAGGTAAGCGAGGTTCTGAAGTTGCTATGGCCTTGACTTGGGATGAGTTGAGGGAAATCATGACAAGACGCTTCTGCCCAGAAGCAAATCAAAAAGCTGGAGGACGAGTTTTATTCATTAAAGCAAAAGGAGGGAGACCACACCACATACAACAAGAGATTCCTCGAGTTGAATCAGATGGTCCTTAACCTGTTCACTCCTCTTTATCGTCTAATCGAGCATTACATTCGAGGCCTTCCCTCGAAGATTCAAGATTCAGTGCTAAGTACATCACCTGCAACACTCGAAGCTGCCATGGAACTGGCTATCGAACTGACGGAAAACCGCATTCGAAATGGCGATTTTAAAGATGAGAAAAAGAAAGATAAGGCAACTGCTGAAACACCAAACCAACTCCAGCAGGATCGTCTTCCAAATTTGCTGGAAAAAGGAAGCGTAATGGGAGAAATTTCGCCGTTACCCAAACCAATCCTCCTATCACACTACCCCAATCACACAAGTCGCCCCTCAAACCGCCCCATTCAAGAAACCATACACTGGTCCACACCCAAAATGCAATCGATGTCAATACCATCACCCCCCTGAAAACCCTTGCCAATATTGCACAAGTTGCGGCCGTGCAGGTCACACGATCCAAACTTGTCGTATCTTCAAAAGCCAAACCGCAACCCGCCTCAAGCCCAAACCAATAACAAGTGGTGGGCCAAGCCCAAAATCAACAACCTTTACTCTTACCACCTGCTCAACCCATGGTTCAACCCTACTACCCAATGATGCAACCTTTCAGAGCATGCTTCAACTATGGAGATCCAACCCATTTTCATAACACCTGCCCACGCTTGGTTAACATCATTAATGCTCAAGCTCAAGCCAACCGTGAACCAAGCCAATCAAGCTAATCCACCTGCTAGAGGAAGGGCTTTTAACATCAACGCCAACCAAGCTAGGGTTGATAACAATGTGTTCAATGGTACGTTCCTTATTAACGGTATTTATGCATCCATGCTATTTGATACTGGTGCAGATAAGAGTTTTGTGTCCCTAGAATTCGAATCTATTCTTGAGTTATCCCGCGTTATTCTCGCTGAACCATTCACGGTGGAAGTTGCTGATGGTGAACCAATTGCGTTAGACTCGATCATTCGTGGTTGTACTCTTACTCTTTATGACCACGACTTTTCAATTGATCTTTTTCCTATGAAGTTGGGTAGTTTCGATATTATCATCGGTATGGACTGGCTTAGTCAGCATCATGCTGAAGTTGTTTGCTATGAAAATTTATTCGAATCCCTCTCGCTGGCGGTCAAACTTTGCGCATTTTTGGTGAAACACCTTCTAAAGGGCTTAAATTGATGTCATGCCTCGAAGCTCGTAGATATCTTCGCAAAGATTATTTCATGTTCTAGCTCATATAGTCAAGAAGGAAGGCAAGGAAAGGAAGCTCGAAGATATCCCCATCGTTAAAGAATTTTCTCAAGTTTTTCCCGATGACGTTTCAGGACTTCCTCCTTGCGACAAGTCGAGTTTTTAATCGATCTTGTACCTGGTGCTAAACCAATCGTAAATCCCCCTATAGGTTAGCCCCATCTGAGATGCAAGAATTAGCTAGTCAACTGCAAGAGTTGACTAACAAAGGATTCATACGTCCTAGCTCATCGCCATGGGGTGCACCTGTTCTTTTTGTAAAGAAGAAAGATGGAACTTTTGGCATTGTATCGATTATAGGGAGCTCAACAAGTTGATCATCAAGAATCGCTATCCATTACCTCGTATTGACGATCTCCTAGATCAACTACAAGGTACCACCTGTTTTTCAAAGATCGACCTCCGTTCTGGTTATCATCAACTTAGAGTGCGTTAAGAAGATATTCCAAGACTGCTTTTCGAACTCGTTATGGTCACTATGAATTTATGGTTATGCCTTTTGGTTTGACCAATGCCCCTGCTGTTTTCATGGATTTGATGAATAGGGTGTGCAAACCTTATCTCGATCGTTTTGTCATAGTTTTCATTGATGATATTCTTAACTAATCCAAGACCAAATCCGATCATGAGCGTCATCTCCGACTCATTCTAACACTCTTGAGAACGGAAAAGCTTTATGCCAAGTCTCGAAATGTGAGTTTTGGTTAGAAGAAGTGCAACTTCTTGGCCATGTCATTAATGACAAAGGGATTCATGTGGACCCTGCAAAGATCGAAGCGGTACAAGAATGGCAAGCACCACGAACTCCTACTGAAGTTAGGTCATTTCTTGGTCTTGCGGGCAATTATCGTTGTTTTATCGCAAATTTTTCTCGTATCGCCGTTCCACTCACCGCCTTAACTCACAAGGGCAAACCCTTTATTTGGGGACCCAAGCAAGAAGAGGCTTTCCAAACCTTAAAGCAAAAACTTTGTGATGCACCTATACTTACACTTCCTAATGGTTGCGAAGACTTTGTGGTTTATTACGACGCGTCAGGGCAGGGGCTAGGGTGGTTCTAATGCAAAGAGGAAAGGTGATAGCCTACGCCTCAAGGCAACTCAAAGTGCATGAGAAGAATTATACCACTCACGACCTAGAACTTGGAGCAGTCGTATTCGCCCTTAAGATATGGAGACATTACCTCTATGGTACTAAGTGTGAAACCTACACTGACCACAAGAGTCTTCAGCACATCTTTAACCAAAAGGAATTGAACATGAGGCAACATCGATGGGTCGAACTCCTAAATGATTATGATTGTGAAATTCGTTATCATCCAGGTAAGGTTAATGTTGTGGCTGACGCCCTCAGTCGTAAGGAGTATGCAAACTCAATCCGTCTATTGTGTTCTCAAATTGTGACCGATCTTCAAAACCGAATTAGAGCAGCTCAACATATTTCCTTCACTGAAAATGATGTACGAGATGAATTGTCTTGTGGAGCTGAAACCAAGCAAGAATCCAAATCGGATGGTATTCTCTATTACTTAAATCGTATTTGGGTACCTGATCGTGATGATCTTCGTGCTTTTCTCATGAAGGGGCACACAAAACTCGGTACTCTATACATCCAGGAGCCGATAAAATGTATCAAGACCTACGATACTCTTACTGGTGGCCTGGCATGAAGAAAGATATCGCTATGTTCGTTCCAAATGCCTTACATGTTCCAAAGTGAAGGCTGAGCATCAAAGACCTTCAGGACTTCTTGTCCAACCGAAATACCTGTATGGAAGTGGGATAACATAACCCTGGATTTCATTACCGGGTTACCTCGCACCTCTAGTGGGTATGACACCATTTGGGTTATCATTGATCGTCTCACCAAATTAGCTCATTTCATCCCATTTCGTGAGGACTTCAAAAATGAGAAATTAGCTCGTATCTATATCAATGAAATAGTAAGCCGTCATGGCGTACCCTTAAGTGTCATATCAGATCGAGACGGCCGTTTTACTTCTCGAACATGGCAAGCCGTACAATCCGCTATGGGTACATGTCTAGATCTCAGCACTGTCTTTCACCCTCAAACTGATGGTCAATCTAAGCGTACCATACAAACCCTTGAAGACATGTTGCGAGCATGTGTTATAGATTTCAAAGGTAATTGGGATACTCACCTACCATTGGTTGAATTCTCGTAGAATAATAGTTATCATTCAAGCATCGGTATGGCTTTTTTTTGAAGCCTTATGTGGCCGAAAGTGCCGATCTCCAGTATGTTGGCACGAAATTGGTGAAGCACAAATCACTGGACCTGAATTGATTCAAGAAACGTCTGATAAAATCCTTCAAATTCGGAATAATCTTCTAGTAGCTCGTAGTCGTCAAAAGAGCTATGTTGACAAACGGCGAAAGCCTGGTGTTGGTGATCAAGTACTTTTGAAAGTATCACCGTGGAAGGGAGTGGTTCGTTTTGGTCAAAAAGGTAAGCTAGCATCACGCTATGTGGAACCATTCAAGATACTCGAAAGAGTAGGTCCTGTAGCATACAAGCTTGACCTACTAGAAGAACTCAATAGAATTCATCCCACGTTTCATGTGTCAAACTTGAAAAAGTGTCTCGCCGATGAAAATCTCCATGTTCCTTTAGAGGATATTCAAATTGATGAATCAATGCATTTCGTTGAAAGACCAGTTTAGATCATGGACTTCGGTGAAAAACGTTTGAGGCGAAGTCGTATTCCAATAGTCAGGGTGCGTTGGGAGTCAAAACGAGGACCTAAGTTTACTTGGGAACGTGAAGATTCAATGCACAAACATACCCGTATCTTTTTCCTGTTGCAACTACTACTTAAATTTCGGGACGAAATTTCTAAAAGTAGGGGATATTGTAACCTCTGTGTAAAACGGGCCTCAAAAACCCGCATCTTTTATTAATCAAAAGTTGGTTAATTGGTTGTAGCATATCTTCTTTTATTAATTATCTTTCGTGTTTAAAAGTTTTGCAATTAACAAAACGGGCGCAAAAGTTTAAGAAGTTTACAATTAATAAATAACAATAATAATTAGTAAATAAAAAATAAATAAATATATATATATATATATATAATATAATATAATAAAAGGGTAAAACCAGGATTCGAAACCGGGTCTTCTGTGCACACACACACATTAAACACCACTGCACTGCACACACTTTAGTGCTGAATAGGAGAACATTTAAGTCTTATACAGGAATTCGCTTAAACCTGCAAGTTCAGAACAATCAGGGCGGTAACCGCCCATTGATTCAAGGGCGAAATCTTTGGCATACGTTTCAATTCTGCAAATAAACGGATATAACCGTCAATTTTTATCATTGTTAATCAAATTCAATTATAGGATCGACCGTTTAAATCGATAATTTTATTCTGCCGCTTAAAAATCGAAAGCAAGATCATGGCTTAAGTAATCTATAAATACTCGATAGAAGATAATTCCAAACTCGCTCTTTTCCTCAAAATCTCAATCGCAAAAGTTCTGCTCAGAGATTCCTGTTCAATTTATTTCTGCCGGATTTGTCAAGCCAGAAAATTTACGTCGGATCACCACCTCGTCGGTAAACCACTTTGCTCATCTGTACGATTCTTTATAGTCATTGTTTTAGATTCAATTGGGATCAAAACGACCCTTTATATTAAAACTCAGTTTTTACCATCTGGGTTTGTCAGCGAAGGAGACGAAGCTTAACTGAGTATTTGAATAATCAGACTCGGGTTTTATTTGGGTTAGACACCCAGCCCAACTGGTTGGGCTGGGAGCAAACATTGTTGAGATCACGAGTTCGAGTTGTATGTGCGCGGCGGTCGGATTGATTTTTAAATCCTTTTTAATTAAATTAAATTCAGGTTGGTCTAAAGAGTCTATAAGAATAATTAAAAACCAAATACTTCCGGGTTAGACACGTAGCTCAGTTGGAAGAGCTGCGTGCACGCAACCGGGAGGTCACGGGTTCGAGTCTCAACACACGCATCCAAAATCATATATTGATCCGGTCAAGTTCTGACCGCCGCCTGTCAGGTCAAATTTTTTTTATTTATTTTATTTTACTTCATTTTCTATTTATTATTTGGTTACTACTTATTTAATTATTTTCTTCAAAACCTTAGATTTAAAACTCCATTTAGTATCACAAAAATAATCTAAAAAGAAAAATCAAATAAAAAGAATAAAAAATGAAGTATTTACTTTTTATTTATTTATCGATATTTTACGTTATTATTTAGGTTAGTTTTCCCACATCGGTCAAATTCTAAACTCGTGCGCACCCACCATCAACCAAGAATACGCAACCACTGTGAGTGAAATCCTTACAAAATCCCTTTTTTATTCATGTTTTGGGGTGTATCATGTGTCGTACTTGTTTTATTTAATCAAACACTTGTGCTAATATCATTACGTGATCAATGTGTATATTTATTTGTGTGGTTTTGTGTGTACATTTTAACATTTCAGTGCAATCATTCATTAGGCCCATCAGTTCCTCGTGGGATAGAGTTAAGCATCAGGTGCCTCATTAGATCCGCTCCGTTTGATTGACCTTGATCTCAAGTTCATCATTCATCATGCCATGTGTTCATTGTGGATATTATGTGGTTTGTGATTGGTTATATAAATAATATGTTCACTTATGATTCATGCACAAATTTTTATTAAACAACTAATATAACAAATGATTAAATGTTTTACTTAGATTCACTCGCCAACTTTGTTGACCCAAATCTTTGTTTTACGCATGATACAGGTGAACAAGCTGAAGAGAGAAACACATAGAAATGGTTGTAGAAGATTAAATAAAATTATTATGTTCTGAACGATGTTTAATTTTATTCGTGCTTGTATGACTCGTTGTGTTTGAATATTTGAAGTTTAATTTCAGTTTAATAAATATGAAACTTATTAGTAAATGTCATGAGCTTTGGTGATAACCCAATTATGCCCCGACTTTTAATTCCGCTGCGGGTCGGGATGTGACATAACGCCTGGAAAGGATAGAATCCTAAGATTTAATGATAGAATTTGGGTTCCGATCTTTGGAGGACTTAGAGATCTAATCCTACAGGAAGCGCATAATTCAAGATACTCCGTTCACCCGGGTGGTAACAAAATGTATCAAGATCTAAAGAAGAATTATTGGTGGATGGATTTGAAGAAATCAATAGCCACTTATGTAGCTAAGTGTCTGACGTGTTCACAAGTTAAGGCCGAACATCAGAAACCGTCAGGACTTCTACAACAGCTTGAAATTCCCACTTGGAAATGGGAAATGGTAAATATGACTTGATTACCAAGTTACCTAAGACCAAAAGTGGAAATGACACTATTTTGGTCGTAGTGGATAGGCTGACTAAGTCAGCAAATTTCTTGCCAATAAAGGAAACGTATAATTCAGATAAATTGGCTAAGTTGTATGTGGACAAGATTGTGTCCCTACACGGTGTGCCAATATCTATTGTGTTTGACAGAGATAATGGATACACATCTCACTTTTGGAAAAGTTTCCAACAATCTTTGGGCACACGATTAAATTTTAGTACAGTTTACCATCCGCATACTAATGGTCTAAAGTGAGCATACTATCCAAACACTGGAAGACATGCTTAGGGCATGTGTGATTGATTTAGGTGGAAGTTGGGATGACCACTTACCCCTAATAGAATTCTCCTATAATAACAGCTATCATGCTAGCATCAAGGCTGCTCCTTTTGAGGCTTTATATGGGAGAAAGTGCCGAACGCCCGTGTGTTGGGCAGAAGTTGGGGAGGCCCAACTATCAGGACCAGAGATTGTCCTGGAGATCACGGAAAAGATTGTGCAAATCCGTGATCGTCTCAATGCTCCAGGGACAGGCAGAAGAGCTATGCTGACAAGAGGCGTAAACCTCTTAAGTTCCAAGTAGGGGACAAGGTCATGCTAAAGGTATCACCCTGGAAAGGTGTGATGCGTTTTGGAAAAAGGGCAAGTTGAGCCCAAGGTATATTGGACCATTCGAAGTAGTCGAATGTGTCGGCACTGTAGCTTATAAGCTCAGGTTGCCAGAGGAGCTTAGTGGAATCCATGATGTGTTCCATATCAGTAATCTTAAGAAATGTCTAGCCATTGAGTTGCTAGCAATGTCATATAAGGATGTGCAAATAGATGAAAACCTGAGGTTTATAGAGAAACCGATTTCGATCGAGGATCGACAGGTTAAGAAGCTCCTAAGAAAAATGATACCTATAGTAAAGGTTAAGTGGGATGCTTTTAGAGGTCCTGAGTAACATGGGAGGTTGAGTCCACTATGAGACAAAAGTACCCCCATCTTTTTGAATAAAATCTCGAGGTCGAGATTTCTTTTAAGGGGTGAGGATGTAACACCATGTAAAATCGTGTCCAATAGTATAGTGACACGTGTTGTATTTTAAATATAGTCTGTTAAAGACTAGTAAGGACTAAAGGCGTCAACATGCTCAAACTGAGCCTCTGAGTGATGGTCCGATGTCAACATGCCCTAAATAACAAGCCTCTGAGTGACTGATATGTACTCTTAATCTTAGCCTAGTGCTGATATGTAATGCTAAACTTGGCCTCTGAGTGACTAATATGTCAACATGCCCAGCCTCTGAGCGACATCGGAATCAACATGCTTATAAGCCTCTGAGTGATCCTTTGTGAAGTCCTAACTCTCATTCGTGCCATTTTGTCACACCCTCAATTTTCCACTTGCGGAGTTTTACCGCGAGGCGTGTGATCAAACCAGAATCTGAGACACTAGTAATATCGAACGACTCTATATGATTTATTTGACCATTCTCATAGTTATTTTTAAGTTGTCTTAGTTTAGTTTCAAAGTTTAGCGGAAGCATTAGTTTCAAAGTTGGGCGGAAGCATTAAAGTAAAGTAAAGTAAAGTAACGGGCGCCAACATAAACGCCAAAACCAAAAATCCCAAACAATATTCGTAAATGAGACTCGATAAAAATATGTCTTGGTCAATGCAAGTGAGTGCACCTAGCGCTCCTAGCGTCCTGAGAAACATGTAAAGAAACAAGTGTCAACATTAAAGAAGAGTGAGTTCACAGGTTTTTATAAGTTCATAAGTTCGGTTAAAAGTTTGTTTCCCCCGTTATCCCTAACCCGGGATAACGATTTAGTTCCATTATTCCTAACCCGGAATAATAATGATGTTGGTTCGTAATTAAGTTCAATGTTAACATGTAGGTAGCGAGCCTAAAGTTACGTCACATAAGTGTTCGCGATCGAAGCTGACTGTTGTGCCTACGTGTTGCCAGGCCTATCACTGACCATGGCGAAAGTTAGGCCAAATTAATCACCCGTTGACCATACCCGGTCGGCTAGCGCGACTAGCTCGGGTGGGGCTTGTCGGGCCCAGTAGTACTACTTATAATTTCCCCGCTATCTAACCCAATACTAACGATCCGAGAGTTTGTCGAGGACTTCCGTGATATAGCTGCTTAGTGACCATAACGTACATTAACATTAACTTAGTTACCGAGTAGTTTAACGACGTTAATTTCGCATAACGTAAAAAGATAGAGTTATAGAATGTATACATGTTTCTCCCCCTGTTGTTTAAAACCGATAAAATAGGGGCCGTGAACTCACCTTTAATTGCTCGGTTAGTGTAACACAGAAGTAGCAAATTATGGGACCGCTAATTGCGTCTTAACATGTCAATCGATTTAAAGTTAGTGTGTGAACACACTGATACAAACCCTACGCATAACTAACACACAATGCGGCACACATAATAACAAATTCGAAAACACAATCATGCATGCAAAGTATCATCATACCAAAATAGTGATCAAACCAACTTCATAAACACAAATCAACTCATACAACACTTTGGTACACACATACGCAAGTTATCATGTTTCAGCTTGTACGCTCATAACTAGGCTGTTTTCGAGGATTTTTATAAAATAGTTCCAACGTTCTAAAAATTCCAATTTATTTACAGGAGATGTCAACTAAACTGTAGAATTTTATGTAAACTTTTCAAGTCCGAAAACTTTACCAATTATTTATAAACATTTATATACTAGGCTGCAGTCAGATTCGTCGCTTTCTGACTGCAGTCCACGGGAAAAATTATTTATAAATCATCGTTCATCCAATTAACAAAATTCCAGTGGGAGTTTTCCAGAAATTCCCGTCTCCAGTTACTGTACAAATTTCGTGACCCAACCCTCTACAGATTATGAGATCCGACTCGATAAACAACTAGCAAATTTTCAGAATTTACGCAGCTTCAGCTGCTGCACTTAAATGACCGCTTAAAAATAGCAAACAACCTCAGAAAAATATGAATCCGGCGCCATTAGAAGCGTTTTTCAAAATACACGTTTTAGGCTTCAGAAAATCCACTTTTCGATAAATAATGATCAGGTTACAGCCAATTGAAGTTGGCTATAAATGCTATTCAGCAACCTGTTTTCGACTTTTATCGCAATAGAACCGCTTAAACGATCAAGACGCTAAATAATAATGATCAAGAACAGTTTATTTGTCACATATCATCATGTACATCAATATTCATGCAAACCCTAATCCTATAATATGATTTTTATCGCTAAAACGCAGCCTATGATTTTTGTATTCATCCTAAGATCACAATCGCAAAAACTCGCACAATTAACCGAACTAATCACAAACCATAACACTTTTTATATCAATGATCCTAACAATACATATAATCATGATCAAATTACAAACCCTAATGTGATTTGTAAAACAATTAAAACCTTAACCTTGAAATATGAAGATTAGCGAACCGGGACAAGATTGGAAATCAATCCGGGGTTGGAGGCTTGTGCGATCGAGAGAGGGGGGGCTGCCATCGGCCTTCTTGGTGCAGGGTTCTTGTTGTTTTTTTTTTAAAACACTAACCCATGCATACATGCCAATATATATAGCACAAGGAAAAGAAAGGGGAAAGGGGTGGGGGCGCGTGCGACCGCAAGGGGGGGGGGCGGTTTGGGTCATTATCTTGGGCCTCAAGTTTAGGTTAGTTACTTGGGCCACAAGGAGGTGAGGTCGACACGTTTCGCGGCTCGGTTCGGTTCGGCTATTTACTTATTATTCATTTTTATTTTTATAACTAATAATCGCGAAATCAAAACGTGATATAATAATTCTACAAACGTCTAATAACACATAGCACGTAATTGACCCAATGAATTCACAAAGTTAGCGTAGTTATTGCGAGCGTGTAATTTAATTCTCCGAATTAAATTAGCGTAGGAATGAATAACCGTGAAGTAGCGCGTTTAAAACACCTGAAGATTCAGTTTGTTAGCAATGGTACAAGAAATTCCCAGGCTGTCACACATTTGTTGGACTTGAGGGTTCAATTTTCTAAATATGTGAAAGTTGGATGATGGAGGGATTAAAAGTGTCAACATGTTAATTTATACCTCTGAGTGACCTTTTAACGAACCGAGAGCTTGACAATGTCCGGGCATAATCCCGGGTATGCCAAGAATTGGCTACGGAGGGTTAAAAGTGCCAAAAAGGTGTTTAAAAAGGTTTTTAGAAGCTTTAATAAGTTAAGGGGTTAAAAGTGTCAAACTTTGAAACTGGCCAAGGGGCGGTTGCGGGCCGTGAGAGAGCTGGCCTGGGTCTCTCGCGGGGCGCGAGAAGGGTCTGCAGCAGAAAGTTTTGGCTTGGTCCCCAAACAAAGCTCCAAAACCATTTGATCGAAACAATGGACTTGTAATCAGTTATGCCACGTTTTAGGACACTTGTAAGCTCCCTCTTACACCCCTAAACACCTGGCTTCACCTCCTTTGAGTTCTCCAACTATAAATAGGTGATCAAGTTCACCATTTGAACTTGCACCTTTCTAAATCACAACTCTTCTCCCTCCTCTGGAAGTTCCTAGATAAAAGGAGCATCCAACTTAGTTCTCTTACATTCTAGGAACCTCTTGTAAGTGTTCCTTGCTCTTGCATTTTCGATTATAGGCTTTTATAGCCAAAAGTCAAGCGTTTTTCGGAAAACGCTTTTTCTGGTTAAGACCATTATGGTCCAGCCATTGTTCGAAATGAACATGGCTAAGTGATCATAATAAGACAGGTGTTAGTCCTTATAAAGGGCACCTCCTGAAGATCACGTTTGCTAGACCAATTGATGGGTCAAAGTTATGATATTAAAAAGTCAAAAAGGCCATTTTTCAGAAAAATCATATGATCTTATATATGTTATGAAACCTGTTTTGACACTTAAACAAGTTGGTAATAATTATTAGAACATGTGAGAACATGTTCGGCTCGTCAATTTTAGTTCTAGGGTCGGTTCACAACTTAAAGTCGCGAAGTTTGACTTCTGCTTTGACTTTCAATTCTGACCCAATTTAGATTAATTACCTACTGATCTATAGTTGCATTATGCTAGTAATATAATTTAGCATAACCCTCTGAGGTTATATTACATGATCATAATCAGAATCCATGTTTATGCGCAAGTTCCATAATTTTGCCATTTTTGATCAAAATGCCCTTTTTACATAAAACGAGGTTTTGAATAGTAATGAACTTGAAAATGAGTTTTCTACTGATGTAATATTATAAGTAGGATTAATTGGATGTTAAACCAAGTTATAAACTGAGTTTTCAAGCAAGTCCTTAAACTATGTCGGTATATGGCAATTTTAGCCCTTGTGGCTCATAAACTAGTTTTAAGCAAATCCTTTCAAGGTAAATCTTTTATCTACTGATATGTTATATTAAATAACATATGTAAAACATTTTAATCTGAAATTAACATCAGTTTTCGTGAAAATCGTATAAAGACGCCATTTTACGACATAAGCGCCGTTTTGGTGCATAATATGGTTTTAAACCACATTAATTGACCAAGAGTTGTTACCTACTGATTTTAAAACTTATTTTAAACATATTCACAGTAGGTACATGTTATAAACTCCGAATCCCAAATAATTTACAAAACTATGTGTAAAATGACCAAAATGCCCCTTCGGTGCATAGTTTAGTCATAAAAGATAATTTACACATATAATTGACTTCCTACTGATATTATATCATAAATTAAATATTTTTCCAGAATACTTATGATCATAATCTTAAATTATATTCAAGTTCCTTTTATATGGTATGAAATTACCAAAATGCCCTAATGAGGCATAGTTTCATTTTAAAACCTTAACGGGCATATAAGTTAATATCCTATTGATATTTTAACTTATTTAAAGTATAATGGAATATTGAACTTGTCCATGACTTATCCGGTTACCCGGTATCGCTAATATGCGCACGGTTAAGTATATGTTACTATTTTACGAAAATTAACCGAAATGGGTTTAACCTTGTCATTTAAGTCTCAAAATCCAGAATGTTTATAGTTTATCCATATTATACAAGTCAAGGTAGTTGTTGGGATTAAACTACATTCTATTCAATCATCATTTAATCTAGGGTCATACGTTTTGATCAAGTACGCTAGTCAGTCTAAGTCAATGACTTAAATAAGACCGTTAGTATTTAATTGGTTAGTTTATGCCATAATCCAGACTAGAGACTTGCCGATAAATGCTATCTGCACTTAGTCCTTTTGTGTACGGCTGAGTTATAAAATTAAAAGAAGACTAGCTCAGGTAAATACTCTCGACTTATTTCCCCTATACGGGCTTGGGTTACGGTAAATTATTACCGCTTGGTCGGAAATGGGATCAATCGAACGCTGGTCTGGAGATAGTAAATCCGCATATTCTGTTTTAATCAGTTTTGTTTGATAATTTAAACATCGGGGGTTAATTACCGTGTCCTGGATATCCTCGGCTCATTACAATAGAAATGGCCACGACCTTAGCGCGAGTGTAGGCATACACCCGATAGACGCTCAATTATGCATTCCCACAAGGTTCGGAGGAATTGACTCCTTCGTGAGTCCAAGGTGGTATGTACGTTAATTGTGTCTCGGTCTCCGTACCGGCCCCGGTATGTATTGACAAACATGTAAATCTGTTAACAAGGTTGGACGGTCAATTAACCCAAGTTATAAAAAGATTTTGTGCTGATACGCACTTAAAACATTTTTGAAATATTTTCAAAATGAGTCAGTTGGGTGTATTTACCAGCGAAAGCTGACGTATTTCAAAAGACTAATCTACAGGTATCAATACGAAAATAGGCTGGAGGTGCTCGGTACTGATAAGGATCTTGCAAATCCTAAATCTACCCAAAGTCTGTTTCATATTCTTTCCATGTACAATTTATGATCCGCCTATGGATCTTCTATTACAAGCTTGTATATTATTTTGTATTTTCGAACATTCGGTTTGTAAAGTAATTTTACTCTAAAACTTCCGTTGTGCCATGTTTAATTGACTATGATGATTATCAACTGACGTCACGATATCCCTACCCGGGCCCACCGGTGTATGGATTTGGGTTGGAAATCTTGGGTGTGACAAGACATGCCTTGTTTAAATCTGTAAAGTCAACACATACCCCCACTTTCCGTTTTTCTTTTGAACAACTACCGCATTGGCTAACCATTTTGTACTCTTAACTCTTCTAATCATACCTACCTTCAAAAGTTCTTTTTACCTTTTCTTGGATAATGACATTCCTTTCAGTTGCAAATTTTCTTCTTTTTTGGTGAATTGGCCTGAAAGATTTATCAATTACCAATTTATTTGTTATAATATCTTTAGATATACCTATCGTATCCTCGTGTTTTCAAGCAAAGGTAGACTTTCTTCGTTTCAGGAAGGATACTAGATCCTACTCTATGTTGTCAAGGATCTCAGATCCTATGAGGAGCTTGATTTCAGGTTCCTGAGGATCCAGTATTACATCCTTGAAGTCTTGCTCTGCTGCCTCTAGGACACTCCTTGGAGGTTACTGTGGTTGCTATGTTGCCCCAGGTTTTGATACAAGTTTAATTGAAGAGGTGTAACAATTCTTGGCCTCTTGCTGATCGCTTTCTATCTTCACTACCCCTAAGGTGTTGGTAGTTTTACACATTGGTGGTAGGTTGATGGAAAAGCTTTCATTTCGTGAACCCAATGCCTGCCAAGGATAACATTGCAACAAGACAAGCAGTCAATAACACAAAATTTTTGTGTAGAGTTTATCCCCTCAATGTAGATTGAGAGTTTGATGTCCCCTAGCGTGTTTTTTGTTTCACTGCTGAATCCTACAAGGATAAACAAAATCCAAATTATTTCTGATTCTGGGATGTTCATCTTCTTAAGGACATCAAGCTGTATGATGTTCACAAGCTCCTACCATCTATGAGGATCCTGCGAACAAAGTGATTAGCAATAAACAAAGTAATAACTAGGACATCATGAAGAGGATCCTGAATATCAACACGATCATCCTCATCAAAGGATATAATTTTCTGTGAGTTAGAGTGGAAGTCCAAATAGGTCTATCTCCATCCTCCAACTTCGTTTCTTTGGTATGCCTCTTTGCTGTCGAGAACGAGGTTCCACAGATGTCTGGCCTCCAGAGATAAAGTTTATGATTTGAGCATCAGCTGGAGGTGATGCGGCTTTTTCTTGAACATTTTTAGGATCCTGGTGCAGCAACTCTTTCAAGTGCCCCTTATTGAGTAGATAGCCAATTTCTCTCCTTAAAGCTATGCATTCGTCTGTCAAATGCCCAAAGTTTTCATGGTATGCACACCACTTGGACTTATCCTTGAAGGAGTTAGACTTATTGTTCTTCTTCGGCCACCTAGCTTTTTCATCTAAGTTCTACAAGGCAAGCATCAATTCATTGTTATTAACAAAAAGCAATATTCAGATATTTGAGGATATTCCTTCTCATCGTCATCTTGTTCAACTGCATGAACATTTTGATTATCAGGTGTTGATTTAGAATGCTATAGCCTACGTCTTAGGGTCATATCAAGTCATTATAATAGGGCTATGAATGTTAGATTTATCGTTTGATGTTTTGTAGGTCACTTCGCACAAGTGATGTTCACTTCGTATGAAGTGAGTCCACTTCGTACGAAGTGGCAAGCCAACCTGTGCGAAGTGTGAAAGTCTATAAATAGCACAATTGTGTCTTGATTCTGTAATAGTTTTTGCAGAGTGTACGGCAAAGCCCTTTATAGTTTGTTTCAGGACTGTACATGTTATTCACATCAATGAAACAGTAAATCTTAAATAGTAATCTTGATATTATCGCTTGTTATAAAATGAATTCTGCACTTGTTATGACTAGCTAATCAGATTAGGTCCTATACTTATTTGGATTTAAAATCCAAAATTGAAAAATATGTTTTTGATTTTAGGGGGAGAAAAATGTTGTGGAAAATACAAAACATATAAAAGTTTGAAAAATGTACAAAAACATGAAAATACAAAAAAAGGTTTTCGTTGTTAAATAGAGGAAATGATAGTACATCAGTGGACTATTACAGTATGCCATGGAAATGTAGTGTCAAAATGTTTAAATATGTCTCACTAATGATGTGGCAGTAGGCTTCGCACATTAAGTAGATTGCTTTTAACATATAAACAGAATGAAAAACTTATTAATTAGTGGTTTAACATCTCTCGGATATATGGTCTTAGTACACCAAAATTTCGTTTGAGAGATTGACGATTCTAAGATACTAGGTCTTTATAGATAATTGATATCTTGGGTATTATATAGTTCTTCTGATTTTGCATTAGCAATGGCTTAGAACTCGTAGAATACTTTTGCTTTTAAACCCGAAAACTGTACATAATTGAAAGTATCGAAAGATATAACAATTACAATCAAAAGATTCCAAATTTGGAAGACCACTTTTAAGTCGAGCCTTCATCTCTTTGTCTATACGGTGGTACGAACCTGAGCTTTCAAGGTCTTGCACAACCCAATTACAGATATCAGTTAGATATATTCACCTATAAGATGAAATCCGGGGAATCTTGATACGAGAGTATATTCTGAGGTGGGAAACACTATTAAGTCTAGTTCTAAGACATCTAACTAACGTATCTCGGAGCAATTGAGAAATGTGTAGAGGTTTAAAGTGGATCAGTATACTGACAATCTAAGTGAATTTGTTTAAAACATAAAGTTATAAAGATCAACGCTACTAGTAATTTGTCTCAAAAACTGATATGATCCTCTAACACAAACTCACAAAAATATGTCTGTAAATATGTTTGTACATAGTTATTGCATTTCATTTTAGAAAACCCAAAATATTTTTAGTGTGTTTTAGCATAAACTTTGGAAAAATAAAAAAATATTTCTATCTTAGTTTCGACTACCGATGATGGAAAGTAGATCTTCAAAGTCCAAAGATGCTAGGTGCTGAGAAAATCTGGAGGACAACGGGTTGGGAGCTTATCTAAAATGAGATAATGGTTTGAAATGATTAAAAGGTCATTAATTTGAAACTTAACATTGCCTGAAAACATCAGTTTTTTCATAAAGTGTTCAACCAAGGTCATTAACTTGAACTTGGTAGACAAATCAGTTAACCGGGGTCATTAATTTGGACTTGGTCAACTAAGTGGGTCGTTAAAAATAATAAAATGTTGAAAAAGGTTAAACTTTTGAAAAATTGCAAGTCACTTCGCACGAAGAGGATACACCTCGTATGAAGAAGAAACACTTCGCACGAAGTGAATCACTTCATAGGAAGTGAAATCCTAGTACTTTATAAAGACTTCAGTTCGCACGAAGTGTTCATTCACTATTGGTGTGATCGAGATTCCCTTTGTGCAGTTTGAGTATTTTGAGCGTTTTAAGACGAAGTGCTGCGGAAATAGACATTGGGGAGGTTGATTAGCACCCCTCTTACAATGGTGAAGGTAATTGGACTCAAATTGAACTTGATTTGAACGGATTCAGACATTTTGAACTTAAAACTCAGATCTAGGAAAATTTAGCCGGCCAAATCTAAAATTGAACATATATTAGTGTTAATCGATGTTGTTAGTATTTATTAGAAACATCAATTTCATTAAAATCGATCATAAATTTGTGATACTTGGTGAAACAGTTGATTTGGGATGAAGAGGCACTTCGTACGAAGTGATAATGTCACTCTGCATAAAGTGAATTATGGTAAATAGTTAAAAAAACCACCTCGCATGAAGTGTGTATGGTCAGAAAAGTTTGTTATTCTTGCTCACTTCGTACGAAGTGGAAATTACCACTTCGCACTAATATTACTTTGCATGAAATTAAGGTTATTTTTTACTAATTCGCCTAAGTGTTGAAATTCTAAGTATTGATGTTATGTTTTCGCAGGAAAAGAAACCGTTGTTCGAGCCGACACACAATACATGCTGTGTTCTAGACGATATAATACAAGAAATGGCTCGATTTGAAGATATATTAGATTTTATGGGACGTTTATCGGTGATAAAAGCATTAACTCATCAACATAAAGTCTACCGATCACATATCAAACGATTTTTGAATTCAGCTGAGTTTGTTTCTGAACCGCGAGCGATACATTTTGTGGTAAAGATTGAAGATAAAGAATTTAAAGTCAAAATCATCGAAGAATTGATTAGAAAGGTTTTGGAGTTATAAGATAAGATGGTGATCCCACGGGCTAACTAGAAAGAATGGTCAAAGGATGTGTAATAGGATACAAGGAACATGTGAATGCTCCGAACTTCAAGAAGGCTAATCTTGGTAGACCATATAAATTTTTCGTACATTCAATTATACATTCGTTTAGTCATAGAAAGGGTGGTATGATGATATAATTGACTACCAGATGTGCATGATTGCAGCACTGACCCTAAATCTGCCATACAACTTCAGCAAAGTTATTTTTGATATGATGGTGTCGAACATTACAAGGGAAAAGTTTCTTCAATATCCGACATTTTTACAGATGATGCTGGATGATCTATTTCCAAACTTAGAGAAGAATCAAGTTTTTTAAAGACGATAGAAAGAATTTAGAAGCCGTGTTATTAATTTTTCTTTCTGAGAATGAGGGATTAAGAAGGTTGGTTGCTGATTATGAAGCTGAAAGAATTCGAAGTAATAGAAAGATGGATTTATTTCAGAAGATATTAACCAAAAAGTTGGGAATAGATTTTGAGGCTGAATCTGATCTGATAGAGATTGAAGAAGCAAAGCAAAGAGCAGTTGAAAGAGCGCGTAAAGCTGATTAAGATGCTGTAGCAGCTTGTAAAGGAAAGAATAAAATTATGAAGTTCCGGTTATTAATCCAACTCAGCCTGAACCAGAAGTTGTAGTTGAAACAGAAGCTGAAGTTGTTATACCAACTGAGCCTGAACTAGAAGCTGAAGCTGAGACAGAAGCTGAAGTAGAGCCGTTAGTGAATTATGTGATGATTGGTGAATCTATTGATGTTTCTAGATTTCAGCAAAAGAAAAGTACTTAGAGAAGAAAAAACAAGATGCTGAGATTGATGAAGAGGTTGATGGTTATGATGAAGATGATGATGAAGATGTTGGTGGAGACAATAAGAAAGATGATGATGACAACACTCAAGTTCGTACAGGGGTAAAGATTGTTGATGCAAAGCTGAATGAGACGTTCGACTATGATGCTTTTCTAAATGATACAGTAATCAAGAAGATGACTCTCAGAGACAAGGGGAGCAAAAAGATCTGGTAAACGATGAAGAGCAATCAGGAATATTCTTAGTTGCACCTATATAAGCTATTCCTGATTCGCCAAAGCCCAGAGTTTTCTACTTGGAGCATTGAGTTGAAGAAGGTGAATTTGTTCATAATTACACCAAGGAGGAAATTGCTGCAATGTTGGGAGTTGATGAAAATTCATTTGATTTTGATTTTGAGGAAGAGTTGAATCACGTCAGTGCATCTGAGCCGAAATACTATGTATACAAGTATGTAGCTGATGCTGATAGTAATAACGAGGTTGTCGTGAAGGATGATTCCGACGATGAAATAGTCAAATATTCTTGAGATAAACGAATGACTTCCCAACCTTTCATGAGTTGTTTGCTGATGATTGCTGAAACAAAGGGTTGAAGAGACTGTGAAAGAAGGAAAAGCTCCTAAATGTTTAACAAGAGAAGAGATAGATGAAGCGAAGAAGTCATGGTTTAAAGAGCTACCCAAAGAATGTAAATTTCGAAGACATTGGCTTTCTTTAAACGAGATCATGATAAGTCGTTGGGTGATATTTTGAGTTGGGGTTAGATTAAAGAGCTGAATGTTTAAGCTATTAAGAGGGAGTTTGGTGTGCAATACTTTAGATTTATATGTGATATCCAAATTTTGCCCTAGTGGAAATGTCGAAGAGTTGGTTCAGATGAAGTGATCAACTATGAAATGAAGTTTCATGACCGACATCTATGGAAGCTGATAAAGTATAAAGTTGATCATGGTTTCAATAACTAGAAACCACATATACCGAAGAAAAGGATAAAGATTGATCTAATGACGAAGGAAAAGGACGTTACTCTTATTGGTAAACGACCACGCACTATGAAGAACATGCCTCTAATGAAGATAGAGCAAGATTTTCGTAAATTCTTCAAGTGGTGGCAATGTGATGTTGAAACAGGTGAAGCAGTGATTGTTTTGAAGAATGAAGGACTATGGAGGATGATACGTATACTAACCCGATGTGGCTAGTGAATTGTTTAGAGAAAGATGTGGAGTGTCTATTCTTTAAGATATGTTATGAGACACGGGAAAAGACTCAAGTGATGCAATACCAAGGAGTGATCAATATATGTTATGCTTATGGTATTCATTCTTGTAAGATGTGGCGATCAAAATGGAGAGAGCTAGAATGTAAAGAGTTTAGAAGCAATTAGAAAAGAAGAAACAATTGATGTTGTTACACAGATAGCTGCTCTCAGAAGGTTTCAGTTTATGAAATGGGCAACTCTGACTGATCAATCGCCTATTCCATCAGAGGAAAGAAGGAAGCCAAGGAAGAATTTCTTTGGTCGTTAATGTTATTATGTTATGAAATTTTGAAGACGACCAAGACTACGACAATATCCAAGGGGGAGTTTTTTGATACAGAATGTCTATAGCCTACGTCTTAGGGTCATGTCGAGTCATTGTAATAGGGCTATGAATGTTAGATTTGTCGTTTTGATGTTTGTAGGTCACTCCGCACGAAGTGAGTCAACTTCGTACGAACTGGCAAGCCAACTCGTGCGAAGTGTGAAAGTCTATAAATAGCACAGTTGTGTCTTGAGTCTGTAACAGTTTTTGAGAGTGTACGTTGAAGCCCTACACAGTTTGTTTCATGATTGTACACATTATTCACATCAATGAAACAGTAAACTTTAAATAGTAATCTTGATATTGTCCGGCTTGAATTCCACACGTGTTATAACTAGCTAATCAGATTAGGTCCTATGCTTATTTGGATAAGACGAACTAATCAGGCTTGGAGTACGGCTTGGATCAGTTATTCTTGTAGAAGGATCCTTGCTTATTGTCATTGTACTCCTGTTTATTGGAACCAGTGATTATGTCTTGTATTCTCTTATAATCCTCTAATCGGATGAATCTCAAAGCCCTGTTTCTTACTTCGTCCAAGTTCCGGCAAGGGATCATTACAAGGTCATAGTAGAATGAGAATCCTTTGGAATCCCATTTTAAATGCCTCAACAGCAGTTGCAACATCTAGCTTCGGGATTTCTAAGGATTCTCTACAAAACTTGGTGACATAATCCCTTAAGGATTCGTCACGGGCCTGGGTTATCCTATATAAGTCACTAGTTAACCTCTCAAAAGTTGTATTGCATGAATACTAATTATTGACTAGGTTAACTAAATGCAAGAATGAAGTAATAGAATAGGGAGGAAGACTTAGCAGCCATTTTGGTGCTAATCAAGTGAGTGTGGATCCGAATCCGTTACACAAGCAAGCTTCTTTCAATCTTTTGGGATGGGGTTCATCTCCATCCTTTCCCGGTATTGTGCCACGTGTTCCTCTGGATCAGTTGTTCCATCATATAACTTCATGTTTGGTGTTTGGAAGCGTTTTGGAATCTCTGCCTGGCATATGGGTGGTGCAAAGCAAGACACCTTGTGACTTCCATCCGAGATCTCAGGAACATGCTTAACTATTCCTGGGACGCTGGATATCATAACCTTGAGCTTCTATAGCTCCCTGGCCATGGCCTGACTGATCCCTGCATCCTTCATGAAACCATAATTAGTATCCATAAAGGTATTATTAAAACTGTTACCTCCCGTTTGGCTTAAAGGTGGTATCGTAGAAATGTACTGGGATAAGAGATGTCTGTTGTCACAATAGGGCTTGAGGAAGTGATAGTTTGCATTGGGATGAAATCTCCATCATGGACTTCAGATCTTCTAAGTGGTTGACTCCAAGAGGATCCTTGATCCTGAAAGATGTTGGATCCAGGATACGTTGGTGTTGAAGGCCTTGATGGATAATCCATGGATCCTCGAACCTGAGTTGAGGATCCTTGATGTTGAAAGTAGGATCCTTGAGTCTGGTACATTCCCTATGATCCTCTAGGTTGGTAGAAGGTCCTTGAGGCTGAGTCGTCTCCAGTGATCCTTGTCGAAGATAGAGGATCCTTGAGTGGAAGTGATCATGAGGCTGTTATTGCAATGATCCATGCTGAAGGTGAGGATCCTTGAGACTGGATAGTGTATCCCCTAGAATGACCTAGGTATTGTTGATGATGGAGTAGCAAAATCCAATGACCTAGGCATCAGTGGAGACTGATCTTCTACCAGTCTCTTCTGCTTCTTGATATCTTCAATTTCACGAAGGATCTCTGGTTGGTTTTGTCTTGCTGCTCCATGTACCATGTCATCTACAAAATCAAAACAGAAACATCGTTGTTAGTAGTTGTAGAGGAAGAAACAGTAGAGATTTTTGATCCTGTGAAGACGGATGATGTCTTTTCCAGAGCATTTTCAGCATTCTTCTGAAATGTTGGGGAAATGGGAGGCAAAGGAATTGTGGTTTGACAATAGGTAACTGTCGGCATGGCACTTGAAGTAATTTCCCCTGAGAGGCCATGAAGTTTGATGGAAATGAATGAAAATGAACGAAAATTCTTAGAATTGAAGCACCACTTGCCCCACGGTATGCGCCAAATTGTTTTGGTCACAAATCAATCTAAGGATAATGTAACCAAATCTGATTTTGTGAGATAGTGTGCTTGAATGATGAACATATATGAAATGTAATTGATGGTGAACACAATGAGTTATACGAGGAAAAAGCCCTTGATCTTTATAGGATCTCCGGCATAAAAAACCTCGGATAGTGAAAACTATCACTATCAACTATATTGCACAATAAAGGTTATAACTTCGGATCTTGATCAAATGTGTTACAATGAATGTTTGCTAAAATATGAGAGCTCTGGTTTGCAATGTATGCGAGTGTGTGAATGAATCTGCCAATAACACTTGATCAACCCTTTTCAAATAAGCTAACAACTAGGTTCGATTTTCATGGTAAACCACCAAGCTCATGAACATTAGTGGAACTCACCATGTGCAGCATCTCTAGGGAATATTGACCGAGATTCCAACTATGACTTGGTCCACATCGTCCACAACCTACATACAATCATTAGAAAACATAGAGACAATTGTTAGATAACATAAGTAAAAATAAGGATCCTTGATCCTCAGACTCCCTGCATCGTCCGCTAAGGATAAGTGATTCAGGCCCGGTCTCAGGATACATGATCTAGTCTTAACAAAACTTAGCCCCTAACAAGTAATATGACCACAGTCACAGGAACTACCACTATGACAAAATACTGATTTGAGTAATTGATAGATCTAAACAAATTTAAAAACTCTTAATGTCGTAAATTATAACAATGTGTCTTTTTATACAAATGAATGAATTCACTGTATTTTTTGCTGATAAAATGTTTTCAAATGTGTTTCAGGTAACTTACTATGAAAGTAAAAGAAGCATGCTTTGAGGCATTGAAGGCTTAAATAAAGTGGCTATGATTACCAGAATAAAGAAAAGAAATTATGTTTTATCAATTAGGGGTTATCCCTATAAAAACCTTTCTTTGTAATATGGGTGTTATCCCAATTGTTTAATATTCAACAATGGTGTTTTTTACAAACTCTGAAGTTTTCCTAACTACAACCTGATAATATTTTCCACTGCGAATTTAATAAACACCGATAACACATAAATGTTCACGGCTCCTGTCCAGGGTGTGGTCGGGGCTGTGACACAAAGTATGGAACTCATAATGTTGATAGGGCCACAAAAGTACATCACACATAAGTAAAACCATCCATCCGCCATGTGGGTGCATGTAAGCCCATGAATGCCTTAGGTAAAACATAAAGGAAGGAGTGTGAGAGAGACTTAGGGACCACGATTTTTATTGTTTAGGCATGAGCGTTTTTATTGTTTTTACATAGAGGAAGGAGTGTAAGCCCATGAATGCTTAGGCATGAGCGTTTTTGTTGTTGTTAGGGGACTGTTTGGCAACTTCTGAATGGTTAAGTGCTAAACAAGTAAGAGGTCTGAACCATTAAGTGCTGAACTACAAGAGGTCTGAACCATTAAGAGGTAGTATAATGTTTAACCCTTTAGAGGCAAATGTCTAACCAATTCATATTAGAGTTCTTAACCATTCAGACTCAGTATAATGCTTAATCATTCAGAGGCAAATGTCTGAACCATTCAAACATCTGCTCGTGAAACAAACAGTCTGAACCTTTATGTGCTAAACCAGCAAGAGGCTGTGAACCATTAAGAGACTCATTAAAAGGTAAACAAACAACCCCTTACTTGTTTTAATAATTAGGCACGATTGTGCCTATTTAGGCATGGGTGTACTAATTTAACAGGATTTTAAAAAAACTGAATCTGATGAGTTTTGAAGGTTTGATTCATCACTTATTCGATCCACATGTCTAAGAAACATACCTTCCCGATTTCAAAACATGGTATGAACATACTTCAAGGTGATAAATAGATTTTTGTTGGCTAAAAAAGGCTTGGAAAAAGGATTTTCCCAAGAAAAAGTTAGCCTTCGCTTTTGTCATGTTAATGTTACTTTCGCGGTGGCCATCCTTGAAAGAGATCTGCAAAATAACTAAGGAACAAACACAAATGCTTGAAATAAAGTGAAAATAAAATAGTTGAAGAAATAAAATGGATAGAAAATAAGTTTGGTCAAAATAATAACTTGGGTCTTTCTTTGGAATAACCATATCCCTGACTACAGCCCCAAAAACCTTTATATCATGTGAATTAGGTGTATTAATTTAATAATATTGAGCACACTTAGGTGCGTTAACTTAATAACTTCAAAGCACAATTATCTTAGTTTTTATATTTATAAAAATGATTTTAATTTAAAGTAAATAAACACAACGGGCAAAGAACCCATTGCTTATAGTATAGTTTTAGATAAGAACCAAGTATCGTTCAAGGATACGCTTCCCCTACTCAACCGTTTATTTTTATTATGAGCATTCTTATTTATAGTTAGTTTAGTAGACTGAAGTGGTAATATAGGACTCTTGGTTATGTCTTTCTCCATTAATATAGTTTATTTTATAAGATGAGTAAAACAATTAAGTCTTTGATTTTATCTTTTATATAAAATAGAAGTAGCTTCCTTGGTACGGTTGCCAACATCCCTTAATCTTGCCACAGTATATCGATAGACTAGTCTGAAAATATATTCATAATGAACCTCTCCTAGCCTTGTGACTGGTAAACGATATGCCACAACAAGATTGGTTTAAAGCCATCTTGTATATATTATATTTTTATAACTTAATTAATTAGTGATTTATTTCAAGCTTAACAAATGGGATAACGTTTAAGGATCTTTTAAATTATCGAAGTGATTTAGTCATCAAATTAATTAAGTTACCGAATAAGCAAAATAGATCTCATTTCATCGGTTATCTTTTATTCCACCGGATTGCCTCATCCCCCCATTACTTATTATATTAACTTTTACCCTCTTAACTTTTACCCCCCAATAGGATCTGGGTGCATTACAGAAACCTCCTAATATTAGAAGCCTTTTATTACCGTAAGATTTGGTTTGATACTAGAAACTTGTCACCCGAATCTTATTCAATACTAGAAGTTTACATAATAATAATAATCTTGATAGGTCAAGTTCGGATTTCAATTATTAGTATGTGCGTTGTTACACGCCATGAGTATACTAATAAGCTTCACCTCCTAAGGAAGCTGTACGCACACCTTAGTCAAGTTAAGTTAGGTTAAATTAATATAGTTAAATTAAGATGTTACGTTAATTTAGTTTCAAATGGGTCATGCAATCCTGTCATAAAAGATAACAAACCGAATTAGTAAAGATAAACACATTAAATAAGATAAAAAAATACTCTATTAATAAGATTAACTAATCCAAGAGTTTGAAAAGACATAGATATACAACTGTATGAAACACTTTTACGAATGGTGATTACCACACTTCATGATCATCAAGCTCTAGTTGAAATGCAAGTATGCATGCAACAAAGTGTCTTTCAATTCTCACTTATTACAAATGCTTAGTAATCTAATCTAACGATGCTTTATTCTTAGCATGGATGATCAAAGATAAGATGCAGGGTCCTAGCTTTGGAGAGGTTTCGGTCAGCATGAAGGCCTTCCTTAAGGATTAACCTCTCACTTCCAAGCAAATGGGTCTTAGAAAGCATCATGATCATGGTATACTTAGCTATTGATTAGTCAAGCATCATGGATCATCCACACTTTCTCCAAGGGACTAGAGCCTTCTAGGGTGAGAGAACAAGGCTATAGAGGCACAAGTTTATCAGCCTTGGGCTGTAGCATGCTAGGGAATAAGAGAGTAAATAAGGGCATGCCTCGAATAAAAGAATAAGGCTGGTATTTATAGGTTGATCAAAGGTAGGGGAGCACGGGGGTACCTAGGTGGGCATGATCATACTTGTGCTTGAATCTCTTTGGAAGCTTTGAGATTTGTCCTTTCTGTCTCTCGAGGGTCTTGGGCATGGATGTGCCAGACCATGCACGATCGTGCATGGTGAGTTGTCCCAACAATGGTGGCAGCAAGTGTACTTTTGGTCTCGAGCTTTTGTCTTGTTCTACTTTGTTTATCAAGGGGGCACAATCGTGTATGCCTATACATGGCGTGTTTACCATCTTTCTTTCTTGCACACGAAGTTTTTCAGATTCTTCAAGAAGGCGGGTTGAGGCAAGAGGCATGACCGTGTTTGTGTTGTGCACGAGGTTCTTCTTGGGAACTTCGTAACTTTCATCCGTTTTCATCGTTTTTACTAAAAAGGAACGATTTAGGTAGTGTTTCCTTATTAATTACCACAAAAGTACTCATAAATACGGTAAATTCATACTAAAAATGTGTATAATTGATGGTACATCATAAAGCCTATACTTCAACTTTACTTGTCCTCAAGCAAACTATGCATTAAGATCCTTCAAATTGGTGGAAAAAGGTTTTGATCCATGAGTTATTCAAGTGTTTTATTTGGTGAAAGATTAGAGAAACATGACATGCCTACTTAAACTTCTATTATGCCAAAAGTCGTACTTCTCAGAATGATCACTCAAATTTCTTTGGCTTATACTCGTGATTATCGTGAATTTAAGTGTTCACTCAAGTTCATCCTGACATAATCATAAATAACAGACATGTATGCAAATAAAATCTCCACCATTTTAACTAAGCAAAATGCATAAATTAAAATGGCTTTTATTAAGGTTGAAAGGAAAGGGAAAACTACAGTAGTTTTTCAGATAAAACTAAGGTAAATTATTGGGCATGGTGTTGTGGTCTTGAAGTCTAGTAGTAGTCCGATTAGATATTCCTTGTGTGGCATTTTAATAAATTCCCTTCTAAACTTGTCACGTAGCATTTACAATGCTTCCTTAATTGCATAGTATACGTTGCTTCCTTTTCTCACGATATGTTCTTCTTTGAATCGAATGACTACAATTCGGATGAGGCGTGCATACTCAAATAGGGAGTACGTTAGGTTTTTGCTACATTTCCAACATTTGATCAATTTTCACATTTGACACATTTCTCGTATCTTTAAACTCTTCGTTTGGTGTAGCTTTTTGATCGATCTCAATAGGGTGGCAATTGCTCTTGATAGTGCCACCATTTCCTTATATGTATCATTTCAAGGAAAATTATTCTCTAAGTTCAGGTGGCAAATTGGGTTTTGCAATGTGAAAGCAAGAAAGCAAGTAGAAGTAGAAAGGATGTATTTTGAGCTTTTCAGAGAAGAAGAAGGTGAGATGGCAATTAGATAGAAATGAAAGAAGGTAGAAATATAGTTTTTTAGGTGTCCCCAGTAAAAGACTAACTTTATTTGGTTTCTTCTCTGCGAATCGTTCAGCTCGAGATTGCCTAAAAGTACTCGTCTTGATAAGAGGGATTATTCTTTGTCGTATCATGGTGGGCTTTAATATAATGGAAGTCCAACCTAATCAATGTTTAGTGAAAACATGTTTTAGCCTATAAGTGCGTGCTCACGCCGAGAGTTCCCTGGTAAGAGTGACGGGTTTGTTTATATGGATTTGTACGAACACTCTAGTTTAGACAAAATACTCGGTGTACATACACCTTCCAGATTGCACATATTCCATTATTAGTGTTTTTATTCCAATATTATGTTTTTGACAAAATCATAAATTACTTTTCACTAATGATAATTTCATTTTCTTTCTTCTAGTATTATTCATTTCTTCCCCTACGATTAAAGATGTGACATGTCTTCGCTCCATTGGTGTAGGATTTTTCAAAGAGTTGACCATTACCCGCTAATTTTGCATTAGGTTAAGATATGGATAGAAGTGAAAGGTTAAGGCTTAAAGTGGGTTTTTCTAACTGATGTGATATTTAGGGGAGAATTCCTAAGTTACCTTAATCATTTTTATGCACATTTACTAGTTTATTGATATTAAACTGTATAAGGCATACAAGTTATAATTATGAATTAATGTGGGCGAACAAAGCTCTCTATTTCAAATCAATAAGCATGTGATTTGTAGAGGATAATATGCATGATTAGGCTTCACTAGTAAGATACTTGTTTAAGCATAACACTAGTTCTTTTGACTTACCATGTTTCTAATTTTTTCACTTTTTGTTAACTCAAGGATTTTTCAATTTTTTTTTTTTTTTTTGTGGTTTTACAAATTTGATGACTTTATGTGATGCTAATAAGAGGATTATACAAGTATTAAAATTATGATATATGCCTCTACCCCACCACTTAGAATTGTACATTGCCCTCAATGTACTTTTAACATTTTTACCCAACACTTAAATTTTTTTATTATTTAACCAAGACTAATCCCCTGATTGGTCGATTTTTCATACGTATAGTCAATACCCACAGGTGCCTAGCAAGCTCCTTTGAGTGAAGATTTTCTATAAAACCTGGCTAATTAATAGAGCATACTAGTACTAATAATAACTAAATTAGATAAAGCATAAAACTATAAATATCCAGGCACAGGTAAGTGCCCAAAATGGGAACTTATGTCCCGCTTTGGTCGGTCATTTTAGGTGTACAAGTACAATAAAAAATAAGAAGTGTCTGGAGCAAATTTTGAAAGTACCTAAAGTTTACCAAAGTGAACAAATATCCAAAAGTAATGAAAAGATAACTATAAAGGAAAGCGATGAATCATCCAGAGTGGCGGCGACCGGAGGTTATAAACACCCCAACAAACGGTGCAAACGCCGGGGCATCACGTTACAAAATTGTTCAAAACACGTGACACTAAATTAAATTTGTAATATAATATTTAACCAAATAACATTGTTTTAAACAATCAAACAAATAAACAAACAAACAGACTTATTTAATAAACAAAATAATACAATAGATTTGTTTTAGATTTAACCTAAGGCAACAGGATCGAGCATCCTAAATGACAACAAGTCTTGAAGCGATCAAACTTTTCTCTAAAATATGTGTAAAATCAAGTGTCAACTAAAAATAGTTAGTGAGCAATATATGTTTTATAGCAAAATAGTTTAGCAAAAAGTTATGATAGCATTAGCACATTAGCAAAAGTTTTGAGTACCAAGCATATGACATTACGTAATAAACTAAGCTAGTTTGTAAGCAAGCTGTGGTCACTAGGGGTACATTCAAACCTTAGTTGACAAGTAGGAAACCCAAAGTGGGATGCCCAAGGATTCTCCTAGAACATATAGCTCGGTCTCTATCATTCCCATGGTTACTTCCTTACATATCACACACTGTAAGCGGGAATGGGTCATCACACCTATAGCGCTATAATATACTAAAGGTCGGCTTGATCACCGTTAATGAATGCACAAGTTTAGTAAACAACATAAGTTTCACACAAAGAGCTATTAGCAAACACACATGCCATAAAATAGTTAAATTGCATAAGGTGGTTTAGGAAAGATAAGTGTAACGCATGTATCACCCTCAAAAGTTTAGGAAAGATAGCTAGTGATCACACAAAGTTGTTAAGGCTGAGAAGCGTCTATGTGAGCGCTAATAAAACGTAAGATCAATTTTTTTTTTCAAATTGATACAACGCCTTGATGATGGTTCGCGATAACCTAAAGATAATTTATTCGAAATTAATAAAGTGATTCATTTTCATTATTATTGACGAGTTCGATGTGTTGTTCAGAAATTTTGTGAGTCAGTGGTTGGAATTGAATTGTTCATTTCTAAGATAATTCTTTAGGTCGTATATATAGCATCTATTCTTACACACTGTTATAAAACAATTTTTATTTAAATAGTATCAAAAACCATATTCACAAAGACGTGAAACTTGGATTTATTTTAAAGTTATAAGAAAAAAATCTAAAACTTCGATTAGTAGGTGTGTTACATATATATACATATTATATATATATATATATATAATATATATGGGGAGAATCACGAGAAACTACATATATATATATGAGAAAATTAAAAAATTAACTTAAAAAAAGCCTAAAAAACATTGTTTTTTACAATTTTTTTTTAAAATTCGCTACATATTTTGTATAAAAATCCTTTTTTTTTAAATAACTTGTACTGCACATGTGCACTATATGTGTAATTCACATGTGCATTATATGTATATGTATTAATTTAGCTTTTAAGGTTAGGTTTTTTGGAGGTTTAGGATTATGATTAAGTTTTGGGGTGTGGGTAGGGGGTTTAGGTTTTGTGGGTGGGGGGGGGGGTCTAGGTTTTTTGAGGGGTGCGGGTGGGGGATTTAGGTTTTCTGGGATTTATGTTTACGGTTTGGTTTTAGGTTTTTTTGGAGGGGGGGAGGGTGTTGGTGGGGTGGCTTAGGTGGTTAGGTTTTTCCGTATTATGGCACAAGTGCAGTACAACTTTTTTTTTTGAAAAAAAGTTTTTTTTATATATTATTTATAGCGATTTGTAATAAAAATTTCAAAAAAAATGGTATGTTTTTTATGCTTTTTAGTTAGTTTTTTTATTTTCTCATTAGTTTTCCCATGATACATCCCAAATATATGGGGTAGGGTCCGGCAAACTTCAGTTTTCCTATAAAGTGTACAAAGCTAAAAAACACAACAATTTCAACCATAAAACACACTCAAAATCCACAAATAATAGAGTTATTATCACTAAAACACAATATTAAAATCCTAACAGTCCATAAAAATTTTAAACACACATAGAATTATGAATATAAAACACAATATGATAATCAACATAAAACACACTAATGTAAGTCATTTGATAATCAAAGCTTTATCATCCAAAACACAACACAAAACCCACAAATATGGCGTTTTAGTAATCTTCAATTTGTTATTTGTGGGTTTTGGGTGTGTTTTATGGTTGCAGATTTTACTACTTTCATGGCTGATCAGGAGAGGTACATTCTAACTCTGGTAGTTCTGATTGCTTAAAATGTCATGAACTGCAAAGTGAAGTTGATAGGTTAACAAAATAAAACCAAAGTCTGGTAAATGAGCTCTCGAGCGTAAAAGAATCAAACTTTTTCATAAAAAGAAATGAGTCATTATATTTGAAGAAAATTAAGGGTTATGAAGAAGAAATCAATATTTTAACCTGTAAACTAAATGAAAAACTTCACATTATTGACTTAGCTCATGATACAATGAGTGAGAAAACAAAAGAGATTTCTGAAAATGCAAAGAGTTGTCAGAAGCACAACTGAAAATTTGTGAACTTGAAAAGAAATTGAATCAATTCAGAGAATCATCTTTTGTTATGAAACACATGATGAATGGCTTGAAGAAACGTAATGACAAGACAAGTGTGGGCTTCAAAGGTTTTAATGAAGTTCCACCACCTCTTGGTCATGACTATTTTTTTCTTGCCAAACGAAGAAGAGCTAACAGACTTTGTGTCAACTACACCTAGTAGTTCCACATCAGGGAATGTTGATGTGTCTGAACATGCCAAGAAGGATAAAAACAGGGAAGCGGTTTTGAAAACAAAGAATGCACACCCTAAAAATAAAGAAAAAACAATTTTTTTGTTAAAAAAAGTTGATTTTGTTAAAGGGAGGGATATGAAAGAAGAGACCACTATTATTGAAAGAGAGTCAAATGTACAGTTTGCCAAAAATAAAAACACATAAAAATCAGAAATTGAGCAAACTAAACAAGATCCTTCAAGGGCGTCATTATCGTCGTCACCTGATGAATCTAAACTAGAGACTTCAATTAAGAAGTCTTCGACTAGAAGATCGTCCTTCAAATGTCACAACAAGGGACATGTAGCTAGCTGTTGTCCTAACAAAAAGAATGAAGCACAAGTGACTGAGAGAAAGAGAGAAAAATCACTAAAAAATATTGGTGATGGTGAAAAAGAAGTTTCTAACTCATCGAAGACATTTGCTAGCATGCGACAGAGTTTCGCGATCGGTGTAGATAAGGCTAAAAAGGAACTCACCAAGTTTCTCGTTTTCAAAGAAATCTACAAATGTTTCAGCCCAAATCTACATCAAGCAGATGTGAAAGACCTAGAAATAGTTCACCAAGAATGAACTACTTTAATGGTCAATCAAGTAATTTCAGAAGTCAAGATCAATATCAAACTCGATATCAGAATGTTGGTAGTCGAAATTTAATAACAATGGCTTTAGAAATTATTACAATCGAAATTCAAGGAATCAAAACCAAAATTTCCAAAGTTCACAGAGTCCAAACAAGTATAGGAAACCTCAGGACCAAAGACCTAGTGGAAATCAAAAACCATTTCCATCAACAGGTCTGAGATTCAAGACTCCAATTAGGAATGATGGATATTGGACGGAAGTTCCGGTGATTGATGAATCTGGAAGACCCAAGACCATTAAGGCTTGGGTCCCCAATCTAACTATTTTTGTTGGGTTGTGAAGGAGCTGCTAAGGAGTATTATCAACTTGTGGTATGTTGATAGTGGCTGCTCCAGGCACATGAGGGGGGATGCGAGATTGTTGACTGAGTTTGAAAACATAGATGGAGGTTATGTGAATTTTGCAGGTGCTAAAGGAGGTCACATTACAGGTCGAGGAAAAGTCGCCAACGGGAAGATCACATTGGACAAAGTGAACTATGTCGAGCAGCTGAAGCACAATCTGATGAGCGTGTCTCAAGTCTGCGACAAGGGTCACTCGGTCTACTTTACTAAGTCTTAAGCTTTGGTGTTGAAACCGGGTTTGGTGATACCGGATGGGTGGATAGTGATGAGAGCGCCAAGGAGAAACGACACTTATGTCATGGACATGGTGCGAAGGATTCTTCCTCTGTGATGGCGTGTTTATTGTCAAAAGAATCTGAGGCTGAGTCAACGTTGTGGCACAGATGCTGGCCCACATCCACTACCGAATAATAAATTCATAACTAAAAATGGTTTAGTGAACGGGGTGCCAGTGCAGAAGGTTCACATGGAAGATAAATGTAATCCATGTCAACAGGGAAAACAACATAAGAAACCTCACAAGTCCAAAACAGTAAATTCCATAGATGCCCCTTATGAATTACCTCATGGATCCATTCGTCCAGTGAACGTAAGGAGCAAGGTGGAAAGTACTATTTTTTAGTTGTCACTAATGATTACTCATGGTATTCATGGGTTTTTTTGTAGGTACAAAAGATGAGACAACAGAGATGCTGATAGATCTTTTTACAAAATTGGAAAATGTCCAGGATGCACGGATCAAGAGGATAGGGAGTGATAATGGCACGGAGTTTAAGAATCAGATTCTGGATCTCTATTGTCTTCGGAAAGGGAACAAATGGAGTCGCTGAGAGGAAAAATAGGACATTGATTGAAGCCGCTAGGCTATGCTTTCTGATTCAAAGCTTCCAGTTTTTTTCTAGGGAGAAGCTGTGAATACAGCTTGTTATGTCCTAAACAAAGTTTTAACGGTTAAACAGTTTAACAAAACATGTCACGAACTTATGTTTAAAAAGAAACCAAACTTGAAAGCTTTGAACCATTTGGATTGCCTTGCACCATTGTGCGAAATAAAGATAAGAAAAAATTCGGTGAGGTAGCTGACGAGGGATACTTTCTAGGTTATATGCCTTGAACACCGAATAAAAGGGTTTTTAATCTAAAAACTGGTAAAATTGAGGTTGTGTTTAACATGGAAATCACTAGTTATTCACCTTAACAATCAACGAGTGGTCCTGCTATATTATATGATAATGATAGCCTTTTTAAATCATTTAATATTACTGAGTTTTCCAATGCAGATGAGTCTCAAGTAATTCAAACTGTGATCGGTGATGATGAAGAGGGTGACTTCAAGCCTAGATCGAGTATATCAATGACAATTGCTCCAGAAACTTCCCCCAGTATAGCTCTACAGGATTCAAGTGATAGTGAGTCTGAACCTATTCAGGGGGAGGATTTTACTAATCCGTTTGCTAATGAGAACATTCAGGGCGAGGTTGAATCTAATCTGGGAATAATTTTGTTGTTGACACCATTGCTACCACACGCGCAAACAGAGATCATCCAGTTGAGAACATCATAGGGGATGTTGCGGCAGGTGTTCAGACAAGAAGAGGTGTGATCGAAGGTTCCTATTTATTTACTTCGATTCAGAAGACTGGATGATAAACGAGTGTTTGTATAGTTTTTTAATTGCCCAAGAGGAGCCGAAGAATATTCATATGGCTCTTAAAGATAATTCATGGGTTGAAGCAATGCAAGAGGATTAGCTCAGCTCAAGAAATTGAAAGTTTGGGAGCTAGTCGACTTGCCAGAAGGAGAAAAAGAAATAGGCACCAAGTGGGTGTTTGAGTGCAAGAAAGACGACCGGGGGATCGTGACAAGGAATAAGGCTCGGTCAGTGGTGAAAGGGTTCAATCAGCAAGAGGGGATTGATTACAATGAAGTGTTTGCACCAGTAGCAAGGCTCGAAGCAATTCGTTTGTTCGTAGTGTTTACTTCATTCAAGGGCTTCAAAGTTTACCAACTTGATGTGAAGAGTGCGTTTCTTTACAGGAAAGTCCAAGAAGTGTTGTATGTCTCACAACAGATGGGTTTACTGATCCAGATTATCCAGATCAAGTCTATCGACTTGATAATGCAATGTATGGATTGCATCGGGCACCTAGGGCGTGGTATGAGACACTGTCAGCTCATTTGTTAAAATGGTTTTGAAAGAGGTCAGATTGACAGTACACTTTTCATTAAAAGAAAGAAGGAAGACTTTCTGCTGGTACAAGTATACGTAGATGATATTATTTTTGGGTCATCTGATGAGAACATGTGTCATGAATTTGAGGAGGTAATGAAGAGCAAGTTCGAAATGAGTGTGGTGGGTGAACTATCTTTCTTTTTGGGTTGAAAGTTGAACAGAAGAAGGATGGGATGTTTATACATTAGAATAAGTATGTGTATGACATTTTGTCTCATTTCAAAATGGTGGATTGCGCTACTTTCAACACCCCTATCTGCGAGAATCACAATCTTAGTCCAGATCACGAGAGTGTGGATGATGTTGATCCAACTCAATACCGGGCAATGATTGGTTCTCTACTGTACTTGACTGCTTCAAGACAAGACATCATGTTCGTAGTGTGTCTTTGTGCCAGATATCAAGCGAATCCAAAAGAGTCACATATGAAAGCGGTGAAGCGGATTCTTCGTTACGTGAAGGGGAAACCTGAACTGGGGTTATGGTATCCAGCTACTACTGATTTGAAGTTTCTTGCTTTCACTAATTCGGACTTTGGAGGATGCAAATCGACCAGAAAGTCTACCACAGGTGGTTGTTAGTTCTTAGGAGGGAGGATTGTGTCATGGCAATGTAAGAAGCAGTCTTGCATTTCTACCTCTACATGTGAAGCTGAATATATTTCTGCTGGTAGCTGTAGCTCTCAGGTTCTCTGGATACAACAGCAAATGCGCGATTACGGTTTGAATTTCACTCGTACTCCAATTATGATAGACAATAATGTCACTATTTCAATCACAAACAATCCCGTAAAACATAGTCGTACAAAACATATTAACATTCATCATTATTTTATACGGGATTGTGCTGAAAACAAATTGATTGAACTGCATAGAGTCGACACACTAGAAAACCTGGCAGATCTTTACACAAAATCATTTGACAGAGCTCGTTTTGAACATCTATCGAACCAATGGATGAGGAATCCTGAATAACCATTTTTCAATAAGATTTTTGTAAATAATTTACTGTTTTTCAAAAATTAAAACATAAAAATAGAAAATCAAAAGTAAGTTTTCACTGTGTGGAAAAGAAGAAATGATAGTACATCAGCAAGTTAGACTGCATACTGAAATTAAAATTAAATTGCTTAAGTGTGATAGCAGCTTCATCATATGATGTACCAGTAGGCAAAAAGAATGAAATAATCAACTTACCTTGGTGATGTAAACATAACGAACTGTGTATGAATGGGTAACATATCAGTGGCGTATGGTTTTATAACCTTAAATCTTGCATTGATAGATTGCCAAAATCTGAGGTTTTGGGTCTTTATATCGTTATTTCATCCAGGGTATCAGGGTTGTCCTTCTGCTGCATCCATATATATATATGCTGACTTAGGCACAACCTAGATATCTTAAAAGAGCTAAAATGCCAAATCCCAGAAATTGAAGAAGCTCTCCTACAGAGTCATTCAAATGTGCAAAATGCATCAATCGTACCAAAATCTGTGGTATTTGTCTTAACCCTCATTGGATATTGGTCTCTTTGTTGTACGAAAGTACTGACTTGATCACTAATTATCTAACGTTGTAAATTGAAACGGATGAATTTCAGTTTACTCACCTATTAAGAGGAATCTTTGTGCATACCTTGGTCGTGGGGTATGTCCTGAAGTGGGACACACTAGTATATCAGTATAAAATTACCTTAACATATCACTAGGTAATGGTACTTGAAATGTTCATGTATTTTTTTTACACGGCCTGAAACAGGGTAGTGGAGAACATCGTGCCTATACTGACCCTTATGAGGAGCTAAGTTTGTTATGTTCTGTTATGGTCACGCCCTTGGATAAGGCTATTGAAAAGTATATTGATGTCCATCTTGACCCAGTTCAGGACATTGTCACTGGTAGCAACCCTGCTACAGTCAGACAGGCTATCGAGTTGGCTGAAACCCTGACTGACTCGCAAGTCAAGAAGGGTAAACTTTTTCGCAAAGGCGACACGAAGCAATCTACCAAGACTACACAAGAGAAACAAAAGGGAAACAAGGCCGAAACCTCCAAGAAGTCTAGGAAGCTTAAAACTTCCAAGAATTTCGCTGTTGTTAACAACCCAACCAAGCTGCTCCGAATAAACCAGCACAACCTCCCACCAAGAGACAATATGCCGGTACTGCACCTCTGTGCAACAAGTGTGATAGTCATCACCAACCCCATCTACCGTGCCATCATTGTACCAATTGTGGATGATCTGGCCATCTTGCCAACACTTGTCGTTTTGCTCCTGCCCCGAATTAAATGGTTCGAAATCCTGTTCAACCACAAGCCAATCCTGCACGACCCAACTACCCACCTGGATCCTGCTACAATTGTGGTGATCTTACTCACTATCGAAACAACTGCCCGAAGCTAGTTAATGCAAATCCAGCCCGGGGACGAGCATTTAACATAAATGCTAATGAGGCTTGTGCTGACAATAATGTGGTTAACAGTACGTTCCTTGTCAATAATCAGCCTGCTTTTATTCTTTTTGATTCGGGTGCCGATAGGAATTTGTATCCTTAGATTTTGATCCTTATCTTTCAGCACCGCGAACCAAACTACGAAAACCTTTAACATTGGAGATAGCTAGTGGCGATTATCGTGAGCTCAACAAACTCACGATTAAAAATTGATATCCCTTACCTCTTATTGATGATCTTTTCGATCAACTATAAGGTGCTACATGTTTCTCCAAGGTTGGTCTGCTTCTGGGTATCATCAACTTCGTGTACTCGATGAAGATATTCCCAAAACTGCTTTTTGCACTCGGTACGGCCATTACGAGTTCACGGTCATGCCCTTTGGTTTAACAAATGCTCCTGCCGCCTTCATGGACTTAATGAATAGGGTTTGTAAACCTTATTTAGATAAGTTTATCATTTTTTCATCAACGACTTTTGATTTATTCGAAATCCCAAGTCGATCTAAAATGTCATCTTCGTCTAATGATGGAACTCCTATAGAAAGAACAACTTTATGCCAAATTCTCCGTGTGAATTTTGGCTGAAGGAAGTTCATTTTTGGGACACATTGTCACCGAACAAAGTTTACATGTAGATCCACCAAAATCAGTGCGATTAGGCATACACCTACTACTCCTACCAAAGTTCGTTCATTCTCGGTCTAGCTGGCTATTACCACCGCTTTATCGCAAAATTCTCCAAGATTGTGATTCCCCTCACTATTTTGACTCAAAAGAATAAACCTTTTGAGTGGGAACCCAAACAGAAGAAGGTTTTCAGACCTTGAAACAAAAGCTTTGTGATGCTCCTATTTTATCCTCAACCAATGGCAATGACGTATTTGTCGTATATTGTGATGCATCGAATCTAGGCCTTGGTTGTGTTCTCATGCAAAGAGACAAAGTCATAGCCTATGCATCAAGAAAATTGAAAATCCACGAAAAGAACTACATATCTCATGATCTTGTGTTAGGTGTCATTGTTTTCGCCCTCAAAGTTTGGAGACATTACCTCTATGTTACAAAATTTGTGGTTTTCACTGACCACAGAAGTCTCCAACACATTCTTAATCAGAAAGAACTAAACATGAGACAACGACGTTGGGTTGAACTTCTAAACGACTATAACTGCGAGATTCGCTACCATCCTGGTAAGGCGAATGTCGTAGCTGATGCTCTTAGTCGTAAAGAACGTGTCAAGCTACATGTTGTTCAAGTTCGATCTGATATCCAAACACGTATATTTTAAGCCCAACGCACTTGTGTAACCCAGGGTTTGTTGAAAAACAAACTACCCCATCATCTCGAGCTTCAGCTTGAAACTAAAGACAATGGGTTACTCTACTACATGAACCGTTTATGGGTTCCAAACCAAGACAATCTTCGCACCTAATATTGGTGGCAGGGTATGAAGAAGGATATTGCCTTATACGTATCCAAATGCCTAACGTGTCTTAAAGTTAAGGCAGAACATCAACATCCATCTGCTTTGCTTGAGCAACCAAAAATTCCGGTTTGGAATGGGAAAACATTGCTATGATCTCATCACCAAACTACCACGTACTTCTAGAGGTCATGATGCCATTTGGGTAGTCATTGATCGTTTAACAAAGTCAGCACACTTTTTGCCAATTCGTGAACATCATACGGACCGGGACAAACTTTTTGCCAAATCACATCTATCTGCTGACAAACTTGTGAAGATCTAATGGTGTTCCCTTGAACATCATACCGGACCGGGATGCTTGATTCTCATCTCACTTTTGAATAACCATGCAATCTGCCATGGGAACCAAACTTAACTTGAGCACTGCTTATCATCCTCAGACGGATGGACAATCCGAAAGGAAGATCCAGACATTGGAGGATATGCTTAGAACTTGTGTGATCGACTTGGTGGTATTGGGATTCGCATCTACCTTTGATCGAATTCTCCTACAACAATAGTTATCACTCCAGCATTAACATAGCTCATTTCGAAGCTCTATACAGTAAAAAATGTCGTTCACATGTCTGCTGGAATGAGGTTGGTGAAGCTCAGCTTACTGGACCAGAACTCATTCTAGATACAACAGACAAAGTCAATAAAATACGCGATAACCTTTTGACATCTAGAAGCCGTCAAAAGAGTTATGCAGATCAGCGACGCAAGCCCTTGGAATTCCAAGTTGGTGATCACGTCCTTCTCAAGGTATCCCCTAGGAAAGGTGTGATTATATTTGGAAAGAAAGGAAAACTTGCACCTCGATATGTGGAACCATTTAAGATCATTGAGAGGATTGGAAAGGTGGCCTACAAACTTGAGCTACCTCCTGAGCTTGGGAATTTTCATCCAACTTTCCATGTGTCCAATTTGAAAAGTGTTTGGCTGATGAAAACCTCCACATCCCTCTTGATGAAATTCATGTTGATAACACAATGCACTTTGTCCAGAAACCTATGGAAATATTGGACCATGAAGTCAAGAAACTCAAACACAAACGCATACTGATTGTTAACGTTCGCTGGGAGTCCAAATGTGGCCTAAAGTTTACTTGGGAACGAGAGAATCAAATGAAGGCGAAATACGCACATCTTTTCTCACAAGTTTCCTCTAATTAATTTCATGATGAAATTTCCTAAAGTAGGGAGACTGTGACATTTGTACATTTGTAATCATTGAACAATTCAGGAACATTTTCGTATTTAATAAAATTTGTGTTTTATTTGCAAGAATTTATATTTATCAGTCATTATATAATCCCGAACATTTTTATTCTAAGAATGCAAAAATGTCAATCATTACACAAATTCGGTCATTTTCGTGTTCGATAAAGTTTTATACTTTATTACGAAATGTGTAACGTACAATCGAAGGAACCGTACAAAATCTAATTTACACATGCCTTAATGTCTTTATATAAAATAAATATTAGGTTAAGAGGGGTTAAGAATGACAAAACGCGACAATACAAGTCCAGGGACAAAAATTGTCAAAAAAAAGGTTCGCTTCATCAGCAAGTTTGGCCACCTATCTCTAATTTTTGACACCTTGCACTCATTTTGCCACACTTAATTTGGTGTTAACACATGTTAGGACACTAATCCACACTTGGTAACACTTTTCATCACCTCCTTGATCCTAAAACACTATAAATTCCCTTTGATTCATTCATTTTTTTCACACCACTTCAAAACACTTCAAAGCAAAGTGTGGAGTTCTTCTTTCTATAATTCTTGGAGCTTCTTTCCAGCCTTTAGAAGCCTCCTAAATTGAGTTATGAAAGTGTTCTTCAACACAAGTAAGTACTCTTCCTAGTTCTTTCATTATTTTAGCTATTTTGAGTTAAAAGTCAAATAGTTGGCTTCCTGTTTAACTTTCGGTTCTAACCATTTTGGTTAAGTCAATGTCAAATTGAACTTTGCAATGTGATCGAAATCACGAAGGTATTAATCCCTTGTGATTGCACCTTCTAATTACCACGTTTAGTAGGCGAGATGACGAGTCAAATTTTTACGAGTTAAAAGTAAAAAAAAATGTATAAAAATGTATTTTACGACGGAAATGTTTTTGGGTATTAAAACTTAAGGTTTTGGCACCAAATCAGTTTTATAACATTATTAGACATGTTCAAACATGTCTAACTCGTCATTTCTAGTTTAGTGCTTATATCTTAGTCGTAAGTCGAGCGGTTTTAACTACCGCTCTGACTTTCAAATCTGATCTGTTTGGTCAATCTTAGGATTCGACCAAGCGCATTTTTATGACCATAGTAATTTAGGGAATAACCCTCTGAGGTTATACCTTATAGTCATATAGTTTGGTTAGTTATATGATGAGCCGATTTGATGTACTTTTAAAATGCCAAAAACACCCTTTTGGCGCATAAAATGGTTTTAAACATGTAAGACCATAGTTTTGGCATCTAAACTGACATTATAACATAATGAAACTTGTTTTGACATATAAGACTCATCATAGGACTTATTTAATGATCCAAACCCATAGTTACGCTTGCGGCCGTTAAAGTGGCGTAAACCATTTTAATAAGTCGTAACGGGTCAAAGCACTTAGAAACTCTTCCAAATCAGAATGTAAGGTGTTATAAACCATATCATATGAGTCCCAACACTCGTTTGGTTTATAAGACCTCATTCTATCCAACCCTCCGATTGAAGTCTCGACACACTAACATAGTATTCCGATACATTAGGACACACTTGAACTCTTCAATCCTTGAGCTTTGTTTTATCATTTGAACAAGACATCTATGCAATCCCAAGTGAGTACATAGCCCCCCTCTTTTACATTTTCAAATGTTTTGGGTGATTCACATGTGCCTATTACTACTTTCTTGTTTTCATAAAATTATACATGTTTTGCTTATCTAGTACATATAGTACATGATTTCAAAGACATGCTTTATGTGCTTCATATGTATGATTAGCTTACAATACCTAGTACATGATTTCAAAGATATTTTTGCTTTGTATGTTGACTTAGCATACCTTTGCTTCGTATATTGACTTAGTATGCCAAGTACATGATTTCAAAGCATTGTCATGACATGCTTACATTGTTCAAGACATATTGGTGCGTTGAATATATAATGATACATTCATTAACATTGATCATGCTGACCGACAGTATGTAATGGTACCATAGGATTGATAATCCTGTTCCCGCTTCCTAGGTTTGTTTGGAAGTGACTTTAGGGAATGATAGAATCCAGTGAACATTTAATAAACCTTTATCTTTATAAGGGTTTATCCGTTAGTCAACAAGGCTTGAATGTATTCGCCAACAATCAATATATATATGTCTACACAATAAAAGCAATAGATTTATAAGACAAGAGTTTTGTTTAAACAAGACCTTTGTTTATTCAAAACACCTGTTTTATACAAGACATTTTGACAAGACAAGACAATTTGGTTATTTTATACAAGACATTTATTTTATGGTTTAAACAAGACTTCTGTTTGCCATACAAGACATTGGTTTATACATACACATTTGTTTTATACATAGACATTAGTTTATACATAGACACTTGTTTATAAAAGACATTTGGTTTATACATAGCATTGGTTTAAACATGACATTGGTTTAAACAAGACATCTCAATTGTTGGCTCATGGTAAGTGATTTAAATGACGAGACGTGTGTAACATGATAAAAGCATGGTGGATACGCCGTTGGTACTTCCTATAAATAAGTGCTTTCATTATATTACATAATGTAGAGTTATCTAACCACTTCAAACAAAATACAAGACATGACATATTTTATACAAGGCACGAGTTATTTTGGTTATTAAGTTAACCATGCATCATTTCTTTTAAACCATTTAATTTTCATATGATTTCATAAAAGAAACATTTTTGTAAAGGATCATGGCTACTTTTGTAATAGTTGAACATTTCTTTTAACTTTCAAAGCCATGAATCTTCATCACAAAACCTATGTACCCATTGGCATTTTATGCTGACGTTTTATTTTCACATATGTTTCAGGAGCTAATGTTTGACTTTGAGCGTCGTTCACATAGGGTGGACTTGGGCCTTAGTGACTTTAAAATTTGCAAGCAATTGTCATGTTTTTTATTTCATTCTCCCAAGACAATGTAAACAATTAAATTCATTAATACAAAAGCTTATGTACCATGTGTTATGAAACAGTAGTTCTGTTACATGACTCCCCGACATTTCCGTCGCGGTTTGTTGTTTTACGCGGTCGTGGTGTTAAGACAAAAATTTTCAAAAAATTCAAATCTTAAACATTTTATCAGTTTTAACAACCCTCACAGTTAACCAAGTCCAAGTTAATGACCCTAGTAACCTGATTTATCTACCAAGTTCAAATGAATGACATTGGTCGATCATTTTGTGAACAAATTGATATTTTCTAACTCATTTAAGTTTCAATTAATGAACTTTAATCATTTCAAAACTTATTTCTCATTTAAAAATAAATTTTCACTTTCCAGATTTAGTTCAGCAGCTTTAGACTTTGAAAATGAGCTTTCCACCATCGGTAGTCGAAACTATGATGAACATAAAATCTTTTTGGGTTTTTCTGAAATGAAATACATATGTACAAACATATTTACAGACATGTTATTGTGGGTTTGTGTAAGAGGATCATATCAGTTTTTGAGACTTATCACAAGAACCGTTGATCTTGATTAAACTTTAAGTTCAAAACAGATTCACTTAGATGCATATGTATGTCGCCTACGTCGTCGAATCATATTTAGTTTGTAACAGGAACGAACATGTTAGATTTGATATGTATGTATGTCACTTCGCACGAAGTGGGAATGCACTTTGTACGGAAGTAGCATTTTACCTTCGTACGAAGGTAACCTATCTTCGCACGAAGTGAGGCTAGCTTCGCATGAAGGTAGCTCAAAGACTATAAATAGACGTGCAAGCTTGTTCATTTGTAGCGTTCTGTAACTCGGACGGCGAAGCTCTGTCCAACTATTTCTAGGATTTGTAACGTACAAAGTGTTTAACGAAATAGTGATTAAAGAGAATATATTGTGTTTAAAATGTCGCCTAACTATACAACGGATTCCACACGTTTATACTAGTTTATCAAATTAGTGCCTGGGCTATTGGGAGATCCGATTCGGGACTTACAAGTGGTATCAGAGCTACGGAAGGCCTGATTTGAAGACATTGGACCAATAACATCTCATCTTCTACTCATTTCTTATTATTTTTGACATTTCCTAAATATTGGACGAACAAAATGGACTGATTTGTCAACAGACTGTTTAAAATTGACTAATAATAAACCCTTGAAAAGATCAGAGCTAAAAACAACCCAAATCATGTCAAAAATTGCAAAAATGCAAAATGGTGAAGTTATCTTCGTACGAAGTGAAAGCTATCTTCGTGCGAAGTGAAAGCTATCTTCGCACGAAGCTAGACTTTACTTAAAAAAGGCATGAAAATTCTAAAAAAGGTCTCGGACATTATATATCATTAGATTTGTATTGTCGAGACAAGTCTAATGGTAGAATCTGGTAAAAACAGTTTTCAGACAATTTTTTAAATGTTTTTAGCAAGTCGGTTCGTAAAAATTGTTGAATATAAAATTTCATTTTGCATAAACATTTGAAAAACCAAGTTTTGTTTTGACAAAATGAAAGTGATGAGTTTGAGAAGATGAAGGATTGGAAAGGGGTGCCTTTGTATTTGAATTCTCAAGAACGTAAAAATATTTGGGTTAAAAGATTCGAATAGTTTAAATGTAAAAAGAACGAATATGTTAATGATTTGATAAAACGATTTTGTGTTATGGATAACAAATTAAAAGAGTTCGAATTCATGTTTAGATTTCAGGATTATGAGAAGATATCAAATTTGTAGATACATTAACTTTAGAGTGGGATGGATTTTTGAATGAATTGGAAAGGAACCTAAATATTCAATGTTTACTATACATGAATTCTTAGAAAAGATTAAAGATCACATTCCCGAAACTGAAAAGATCAAAGTGTTGAAACTAAAGAAGGAAAGTGAATTTGTGGTTAAAATGGATATGACAGTACAGAAATTAATAGTGTTGTTTATGATGAAGATCTAGAAGAATCTAGTCAACACTATTATACTGATAAAGAAATTTTACAATATGCTTGTTAAGTTTTTGATGCTCCTGATGTTTATCGATCTTTTGCAAGTTTCTTCATTAATGAAGAAAATAGTCAGAAAACTCAGATTAAAGAATATTGATTGCTAATTAATGAATCGGTCAAACAAAGAAGATGAAACTTTCCAAGTTGAACAGAAAATCATGGTTGAAGATGTAAAGAAAGAGAGTGGAAGTGAGAAAATTGAAAAAGTTCAAAAATTGAGAGAGTCCATGAAGAGAAAAAAATTGAGATAGTTGAGATAAAAAAAATGCATAAAATGTTTAGAGCCATGCAAATCGTGTGCCGAAAAAGATGAAATATATAAAGCAATGTGCTCAAAATCGTGTGAATCATGTATTGTTAAAGATGAGAGATATAAAGAGCTGAAATGTCATACAATAATCTATCAAGAGATTACAATCAAATGAAAGAGGCTTATGACAAGCTAAGTTATACCATCAAAATCCACCGTGATGCTAATCTGAAAGATGGTGCTACGATCGACATGTTGAAAGCTACGGTAATGGATAAAAAGATGGCAATCAATATTCATTTGAACAATATTGCCGATCTAAAACAAGAATTGGAGAAGGTCAGAAGCGAAGCCGAAGGGTCAACAAATTGTTAATCAGTTACTCCACAAGTTCATATGTAAATGATCATATTCTTCCCGAATAAGTAGTAAAAACTGTCAAGGAAGAGAATAAAAGTGGAGTTTAGAACAATGACTCGGGTTATCATCGTGTTCCTTCACCAATCTTGAACAATTATTCTAGAAGAAATTATGAAGGAGAGGAGAAGGCGCTCAATCTGAACCTGACAACGGAACAAAAAGTCGTGTTGCCTGAGAACGTAGATGTGACCTACGAATGTGATTCTGATATGGTGATAAAAGTGGTCAAAAATGTTTTTGAAAACACAGATGATGAAAAGAATAATTCAAATTTATGTTCTGAAAATGAAAAAGTTTTCATAAAAGTTACATTTCAAATCAGAGAAAAGTTTGAATGATGATCCTAAGATGGTAGCATACAAAATGAAAGGATCTAACTAACTATTTTCTAATGAAGAATTTCCGATTCAGAACGTGGATGTTAAAAAAATTGAAGAAGTGTTTAAACTAGTTTGTCGGAGCTTAGAAAGTTAAAAAAAGTCTTACATTTCCAAACCTAAACGTTCTTATAATCATAAAGGTAAAAAATATCCTGAAGACAAAAGAAAAGGTTTGGGATATGCTAAGAAGAAGAAAAAATGATCACAGGTTCCGAAAACCAGATTATTCAAAGAAGATAGATTTTGTTTTTGGAACAAATTCAGAAAAGGAAAAAGAAAATTTAGGAAAAAAACAATCAAATGTTATGTTTGATGCTAAAAAACAACAACGAGAACAGGTTAAGGAATGTTTTCGATGTAACCAAGTTGGACACATTGTTAGACAATGTCCACAATCAAATCCTAAACCTATTTCCGATGTTAAAAAAAAATTCGGAGATTTAAAGCAACACTCACCAATGTTTGTACCAACACAAGTTTGGAAACCAGTCAAAGAATCTACAAACAAAGTGGAACCGGTTAATACTAAATTTTCAAAATTTGAAGCCGGTGAAACTTCAAAAAGTGTTGAACGAAAAGATTCTACATTGTTTTTCAAGAAAACAATGTCTAAAAACCAAACATTAGTGATGAAAAAGGGAATTTTTCCTGTAAAAGTTGAAAATTTTGTGTCAGCCTGGAAGTCAGATAGAGTTGAACAAAAATGGGTAATAAAAGAATAATTTGTTGAAAAGACTGAACACTCAATGAAATTGAAAGTTTATATGACTTTCTAAGCTTAAGAAAGTCACAAATAAACTTGATTGTGAAAAGAAAATCAGAATTAAGGTTGAACCAAAGATTAAAAAGTCTTAGGTTAAACTTTTTAACTAATTGTTTATGTTTTTTGTGCAGGAGCTTCCGGTGGTTAAAGTGGATCTTAAATAAAGTGTAGTTCCATGGCACAAGAGGAGGAAGCTTGGCCGGTTTAAGATGAAAATATTTAGAAGGCCATGATGAATTTTATTCTAATGTTTATTTTAAAATTTTTGAAGAAAATTTTCAAAATCACAGAACCATCACTGTTGAATAGACGAAACTGGTTGAAAAGATAGGTTTATAAATGTTTTTTAAAAAAATCAAATGCATCAAAAGTTTTATCATCTTGAGGGGAAGAGAACTTAAAAATATAATTGTGAAGTAGTAATGGATGGCTAATTGAAGTAATTCTCGTTGTTTGGTTAATTTTTTCTTTAAATAAAAAAACAAAAATATGTTTTTGAATATTAGGGGGAGAAAAATTTTGAGAAAATCCAAAAACATATTAATTGCAAAAAGTACAAAAAATGAAAAATACAAAAAGAGTTTTCGTGTGATAAGAGGAAATGATAGTACATCAGTGGACTATCACAGCATGCTAAAGAAATGTAGTGTCAAAAAAGTGTTTAAACAGGTCTCACTGATGATGTGGTAGTAGGCTTCGCACATTCAGTAAACTGTTTCTAAGATATAAACTTAAAAAGAAGAACTTCTTAATTAGTATTTTAACATCTCTAGGATATATAGTCTTAGTCGAAGTTTCGTTTAAGAGATTACCAGATTCTGAGATACTAGGTCTTTATAAATAATTGATATCTGGGGTATTATACAAGTTCTTATGATTTTGCATCGCCATTGGACTAGAACTTATAGAATACTTTTGCTTTTATACCCAAAACTACAGTAAATTGTAAGTATCGGAAGATCTAACAATTGTAGTAAAAGATTCCAAATCGGAACACTACTTTGACTAGCCTTCATCTCTTTGTCGGTACGTTGGTACTAACCTAAGCTCTCAAGGTCTCGCATTACCCAGATACAGATAGCAGTTAGATATATTCACATATATGATGAAATCCAGGAAATCTTGATACGAGAGTATATTCTAAGGTGGGAAACACAGTTAAGTCAAGTTTCTAAAATTACGTAACATATCTCAGAACAATTGAGAAATGTGTAGAGGTTTAAGTGGACAAATATACTGACAATCTAGGTGACTTTGTTTAGTACTTAAAGTCTTAATAAGGTCAATGGTACTTGTGAAATGTCTCAAAAACTGGTATGATCCTCTAACACAAACTCACAAAAATACGTCTGTAAATAACATAGTTCTTTCAGTATATTTCAGAAAATTCCAAAAGATTTTAGGTTCATATATGTTTCGACTGCCAATGATGAAAAGCTGACTTTCAAAATCTAGAACTGCTGAACAAAAATATAAAATAAGAAATAGATTAAAATGTTATCAACCAAGGTCATTAGTTTAAACTTGGTAGATAAATCGGATAATCAAGGTCATTAACTTGGACTTGATTAACTGAGAGGGTTTAGTAATAAAAATTTTGAAATTTTTATAATGAACATTTTCAAAGTTTGAGTCTGAAATGTTTATTTGAATGTGTGAGAATTTTAAACGGGAACTTGAATTTAAGGGGGAGCTGGATAAACATGTTGAATGAAGATAATGGAAAGCTCAAAGAAAGGGAGAGCATATTGATATTCAAGTTTATCTAGTCAAGCTCTAGAAAAGAAAAAGATTGAAGATGATATGCAGTTCAAGGATCCTAAAAGTTATTCAAGAACGAAGAATCAGAGAAAAGTAAAGACTTTGGAGATGAAATGAGGATTTGAAGACTGCGGCAACATCCAATGCGGAGACTATTGATCCATATTTTTGTCGCCTATGTCACCGAATCATATTGAGTTAGTAATAGGAACGAACATGTTAGATTTGATATGTATGTATGTCACTTCGCATGAAGTGGGAATGCACTTCTTACGAAGGTAGCATTTTACCTTCGTACGAATGTAACCTATCTTTGCACAAAATGAGGCTAGCTTCGCACAAAGGTAGCACAAGACTATAAATAGACGTGCAAGCTAGTTCATTTGTAACATTTTGTAACTCGGATGGCGGAGCTCTGTCCAACTGTTTCTAGGATTTGTAATGTACAAAGTGTTAATGAAACAGTGATTAAAGAGAATACATCGTGTTTAAAATTTCGCCTAACTATACAACAGATTCTGCACGTTTATACTAGGTTATTAAATTAGTGCCTGAGCTATTGGGAGATCCGATTCGGAACCTACACTAGTCCATTTAAACTTCTACACATTTCTCAATTGCTTCGAGATACGGTAGTTAGATGTCTTAGAACTTGACTTAACAATGTTTCCCACCTCAGAATATACTCCCGTATCAAGATTCCCTAAATTTCATCTTACAGGTGAATATATCTAACTGATATCTGTATATGGTTATGCGAGGAGCTCAGGTTAGTACCACCGTACAGACAAAGAGATGAAGGCTTGACTTAAAAGTGGTGTTCCATATTTGGAATCATTTGTACTGTAATTGTCAAATCTTTCGATACTTTCAATTTGATGGAGTTTTAAGGTTTAAAAGCAAAAGTATTCTACAAGTTCTAGGCCATTGCTTACGCAAAATTAGAAGAACTTCTATAATACCCAGTTATCAATTATCTATAAAGACCTAGTATCTTAGAATCCGGCAATCTCTCAAACAAAATTTCGGTGTACTAATACCATATATCCGAGAGATGTTAACCCACTAATTAAGAAGTTTTTCTTTATGTTTAATTATATCCCAAAAACAATTTACTGAATGTGCGTAGTCTACTGGCACATCCTTAGTAAGACCTGTTTATAAACTTTTTAACAGTGCATTTCCCTAGCATACTGTGATAGTATACTAATTTACTATGATTTCCTCTTTTATACACAAAAACTATTTTTATCTTTTTGATATTTTTGTACTTTTTGCATTTATATGTTTTTGTATTTTCTCCAACTTTTTTCTTCCCCTAAAATCAAAAACATATTTTTATATTTTTTGTTTTTAAAAAAGAAACATTAACCGATCGATGAGAATCACTCTAATTCACCATCCATTACTACTTCACATTCTCCTTTTATACTTTCTCCCTCATGATTACAAAATTTTTACGCTTTTGATTTTAAAAACATTTACAAGTCCGTCTTTTCAACCAGTATTATATGTTCAATGGTGAGGGTTCTGTGGATCAATCTTTTTTAAAAAAATTTCTTCAAAAATAAATGTTCTAGTAAACTTATTATAGAATGAAAATTTTGTGTTTGAATAACCCAGCTAATTTCTCGTCAGGTGCCAAGAAACTTCGTTCTTCATGATGTACTTTGATCTCAGAAATTCCTACACACAAACATACACAATAGTTGAATAGAGACACCTAAGTCTTTTCAATCTTAGGTGGACTTTCTTCATCTTCAACTTTAATTTCTTTTACACAATCAGATTTATTTGTAACTTTCTCAAGTTTAGGAAAGTCCTCTAAACTTTTAGTTGACACTAATTGTTTAACTTCTTTTTCTTTCTTCTGTTTAACCTTCTCTAACTTTTCGGTTGAAACAGATTTCTCAACTTTTTCAAAAACAGTTTTATCTTTCATCACCCATGTTTAGTTTTTAGACATTGCTTTCTTAAAATAAAACAAAGAATTTTTTTGTTCATTACTTAATGAAGATTCACCAGTATCAAAATTTGAAAACTTTTTATTAACTGGTTTAACTTTGTTTTCAGATTCTTTGCTTCGTTTCCAAACCTGAGTTGGTACAAACATTGGTGATTTTTGTCTCAAATCTTCAGAATTTTTCTTGACATCATGAACAAGTTTAAGATTTTTCTCTAAATATTTCCTAGCAAGGTGTCTAGTATTGTTACAATTAAAAGACGTCCTACTATCAGTTATAACAGAGGATCCCTCAACTTGTTCACATTATTTTTGTTGAGCGAAAAATCTTCATTAGATTGTTTGAAAATTTGACTTTCTTTTGTATTTTCAAAACTTTATCTAGGAATAAAGTTCACTTTCTTCAAAAATTTCGAATTTCCAAACTTGTTGTAGTCCCTCTTGCCATTCCCTGACCCAGTCCAAACATTATAATTTCTCTGATGGTTGTTTGAATAAGAACTTTTGGGTTTGGAATAGTAAGATCTATCTATTTTAAAACTCGAAACTTCTTTTTCATTTGTCAAACTTTCAATCTCAGAAATTCCAATTTTGACAAGTTTGAAAACCTTTTCAACTCAGATCAAGTTCACATTCAGAATCGGAAATTAAGAATCAGAATAGAGTTGATCAAATCCACACATCTTATACATCACAAAATTTGGATCATCATTTGAACTACCTTCTGATGTTCTAAGACAAGCATCATGAAAGTTTTCGTCACTTTCAGGTTGTGAACTTAAACATTCTTTTTCAACCTTTGATTGAGTGTTTTCAAAAGTAGTTTTATCATTTTCTTTTCCCAAAACATTCTCAACCACAGTTTTAACCACTTCAGATTCAACATCTACATCGGATTTTGAATAGATCATATCAATGTTGTTAGGCAACTGATCTTTCTGTTCTGTTTTTACTGTTTTTAATTTCAAGTTCAGTGTCTTTTCCTCACCCTCAGGATTTGTCTAGGAATAACTATTCCACATCGGGGGTGATATCGATTATAGCCTAGACCTTTAGCCTGATAACCATAAACATCTTCTCCATTCTTATCTTTTCCATTAGGTTTCAGGAGGATATGATCTAGAACATATGAAGCAATTGAATAACTGATTAACTTTTTATCAACTCTTTCCGTTTCTATCTTCATTGCTTCTGAATCACGATTCAATTTGACAATTATGTCAATGTGAATGTGAATGTGAATGGCCATCTGTTTGTCCATGACTGTTGCCTTTCACATTGAAATTGTAGCGCAATCTTTCGTACTTGCATCACGGTGTATATTATTGTGTAACTTAGCTTATCATAAGCCTCATCCGTCTCTTTGAAATCACTTGACAAATTATCTTGATGATATTTTAGCTCTCTATACTTCTCATCTTTTTCTAGACAAGACTTGCATGGTTCTAAACATTTTGTGCACTGTCTTTGTATCTCAACTTTCTCAATTTTTCTTTCTTCTTTGACTTCATTGACCATGAATTTCGGATTAACTCTAAAAGTTTCATCTTCCTCATTTAACCGATCCATCATTACTTTCTTAGCAATCATTTCTTCTTCGCATTGTGTATTCTAATTATCTCTCTGTTCACCGAAGAAAGCATTATAAACATCAGGAGGCACAAATGCTTGAAAGGCATTTTGTAAAATTTCTTCACAAGAATAATAACAATGATCAGATTCTTCTGGAACTTCATCGTAAACAATCTCAGCACAATTTTCTCCCAATTCTGGTCCCAATTCTAGTTTTGGTTCTTCAATAATTTCTGCCAACAGTGCATGACCTTCAGTTTTTGAAAGATATTTATCCCAGTTAAAACTTTCCTCTTCTTGTGTAGCGACCATGGCTTTATTTTTTGATCTTGCCGAATCCTCATCTAATTAAAAATATTTTGATTGATTTTGAGGTTGTTGAGAAGTTCTGTGATATATTCCCTTTTATAATAATCATCAAAAGGATTTTGATAACTACCATGAACTTTTCTATTCGAACATTCTCTTTTGAAGTGGCTCTTTTTCCTACACTTGAAGCAAGTCACTCTGGATTTATCAAATCCCAGTTTTGTGTCAGAACCTACGAGACATCTCCTCCCAGTAATTTCCAAAAACTTCTACGCTCTTTGAATTATACTAGCTAAACACCATTTTATATCCATTAGCTTCAACTCCTCTGACTCAATTTGATCGTAATCCTCTTTTATAATTTCAGGATTCCAAATCTTTCCTGCTACCAAACACTCATAAGATTCCAATACTGAAGCAGGTAATCCCATGTGCTGTTTAGTAGTGTGTTCAGTGAAATCTTGATCATTCTGAAGATTTAAAGCAATGTTGCACTGAAGGATATGAGGATTAGAAATGTCTTGGCTGTTGTAGTTGTTTGAACTTTGAGATGACTGAGGGCTCTGAATCGGAGTATTTGGCTCAAAACTCGTATAAGATGAAAAACCAATTCCACTATTTGCAGTAACTGTTGAAGAACTTTCTGCATTTTAAGTTGTTTGAATCTTTGGGCCTTGAATGTTAGCTATCGGACTTCCTATGTAGTAAAGATTAACGTTTTGTTGTTAATTTGTACTTTTATTTTTAGCCATTTTTCGCATTTCAAGGTCATGCCCTTCGAGTTTTTCAATTAACTTACTTAAACTCAAAGAATAATATACTGAACTGTTTTTCAAAATTATTAGATAAGTTAACCATTCTCCCTGAGGCAATGTGTCGGCCAACTTGTCAACCCATTCTTCAACATCTATGCGTATTCCCAAACATTTCATTTCCATGACAAGGTGACAATACCTTTCAATAACTTGTTTCATTATTTCACCTCTAAAAGCCATGAAGATGTCAAACTCTTTCTTGAGCAGCGCCGTTTTTTACTTTTTAACATTTGAGTGCTACTCTAAAACTTTACCCTTAACGCATTCCAGATTGACTGAGCATCTCCATCATGTTGTAGCAACGTGAATATATCCTCTTTTACGGCTTGTTGCAAAATATTCATCATTTTCTTTTCTCTCACAAATTTATCTTTCTCTGCTATAGTAAGTTGAGTCAACGTTTTTTCAAGCCTATTATCACCAGTAGGTGCAACATACTTTTCCTTAATGGCATACCGGTAGTCAAAATAATTTGCTTATACCCAGTCACAAACCTTTCCTGCCAACTTCCGTAATCTTCTAAATTCATCAATTTTGGCGGTTTCTACATCGTTCCCGTCCAAATTTAGATTTTGAGTAATCGAATTAGAAGTTGTTGTGGACATTGTAGCAAAAGAATTATAGAACTCGTTCTCCATTTTGTCAAAAGTTTGTAAACAGATTGCTTGGTGCGAAGTTTACTTGTGAGAATATGAACTCACTTCGTGCGATCTGAAATTCAAAACAACAACTTAGATCTAACTTCGTGGAAAGCAAAAGCAAAATCTGTTAAAATCCACTTCGTGCGAAGAGAAATTGTAAACTTGGGTAAATGTTCACTTCATACGAAGATAAAATTTACTTCGTGCGAAGTGAGATTTAGATCGCGCGAAGGTGAACTTCAGAATTTCACATTTTTTGTTGATTTTATCACAATTTCAGTTGATATAAGGTCCAATTCTTTCAAGGGTTTGTTAAAACTTGATTTTACTTATTCCATGAGAAAATCAGGCCATTTTGACCGTTAAATCTTTGAAAACTGATAAAAGATGAGAAAAATGAGTAGAAGAGAAGTTGAATCTTGTTGAATTGTCTTCAAATCAGGCCTCAAGGCTTTGATACCACTTGTAGGTCCATGCTTGGATCCAATAAGCTCAGGTCTGATCTGATTGACCTAGTCTATCACATGTGGAAGCCATTTTAGATTAGGTGACATGTTTAACAAGATTACTGTTCCTCAATTATTTGTTTTCATTAATAGTTCAACGTGTACAAGATCCTGAAACACTTGGAAAGGGCTCTGTCATCCAGTCTACCAAAACCAATAACTAACACTATGCTCGCACACCTATATATTGACATTTCTCTTCGTGCGAAGCAAGCTTTTGATCTTCGTACGAAGTGAGATCACCTCCGTATGAGGTTACTTAATTGCTTAGAACAAAGTGATCACTTCGTACGAAGTGAATCATAGAGTTAACAATTCTAAATGTGATCCCTATTACGAATTGATGTTATTCGATGACGTAGGCAACAAATGTATGCATCAACAAATGAATCATTATTTTGTGTTGTTTGGTAGGCAAGAAAAAACAAAGAAATAAAATTGGTGGTAGCGACATGGTGGGTGACAATAGGGGTGGGAGGTGGTGGCGAAGGTGGGGGCGGCGGAGGACGTGGGTAGCGACGGCGGGTGGAGGCGGCGGAGATGGGTGATGGCAATGGGTGGCGGTGGTGGTGGGTGGACAAAGTTGTGGTGGTGGTGGTGGGCGGTGTGGTGGTGCGACGGCAGCCGTGGTGGTTTGTGGTGGCATTGGTGTCACACCTGCTCGTAACAAAAGCATGAGGTGTGATTTTAACAGTAATCATTGCATTCAATTGAGTAAACATCTATAATGAATAAAAGTAAATAGATGTAAAGAGATTTCATCCATACGATTAACTTAAAACAAGTTTACAACCATACACATTATTCTAAAAGTATGACAACCCAAAAGATAAAGTTACATTGTTTGATAATAAAATAAGTTTACAAAACAAAGTTTTAAAACATACAAGATTTTCCATGTTACGCACGAGGGTGAGACATGTGAACCAAAGCCTTTCAAAAGTGGATGACATCTACTCTTGACTTCTTGATACCATGACTTGTTTTCCAAGTGTAGCCCACTAGTTACCTGAAATACATGTTATGTTTGAAAACGTTAACGAAAGTTGGTGAATTCATGTGTTTATTTTGAATCAAATGAATCTTTAAAAATTTTTGAAGTATTTATATTGGAAACTGGTATGTAAAGCCTTAATGAAATATGATTAATCATTAATTTTTTGCAAGGATATTAATATGTGTGTCGACATAGGAAGTAACCAAACCTAGACGATTTTCACGCACATTTGAAATGGAAACAAAATCACTCTAACGAACTAAATTGTGCCGAATAAAGTGGGGCTCACCAAAACCCAATAAATCTACCCCTTTCGTTCATTAGTATTGAATGGTTATTAATGGTTACCCTAGAATACATCCTTATTCGCACATGATCTATGATTGTATCATTAACTAGCTTAACCATACCCTTTGTAACATGTATCTCCCCCCGAGAGTTTAAATCTAAAAAGCATTTAAAGGAAGGGGGACATGAACTCACAGATTTGTGTTCCGTGCAAAATCTTTAGATATCATGGGTTCCGTGAATGTGACGTAACCTACAAGTGTTCGAATCCCGTTAGACACTTAGGCCTAGCCCTTCATATGCCTCCATGCCTCGCACGAGTATTTGATGTCATGATCCATATATATATTCATGCCTTGTGTGTGTATATATATATTTGCCTCCATATATATATATATTTATATATATAAGTATTAGTCGATTCTCTTATATATATAAATTACAATTGTCCTTTTTTTATATATATGTATATTTGATCGTGTATATATTTATTCCCATATATATATATATATATTGGTATATCTTAAGTAGATTTATTGTTAACAATCAATATTTTTAACGTATTAATTGTATATGTATACATGTATAATGTTCTTGTATCATATCTTGTGTCCTTATGTATGTGTACCTATGTATGTAAACTTCTTGTATACTTTTAAATTGGTATTTATACCGTATTTGTACATATATATTTATACATGTATATCACTTGTAATTCTTGTAATTTCCTAAGTGTGTGGAGGTACGTATTTATACGTATAAGTATACTAATATACTTGTATTCTTACACTTAGTTATATTTATATTTTTTCAGAATTTAATAAGAATCCTTAAAAATAATACATTTTTAGTACTTGTTGGTAAATGTATATATACATTTACTCTTGGTAAATAAATACATATTTTCCATTCACATGTCGGTGAAAATGTTTTATCATATTGTCTAATCATTATTTATAATTTACATGTCGTTATATATATATATTGTCCGATATGTTCTTTTGTCCAAATATCCAAGTATAGATATGTGTATATATGTAAGTATATATATTTATATACTTTGCCATATTCCATGTATTTTGTACTTTGTATTTTTATGTAAGTATTTAGTTAGCATGTATTTTTCTATATATTCTAAATACAAACATTTTATTCACAAATATATACACATTAGTAGGGTGATCTAAATATATATATTTTTATCCTAAAATATATATATATATATATATATATATATATATATAATATCATCCATTTTTAGTTTAAGAAAATCTAGTAAGTTTAACTTAAACTCTTTAACCCAAAACTTTGTACAATCATGATTGAGGTTGTTAGTAACTTTTTAACCATAGTAATCCTTTGTTAATTACATCTTAATCATAATTATATTTTAGAAAATTTTGCCACTGTTTCCTCTAAACTATGGATTTTTCCCATGTTTTATAAACATGCTTTAAATCATTTTCAACTCAACAAAGTTTCCAAATTTCTCAAAATCAACATTTAATCATAAATTCAACAAGAAATACTATGAACTTGTAAGTAACTTTTATCTTTCAAAATAATATTTATAACATGTTCATCTCTAATTTTCTAACACTTTCATGAAAACTTTATTTACACTTTTTCCAAGATAAATTTAGAACATGAGTGTTTATATGAAATCCATACTTTATGTGTCTTATAAAACCATTTTCAGGTATGAAATCAAGTTCATAAAAAATATTGTTAGTAGATCTTGCTAGATCTAAACATACATGTGTTTAGATCATAATTTTTAAACATCAACTTGCAAGATCTTAGTAGCTATACAGCTACAACTTCAAAGATCAACAAAAATAACACATAAAGTTGTTAGTTTGTTTTGTTTTAGTTAGGGTTTCAAGTAGTTCTTAGATGGCTTCAAGATGATCATTTGTACTTCTATGTTTAAATATAAAATAAAAAGTGTAAATACAAGATTTGAAGCTTACTACTAGCTCCTGGCTAGGGATGAATCAATAAAAAGATGATGAAAATATGAAGATCTAAGAGCTCCAAGATTTGAGAAAATTCTCCAAGGATGCTTCTAAGTTTTGCAAATGTCTTAGATCATCAATGGGAATCCATGCATGTATGAATAATAGGTGTTTGTGTTTTGAAAAGTGAAGATGATGGTGGTAAGAAAGAAGTGAGAGTATTGAGTTATTGAGTTATATGTTTTGTTTGTGAGAGATGAAGGTTATGCATGTCTTATGGACCTCAAATTGATCCATAATTGGATTTCATAAACAAATAGAGATCCATGAAACCATGTTCTTAATTAACATAAACATGGGGCTTGTGGGGCCTACATGGGGGTAGGATAAGATCTTGGAAGTTGTTATATAATTGTATATAGTTTGAAGTCCATTTGTTACATAATTACATGTTTATGTAAATTGTAGGTAATTAGCAAGCTAATTATTGTTTATGATGCCAAAACATATTAACTAGTTCACTAGACTAGTTTAAATTATGTTGGGATAAAAAAACTGGCACTTGTGTCGTTATTGGGTTATTTTCTAGCACTTTATATATATAGATATTGTAATTGATACTTGTACATGTTTGTGATACATAAAATACCCTTATTAGTGTTGATGATTATTATCATGTTTTAATGATCCTATAATGTCCTAAACATTATATTATTATATCCGGTTTATGTGAATTGTGGCGTTTGTAATTTTGATCGGACAAATTAAGTGTTTATTTATTTTTCCGGGAAGTATGATTTACAAGTTATTCCCAACTAAGGTTTTTATGCATAAATTGTGGATACGCTTTCATATCATGTTTTTGTCGTTTCGGGTTGCCACGACTATCCTGGCATGAATGGTGTGTTTGCATTATTACTGACTGGCTAGGACATAGTTTATATTGTTTCGAAATGTGGCAAATTTGTATATCCCTGGACTTGTGAGACTTAATTAAATAAAAAATAAGTCTAATGCACTAAATTAAATAACGTAAATAGTGATCAGGTTGTATGGAATTATCGGTAATTTTTGCCATTTGTCACAAGTGGTGGGTGGTCGTGGCAGGCTGTGGTGAGCAATGGTGGTTGGTTGAGGCAGTGGTGGCAGGGTGTCTTAATACATCTCTTCATGTTTTGTTGATTCACTCTTCGTGTCTTTATGGTCTATATAAAGCGAGTTAACTACTTGGAAGTGGGTTAGAAGGGTGGTTTGGGTAAAATTCTTGCCTCGTCCATTGTATAGATCCTGCGAGGACTTGATTCAAGCTTATTATGACTTCCTTTGAGGCAGATGACATCAAGTCAGGGAAAGTAAGAACAGTTGTTCCTATAGTGATAAAGATAACAAAACGGATACAATATAATAAGGGCATGGTGGATATGCCGCTGATATTTTATATGTATAAGTGTTCCTTCTTATATTGTAAACATAGCACATTTAAGTCACTTGAAGTTCTTGACCTTGACCAACGATATTAGATCTATTCCCATTCAACATAATACCAAATGATGCCCTCATTGTTGAAAACTAAACCATACATTGATAACGTTAGCAAAACCTTTCAATCAAATTTTATCCTATATTTTCCACCTTCTACCTTGGACACACACGTAAGTTTCATATACAAATAGTCTTCATCATTAGTTAGAAAACCTCTAAAACATCCTTCCTCCTGTTATTCAAAAACTCCAACAATTCACAACCTTATCCAACAGTCTCCTACAGATAAATTTTGGGATAAAATTTCCTAAAGTAGGGGATATTGCAACCTCCGCTAAAATTTCGAGCCTTTCAAAACTTTTATATTTCCATTGGAAATATTTTAATAACCAACATTTAAACGTAATGATTTTAACATAACATACATTCTGAGACAAAGATATAAGTTACATATACCCTAAGTACCCTTCATATAACTTAAGTAACAAGTTAGAGTGGTTAAAAATGTCAAAAGGCTGATAGTACAAGTCCAGGAGCCAAAACTATCAAATAGCTAAATTTTGGCGTTAGAGTGCCTTACGGACGGTAAGGCTTTGGTTATGGTCTGTAAGGGGTGCCCAGATGTAGAAATTTTCCTTGATCACAAAGTTTCGCCACCTATCATCAATTCTTGCCACCTAGCTCCAAAATTACCACCCTTGCTCCTCCTTGTGACACCTTAGGTGCCACTAGTCAGCTCCTAAGTAGCTTGGCTAACACTTGGCAAGATTGGGGCCATTTGGAGTAGTATAAATAGGTGTTCATGTTGGAACACCTCACTCACACCTTCACTCTCACTCTAAATCTCTCACATGGAGCAATTTCTAGAACTTTGGAGCTGCTCTCTAATGTTCTTAGTAGTTCCTCATTCTTAGTAAGTCTTCTCTTTTGCTCAATTTCAATTATTTAGCTAGTTTCCAATTAAAAATCAAACACTTTGACTTTTCATTTGACTTTCAGTTCTGACCACTATGGTCAAGTCAAAGTTCAATCTGAACTTTCCCACATGATCGTAATAATGTCAGCATGATTCCCCTATGATCAAACTTTCTGATAATCACGTTCAATAGGCGAAATGATGAGTCAAGCATGTTATGTTTAAAAAGTCAAAACTAGTAAAAGTGTTTTGCTAATTGAACTTTAAACTATCGAAACCCAATATTTTGATATCACATCAGTTTGTATGAGCTAATATAACATATTTTGACATGCTCAACTCATCATTTTCAGTTTAGACCTTAATTCTATATCAAAAGTCAAGCAGTTTGACTTTTTCTTTGACTTTCGATTCCGACAATACCCGTTTGGTCAACCTTAGGATCCGACCAAGCCCATTTACATGACCATAGTAATATAGGGAATAACCCTCTGAGGTTATACCTTATGGTCATATCGTTTGGTTAGTCAAATGACGATCAACTTTATACACTTTTAAAACAGTCAAAAATACTCTTTTGCGTAAAATAGTTTTAAACTTACATAAGGAATAGTTTTGACACATAAATTGATCATACAACATTAGTAAAGATGTTTTGACATATCAGACTCAACAGAAGACTCATTCGACTATCCGGACCCATATTTATGCAAACGACCCGCTAAAATGGCTTAAATTTAACAAGTTGTAACGAGTCAAACACCATTAGACACTTTCCAAACAGAATGTAAGGTTTAATAAACCATATTATACGAGACCCTTCGCTCGTTTGGTTAATAAACCAAATCTATTTGTTCTTCCGTTTAAGCCACGATACAAACTAACTACATAACAATTCAACATAATTTGGAAACACTTGAGCTTTGCATACACGATTGAACAAGACATCTACGCAACCTGTGAGTACATAGTTCCACTCTTTTACTTTTTCAAATGTTTTGTGGTGATTCATATGTACCTATAATTATTTTCAAGATTTCAAAAATAATATATGGTTTATAAATAAATATATATATATATAACACACACAAAACGATTTTCAATTCATATGAAACTTAATGGTCCGTTGAACTCGACAATGATACATTCATTAACTTTGATCTAGCCAACCGATAGTAGGTTATAGCGCTACAAAATTGACAGTCCCATTCCCACTTCCTAGTCTATTTGGAAGTTCCTCTAGGAAAGAGCGAATCCGAGAATCCCAAATTGATATACCTTTTTTAGGGATTATCTGACAGTCCACACCATCTTGAATATATTCGCCAACAAACCACATTTTAGTTTTATACTAGACAAGAAAATTTTAGACTAGAAAAGACAATTTGATTCTATACTCGACAAGAAAATTTGATTTCTAGACAAGAAAGACAATTTGATTTTATACAAGACAAGACAAATTTGGTTTACACAAAACAAGGACAATTGGTTTAGAAAAATGACAAATGGTTTCAAGATAAAGATATATAAACCATACAAAGTTTCCTGACTAGTTACACGATTTCACAAAACAAACATTTTTGCCAAAGTTCAAGGCTACAAAGATTTACTTACTAAATCAACTTTTGTAGTTGGTTAAACCTTTTTCAATACAAACTTGTAGCCATGGATTTGACCACAAAACCTATATTACTCACCAACATTCATTGTTGACTTTATTTTCATATATGTTTCAGCTGTTAACATGTACGATGATTATTCGAGTATGCTATACGTTGGAATGGACTCAGGCCTTAGTTTCCTTTAATTTAAAAACAATTAGTTTTAATTCTTTGTGTTGAAAAATAATGTAATATACTCAAACTTTAGTACCATATGTTATGAGAAATTTGTAACGTGACTCCCTGACGTTTCCACCATGGGTTGTTTTACGTGGTTGTGAAGCAAGAAAATTTTTTTGCCATTGTCACGAACGACCATATGGAGGAAATCATGGAATAGCCAGCACCGCACGAAAAGTGTATGATGCAGGATTTTACTAGCTAACAATACACAAAGATGCTTATATATTGGTCAAAACATGTGATGCATGCCAGTGGGCAGGCAACATATCAAGAAGAGACGAAATGCCACAAAACAACATTCTTATTTGTGAAATCTTCAATATTTGGTGATTGGATTTTATGGGACCATTCCACCATCGAGAGGAAACAAATACATCTTAGTGGCTGTCAACTACGTTTCTAAATGAGCCGAGGCCGAAGCTCTTCCACCAACGACGGGAGAGTGCTAGTAAAATTCCTGAAAAAGCTATTATCACATTTTGGGACTCCAAAAGCCCTAATTAGTGATAGAGGAACTCACTTTTGCAATCTACAAATGGACGAAACTTAACACGATATGGGGTATATCACTATCTCTCGATCGCTTATCATCCTCAAACCAATGGTCAAGCCGAAGTAACCAATCGAGGTTTAAAAGAATCCTAGAAAAAACTGTGGGTCAAATCGAAAAGAATGGGCAGACAAATTATACATACTTTATGGGCATTTCGAACAACAACAATAGGTACCACACCATATGAGCTAGTCTATGGAAAAAACCGTCACCTTCTAGTAGAAATTGAACAAAGAGCATATTAGGCACTAAAAATGTAAACTTATACCAAGAAATTTCAAGAAAAGATCACTTACACTAGTTAAATGAGTTAGATGAATTGAGAATTCAAGCATATTCCAACTCAAAAAGCTATAAGGAACGCTAAAAAAGAATACACGATAAAACTATAAGCGGGCCTAAGGAATTCAGAGAAGGAGATCAAGTACTTTTATTTAACTCTAGGCTACGTCTTTTTTCGGGAAAACTTAAGTCTCGATGGTCGGGACCTTTTACCATCACCAAAGTCTACTCTCACGGTGTAACAGATATTAAGCCTCCAAACGGAGAACCCTTTAAAGCAAATGGACAAAGGCTTAAATTTTATGAAGGATTCCTCGAGGATGAGGAAAAGGAAATAACCCTACAAGAGATAGATAAGTAATGAGAGAATAATAACTTGTATATATTTGCTTTATTATAATAATCCATCTTGCAGGTTTGTTGCAAAAAGATCATGCCAAAGAAGTCCTCATTCCAGGTAAAACAAGCCTAGGAATCAAGTGACAGAGAAACGGCCAAATATGTATTAAAAAAGGGAAAAGACACGGGGTTGTGCCTCTTAGGCATGAAGCCATGTCAAACCTGCAGATGGGATAAAACCCTTTTCTCAGCAGTTTCACTTTCATAACCAACTCAGACCATTTCTCTGAATTGCCGGTTCCTCACGCTCTCCTACAACTTTTCGACGATTTTCCTAACATCTAGATTAGTTCAATTTATGTTTTGCATGTTGAATAAAATCAAGATTTCAGGAAAAATCTATGGTTCTTGAACTAGACCCGTGTCAATCCGAATTTTTTTCTTAGATCTTGTTAGTAGTAGATGGTAGAAGTGTTTTAAAGAGTAAATCATCAAACCATTGTGGAAAAATCAGAAATTTTCAACCAATTCTAGTAAACCCTTGTTCTTAACCAAAAAAAAACTAAAAATTAAAGGGTGAAAGGGTTGGTAACTTGAAATTGACACTTGGGGTTTGTTTTTCGGGGCATACCACACATAAGGGACCAGAAATTTTGGAGTTTTCGAAGCCGGCTCAAAAAAGTTAGATTTTTGGCAAAACAGTAAGTTCACACGCCGCTGTGCCTCTAAAGCACGGGATCATGCCCCTAAAACACTTGCAGCACGAGGCCGTGTGCAGCCCCTGTTTCTCATTTTTGTCACAATTTTCACCGCACTTAACTGTTTAAATGTTTGTTCTTTGTAGGAACAATGGTCCCCCACAAATGGCTCAGGTTCAAAACAGAACATTCGCATTGCGAAGCGTGAATGGAAATACTAGGCACGTAATGAGGAGCCACAAGACAAGTTTGCTATGACACCTTGGATACCATGGGCAAAGGGAACAGTATGACAGTCTAGTGACAGGACCCCTTTGTGTCTTTCTTGAAGCTCCACTTCAATCGGTTCGTGAATTCAACCTTGAATTCTTGAGCCCATTCGCCCTCAAGAAAGATATCAATGACATGTTTGATAATGAAGCGGTTACATTCATATGTGGAGGTACTTGTGTGGTATTTCGATCGCTCAGTTTGGTGTAGATGTGGGATCTACACCGAAGATGAGGTTGGTGAACCCGTCTTCGCGGATACTATTTTTGAATTGCCCGACAATAAAAGAAACACATTCTAGGCACGATAGGAGATGGGATATACAACCCGAGTCACACCAAGAGTACCAAAATATGGGATCTGCTCATTCGCTACACAGATGGGGTCCTAAGCAGTACACTATGCAGAGGAAAGATAGTGAGGGTGTTGTTAATCTTTGGGAGGTCACTTGCCTTTACTGCATCCTGAACCAATAGCCCCTCAACATTGCCTACATGCTATTGAAAAACATAGCCTCAAATGCCAAAGTACACATCCGACGCCTATCTTCTTTGGAGGCTGGATCGCCCATGTCTACAAGACCTACGCAGGACGCACCCCGCAAAGCTTCATAAAAGGGGTTGGCGTCACCCAGGCCGACATCAACCTATGCTGCAGCTTGAATCTCATCGCCGACTGCAACAATGGGCTCTTACACTTCGAAGATAACAAGGGAAAAGTTTGGATCCCGAATGATTCAGATCAAGTCCTTGCAATCGAAGACGACCCCAACCATCCTCCATGCTACTACTATGGTTTCACTCCGGGATCCTCCTCCCAAGGGGGAAGTGACTCCTAACATGCATCAGTTGTATAATATCATGCAGGAAACACTTCAAGTATCCTAAAATGCCTTCAGCTTAGAGTAAAGCACGAGCACCCGAGTCGGTGCCATGGAGAGGAACATTGCTTCTATGCGATCCGACATCACCTACATTTGGGAGATATGGCGTACTGGGATGATGAGGAAGAAGGCGAGGACATGGGCTCGGAATAGGCAATGGTGGCGAAAGTGGTGGCATGGTGGCGACGTGATAGGTTAACTCTTTCCTCTCTTTGAATGATGATGATGATTGTGGGCTGTAACCCGTTTGAACAATTTACTTTTCAAACACTTTATTTTTATGTTTGTGTGATGGATGTCAAACTTAAACGTTCATAATTTAGGATCTTTTATTTTTCTTGTTTGATTGTTGTTGTTGTGGTGTGAATAAGCTTACAGATACCTTGGGATGCCTGGATCCACCAAGCACACAACACCCCGGACCCAAAACAGGAAGCCCACACCTTAACCACCTTTTTTTTCTCAAACAATTGCCTTACACGGGGTCGTGTCTACCAGATACGCCCCCGTGCCTCTTCATCGCTGAAACAATTTTCTTCTAGACTTGCCACACGGGGTTGTGCTTTTTAGACACGCCCCCGTGTCCAGCTTCTGTAAGTTTTTGCTAAAAACATGATACTTCACTTTTTACATGGGGTCGTGTCTCTTAGACACGCCCCATGTCCAGTACCCGCTCTTTGAAAAAAATGTTGTTTTTAACCCACATTTACACATTTAATCAAATCTAACCCATTTTGGATACATTGAGGACAATGTGTAATTTAAGTGTGCGGAGGGGACTTGAATTTGTTTGTCCTAAAACAAGCCTTACACAAAACTCTACTTGGAACCGCAAAAACACCCCAACTTTTCAAAATATTTTTTTAGTTTGTGTTGTCTTGTTTTTAGTTTAAGTTAGAAACCAAGTTCTAATAATTCAACTTTTTACAAATTTATAACCAATAGTGCCATGATAAAAGAATCATAGAAGAAAAAATTATAAAAAGGCATGACAATCTTTTTAAATTTGATTGTATATATATTTTCATACTTTTACCCTTTTCCCACAAAATTGTGAGTTTTGAGCCTTACCGAGCATTAAATATAATAGCTTTACTAAATACTTACTTTTCATTTCTTGTGTGAATAGCCCGCACGATTCTTACGAATCTAGAACTTGATAAGACAATACATTACTAGTCCTTATCAACTAATCCAATTAAATACATCATTGAGGCATTAGGACTATAAACCCTTTTTCTTTTTCAACCTTATTTTCTTTTTATCTTCCCACAAAAATAAAAATTACCCTTAGTTAACCCTTTTGAGCCTAAATCTTTCATTTCAAAACCCGCAAAATACAAATTTGCAAAATCACCCATCACCCAAAAACGTCTTTTATTTTATACCCCTTTATTTTAGTAAAATTCGTTTCTTTTGAAATACACAAAAATATGTGACGTAGTTATCTTGTCAATATTTATTCTAAAAAAATATTTATCTAGTTAATTGGTTGAAATAAAATAAGCAAACTTATTGCTTCTAAGCCTTTAGTTTGTAACTAAGTCACAAATAAACAAGTTTTTCAAAAGAAAACCGACATTTTATGCCTATAGCCACTTTTCAGATAAAACTAGCATACCCCTAACCAAAAACCTATCCTTCAAAGTCCTCTTAATATTTTCATGGATTATGTTAAAAAGGAGGAGGTTTGATTACTTGTCAAGCATATGGTAGGAGTAAGTTTCATACCGGAACCGAGCGTTTCACTGAGTGTTGAGTAATCACTTGTGAAGTGTGTGAATTTATATATAGCTTAATAAAATTTTAGAAGGCATGTTACGCCTAAAAATATTTATTTTTCTTAAAAAGGGTTCTAAATAAATCATGTCGAACAGGATTGTAAATAAAATGAAAACAAGAAGAGAAAGAACTTGGATTCCCGACGCTCTACAACAAGACCTAAAAACTTCTTCTCTACCAATTCCATTTGGGTGTGTAAGCAATATTAAAAAGTTTTACTTGAGGATAAGCAAAGATTCAAGTGTGGGGGTATTGGATATGCACCAAATGCAACATATAAATTATATCAAATAACGTATAAAATCAATCATTTTTAGTACTAATGTTGGAAAAAGTGCGTTTCTTTGTATACTTTTGATTTTCAAGATTAAAAGAGCTAATATGTATAAAAGGAACAAATTAACATCAAAACCAGCATAAATACAAAAAAGAAAAGTTGATAATCATACTGACCCTTTGAGCTTTACCCCAAGACCAAAAACAACAAATCAGAAGAGAAGCATGGGATCGTGCCACCAAGGCGTGGGGCTATGCCCCACTCAAGATTCTAGGAAAAAAAAAAGACAAATAGAAGCAGACAAGAGAAACGGGGTCGTATCCCATGGAAGGGTCGTGGTCAACTCCCAAATATGCAAATCTTGGTTAGTACAACAAGTACAATGTCCACTGGGCCATGCAAACATATGGACTGACACATCTAGTTAAATGAAGACAGAGAAGAAGGGGACACTGGGCCATATAAACTGTCTATTTCCAACTATAATAGGGATGTTTGGTTCAATTGCAATCCATCACTTTGCAAACAACTTCTCCCACCTCTGCCATCCTTTGGCAGCCTCTTCTCACCACTCCAACACCATCATCCACCACAACCATTAGAGTTTAGAGTGTGTAGTAGTCTTGGGATCCAAGATCGATCGTAAGAGCCTTTGTCAAACTATGGCCATGCTTGGCTAATCTCTTACATCACTTGGTGAAGACAAAAATCTTTTATGTATTACTTTTGATTTCCAATCTTTGGTTAACTTTTTAATTGGGTTTGTATTAATGACTTTAATATCTAGTTTTTTATATTGAAAGTAAACTTTATTCTATCATCTCTTCATGTTTTGTTGGTTCACTCATTCGTGTCTTTACGATCTATATAAAGCGCGTTAACTACTTGGAAGGGAGTTAGAAGGGTGGTATGGGTAAAATTCTTACCTCGTTCTGCGAGGACTTGATTCAAGCTTATTAGGACCTCATTTGAGGAAGATAACATCAAATCAGTGGAAGTAAGAGCAACTTGAATCCCTTATAAACAAACTAATATTAAAACTTCCAACCGGCCTTGCAGGACTATATCCCTGCTGACTCAGACCAATATGGTCGAGGGTACGTGGCCTCTAAAAAGGGACATGCCACATTTTTCATTAATAAGTTATTTAATTATCTTTCAATATTCCAGCATTGCGGGACTGTATCCTTGCTGACTCAGACGAATATGGCCGAGGATAGCGTTGCCTCCAAAAGAGGGACATACCACTATGACCAAGATAATCTCTTTAAAAACCCAAAGTGTAGAAATCATCAAAGATACATAAAGGATGAGTCGGAACCAAGTGATTCTATCTTAGTCTATTTTTTCTTTTATTTATTTAGTTTCTCTCATTATTTTACTTATTAAAATCTTTTCTCGAAATTTAATTAGATTGACCTTCACGATATTCCGGTATTAATAGCTCTTTTGTCCTAGGACGACCTCGATATCTTTCCATCACTATACTACGCCAACGATGGGCGCAATTTCTCTAGGATGCTGTAGAGCGTGATAGTGTAACGCCCCGACCGCGTAAAACAACGAACCGCGGCGGAAACGTCGGGGAGTCATGTCACAGAACTATTGTTTCACTCATGGAATTTGAAATTTTGTTTTATTAAATTAAATGTTTACATTGTCTTGGGATAAACAGAAACAACAATAAATAAATTGTCTTTCATGTTTTAAGTCACTAAGGCCCGCGTCCACTCTTACGTGAAGTATGCATCATATTATCAAGCACTGACTCCTGAAACATATGTAAAAAGAGAGTCAGCATAAAAATACCAGCGATACATAGGTTTTGTGAGTGTGTCAAATTGTGGCTTTGTATACAAATTCCAACACCTCGTCGACTACAAGAGTCGTTAAGTGAAAACCTCGTATCAAAAGTGTTTGGTATTGCAAAACAGTTAACCAACTAAAAAAGTTGTTTAGAGTTGTGAAAACCTTGTAGCCATGAATCTGACCAAAACGATTCTTTTGTAAAACTTGTAATAGATTGATTCAAAAGAAACTTCGTATAGGTTTATATCTTTAAATGAAAATCATTGCGTGACATTGTTCAAAACCATTTGTCCGTGTTAGAAACCATTTGTCTATGTTATAAACCATTTGTCCATGTTATAAATCAATCGTCCGTGTCATAAACCAATTGTCCATGTCATAAACAAATCGTCTGTGTTTTTAATTCTGAAAAATTTTGATCGTTCTTTAATGAACACATTCAAACCTGTGTTGACTATACCACCAAAGGGTATCTTTAATAGACCACCAAAGAGTCTCTTTAACTAGACTAACAAATCAACAAATGATTTGTTAATCAGAAACAGTTTTTGTCATTACCCAAACTTCCACCAAATCCAGGTAACAGTCCGATAATGGGATTGTCAGTCCATGGTACCATAACATACTACTGGTCGGCTCGGCCAAAGCTAATAAATGTCATTCGTGTTATGGATAACGCATCAACAAGTTGTTCACATTATTGAAATCGTATTGTTTTATATATAAACCATAGACATTGTTTTCGAAAACTTGAAAAGGATTTAGCACAAATGAGTCAGCCCAAAACATTTGCAAAACGTAAAATAGGGAACTAGGTACTCACATAAGCCTTGCGTAGTAAATATGTAGATTTGAAAAGATAGTTTAGCACATATGATTCACCCCAAAACATTTAAAACGTAAAAGAGGGTAACTATGTATTCACTTTGAAAATCATTTTGTATACATAAACCTTGTATATTGTTTTGAAATCTTGAAAATAATTATAGGCACATATGAATCACCCCAAAACATTTGAAAATGTAAAAGAGGGGAACTATGTACTCACTTTGAAAATCATTTTGTATATATAAACCATTATATTATTTTGAAATCTTGAAAATAATTATAGGCACATATGAATCACCCCAAAAAATTTAGAAAATGTAAAAAAGGGGGCTACGTACTCACTTTGAAAATCATTTTATATATAAACCATGTATATTGTTTTGAAATTTGAAAATAATTATAGGCACATATGAATCACCCCCAAAATATTTGCAAAACATAAAATAGGGGAACTTTGTACTCACTTGGGATTGCGAAAGTGTTCTTGATCAAGGAATAAACAAAGCTCAAACGTGTCCTAATGTGTCTGATAAATATGTTAGCATGTCGGGACTACAAACAGGAGATCGGATAGAATGGAGACTTATAAACCAAACGAGTGTTGGAACTCATGTGATATAGTTTAACAAACTTAACATTCTGATTAGAAAGATCCTAAGTGCTTTTGACCCATTATGACTCGTTAAGGTAGTTTACGTTACGTTAACGGGTTATTAGCGTAAACGTGTGATCAGATGGTTATACATGTCCTATGATAAGTCTTAAATGCCCAAGAATGTTTGAACATGTTATAACATCAGTTTATATGTCAAAAATTCGTTACATGTGTCTAAAATGGATTTGTGCGCAAAAGGGCATTTTGGTCATTTTTTAAGGACATAGAAGTAACTTATCATAACACTAACCAAACAACGTGACCATAAGGTATAACCTCAGTAGGTTATTCCCTATGCAACTATGGTCTCAAATATGTGTTTGGTCGGATCCTAAGATCGACCAAACGGGTCGGATTTAAAGTCAAAGCGGTGGTCAAGACCGCTCGACTTACGACCCTAAATAAGCACTAAACTAGAAGTGACGAGTTAGACATGTCAAACTATGTTTATCAAACTGATTTGGTATCAAAACTTGGTGTTTTGATACCCAAAAATAGTTTCGTCGTAAAATGCACATCATGCGTATTTTGACCGAAACTTTGACTCGTCACTTCGACTAGTAAACGTGGTAATCAGAAAGTGAAATCGCTAGGGTCTATAACCTTCGTGATTACGATCACGTTGACAAAAGTCCAATTGAACTATGACTTGACCAAATATGGTCAGAACCAAAAGTCAATCAGGAAGCCAAATTGTTCGATTTTTAGCTCAAAATAACTAAAATAATGAAAGAACTAGGAAGAGTACTTACTCGTGTTGAAGAACACTTTCGGAACTCAAGATAGGAGGCTTCCAAAGGTTGGAAAGAACTTCAAGAAGGATAGAAAGAAGAACTTCACACTTTGTTTTGAAGTGTTTTGAAGTGGTGTGAAAAAAAATGGAAGAATCATGGGGTATTTATAATATTTTAGGATTAAGGAGGATGATGACAAGTGTCCTCAAATATGGATTAGTGTCCTAACATGTGTCAAAACCATATTAAGTGTGGCAAAGTGAGTGCTAGGTGTCAAAAATTGTAGATATGTGGACAAATTTGGTGAAGAAGCAAAAATATTTATAATTTTTTTGACATTTTTGGCCATTGGACTTGTATTTTAACTTGTTTGCCATTTTTAATCTCTTTAACCTAATATTTAGGTTATATAAGGTGTTAAGACATGTTGAACTTGGATTATACCCGAAAATATCTGGATGTCGGTTCGTTCGGTTGTACGGTTACGCGTTTCGCAAAAATGCGTAAAACGCTTTAACGAACACGAAAATGATCGAACTTGTGCAACGATTGACATTTTTGCATTCTCATCAATAAAATACAAAATTTTATTGAATACAAAAATATTTGGAAATAAAACACAGGTTTCATTGAATACGGAATTGTTTGTAATTGAGCAATGATTGAAAAGGCACAAATGTCACAGTCTCCCCTACTTTTGGAAATTTCGTCCTGAAATTTAATTTGAGGAAACTTTGTGAAACAGATGTGGATATTTCGCTTTCATCTGATCCTCTTGTTCCCAAGTAAATTCTGGGCCACGTTTGGATTCCCAGCGAAATTTTACTATTGGTATGCGTCTACGCTTGAGTTTCTTGAGTTCACGGTCCAATATCTCCACAGGTTTCTCACAAAGTGCATAGTGTAATCACGTGAATTTTTTCGAGGGGAATGTGGAGGTTTGTATCGGCTAAACACTTTTTCAAATTGGACATGTGGAATGTTGGATGAATATTCCCAAGTTCAGGAGGTAGCTCATTTTTCAACAAGCTTGAAGCATACGTGTCTGGGTATCAGATTGAACTCGAACACAATAAAGTTTGATACATTCCTTACGACTAAGCGCATCAGCCGCAATATTCGTCTTACTAGGATGGTAGCGAATCTCGCAGTCGTAGTCGTTCAAAAGTTTGACCCAGCGTCGCTGTCTCATGTTTAGCTCCTTTTGATTGAATATGAGTTGGAGACTTTTGTGGTCTGTAAAAACCACAAATTTCATACCGTAAAGGTAGTGTCTCCAAATTTTGAGAGCAAAAACTAAGGCTCCTAACTCAAGATCATGGAGGGTCTGTTCTAAGAGGGTGATAAGATAAAAGTACTTGCAGCTACTGTTGTGTTAAAGGAAAAGAAGTACTAGGGTAAAATAATTCAAAGGAGCATTTTGGGTTGGGATTTAGAATGTTGATTAATGGTTTAATTATAAGCTAATTTTGGTTGACAAAAATCTCGAATTGAATCATGCGGTTTAACTGAATATATGGGTTCTATGTTTGCATCAAAATGTCAACTATTGATTAAGTTTTTGATGGATTTGAATAAGTTAAATTGGAATTAAATCTCTTGACCCCTGATAGTCAGAGAACAAAGAAAATACATGGACTTATTTCAGGTAACTTGACTGGACAAAATTTCAAATCTTTGACTCGCCGGAGTTGTATGGTTTTCAAAATAGTTTTTGTATAATGTCGACTATAGTCCTTGTAATTTGGGATGTTTTCTATTTCAAACAAAACTTAATATTTAAATAAACTAACCTGATCTATAAATTTCAGTTAACTCAAAAACTTTATAACCCTTAATCAACTTTTATAGAAATCAACTTTATAAAAAAAGTATTTAATCAAAAATTTTATATTAAACTTTTTATATCTTTTAAAAACTTAATATTTTTATGAGTTTTATACATTATAATATATAGAGGAATTGTAGGATACAATTTTTGTTATCATACATAGCGTACGCGACAACATGATGAGGACGTGTGTCACTCTTTTTTTTCTTCATAAGGGTAAAACATACAATTTCCTTTAATGAAAATTTCACGAGTTCGTTGAACCACTATCCTGGTCATTATGAATCATATCAGTTTCAAATATTCATAATTTTTAAAACTATCAATTGTGGTTTTGAGTTTTGCGGTTAGGATGTTAATCAACTTCAATGGATACAGGCCAGCACCTGATGAAACACAATGGATGTTGTATTCGAAGACAATGAATTGGCTAACGAGCATATCGAATTGGCTGAATGATACGTCAGAGGAAGCTAGAAATCCGATTTCAGTAAATGTTGAAACAAATGATCTGACTAGTAAGTACATAACTTAGATTTTGAATCTTCAAATTTATAGTTAATTATTTTGTTTTCATGTATGTAATATATTTTCAATGATTTGTTGTTCATGTAATTGATTTGATGTGTTTTGTATTTTGCAGCTACTTGTTAATTGTTATGAAATCATAAGAAGTTACAAATAGATGATGGTTATTAAATTGAAACGCACGTTATGATACGTATAAAAAAATGCATGTTGTTGTCTTCCATTGTACAACATGTGTGATTAAAAATGCATGTTGTTGTTTTTTCTTACAGAACATGCGTGATTAAATGTAGTAGTTTTTATTAATATTTTCATTAACATTTGTTGAAGAAAGAGTGTATATTCCGGAGGTTGAAGCGTCAGCAATACCTGTTGTTGGCATGCAATTTAGCTCCATCGAGCAAGCTTACGTGTTTTACCAGACATATGTCAAGATATCAGATTTTTCAGTCCACGGGTGGTGAAAACAATAGTGGTGGTATTATAAAGGCTAAATATTTTGTATGCTCGAAAGAGGGACATAAGCCACATATTATAGACGATGCTTATTCGAAGTAAAAAAAAAGTCGTATAAAAGAAGGAAAAGACCAACCAATTGAACTCGATGTAAAACACAAATTATGCTTGGTTCGCTGGATGGGATATCATATACAGTTTAGAAGTTTGTTGAGGGTCACAATCATAATTTTGTCTGTCCTGGAGATATTCATTTATTACCAGCATACAAGAATCTTTCTGAAGTACAAGAAGAAATAGCTACATAGGAGAATACAATGCAGACATAGTTATTAATAGGCTGACGGATAAAAAAAGATTTAGTTGATTATTCGTTCGAATATTTAGTTGATGAAAACAAGCAGTTAACTTGTTTGTTCTGGGCTAATAGATTATGCAAGCCCGTAATAACATGGAGTTTGGAGACGTAATATCCTTTGATGCCACATTCAAAACAAATAAGTATTCATCACATTACATCATGAATCATGTATTGTTGTTTTTTATTATCTTTTGCATTATCTCATCTTGTTGTGTAGATATATGACGGCCTTTGTACCATTTACTGGCATCAACAATCACTGTCGAAATGTAACACTTGGAGCTGGGTTGTTAAGCATCCGAAAGCATTTAATCTTATAAATGGCTTCTTCAATCATTCATGAATTCATTTGGATGTCAGCCCAAGGTTATAGTCACAGACTAGGACCCAACTATGAATAGGCTATTAAGGGTGTTTTTAGTAAAAGCAGGCATAGATTGTGCATGTGACACATTATGAAAAAAAATGACAGACAAGGTTAGATCAGCAGTGTATCATAATATGTGGGATACCTTTTTATTTACTATGTATATGCGTTATTTAATGGTATTAAAAGTCACAATTTTGTACACACAGGTTGGGCATGAATAGTGCAACAACGAGGAATTTAAAAGAAGAATGTGTGATATTGTCTGGACAAATTCGATTGAGCCAGAACCATTCGAGAGGGAGTGGAAGCTCGTAATGATTGAGTATGGTCTTACCGAAAACAAATGGATATATGACATGTTTGTGAAGAGATCTATGTGGATACCACCTTTCTATCGTCATGAGCCAATGTCTGGACTCATGCGTACGACATCCAGATCAAAGAGCGAGAACCACTTTTTTGTCAGGTGGCAAATTCACAACCAACTCTTGTCGAGTTTTTAAATCATTTTGACGGTGCAATGGATGTTCAAAGGTTCAACCATCGAAAGAATGATCATATATCTAGACATATGAATCTAGATAATTGGACCAAATCTAGTCAGGAAGAAGATGCTGCTAAAGTATACACCAGGTCTATCTTTTACGATCAGCAGCTAGCGATTTACGCAACTACTGATGAATGTTTGCCCATGGAGACCAAAATCGATGGCGAGCTATTAAGGATCTTTATGAAATACTTTAAAGCCCATGGATAAGGTTTGCTAGAGATAACAACTACTGCTTATATTTATACATGCATTTTTTGTACATAACATGCGTTTTTACATTTTGACTACATGGTGTGTTTGTAGGTGTGCTTCAAGAAAGAGGAAGAAGTAATTGCTTATTATAGTTGTAGGAGGTGCGAATTGTTACGAGTTGCTATGTCGCCACATCTTTTATTGTTAAAAACTGAGTTTCTTTGTTTGCAAACAAGTATTGATTATCACAATAATAGTCACAAACTATGAGTTATCATCAACGATTGTTTTCAATGAATATTAAAGATCAAAAGTTTCACAACTCGATTGACTCTACAAAATCCCCCTCAGCTGGTCACACAAACAAATCAGTTCGTACAAGAGAAAATGTGTCCGTGTGTGATAAACAGATCACTAACAGGTGTAATCTATTTATACAAGTATGAAAGCTCTGTTATGAGATTAGCTAACATCACCCTAACAGTGACATCTCACATTCCTAAAAGAAAAGATTCTTAGATGTTTGCAAACATCTGAGCAACCTTATCATCTGTTCTAGGCTCTCTAAAACACTGATGAAATAAGTATTGTTACATTGAGAAAACAGTGTCTAAACTATCCTCTGTTGCAGTTGTCCAAATATATGTTTGGTCTGACAGATGTTTGGTCTTCTTCAACAGGCCTTGCCTTGATCAGGGCTTTGGTCTTCAACAAATGCTAGCCTTCAACACATGCTTGTATACTTGAACAACGGTTCTAAGTCTTCATTAGATGTTAGCCATGCTCTTGAACATATGTTCTGAATAATTGTTCAAGATTCACTATATTTGGGGAGAGTTTGGTTCAATATTTTGCTTATTTCTTGTCAATAGATCATGTTTTGGCTTTTGGATATCATCTGTTCTTTTGTAGGTCTAACAATCTCCCCCTAGATTAGATGATGCTAAAAAAGAAGCTTATTGGATATCAGCATCCCTTTCGAGTGGAAGATCCAGTGAATATTAAAATTAACTTTTTCAAAAACAATTTCGAAGCTTTTACATATAAATACAAGTAAAAGCTTTTTTAATAAAAATAAATAAAAAAAGCTTAAAACATGGTTAAATAAAAAATAAAAAAATTCCAAAAAATAACTTTTATATTAGAATGGCTTCTACACATCTTTATATGCAAAAACTTCAATTTTTTTTAAAAAAAGTTAATTCTTAACAAGTTAAATTAATTTCTTTTGATATATTTAACACGTTAAATGCATTTTAAATTATCACAAAACACACAAAAAATGTGTGTTTTATGACATTATTTTTAAATCTCAGATCAACCAAACTTTAGTTACAAATATCCAACATGTAAGAAATCTCACTTATGTAAAAAAAAGTGTGTTCGATCCGTTATCACCATCTTCTGATCACGAATATTATAAAATGATTTTTAAAGTGAGAAACCGAGGAACCATATATTTAACATGTTAAGTATGTTATTAAAATTCAATTTAAAAAATTACTTTTTTAAAAACTTTTTCGGAGCTTTTACATATAAATACATGTAAAAGCTTTTTAATAAAAATAAATAAAAGTAGTGTAAGATTATGATGCAAGTATGATTGATAAATCCAAGTATTTCAAGTCTCGGTTTTGCGTATAAACATGTATTCAGTGACTGATTGGGTGGCATAATATGTAACGTGTATATGTAATAAAATGAGTTTCCATTATAATCAAAGTCTTGGAATATAAGGTTGCAAATGAAATGTGTATATGGCACGATTACAAGTTTCAAAAAATAGAATTGCGATTATAGCTTTCTAAATAAGAAAAGTAAAAAAATGCGAAGCGTTACATGTGATTGTTTATCTTTTGTTACACAATTCAGTATTGTTTGAGTTTAAACTATTTTATAATCACAAACCTTGTAAACTTGGACCTAATAATTGGTATCAGAGCTCGGTCACGTTAAAATCGATTTCACAATCAATTTTAACATATAAAGATCAGCTCTGCAAAGATCCAATAATGTTCGTAGCTCAGAGTTTTATAGTGAAGAACTAATAAGTGTCTATCACATACTCTGTTTTTTTGATAAAGAACAAGAGAAAATGGCACAAAATGATTCACACAACACCGGCTTCAGTAATAAACCACCTATAGTTGTTAGATCAAAATTTAACATCTGGCAACATAGGATAGGGCATATACGTGCTCAGAAAATACATGGGGTTGGAAGTCTGTTATATTCGGACCACATATTCCAGTTGTACCAAATGCCGAGAACCCAAATGTATTTGAGCCAAAGGGCCAGAGAATTACTATGAGCAAGATTATCAAAATTCAAGCTAGATGCAAAAGCCTTCAATATCGTGGCTATGGCTTTACCAAATGATATCTATGCTGGCCTATTGCATTGTAACAGTGCCAAAGAGTTGTGGGATGGACTAAAGGAAAAATTTGGTGGAATGGAGGATGTTATCAAGAATACTCTAGAAATCCTTCATGTCAGGGGGAAGACCTTGACTCAGCAGTTTGAACAATTTTCATGTCTAATCAGTGAACTATAATTGGTTAATAAAGAATTTACTAAAACAACTTCAAGTAACCGATTTCTAAGATCTTTGCATGATAAATGGGACACTATTACTATAGTGGTGAGAACTTCCTAAGATTTCAAGGACATGATCCTGACTCAGCTTCATGGAAAGCTCCAAACATTTGAAAGGGAGCTTGTCAAGAAAAAGAAGCTCCAGGAAACTGGAAAGGTGTCTGAAAGTTATGTTTTCGATAATACAACACTCTTGTGTTAGAAGGGATCATCTGCTGGAATGGAAAATGATCAGATTTTGATCATGTTATTGACATATCAATAGGAATCAACTCTGATCAACATTCCACAAGTTATGCTTTTTCATAAAAACGATGAGACTCATGTCACTAATAATCTGTCGTTTGTACTCGATGATCTTAAGCACATTGACCCAACTGACCTAGAGGAGATGGACATATTGCATCAGGTAGCCCTACTCAGTCTAAGAGCTAACAATTTTTACAAAAAGGACTGGTAGGACTTACCTAGGATTAAGTGGGAGGACGAAAGTGGGGTTGGATAAATCAAAATTAAATGCTACAAGTGTAATAGGTTAGGTTACTTTGCTAGATAATGCAAGAGTCAAACAAGTAACTTTATACCAATGATCACATAACCTAATCAAAGAACACAACCTAATACAAAACAACAATTTTATCCCCAAAATACCCCTCGACCAAATGTGCAAAACACAACCCACTTTGCACATAACTTGAATCATGTACCAGTACATTATGTTCAAAAACCACAAGTCCCTCAGCTTTAGTATGTTTAAATGGCAATTGCACATGTTTAAGCACCACAAGTTGCTCTTGCTCCTGCTCCTACTCCAGCAGAGCCTAGTCAACAAAGCTTCTTCACACAAGGCTATGTTGACTGGAGCAGTTTGCAAGAAAACTTAATAGATAAAATTTTGTTTTAATAGCAAATGATTGTGATGAACATGAAAACTTTTGTTTTATGGCTCTTGAGCATGTTTCAGGTGAAGGAGACCTAGTTCAAACCGTTTTTGATGAAGGAATTGTTAGTGAAACTGCCGAAAGCCCAGGTCAAACATCTGTTGGTGACTAGGAGCATGAAGAAAGGATGGATGAGAACAATCCCAAAAGTTTCACTGATTGCATCAGTACGGATCAAATAGATATGGTTGTCTCTAAGATACCACCTCAAACTCTCAAATAATTATGTTCTGACAAATGTATCATAGCATTTGCTAATATAAAAGAGGTGAATGAAAACCTAAGAGAAAAGGTACAAATAAGTGAATTCTTGAAAAACTGAAAAGAGATTTTAAAACAAGAATTGCTAAAAAAAACCTTGAGATAAGTAATCTGAAACATGAAGCATCTATAACCAAGGATCAAATCCAAACAATGATAAAAAAATCAAAATTGTAAAAAGGAGTTGAAAGCCAAACAGATCACCTATGAAAAATAGGTTGAGTCCTGTAATGGTTATGAGATACTTCTAGAAAAACAAAGAAAGAGAAATGTGAAGTTTGACGTTAGTTTTAGAAAATATGACCAGGAATAAGAAACCAATACTTCCATTGACTATGAGATGGTTGAAGTTATACAAACCACATCAAGTGGCGAAAAAATCAAGATCACTGAACCAAGTGGCAAGAAAATAACTCTTGAAAAGCCACAAAGTTCCATTCAATCTAAAAACAAAAGTATGAATTAAACCTACTTGATCGGATAAATGTGATGTTCTTGAAAACTTTAAGCAAGTTGATTTCACCAACCATGATGGTTTGAAGCCACCCAAGATAAAAAATGTTCCTGTTACCAACTCTCAAACAAATGTTAAAACAACTGTTATTGAAAGGAGAGATAAGGGTACCAAGAAAATTAAAACTTCATAAATGTTATGTGACTTTTTGTGGAAAGAAAAATCATTTGACAAAAAGACTGTTTGAAGTTAAAAGCCTATGATATAAACATATGAAACAACATTTGTGAATCCACACTGGATGCACCATTTGTAGAAAAATCAACCATTTGACCCAACAATGCTCTTTTCTTAAACCTTATGATTGTAACATCCGTAAAAAAAACGGGTTTCAAAACCCGATTCGTTCAAATAAATCAAGTATTAAATTTGAAGTCTTGTTAAGTATATTTTTTTACCACTTAATCCGAGTTATTAATTTATAGTTTATAAATAAATTAAAAAAGAACTAAAACATTAAATAAAAATAATAAAGTTAATAAATAAGGTTAAAAATACAAAATATACAATAGGGCAACTGGTTCGAACCCGGGTCCCCATCAAACACACACACAGCATAGACCACCGAGTCACACACACCACTTGTTTCTAAAACCAAAACAACTATGTTTTATACTCAATCAAAGGTCAGTCGGCAAATTCGAATTTTGGCTAAATCAGTAACGGCGACAAGCTCAAATTCAAACCAATCAAGCTAAATTATTGGTCTCCGATTGAGAAAGCATGTGTAACTGATGTTGAAAATCAATTATAACCGCAAGACAATTCAATTTGTTATGAAACCAATTGAAATCAATGATTTCAAATCAAGATTTTAAAACCGTAAACTTTGCAATCATCTGCCTATAAATAGCAACTACAACCAGTTCTAAAACTCGTTCAATCTCTCAAACTCTCTCTTAAACCTCGCTAAAACACTCTGAAACTGTCCCTTGCAAGTCGCCGGAATCCTCAGTTACTCGCCGGAAAACCGAGAGCATCCTTCTAGTCGGTATAATCCTTTAAAACCTCTGTAATTCATTATCTAGCATGTTTTAAAACTAAAACGATTCACCAAAACTGATTAAGATGTCTCAGTCGAAATTATGATTCTGGGTCTTAAATGGTGAAAAAGATGAAGTCGAGATAGTGTTTAAATATAAATAAAAACGGGTATTTAACCGGGTTAGACACACAATCCAGCGGTGGACTGTGTGCAATTACAAAACACACGTCCCGGGTTCGAGTCGCACATGTTTCCGATTTTCTGAAATAAAACCAACACTTTTTAAACTTATTCGATCAACTCATAACATGTATATAAAATTAATATAAATCAGTGTTTATTGCGGGTTAGACACACAGCCCGACTGGTTGGGCTGTGTGCACACGAACCGTAGGTACCGAGTTCGATTCCTGCTCCTGTAACCGGTTTTGGCAATTATTAAAGCTTTTTAAATAAAAACAAAATATGAATTAATCTAATTTGTATATATATATATATTAAATAAAACGAGATTATTTCGGGTTAGACACGTAGCTCAGTTGGTAGAGCTACGTGCACGTATACGGGAGGTCATGAGTTCGAACCTCACACGTGCCTACAATTAAACCGGTTGAACCGGCCGTTGACCAGTCAACCCTAGGAAAAAGGTAATTTTTTTAATTAAAAATCCTTATTATTTTCTTTGAAAATTAGTTAAAAATACCTCAAAATAAGGTTTTAAAGCCTAAAAATTTGCATTAAATTCACAAAAATAAATCTAAAAATCTCATTAAGAGCACTAATTAAAAATATTAATTTCAAATGAAATTTATTTATTTATCGAATTATTACGTTATATTTAGGTTAGTTTTCCCTCGTCGGTTGAATCATAAATTCGTGCGCAACATCATTATCAAGGAACGCACCCACTGTGAGTGAATTCTTACAAATTCCCCTTTTTATTCATGTTTTGGGGTGTATCATGTGTCGCTTTAATTATTTCGTTTATTCAAAACTTTGTGCTATCACCATTATATGATCTAAACTTGTGATGTAAATGTTGTGTTGTGATGTGTGTTTACATTTTGTCAAGTTGCGTGCAAATCATTCATTAGGCACATCAGTTCCTCGTTGAAGACGAGTTGAACATCGCGTGCCTCATTAGATTTGGCTCCGTTTGATTGAGTCTTGATCTCATTGTTCATCATTTGGTGTGTGTGTGTGCATTAATTGATATTATGTGTATTGTGATTAAATTTACATTTACGTTTACTCATATGTGGTTATGCACCTTTTTATAACCAATATAATAAATTCGTTCAAATGTTTCCATAAGATCACTCGCCAACTTTTGTTGACCCAAAACCCTATTTTTACACATGATACAGGTGGAAGGTTGAAGCAAGGAACACGTAGGAAATTGCCTTAGAAGAAAAATAAAGAAGTCATGAAAAATGTATTTGAACATGTTGTGCTTGTATGTTTATTGTAACTTCTTCTTTAAAGAGAGATAATAAATATGAAACTTTATAGTAAAGTCATGAGCTTTGATGAAAACCCAATCATGCCCCGACGACCATTTCCGCTGCGGTCAGGGTGTGACAGATTGGTATCAGAGCTTTTGACTATAGGGATATAGGATAGGTTATTAGACCCTTAGAGCCTATACTATAGTTGATTAGACTTTAATTGTTTATGTGGTTACACGCAAACTCATGATGTTTATTTGTTTCGTATTTATTACACACACAAATGCATGCAAACACTTCCACTATCATTTTGTGTGTTACTTAATGAGTTATACTTGTTGTCAAACATAACATGCTTACATATACATTCATCACGTATATTTCAATGTTCACATACTTCAAATCATCTTCATATTTCCTTTATTCAAGATTTTGTGGCATTTTTCGTTTTTCAATCTCATCAAAGTGAGTTTTACAAACAGGCATGTAGTAACTGGAAGGGTACAAGTACCGGTAGTCAAAATGTCCTGTCTAGGTTGGCATTCGTATAAATCCAATATAACGGACCAGTTTGCCTACCTGGGGACTAAGATGAGAGTACGAAGGACCTATTAGGCCAAAGCATGCCACACCAAACGTCGTTCGAACTAACCCTACTTTGAGTTGTCATTGTGTCCATACCAGGACACCCTCCGACCTTATACTTTGCTGTCATGTTTTTACGATTTTCATTCGGGTGGCGCAAGTGTTAACAGGCCAACACCAATATGAACCCTACCAGAGCCCAGTAGTCATGGGGGCCCACATGACTACCAAGTCCAAGTAAGGGGACATATGGGAGCCCAAACATGAGCAAAGCCCAAGACATCCTATGGATGTAGCAAATTAATTTTCTTCAATTGTTTTGTGAATGTTCATTTCTAAATGCGACACATGACACCTAAAACGTCAAACTCATACTCTCGATACGTATTCCCTGTAGATGTCTTCTAGTCTCTCTCGTAGAGGTATGAGAGCAGGAAAATCCTGCGAGCGCATGGCTGCCCAAATCGCCCAACAAATGGCCGCCGTAATACCCAACATCGTAGTTCAAGTTCAGCAAGCCCTTACCGCTAATCCCGTCAACCCAGTCAACCAAGAAAATCAAAACGTTGTCAACCCTCCCCCAAATACCACAAAATGCACCTTCAAGCATTTCAAATCCTGCGATCCTCCAAAATACGAAGGGACGAAGGTGCACTGCTCTCCTCCATTGGTTTGAGGAGATGGAAAACACTTTTCTCAATTGCGACTGCCCCGATGATCGCAAGGTGCAATATGCTACCGGTCGTTTGTTCGGAGTAGCACTTACATGGTGGAATACAGAGAAGGCCAAGCGAGGTGCTGAGGATGCTATGACCTTGACTTGGGAAGAGTTGAGGGAGATCATGACAAGACATTTCTGTCCAAGAAGCGAAATCAAGAAATTAGAAGATGAGTTTACTCTTTGAAACAAAAGGAGGGCGACCACACCACATAAACAAGAGATTCCTTGAGTTGAATCAGATGGTCCCCAACTTGTTCACTCCCATCTACCGTTTGATCGAGCACTACATTCGAGGTCTTCCTTCAAAAATTCAAGACCCTGTAATAAGTACCACACCTGCAACTTTGGAAGCAGCAATGGAGTTAGCTACAGAGCTCACCGAAAACCGCATACGGAATAAAGACTTCAAGGAGGAGAGAAAGAAGGATAAAGCATCAACCGAAACCTCAAACCCAACCCAGACCGAATACTCTTCTCAACCCACTCCTAAGAGAAAACGAGATGGGCAAAATTTCGCTGTCACCCAAGGCAATCAACCAGCTCCACAAGCCGTACCCCTCCAAGCTATCCCAATCACTCAAGTAGCACCCAACTCTACTTACCCAAATAAGAAACCTTACATTGGACCTCACCCTCAATGCAACACCTGTTTTTATCACCATCCATCTACCATACCTTGTCGACTGTGTACTAATTGTGGGCGTTATGGTCATTTGAGCAAGACTTGTCGCGCCCCTCAAGACCAAGCTTCACCCCCTACCCAAAACATGATCCAATCATATCAACAACCTCAATACCCCATAGTTCCATATGTTCGAGCTTGTTTTAATTGTGGCGACCCTACCCATTTTAGAAACTCATGCCCTCGATTGGTTAACATCATAAACGCCCAAGCTCAAGCAAACCCATAACCAAGCAAATCAAGAAAACATAACCATTAGGCCACCAGCAAGAGGAAGAGCTTACAACATCAACGCCAATCTGTTGAAGATAATAACGGCCCAAACGAACCACCCAACTAGCCTTTCCTCACCAAGAATCAAGACTCAACTCCAACCCTCTAGTTCTTATGTTTTCTTTATGTTATCTCAATCTTTACGTATCCCAGTTGTAAACTGGGAATTTATGAATCCAAGAATTATAATGCGAATTGATATTACAGTCTTGTTTTATACTCATTGATTTAACATTCATATCATCATACATCTCGACGTATCTCGATCTCATCATTCAAAGAAGTTGGGTTGTGTCTCAATTTTACATAGACTGGCCCCTTCATCATAACAAACGAGAGAGGTATTGTCATCATTCATTCATGTATCCTTTCAGATTCGAGACTCAAGTTTTGGCTGTTGTGGTTATTTTGTAGATTTTAGAGTCACATGGAACTAATTATAACTTACTGACAAAGCCAATGAAAATTTGACAAGGATATGGTGGATACGCCGCTGGTACTTCCTATATATAAGTATTCTTGTCAAAGGGTCAAACGCATGTCAGGAGGTTATAAGAAGTTCCGTGTAGGTTTTAATATCGTCATGGTTGAAGTCTTGTTATATGATATAACCTTATCTTTTCAAACGTATCAATTCTCTCAAAACTCTTATGCATGAGATCATACCTAGTCAATAAACTCTGTTTATCTATGTTCCGCATTTTTATACTTTAGGCATCAAAAAGCGATTCCGGTAGCAGGGTATTCAACCCTTACTAGGAACGTTACCGCCTCAAATAAAATTTAAACTTCCACCCTCTTCTGATTATGTAATTGTCAAATTAAAACACCCTCCCTTCAAGTCAAATATACCACTACTTAAATTTCGGGACGAAATTTCTAAACGTAGGGGATACTGTAACATCCGTAAAAAAAACGGGTTTCAAAACCCGATTCGTTCAAATAAATCAAGTATTAAATTTGAAGTCTTGTTAAGTATATTTTTTTACCACTTAATCCGAGTTATTAATTTATAATTTATAAATAAATTAAAAAGAACTAAAACATTAAATAAAAATAATAAAGTTAATAAATAAGGTTAAAAATACAAAATATACAATAGGGCAACCGGGTTCGAACCCGGTCCCCATCAAACACACACACAGCATAGACCACCGAGCCACACACACCACTTGTTTCTAAAACCAAAACAACTATGTTTTATCTCAATCAAAGGTCAGCGGCAAATTCGAATTTTGGCTAAATCAGTAACGGCCGACAACTCAAATTCAAACCAATCAAGCTAAATTATTGGTCTCCGATTGAGAAAGCATGTGTAACTGATGTTGAAAATCAATTATAACCAGCAAGACAATTCAATTTGTTATGAAACCAATTGAAATCAATGATTTCAAATCAAGATTTTAAAACCGTAAACTTGGCAATCATCTGCCTATAAATAGCAACTACAACCAGTTCTAAAACTCGTTCAATCTCTCAAACTCTCTCTTAAACTCTCGCTAAAACACTCTGAAGCTGCCCCTGCAAGTCGTGGAATCCTCAGTTACTCGCCGGAAAACCGAGAGCATCCTTCTAGTCGGTATAATCCTTTAAAACCTCTGTAATTCATTATCTAGCATGTTTTAAAACTAAAACGATTCACCAAAACTGATAAGCATGTCTCAGTCGAAATTATGATTCTGGGTCTTAAATGGTGAAAAAGATGAAGTCGAGATAGTGTTTAAATATAAATAAAAACGGGTATTTAACCGGGTTAGACACACAGTCCAGCGGTGGACTGTGTGCAATTACAAAACACACGTCCCGGTTCGAGTCGCACATGTTTCCGATTTTCTGAAATAAAACCAACACTTTTTAAACTTATTCAGATCAACTCATAACATGTATATAAAATTAATATAAATCAGTGTTTATTGCGGGTTAGACACCAGCCCAACGGTTGGGCGTGGCACCGAACCGTAGTCCGAGTTCGATTCCTGCTCCTGTAACCGGTTTTGGCAATTATTAAAGCTTTTTAAATAAAAACAAAATATGAATTAATCTAATTTGTATATATATATAATTAAAAACGAGATTATTTCGGGTTAGACACGTAGCTCAGTTGGTAGAGCTGCGTGCACGTATACGGGAGGTCACGAGTTCGAACCTCACACGCTGCCTACAATTAAACCGGTTGAACCGGCCGTTGACCAGTCAACCCTAGGAAAAAGGGTAATTTTTTAATTAAAAATCCTTTTTATTTTCTTTGAAAATTAGTTAAAAATACCTCAAAATAAGGTTTTAAAGCCTAAAAATTTGCATTAAATTTACAAAAATAAATCTAAAAATCTCATTAAGAGCACTAATTAAAACATTAATTTAAATGAAATTTATTTATTTATCGAATTATTACGTTATTATTTAGGTTAGTTTTCCCTCGTCGGTTGAATCATAAATTCGTGCGCATTCATCATTATCAAGGAACGCACCCACTGTGAGTGAATTCTTACAAATTCCCCTTTTTATTCATGTTTTGGGGTGTATCATGTGTCGCTTTAATTATTTCGTTTATTCAAACTTGTGCTATCACCATTATATGATCTAAAATTGTGATGTAAATGTTGTTTGTTGTGATGTGTGTTTACATTTTGTCAAGTTGCGTGCAAATCATTTCATTAGGCCCATCAGTTCCTCGTTGGAAGACAGTTGAACATCGTCGTGCCTCATTAGATCGGCTCCGTTTGATTGAGTCTTGATCTCATTGTTCATCATTTGGTGTGTGCGTGTGCATTAATTGATATTATGTGTATTGTGATTAAATTTACATTTACGTTTACTCATATGTGGTTATGCACCTTTTTATACCAATATAATAAATTCGTTCAAATGTTTCCATAAGATTCACTCGCCAACTTTTGTTGACCCAAACCCTATTTTTACACATGATACAGGTGGACAAGTTGAAGCAAGGAACACGTAGGAAATTGCTTTAGAAGAAAAATAAAGAAGTCATGAAAAATGTATTTGAACATGTGTGCTTGTATGTTTATTGTAACTTCTTCTTTAAAGAGAGATAATAAATATGAAACTTTATAGTAAATGTCATGAGCTTTGATGAAAACCCAATCATGCCCCGACTACCATTTCCGCTGCGGGTCAGGGTGTGACAATGATGTCATTAACATATCACTTACAAAGATCCTCAACTTAAACCTAAGCATTCTATCAAGCACCTCACCTCACTTTCTCAATTTGGTTAAGCAAATCCTATCGTCAAATTTTAACCAAAACACTTCCGATGTAGCCTCGTCTAATGATACCTGCAATTTTAAAGTTTACTAAACATAAGTTACAGAGAAATTTTTTATTCTAAACTAATATAAACATAATAAAAAATAAACTTAAAGATTAGTATTACATCTTTGTTAAAGATGACCGAGAGGTAACACTCCAGAGGAAAAGTTGAATCTGAATCTCAGATTAAAGAAATGTTGTCAAATACAATAGTATTTCCTTAATCCGAACCCTCTTGAAAGAAAGGGAGTATCGGGATTTAAAGCTAAGAAAAACTTAATGCTGTAACAATACGAGCATGTGGAGAGATTATTTTCTTGAATAACATATACTTGAAAAATATATAAACATTCATGAAGAACAAATACTTGAAAAAGATACAAGCATTGAGTTAATGAGAGTGTGCACGTAATGTAAAACACCATATTTCTATAATGTTTAAAAGTGTGAGAGAGTGTTATTTATAGATAAATTTATATTGTTTAAAATATACAAATGTTAAAAAATTAATGAATTAAATATACAAACGTTAAAAAATAAATTATGCAAAAATCCAGCTGAAGAGGCTCACCAAGACACTACAAGGGTTTGAGCCGTCTAAACTAGCCATGTAAGCTGTTAAAAACAAAGCCATTCATGAGCTAAATGAAGCGTCTTAGCCGAGCCGCTATATCTGAAAAAGCAGCGCTGAAACGGCTCAGAGCCGGTACAATTATTTTATACACGTGATGAGAAATGGTTGATTAATTCTAAAAGGATTTTTAAAGACGCTATAGCATCATTAATTTCCATAAAAAGGCTTGGGATAAGGCTTTTAAGTAGCGATTTTTGAAAATTTGACTGGCTAAAGTCTATTTTCGTTATTTTCCTTTTTTTTTTACACAAACCCATCAACTCCTAATCGTCCTGTGATCAAATTCCTCATAAACCCTAACTCTGCAGTTCAACTTCCAATCATCCATATTGAAAACGTTCTCCTGGGTAAAAACCGGAATTGGGTTTTGATGGCTGCTGTTCCTGACGATATGAATGAGAGTAGAATATCAGCGTCTCTAATTCTGATGATAGCGATTCTATTTCTGATCTTTTGTCCAGTGTTGACTTGAATCCTCTGGCTGATGTGTTCGATCCCTTTTCGGACTCATCATTAGATAGCAACGATCATGTGTTCGGAATTCCGGCATTTTGGTTGATGCGTTCAAGTTTTTCTGAGATTAATGGGTTTCTTGATGATCGTATGGTATGTTCTGTTCTGTTCTGTTTTACCCTTAAGTTTCAGATTGTTTCAAGTTTAGGGGGTGTTTGGAATTGCTTAATAACGCCTGTTTATCTCTTAATTGGGTGAAGTTAGGTGTTTGGGATTGATTATTTGATTCTTAATTTTTTTCTTATTATATGTTTAATTATTATTATTATAATTTTTATTATCTTATGCCCGGAAAAATGGGCAGGTTGGGTGTGGCAGGGTAACGGCTCAGAAAGGTGTTTGGGTCAGGGCAGGTTGTTTTAAAAATGGTCATTCTGGTTCGGGTCAGAATGGGTCGGACAAAAATGGGTACCAATTGAAATGAAGCGGGTCATTTTGGAAACAAGCAGAATTGTCAAACTAGACAAATGTTTGGATTTATTTTACTTATTATATTTTAAATTATTATTATTATTATTATTATCTTATACCCGACAAAACAGGCAGGGAACGGGCTAAAATGTGTTCTGGCCAGGATGGGTTCTTTTGAAAAAAAAATGGTTATTTTGGTTTGGGTCAGAAGCGGTTTGGACAAAAAACGGTATGGGTCAAAACAGGTCATTTTGGAAGCAAGCAAAACTGTCAAACTTTTAAGACAAAGGTTTATCCTATCATTGTGTTATGTTTACCATATAAGCAAGTCCAATCATTATTTCAAGAAACAGAAGCACATTTTAAGCCTAAGCATAAGCAAGCCCAATCATTATTTGCTTCCCTTACATAGTTCTATTATTTTAGATTTTTATATTTTGATAATTTTGTTAGAGGATGAATATACTAGTGTGATCATAGATAATCAAAGCTAAATGAACACGGGATTTTGGGACGTTTTCTGAGTTTATTTCTTAACGGGAAATTGAACAAGTGCAAACAGAAAATGGAAACTCTCTTACTTTTACTGCTTAAAATCTACCTTACCTTTATACGAGAAAATAAACAGCGTAAAAAAAAGTATAACTCCATATCTTCAGTCAACACAGAAGAGGTGTAGATTCCATCAAAATAAGTATAATCGGGGGAGAGACAGTCTAATGGAAGAAATTTCAAAGCTCAATGAGAAGACAGGATTAAGAGAACTATATATGTTTTCGACATTGATCATAATGTGAGTATGAATTATCATTCCCATTTACTTCTTTTGGTATAAGAAAATCTGTCATTAAGTTTTTCATAACGTATTTTTTTTTCTTTTTTTAGGTGAAGAAAGATCAACTTGTTGCACTATTTAGCACCTATGGACAAGTAACTCCTTTGGTCTTTAAATATAATTTTTATTTTTAACTTTATGTTCAATTGATTGTTTCAACATTTTGTATGCCATTATAAAGGTTCTGGACTGCCGAGTTTGTGGTGATCCACATTCACGTCTCCGCTTTGCATTTCTGGAATTTGATGATAAGAGTATGTAGTACATTTTAACTTTAAAATTAGGAATTTTTATAGGGCTAATAGCTTAAAAATATTAACGTACTTTTTATAGGTCTGCAAAATCACTAGAGTTTAAAATTTTGTTCTAAGCTAAAACTTTAAATATTTCATGTTAAGATAACATATATCACTTGGTAACGGGTCAAAAAGAGAAATCATTAGAGTTCAAAATTTGATCTAAGCTAAAACTTTCAAATTTTCATGTTAAGATAATTAATATCACTCGGCAACGGGTCAAAACGGTGATGTGAAAACTGAGGTGTCGGTAACTTTGACCACGCTGACTTTGTTTTCTAATGATGGCAGATTCTGCAAAATCAGCTCTTAATCTTAGTGGCATAATGATGGGATTCTCTCAAATAACGGTCTTGCCTTCAAAAACGGTAATTCTTCCTGTGAATCAAACTTTTCTTCCCAAGGTAGGAATCGCTCTAATGAAATCTAAATTTTTTAGGTATTAAAAGATGCCACTATCTATTAATATTTATTTATCTAAAATACAGTCAGATGATGAGAAGGAGATATGTGCAAGGACAGTCTATTGTACAAATATTGACAAAAAGGTTGAAGCTTTCTTTTTTATCTTTTTCATTTATTTTGTAATGATCTGTTTGATTAAATGAGTTTTGTTTTTCACTTATTTAAGATGTAACAAATAGGTTCGTGTCTGCAAAGAGAAAAAAAATCATAGGTGGTCGTATTGCAGGTTTCTCAAGATGAAGTCGAGAACTTTTTTGAAGCAAGATGTGGCGAGGTTGGGACAGTGTTCTCAATTTTTTTCGCTATTTAGCCTTTTTTTGTTGCAGGTTGTATCTATGTTGTCAAAAGCGCGTCGGGCGCGCGCCTAGGCGCTCAGGCACAGCGAGGCGAGGCTATAGCGCCTGGTTGTAGTTTAGGCACAAATCTGAGCTTTTTTGTAAAAAAGGTGCTCAGGCGAGCGCCCGAAACCAGGCACAGTGAGGGAAAAACGTGTGATTAGTTCTGTCAGGCGCTCCTTTCTTTTTTTATGCTATTTTTAAAGCTTTTATACAGCTTTTCAAGCTGTAAACCATTGTTTCAACTTACCTGAAAAGTCAACCTTTTAACTATTGGATAAAGATGTGTTACCTTGTCGTTTTTAATCTGATCAGCCACCAGACTATACTCATCTTTTTTTAAAATTAAAAACACCAAAATTAAATGGCATATATATATTAGTTTCTTTATTTTATATGTGGAATTGTATCTATTTTCAAAGCATAATATATTTTTTATTTTTTTTTCTCTATGGGCGCCTTTTTTTTGCGCCGTGTGCCTAGGCTCTCGCCTCGCCTGCGCCTTGCGTCTTTTACAAACTTACAGTTGTATTCTGTTTGAATTGAATGCTACTAAATATGTTCCTATGTTGAACTTGTTATTAAGGTGTCTCACATCAAGCTTTCGGGGGACCATCTTCATTCACGAATTGCTTTTGTCGAATTTGTTTCGGTAAGTTTTAATATTCGTTTCCAATGTTCTCTATGACAGGGCCGGCCCATAGGGGGTGCAGGGTGGGTGAAGGCACAAGACCCAAACCCTCCGAGGGCCCAAATCTTTTTAATTTTGTATAGAATATATGCTGTATAAGATAGAATATATATGCACTGAATCGAGAGATAACATAAATGAGCCCATGTACTAGTGGTTACTGCCTTTGCTTTAACAACAAGGAGACCCAGGTTCTAATCCTGGTGTCTCCAAATTTTTTATTTTGGCTTATTTTTTGGTTTTTTTTGTTAGTGACATTTAATGCTTAATGTTGTAAACTGCATCGTTCCCTTTAATTAACAAATTACATCTTAAACTTGGTTAAAAATAACTATATAAATTACATCCACATAAATTTTAGTGACTGATGAGTTTATATTAAATGGAGATTGACGAATAGGGCCCAAATTTTTTAATCTCGCACAGGGCCAAAGTTCTTTTTGTGATTTTCGGAGACGGCCCTGCTCTATGAGTCTCATGTTATTGAGTGCCCCTTTAAATGAATCAATATGCCAAATGTTGACTAAACAAGATGACAAATCTGACACATTGACTGATGAATGGATTGATCTGGATTGTAATTAACAATCCAATGGGTTGGGTATTGGTAATCTTGGTCACAAAGCTGATTATATATACTCAATCGCCGGGTTTGTGGGTATACCCGTTTATGGTCTTATGTGGTTAGAAATTGCATGTTGGGATGAGCATTACCTGATTGCGATCTTAAAGTAACACTAGAAACCGACTTGAAATATAGAATATTCAACTACACTTAATAATTTTATGTTTCTAACAATTTTGACATGCTATTTATTCTATTTTCTAAGATTATATGATATGTAAACATTCCGTTTCGATGCTGGTAAACAGGTTCAGGTAATGGGGTGATATTACCTAATATCATACCCATTCTAAACACGTGAAATTTGTTGAAACTAATTCCATACCATGACCCATAATTGTAGACCCGTTCGAAGTGTTTTGGGGTTTAGGTGCGTTTGCCATCCCTTGTAGTTTATCTCAAATCGATGATAATTTGTTTTCCAGAGGATGGGCCAAATGGATTGGACATGTTAAACAGACTGACAGTCTGGTGAGGTCTAATTTAGTAGCAGACAACTGTAGGTGGTTTCTTTGACCCAGTTACATATAAATAGGTTTAGGTTAAAGGTTTAACTATAGAAATAACAGGTCGAACATCATCAGAAATTTATATAAAATGCATGAAACACTTTAGTTGCTTATTTAGTTATTTTTTATTAGATGGTATTTAACTATTTTACAAAACAAAAACAACTTTGCATCAGTTTTAAAAGGCAGTATACTTTAAAAAAGCATATTCATTTCTAAATACAATCATAAAATATTAGTAAAACTAGAGCAAAGGATGAAATACTTTAGATGTATATAAGTTAAATACATTTATCTATATATACAAGGAGGAAACCTATTCAATCTACAACTCTTAACAAATATCGATAACATGATAAACAAAATATTAAGTATATTTATAATGGATAGACATCGATCGTCTATCACCAATTTGCAGGTCAGTGATCGTCTTGTTCGTCCCCTTTCTTCATCTGCGAGCGGGAGCTGTAATATATGATCTTGTTGTCCTAAATCAAAACTCAAATCGATGAAGATCATGATCTTGTTGTCCCACATTTTAACCTAGAATTGTGCAGAGAGTGCTTGATTTCAGCGACCCTTTGATGATCAACATAACACATCTATCAAGATGCAAGATCATAGAACTATAGGATATTACATGTCATAATTCTTTAACATACAATTTTAGAATTCATACCACAATTAGTTAACCTTGTCAATTTATTACTAACCATGTTGATGAAGAGTAAGTTCCACTGCCATAGTTGCCAGGGAGACACGGCTATAGTATCGCCGCTACGTACCATGGCCGGAAACACCTACTGCTGCCACAAAAAAACATGTATAATTACCGGATTCGCGATGTCACTGCATGTGACTGATGCACAACCCATTCCACTGATCGGTGTTGAAAAATTACCTTGATCGTCGGGATATTGACTAACAGCCGTAGATTCGTACCATACACCGTCGCTATCACTGTTTGGTGGAGCTTATATGTATATGCTATTTTTTTAATACAACACATGAATATTAATAGATAATATAGACGCTGTTAGCCTCTGTTAGATGTAGGGACCAAAAGTGTAAAATCTTGAAACGTCAGGCACAAAAAGTGTTAAAAGTGGATAAAATCTGATGTTTTGACCAAACCTCTGGGAGGTAAACTGCACATCTATCACTGCCATATCCATGGGTGGCCACCGCCTCTCTCTCCCTATGGCGGCATTCGCCGACCGTGCCCTTGCAAAAGGATTCCAAAAGGCGTGTCTCTTTCTTCTACATTGGATCAAGGGTCTCCACGAGTGACTGATGGAGACGATCTTATAAATATAAAGCTCAATCTTGACTTGCGAGGTGTATTATTGGGGACTTCTTGATGATGGTTTCTTTTTCTAATAATTTTTAACAATTTGCAGGCAGAGAGTGCGATTATGGCATTGGATTGCTCTGGGCAGACGCTTGGAAGCCAAAAGATCAGGTTAATTTTCAATTTGTATTTGTTACTTCTGAAATCTTGATAATCAGTCGCTTGCTTAACATACACAAACTCTTCATTCTTAAAGGGTGAGTCCTTCCAAGACACCTGTGAAGGGCCGAGTGGCTCACTCTACCTCTACCAACTAATCATATACCCGTAGCATATGCACCCATGCATCCATGAGGTGGTGATGGAACCTTATGTTTGGTAATCCTGTCCATCTTTTCTTTCCTTTTTTATTGGGCATATTGACTTTTAACCAGAGGAATGACAGTCCCAAAGTGGATAACTAATTTGTTCAGTTTTGTTTTTTCTCATATTTGATTGTAGAATGCAATCTACAGACAATGACGAAGCTAGTGTTGCTCAAACTAAATACTTTCATGAACTCTATTTGGATAGTTGTCCCATTTTCTACTTTATATTACATTACCTTTTTTATATGTATTTAAATGAAAAAAGGAAATGTTGATTATTATATAAATGAAAAGTAAATTGGATTATGGTGTTAAGATTTATGATTAAATATTGTTTAAATACCTATTATAACAAATGTAAAATACATATAATATAGAACATGTATAATTTACATCAAAGTCTACAAGTACAAGGCTCGAGCAAAATAAGTTTTACAAACCGATTTTATTCAGTTTCACGCCCTTCATTTGTGGTTTTTCTTAACAGCTCATTTGTTAGGCTATACATTATTCGGTTTGAAACTGATTAAACCGGAAAATGAATCAAATCGAACCAAATATAACCAAACCGAATATGGTATCCGGTTTCCAAATGCGAATCCAGCTAGAACCGAATAACCCAAATTTGAGTTTTGTCTAGCCACTTTAGCCAACCTTTTGTAATAGACCATGATATCAACATTGAGACTCGGTCGAAAGTGGTGGGGCCGAATTGCACCGCTAGACCAACCTTTCTCCCCTCAATTAGACGACGACCCAAGAAACACCCTACACTGACAGACGTCAATCCCAATGTGCTTCCAGTTAACCTTTTAGCCTGTTTGTTGACTCGTCGGTCTTCTCAGAGCTAGCCTCCAATGACTCAATTGGTACTACGAGAGTTACAGTATGTCAATAAGTCCAAATATTGTTAAGTCTAAATTTACAAGGTTTGTAAGAAACTGAACAACTAAGCTCCAAACACTTTTGTATTGCTATAAAAATAAGTAATCACAAACGCGAAGTCATTGTCAACAATCGTTTTTCATTGATTCAAATGTTCGATAAAAGATTAATTCTACAAACTTCCTCTCAGGCTTATCACTATAACAAAATTATTCGTACAAAAGAAAAGGTGATGTGTAGTGATGGATAGAGTTCTAACAGGTGAAATCTATTTATATTAAGTACGAAAGCTCTGTTTGTGATTGGCTTACATCGCCCTAATAGTGACATCTAATACTCCTAATAGAAAAGATTCTACAGATGTTACAAACATTTGTACGAATCAAACAACTTATCTAACTAGCTAAAACACTGTTAAAAAGCAAATATTGTTACAAGGGAAACATCTGCTAAGCTATCCTCTATTGTTTTGTTCCAAACATCTGTTTGGCTAGACAAATGTTTGGTCTTCTTCATCAGATCTTTGCTTCAACAAACTTTAGGACTTCATAAACAACGGTTCTAAGGCTTTGAATAGATGTTTGCTTGTCTTTAACAAATGCTTTGATTTAGGTGTTCAATATTCATTATATTTGAGGAGGGGGTCTGGTTCAAACTTTATTTATTTCTTGATCACTTGATCATGTTTTGCCTTTTGAATATCATCTGTTCTTTTGTAGGTCCAACAATTTCTCCAGTGGTAAATGTTCAGATGCAATATATATATATATATATATATATATATATATATATATATATATCTAGTTTACTTTAAAAAAAACACCTGTGCAAATCTTATATCTGATCTAACTATACTAAAACACTGATAGAAAGCAAATACTATTACATTGAGAAACCATTTGTTTGGACTATCCTCTGTTGCCTTGATCCAAATATATGTTTGGCCAGATAGATGTTTGGTCTTTTTTATCGGACCTTTGCTCTCAACAGACTTTAGCTCTTCGACAAACCTTGTTTCTTCTTGAACAACGGTTCCAAGGCTTTGATCAGACGTTTGCTTGTCTTCAAAAGATGTTCCGTGTTTAAGATTCACTATCTTTGGGAAGAATTTGGTTCAAATTCTATTTATTTCTTGATCACTTAATCATGTTTTGGATTTTGCATATCATCTGTTCTTTTGTAGATCCAAAAATCTCCCCTAAAACTAATGATGCCAAAACGATGTTTATTTGATCAATTTTTATTTCTCTTAAACTTATCTCTGACTTGTGCTTTAAATTGCTTTTCAAATATTTTTGAGAGTAAGTTATAAGCATCCCTTTTTGAGTGGAAGACATAGTAGATCTTCCAGATCTTCAATTTTCAGGCTTATCACACTATTCATTGAAGTCTTTTTCACTTCTCCATATGCTCTGACTATAGTCAATTCATGGCTTGCTCTGTCTGAGGACCATTTTTGAATTTTAGAGGCAGATGAAGTATCTGGGACCAATTTTATTGGAAGAGGTGAGGGAATATGCTTTCCAGGACTTGCCCTAACAATTCTTCTGGTTAAGCATCAGGATGCAAATACATTAGATCATTTCTGATCCATTACTTTCTTATATCATCTTCATATCTTTTTTGGTTTTCAGCAGACATCTTCTTTTGTCTTTTGAGATGGTTTCTAACCAATGAGGAGACATGCTTGGCAAATGGAAGTTTAGAAGGATTAACCACAGAACTGATAGGCAATCTTCATAGTTAGGCCTTTTAGGGACTAAGGGATCTACAACTCTTAATGCTTCAAGCTTCTTGTAGTTCTCTTTGATTGTTGACTCATCCCACATGTCCATGGATTGAATTAATCTAAATTTTGCAGCAACCATCTCCTCAACCATTCTTCTTAAATCAACTGCTTTTTGACCAAAAGTTTTCTATCTACAACCCAGTTGGGAGGACTGGGCTTGATGTCTGGATTGAGCTTTAACATCTCTATCCTTGTGATCTTTTCTAGAAGGGCTTCTGTAGTCCAACCAGGGAATTGAGCTCTTGAGGCTCTATAAGGCTTATTTTTCATAATAAACTATAGATAGTTTTCCCTTAGTTCCTTTTTGAGGTCAGGGTTGCTTACTAGTCTTTGAGAATCCTTTTGACTAACACCTTTTACAAAATCTTCAAGTCTATTCACTTTTGTGAATTCTACTGACATGATTTGTTGAGCCTCCTTATCACTTTTCTCTTTGCTTTTGAAAACAGCTACCTATTCGACCTGTATGACCTTAAGTTCCAAGTATTCTTGTTCATTTTTAGGCTTTTGATATCTTTTGATGGACGGAAAGGTAAGTTGGCTGATGTCAGTTGTGGAGTAGAAAAATTGTATCTCTTTTGATACATTTTCTAATTACAGTGGGTCAAGTATAATGGGGTAGTTTTGTAGGTCGAGTTGTGATGATAAGTGTTGTGGTAGTGGATGGTTGAGATGTTAGAGATGAGGTTGTGGTGGTTGTGGTTTTGATAGGAGATGCATCAGGAGTTTCTTCATCATCATCTTGGACAATGAATTTAATTCTCCTGTTATGGTTTGAGATGTTTGTGTTTTTTATGGTGGTTGTGGGAGTTGTGTTGTTGGTTTTATTTTGTGGATAAGAAGTCCTTTAGGGGAGTTGTGTGTTGGTAGTGGTGGTAGTGTAGTTGTAACCTATGTTGTCACTTTGGTAGTGGCAACATATGCTTGGATATTGGGAGAAGTGGTTTGAGTGGTGGGTGTTTGGATGGATGTGACAGTGATTAGGATAGTTGTTGCAGTAGTGATTTCTTGAACATCTGTTGAAGAACCTTGATTGTCTTGGATCTTCTTTCTTTCAATGATCTCTTGCATTGTTATCTGCTTGTTAGCTTCCCTCGTATCTTTCCTCTTTTCTTTTTCTATTGCCTTGGCGATTTCTTTTTTCCTTGACTTTCTAAGTGCACGAATGTCAGGCCTTTTTCCAGCCTTTTTGACTAGAGGTTGGAGCTTTCTCATGCAATCTTCCTCCCCCTTTTTGGCATCATCTTCCTATTTAGGGAGAGTGAGAGTTTACCAGTGTTTTCAAGGATAAAGTCTTTGATGGCTTTAACCTCTGCCTAAGTATCTTTGTACTTGGCATCCACCATTTGTCTTATCAACTCTACTTGCATGTTGTGTTTTTCTTCTACAATTTGCTTTTGAAGGTGTAGATATGGTTGAACATGTGTCCACATTTCTTTTGCAATGTCTTCATTTGATGGTGGAGTTTTAGAGTTTTGTACCAAAGTCTTCATCATTTCTTTGATTTCTTCAACTGATGACTCCAACTTGGTGACTCTCTCCGTCAATTCGGATAATTTAATATATCACCTAAGTTAATAGGATCATATGAATTTCCCCAAAAGGTAGTTGTACCTAGTTTTGAACTAAGTGTCCCTTTTTCTTGGTACTGAGACTTCCAACTGGTGAAGAGACTACTGTCTCAACAACCATCAAGGTGGTCTTAATGATGTAACCACTGTCCAACGTTGAGAGTATTGTCTCTACAATTGTAGTAGTTGCTCCACTTGAAATACATACTAGTATCTCTTGAGACTCAGGTGGTGTTGCCTCCTCTGCTTGTGGGATAGCAATGACCTTTGAGCTTGCCTAGTCACTTGTTGAAGTGTACTCTTTACGATTTGTTGTTGAGAGGAACTAGCTATGTGCAGAGATGTATCTATTGCATCAAGCAATTTTTGGAATGGTGATGAGATTGTTTTAGTGGTGGTGGTGTGGAAAGAGAAGTAGCCCTGGGAGAGTGGCTTGAGTAGAGATATTCAAGTGAAATATATCCCTCTTGATTTGGTTCCCCTGTGCTTACAACACTCAGCTTTTGTGTTGATGAGTGAGGAGTTTGGATAGGTGGAGATATTTGCATCTGTTGTGAGTAAGTACCAATAGATGTTTGATGCATTCGTGTTACAACAGGTACCTCTGGCATCTCAGCCCTAAGAGATACCTTCTTTTTTGTTTTTCTTTGGGACTGGGGAATGGGGATGGAAATGGTTTTTGTGGAAATGTTTGGTGTGTGTTCCACAGTGGTTGGTTGTGCACCATGGTCACCAGGAGCAGTGGACTCAGCAACTGATTTTGTTACATTTGTTGCTTGGTTTTGTAAAATGTTTTCTTCTCCACATTTTCTTGACTTTTAGTCATCATGTGGGTAAATGTTTCGTTTGAAAGACTGTTACTTTCAAGGGCTTCACCCTGTTCAAAACTTTATTAACGTTCCCATCATGTGTCTAGAGGCACAACTATCCATGATCCACTTTGATATAATGGATCTCGGTAGCCCCTTCACATGCAAACAACCAATTATTTAAACAGTTAGACCCAAGCCTTTCCGGTCTTGGGTGGGTTAGCAATCATTTTGACTTCACTCATACACTCATTTTTCTCTTCAGTTTTCAACCTTTCCAGTTGAATTTTCTTTGATAACTTAAGAAGATTCTTTTCTTTTTATCGCCCATGTTTGATTTTTGGAAATGGTTTTTTTTCTTTTTTTTTTTTGCTTAAACTTTTGAATCTTTTTTATCATTAGTCTTTGAAGATTCACCGGTTTTTATCATTTGAAACATTAATGTTTACAGGTTTAAACTCTTGTTTAGTTTCAACATTTCTTTTCAAAATCTACTTTGGTTCAACATTTGAAGATTTTTGTTTATTATCTTTTAAAGCTTTCTTTGGTACATGAACCGATTTAGGACCTTTTTGTGGACAATTATAAGCAATGTTTCCAACTTGGTCGCATTTAAAACACACTCTTCTATCAGTGACGATAGATGGTCCTTCAACCTGTTCACGTTTCACTTTTTGTTCAAAGAATTCATTATTAGATTGATTCCTAAACTGACTTTCTTTTTCGCTTTCAGAACTTATTTCTGAAACGAAAGTCATCTTTTTCACAAATTTTGTCTTTTCAAACTTACCATAGCTTCATTATCATAACCCGAACCCTTTCTCCCATAATGATTGTTCTTTTGTTGAATTATTATAGTACGAGTTTCATGATTTATAGTAATAAGCTTGTTCTCTTTTAAAGTTTGAAAAACTTTGACCACTTGACACACTTGTTGTGTTGACTTCTGACAACTCAACTTCTACAAGTTTGAAAACTTTCTCGACCAGGTTCATGTTAACATTCTGTAGCGGGAAATCAGAATCATAATATAACTTGTCTGATCCTCTCATTTTGTACATTATCACATTTGGATCACACAAATTATTTCCTGATTTCGGGATGTAATGCTTGTGAAAGCTTTCATCGCTATAAGAATATGAACTTGAACTTCTTTTACCAAACTTGGTTTTAACTGTTTCAAATAAGTTTTCTCACTTTCATTTTCTACAACCTTTTCAACAACATTTGATTCACAATCCGATCCAGACTTAGCATAGGTCACATCGAGATTTTCAGGTAATTTATCCTTTTGTTCAGTTTTTAATTTCACATTTATTGCCTTATCCACCCCGTCAGGATATTTCTTGGCATAACTACTCCGCATCGGGGGAGAACTCGATTGTACTCGATACCATGATTATTGTATCCACAGATATCTTCTCCCGTCTTTTCATCCTTACCTAGGCTTAGGGAGAATATGATCTAGAGGATTCCACACTCTAGGTTGGATAGACGATTCCGTGAAGATCCATACAGATTAGGGGACCTACGACTGGTATCAGAGCGTTAGGATCTTGTTTTGCTCGGTTCAGAATGGTAACAGCAGAAAAAGTTGAAGTTTTGGACGTTTTTGATGGCTGGTTCAAAGTTTGAAGGCTGTTCTAGGGTTTTGCTGTTGTTTTCGGATAAATAACAAGCATTTTGGATCATTAGTAAGGCATCTCGGATAGAGGTCTTGCATTTCGTATCATCAGAATCACATCTCGGATCAAAATAGTGTATTTCGGATAAATTGGGAAGTATCTCGGATCAAGACGGTGTATCATGGATCTTTGTTATTGATTTCGGATCATCTCAGATCATCTCGAATAACCATCTCAGATACTGTTTCAAATTAGGACCATTTTTGATAATCTCGGACCATCTCGAATACCATCTCGGATCACTGTTCCGAATTACCAATCTCAGATTGGTATCTCGAATCAATGTTCTGAATTTCCATTTCGGATTGTTAATCCGAGTTACTGTTTCGAATTCGAATAGGTGGAAAGTTAACTACCTGAATCGGAGATAATCGTTTTCGTACACAACGTTGATCCGTAAACAAGTTTAACAAACCGACTACACGGATAGACTCGTGATTTTTACGACCAAAAAAAGGCATGAAAATTCTGAAATAGGTTTTGGACATTATATATCATTGGATCCGTATTGTGGAGACGAGTCTAACGATATAATTTGGCAAAAACAATTTTCATACAAACTTTTGAACATTTTTAACAGAATGGTTATGGTAAAACCCGAAGAAGGACCAGAAGAGAGGTTAGATTTTGACACAGGTATACCAAAATCATTTAAAGACCAAAACTGTGTGTTAAAGATGGTCAGAATGAACAATATCAGTGAGTGTGTTAATAAATGGCCAAAGCTGATAAATGCTGAACAATATGTAGACTGGAAGAAGAAGTTTGAGGCATTTGTTCAAAGTGAAGATTCTAAGATGTGGAGTTGTATGATTGATGAGTACATTGCTCCTATACGTCATGTTGATGGAAGAGTTATAGTGATTTCACATGAGAAGTTGACAGACTCTAAGAAACGTATGTATGATGCTGAGAAGAAAGCCTTAGCAGCGATAAAGATGTCCTTGCCATTTGAAACGAAACACATTTGTAATAGGTATTGATCTTCTAGAGAGCTATGGGAAGCTTTAGGAAAACGTTATCAGAGTTCTTCAAGACAAAGTACATGTGATCAAGCATGTGTAGCTGAGACTGCAATTGTGAAGATTGCAGAAGCAGCTGCAAAGATAGAAGAGAAGAAGGAAGCTGAGAAGGAGAAAATGGAGGTTAAGGACGCAAGAGCTATAGTGTGCATGGATGCTACAGATGAGCTTACAACAGAGGTACAGGTACAATTACATCTGTAAGTCATACTTGTCATTATTGCACTGAACTACAAGGTAAACTTGACAAACTATCAGAGCAAAATAAAATTCTGTTAGATGAATTAGAAAAACAGAAAGAGTCAAATGCTCTTTTGAGTAAAAGGGAGTCAAATTGTTTAAATAAACTCAAATCAAAGGAACAAAAAATTAACAGTTTGACCAGCAAAGTCAATGAATTGTTACAGTTCATTGATTTGGCTCGTGAAACTGTGAAGGATAAGACTAACAAGCTTTTAGAAAAGTGCACAGAATTGGCTGGTGCACAAGCCAAAATTGTTGAACTTCATGGAAAGTTAGACAAATTTGGAAAATCTTTGTTAGTCAGAACTCAAATTCAGAAAAGTTTGAAAAGGAGTAGTGATAAAACGAGAGTGGGGTTTAGTAAAGCTTCATCTTCTGAGGTTCAAGATTACTCCTTTTTACCAAATGAAATTGAGCTAACAAATTTTGTGCCTACTACACCAGCTGTAGTGGATCCGATAATAGTTGACATCCCTAATAGTCCAGTTTCTTTGAAAGAATCGGTTGGGTCTAACAATACACCTCATAAAGTGGATGAGGATATTGAAGACAAAACGGTCAAAACATTTAAAAAGGGATCTAACAGAAAGAAAGTGTTTAAGAAAAGATCTTGTTTTAAATGTCACAATAAAGGACATGTGGCTAGTTGTTGTCCTTTAAAAAAGGGTAAGAAAGTGGAGGCTGAGGTTGAGGTTAAGGATGAGAATCAGGTTGGTTTAAATAACAATGTTAAATCAAGTTCCAGACAAATCAACCGAGATTTCAACCTAAACCTTCAACATCGGGAATAATTGATAATCCAAGAAACTTTTCTCCTAAATCAAGTTATTATAATGGTCAATCAAATTGTTTTCAAAGTACAAATTTTGGATATCAAAATTAATACCAGACTTCTGGTAATCAGAAATTTCAAAGAAGAAACGAATATGGGGTTTTAGTAACTCAAATGTTCAAAACAATCCAAAAAATTTTCAAAGTTCAGATTATGATAATGGGAGAAGAAGGTTTCGAGATAATAATTTTCAAAGGTCGGAAAATCCGAGAGTTTATTGGAACTCTCGCGATCAAAGACTAGTAGAAATTATAAATCTTGTTCAACAACATGGAAGACATCCAAGACACCAGTAGGGTGTGATCGGTATTGGACGATTAAGTTAGATATTCATGGTCAACCCAAAACCGGTAGGGTTTGGGTTCTCAAGTCTAACTAAGTTGTTGAGTGAGTGCAGGATGGCCAAGAAGGACTGTTGATGTGTTTAACAATGGTTATTCCTGTAAAGCATCTGAGGTGAATAGTAGGTTACACATTGTAACAAATTATTTACTTATGTGATAGATAATGTTTATTAAAATTGAAAAACTTATTGTCAGGTTAAAGTGGGAGTCTGTTTGTGTTTAAGTTTATGTTTTTAAAACCTTACTCTATAAAAACTATAAATTTAGGGGGAGAATTCCCTAAGCCAAAAAGAGTTAAGTTAGTGCGTGAGTTTAGGGGAGTGAGTTGAAAAGTTTAAATTTTTTGAAAAAAATCCAAAACCATGAAAAATATAAAATCAAAAATGAGTTTTCACTGTGTGGAAAATAAGAAATGATAGTATATCAGCAAGTTAGACTGTCACAATGAAATTAAAATTAAATTGCTTGAGTGTGATAGCAGCTTCATCATATGATGTACTAGTAGGCAAGATACATGAAATAATCAGCTTACCTTGGTGGTATAAACATAACGAACTGTGTATGAGTGGGTAACATATCAGTGGCATATGGTTTTATAACCTTAAATCTTGCATTGATAGATTGCCGAAATCTGAGGTTTTAGATCTTTATATTGTTATTTCATTCGGGATATCAAGGTTGTCCTTCTGCTGCATCCAGATATATGCTGACCCAGGCACAACCAGGATATCTTAAAAGAGCTAAAATTCCAAATCCCAGAAAGAAGCTCTCCTAGAGAGTCATTGAAATGTGCAAAATGCATAAATTGTACCAATATCTGTGGTAGTTGTCTTAACCCTCGTTTTATATTGGTCTTTTTGCTGTATGGAAGTACTGACCTGGTCACCAAGTATCTAACGTTGTAAAACAAAAGGATGAATTCGGTATACTCACCTACTACGAGGAATCTTTGTGCATACCTTGATCGTGGGGGTATGTCTTGAAGTGGGACACACTAATATATCAGTCTAATACTACCTTAACATATCACTAGGTGATGGTACTTGAAATGTTCATGTATTTTGTTTAAGTGGATAAACAATACTGGTAATCGTCTTGAACTGCTTTTCATGAAAATTACAAGATAGAATGAACTGAAAGTGTGAAACAACTTGAGTTGACTGATATGATCTTCTTAACCAGTGCTTCTCACAAAAATAGAATGTTTATTATTTTGTTATTTATTTGTTTTCAAAAAATATAAAATTACAAAAAGATTTTCTTTTAAAAGGTCTCCCATTTTGAACTGATAAGTTGTTGTTTTTGCATGATAAGATAAAATATTGGTTTATCTTTAATGTGGAACGGTTTTTCGAGATACTTGCTTGTGTTTCTAAACAGATTGATGCAGTTATCAAAATGAATGCAGAATTCAAGTAAAGTACATATTAAGAGTGGAGTGCAGAATGTGTGCAAATGCATGGTAGGATTCTTCTACTACATTGCAAAGGGGGATATAGAGGAATTTGGAGATGTGTGCTTAACCAGAGAATGCTAGTTCACTAATCTACAACAAACGAAAGTTTTGGAGATTGGAAGCATCAGCTAAGGGGGAGTCTGTTAATGTCAGAATCTGTGTGTAGCTGAAGCTATCCAAAGACAAAAGACAACAAGATGTTTGAAGACAAAATTACACTATGAAACTATTGTCAAGGGGGAGTCTGTTGGTGCATATTTTGTGACAACTTAATAGTTTAGTCTTTGGATATTTCGTATTGGGCTTAGCATTTGTGTTTAGCTTGTTTAGAGTTGTTATGGGCTTGGAGAATGGCCTAGCCCAGTCCAAAGCCAGTATGCAGACATGTAGTATATATACATGTTTTGCATTAGGGTTTACCAAGAGAGAAAGAGAGTTAGTAAGTGTGAGAAATCTACAGAGAGTGGCTGAGAGATTTCTTATGTCTTGAATTGATTGTAAACATTCGTGTTGGATAATCAATAAAAGACGGTTTGAAAGTGATTGTTCGTGTTCTTCATCTTACTAGTTTTCGGTGTAAATCTTATCTAGAGGATTCCGCACTCTAGGTCGGATAGACGATTATGTGAAGATCCATACGGATTAGGGGACCAACAAATGCAAGACTCTTGGTTTAAGGGATCAAATTATTCTAGTTGAACCACTCATCCTGTGGTGTCACCACTACGCCTTTGTCTTTTAATTTAGAACCATCTTTGATTAGTATCGGCATTGACATGCTTGTAGATGTTGAGAATATTTGTGATAGATAGCCTTCTTGTAGTAATCACCTCCAAACGGATGGCTATTATCGTTTATTTCATGGTTTGTGCACTCTCGTTTAAAGTGACCTTTCTCTTTGCATTTGAAACAAGTAAGTTTCGACTTGTCAAACCCCAATTTCGAATCCGGCCCTCCGATACTGCTGCATCCGATAATCTCCATGAATCTTTGAGCTTTTCTGACGACACTTGACATACACCATTTTATGTCAATCAACTCCATCTCCTCGGGGTCGATTTGATCATATTCCTCCTTCGTCATATTGCGGTTACCGATTCTCCTAACAATTAAGCATTCATAAGACTCGAGGATCTACACGAGGAATGTCATATGTTCTCTTGTTGTAGTCTCTGTAAGACCTTGAGCATTCTACAAATTGATTGCAATGTTGCATTGTAGAACATGAGAATTAGAATTGTACTTATTCGAATAATTTTTTGAATCATGCGAAGATTGAGGACTCTGAGCAGGACTGTTCGGATCAAACATCTGAAACTGTTGAGGGTATGAAGAATAACCACCACTGCTAGAATAACTACAATTGTTTGATGAATTACCAGACGATGTATCAACACTAAACGCTGTGTGGATTTTAGGACTTTAAGTATTGGAAGAATCACTTCCCTTGTTATAGAATCCCACATCTTGCTCAAAGTAATTTTCCGGCTTGTTTGGCTCAAATACATCTGGGTTCTTGGCACTAGGTACCATTGGAATATGCAATCCAAATACAACGGACTTCCAACACCCTGTATTTTGCTGAGCGAGTATATGACCAATCCTACGTTGCTAAATGTTAAATTCGGATCTGACAAGTATATGGGGTTTATTACTGAAGCCAGTGTTGTGTAGATCATTTTGTGCCATTTTCTTTTGTTATTTCAGAGAAAAACATAGAATGTGATAGACACTATTGAGTTCTTCACTTTTCAACTCTGAGCTACGAACAATATTGGATCTTTGTTGAGCTGATCTTTGTATGTTAATCTGATTGTGAAATCAAGTTTAACGTGACCAATCTCTGATACCAATTGTTAAGTATGAGTTTACAAGGTTTATGAAAAACTAACAATTAAGCTCAAACAATTTTGTATTGTTATAAATAAGTAATCACAAATGAGAAGTTATTATGAACAATTTTTTTTCATTGATTCAAATGTTTTACAAAAGTTGATTCTACAAATTCCCTTCAGACTGTTCACTATAACAAGGACTTTGCGTACAAAAGAAAAGGTGATGTGTAGCGGTAGATAGATATCTAACAGGTGATATCTATTTATACTAAGTACGAAAGCTCTATTTTTATTGGTTGACATCACCCTAATAGTGACATCTAACATTCCTAACAGAAAAGATTCAACATATGTTGCTTACATCTGTGCAAATCTAACAGTGATCTAACTATGCTAAATACTGATACAAAACAAGTACTGTTACATTCGGAAACCTCTGTTTGGACTATCCTCTATTGCTTTGATCCAAACATTAGACCTTTGCTCTCAACATACTTTAGGATTCAACAGATCTTGTTTTTTCTTTACCAACGGTTCCAAGGCTTTGATTCAATGTTTATTTGTCTTCAACATATGCTCTGATTTAGGTGTTCAAAATTCACTATCTTTGGGGAGAATCTGGTTTAAACTTATGTTTATTTCTTGATCACTTGATCATGTTTTGGCTTTTGAATATCATTTTTCTTTTGAAGGTCCGACAGTTTTGAAGTCTATATGTAAAAGTTAGACAACGTTGCGCCCCCGTTGATTTAAACTAGACGTGTAAAGCCTTACCTAAACTTACTTTGTGTTTGATTATACCATTATGAATCTTGATCTAGGACAATAATAATTGAACACCATGTGATAATAAACTTAATCCGTATGTCATTGATTGAATTGATGTCTTTTATAGAATTGATGGTTGACAACGATTTCCATAAATCTATTATCTTACCATAGTAAGATGTTACTAAAACAAGATGTTTGGTTAATGACTTTAAAGTGTCATACATTACCTTGTTTGGGGGCAACTATGTGTAGCTAGAGCACCGCTTACTATCTATGTTAAGATACCTAATCGAAGTTCGTCCAAGGGGGAGATTGTTGGATTTATATGTACGGGCTCGATACATTAATGTTACCGACCGAGCTATGACCTGTAAGAGTTACACCTTGGCAACGAACATTGAATCCATTTAACTTGATTAGCTGGTGTTCACTAACAATTAATGGAACAAAACATATACTATGTAGAATAATTATGTATTTGCGTGGAACGGGATATAAACAATATAACGTTTAGTTATTTATTTAATTAAACGTCTTTCTCGGGCTTCGTATCACGTTTGAACTTATACTAGTTGTATTGGGTTTTGGGGGCTCAGGAGATGATTAGTAATAGTTAACAGGGACTATGAGATAAAAGTTGATTATTAAATATTATATTTTTCCTTATTATCTTTTACTAACAAACTACAATTTTCCAACCGTAATATCTGACAACACAACAACATCCTCAACCGTAAAAACCAAAAGAATTTTTTTCTTTGTGATAAAAACCAAAAAGAAAAGCCGCCACCTTCATTGGAAGAAAAGGTGTCGTCTCTTTGATCCCCTTTTGCAAGCCTTGTTTATTCGTATACGCGTTCAAGCACTCGTTCGTTGTATCTCGGTGTCTGAAACAGTCAGTTATTAACCACAAGGTATATTTAATCTCATTAGTAGATAATAAAATATGTCTCGCGTTTCCGTGTTTATAACCATGATCCTGTTCAATTCATTTTGGTGCTGTTTATTTATATTATTCTGTTGTATTTTATTAATTATAGATGTAATTAATAAAAATATATCAAACCCGTTTTGATAAAAAGTAAAATTGACCCCACTGAAACCTAACAGGTTGAACTATTGGTTTTTTTTGTAGGTAATGATATTTATGAAGTTGTTGATATCGGTTTTGTTGATTATATATATGTCGCATACGTCATCGAATAGTATAGAGTCTATATATAATTGCATAATGTTAGAATGTATGTTGGTCACTTCGTACGAAGTGGATATGCACTTCGTACGAAAGTAATCTATCTTTGTATGAATTGAAATATCTTCGTACGAAGGAGATTTACCTTCGCACGAAGATAGAATCTAGCTTCGTATGAAGGTAATGTGTTGTCTATAAATAGACGTATAAGCTAGTTCATTGGTAACGTTTTGTGATTTGGACGACGGAGCTCTGTCCGACTGTTTCTAGGATCTGTAACGTACAACAAGTTAATGAAACAATGTTTAAAGTGAATACAACGTGTTTACAATGTTGCCTAACTATACATGGATTCCGCACGTGTATACAAGGTTATCACGTTAGTGCCTAAGTTATCGGATCCGTTACACGGACCTAGAAGTGGCATCAAAGCAGGTTGGCCTGATTTGAAAACATTGGACAAGATTCAGCCATAATACATCCTCCTTCTACTCATTCTTTCCTATTTTTGACCTTTCCCAGACAATGAACGGACAAATTGGACTGATTTTTTTCACAGGACTTTACAATGGACTAATAACAAAGCCTTGAATAAATCAGACCTAAAATCAACCGAATTCTTGATCAAAATAGCAAAAAAACATGAAATTGTAAAACTTGTCGCACAAAGTGAAATTTTTATCTTTGCACGAAGGTAGATTACCCTCGTACGAAGGTAACCTAAAAAATGAAAAAGAAAAGGCATTTTTTGATCGTAGCAATGAGATGAGTGTCTAGAAAAATTTGGTGATTAATTTTTTTTTTGAGATTTTGACGATAAATACAGGCTGTTCCGGGACACCGTTGAGAGAATTTCACACCAAATTTTTAGTGATCAAAATTTTCAATAAAAATGGATAACAATGAGATTTTGTTTGATGAAGGAATTGACGAGGATATTCTTACTGAGTATGTTTATGAAGATCGTGTTCTGAAGAGGTTGAGGCTTTACAAATGTTCATGTTATCTCAATCTAATAATTATGTTACAAATGCAGGTTTATATAATGAACAAAGTCAAAGCACAAAGAGTGAAGAAGAAGAGAAATAGTTTAAAGAGGAAAGAGAAGATGTCATTTATTATATATTTAAATCATCTATGCCTCCTCACGTGTTTAATGCTTTTGTAGGATTCTTCGACGAACAAAATCAAAGTGTAAAATACGATGAAGTTCCAGAAAAACCAGATCATTCTCAAGGAGAAGTTGAAATTTTTGAAGTTAATCAAAAGCTAAAAGTTGAGAGAGTCCAGGAAGAGAAGGAAGTTGAAAAGAATGAGAAAATCAAGATAGAACGACAATGCACAAAATGTATAGAGCCTTGCAAATCTTGTGCTGAAAAAGATGAAATACATAACGCAAAGTGCTCAAAACCTTGTGAATCATATATTGTTAAAGATGAGAGATATAAAGAGCTGAAATGTCATATAGATAACCTGTCAAGAGATTACGATCAAATGAAAGAAGCTTATGACAAGTTAAGCTATACCATCAAAATCCACCGTGATGCTAATCTGAAAGATGGTACTACGATCGACATGTTGAAAGCTACGGTAATGGATAAAAAGATGGCAATCAATATTCATTTGAACAATATTGCCGATCTAAAACAAGAATTGGAGAAGGTCAGAATCAAAGCCGAAGGGTCCACAAATTGTTAATCAGTTACTCCATAAGTTCATATGTAATTGATCATATCTTCCCGAACAAGTAGTAAAAACTGTCAAGGAAGAGAATAAAAGTGGAGTTCAGAACAATGACTCAGGTTATCATCATGTTCCTCGTCAAATATTTAACAATTATTCTAGAAGAAATCATGAAGGAGAGGCGAAGGCACTCAATCTGAACCTGAAATGGAACAAAAAGTCGAGTTGCCTGAGATCATAGATGTGACCTATGAATGTGATTCTGATATGGTTACAAAAGTGGTCTGCTGAAGAGAGTAATTCAAATTCCCGTTATGAAAATGAAGAAAGTTTTCATAAGAATTATATTTCAAAATCAGAATCAAGTTTGAATGATGATCCTAAGAAGGTAGCATACAAAGTGAAAGGATCTGACAAACTATTTTCTGATGAAAATTTTCCGATTCAGAACGTGGATGTTAAAAAAATTGAAAAAGTGATTAAATTAGTTGAAATGAGTTTGTCGGAGCTTTAAAAGTTAAAAACGTCTTATAGTTCCAAACCTAAACGTTTTTATAATCATAAAGGTACAAAATATCCTAAAGACAAAAGAAAAGGTTTGGGATATGCTAAGAAGAAAAACAATTACAGGTTTCGAAAACTAGATTATTCAAATAAAATAAGTTTTGTTTCGGAACAATTCTAGAAAAGGAAAAAAAAGTTTGGGAAAAAAAGCAATTAAATGATAAGTATGATGCTAGAAAACAACAACTAGAACAGGTTAAGGAATGCTTTTGATGTAATAAAGTTGGAAACATTGTTGGACACTGTCCACAGTCAAAGCCTAAACCTGTTTCCGGTGTTAAGAAAAATTCCGAAGATTTAAAGCAAAACTCACCAATGTTTGTACCAACACAAGATTGGAAACAAGTAAAAGAATCTACAAACAAAGTGAAACCCGTTAGCAGTAAATTTTCAAAATTTAAAGCTGGTGAAACTTCAAAAAGTGCTGAACAAAAAGATTCTATATTGTATTTCAAGAAAGCAATGTCTAAAAACTAAACATGGGTGATGAAAAAGGGAATTTTTCCTGTAAAAGTGAAAATTGAAAGTTTAGAAGATTTTCCTAAACTTGAGAAAGTCACAAATAAACCTGATTGTGAAAAGAAAATCAAAACTAAGGTTGAACCTAAGATTGAAAAATCTTGGGTTAAACTATTCATCTGATTGTTTGCATTTGTGTGTAGGATCTTTTAGAAGATAAAGTAACATGAAGACTAAGATTCCTAGCACGTAATACGTATTTTGGGCCGGATAACTTGTTCTACATAAAGGCCATTATTGAATTTTCAATAACGTTTACTTTACAGTTTTACAAATTTTTGAAGAAAATTTGAAAATTTCACAGAACCCTTATTGTTGAACAGACAAGACTGGTTGAAAAGACAGGTTTATAAATGTTTTTAAAATCAAATGTGTCAAAAGTTTTGTCATCTTACGGGGGAGAGAGCTTAAAAGTATAATTGTGAAGTAGTAATGGATGACGAATTGAAGTAATTCTCATCGGTTGGTATCAAAAAACACAAAAATATGTTTTTTATTTTAGGGGAGAAATGTTGTAGAAAATACAAAAACATTAAAAAATGCAAAAATGTACAAAAACTGAAAAAGACAAAAAGAGTTTTCGTGTGAATAGAGGAAATGATAGAACATCAGTGGGCTATCACGGTATGCTAAAGATTTGTAGTGTTAAAAAGTTTAAACAGGTCTCACTAAGGATGTGCCCGTAGGCTTCGCACATTAAGTAGATTGTTTCTGAGATATAAACTTAAAAGAAAAAAACTTCTTAATTAGTGGCTTAACGTCTCTTGGGTATATGGTCTTAGTACACCGAAATTTCGTTTGAGAGATTGTCGGGTTCTAAGACAGTAGGTCTTTATAAATAATTGATATCTGGGGTATTATACAAGTTCTTATGATTTTGCGTCGGCAATGGACTAGAACTTGTAGAATACTTTTGCTTTTAAAACCCAAAAACTACAGCAAATTGTAAGTATCAAAAGATCCAACAATTGCAGTAAAAGATTCCAAATTGAAACACTACTTTCAAGACGAGCCTTCATCTCTTTATCGATACGGTGGTACTAACCTGAGCTCTCAAGGTCTCGCATTACCTAGATACAGATATCAGTTACATATATTCACCTGTAAGATGAAATCCAGGGAATCTTGATACGGGAGTATATTTTGAGGTGGGAAACATGGTTAAGTCAAGTTTCTAAAATTACCTAATGTATCTCGGAACAATTGAGAAATGTGTAGAGGTTTATGTGGACAACTATACTGATAGTCTAAGTGAATTTGTTTAGTACTTAAAGTCTTATAAAGGTCAACGGTACTATTGATATGTCTCAAAAACTGATATGATCCTGTAACACAAACTCACCAAAATATGTCTGTAAATATGTTTGTATATAATTAGTATTGTTGTTCATTTCATAAAACAAAAAGATTTTATGTTCATTTTAGTTTCGACTGCCGATGATGAAAAGCTGATTTTCAAAATGTAGAGCTGCTAAACAAAAATCATATTTGAAACTGTCCGAAAATGATTAAAGTTCATTAAGTTGAGACTTAAATTTGAGTCAAAAGATAAGTTTGTTCTTTAATAAGATCAATCAAGGTCATTAATTTGAACTTGATAGATAAATCAGATAACCAAGGTCATTAATTTGGACTTGATTAACTGAGAGGGTTTATAAATGAGAAAAAAGATTAAAAGTTGAAATGTTTATATTTAGAAATTTTAAAGTTTGAATCTGAAATGTTTATTTGAATGTATGAAAGAATGAACAAGAAGTTTAATGCAATGGAGAACAAGATGGAAATGTTGAATTATGATAAAGAATGCTCAAAGAAAGGGGGAGTGTGTTGATACGCAATGTTTACTATTCAAGATCAAAGAAATAGAAGACTGTTGATAATGTCTGAAGATCAAGAAAGTTAAAGCTATTAACATTTTGAAGAAACTTAAAAAAATTTAAAGACTTGATCTTAAATGAAGATTCGAGGATTGCGGCAACAGCCAAGGGGGAGACTGTTAAAGCTATAAATAGACGTGCAAGGTAGTTCATTGGTAATGTTTTGTGATTTGGATGGCGGAGCTCTGTCTGACTATTTCTAGGATCTGTAACGTACAACAAGTTAATGAAAAAGTGTTTAAAGTGAATACAACGTGTTTACAATGTCGCCTAACTATACAGAGATTCTGCATGTGTATACTAGGTTATCAAGTTAGTGCCTAAGCTATCGGATTCGTCACACGGACCTACATGTTTTGTTGCAGCTACTTTACGTAATGAAACAATTGGTACAGTTGGTAAATTGATAACAACTAGGGTTGAAACAGTTTTTGTCTCACCAACAATTGTTTTTTTAGATGTTTTCATTTTAACAGGCGTTTGAAATCTGTGAACTACTGATTTTGTCATTCTCTACAATTAGACCCTTAAGGTTGATGCATTAGGTAATTATAGATTTTTGGGCTAGCTTGTGTGTTTCATTAATTAGTTTGTATTGGAGTGGGCTTGGGAAGGTTTATGGGCTAGGGTTTATGGTAATGGTGGACTAAACCTCTGCTGTATATAGTAAATGATGTATTAGGGTTTAGGGGTTCTTTCTTGGCTTTTGTAACTAGCTTGTATTAGACAAGCTTTTGTATGCAAGTTAATACCATTGAATCTTTTCTACTTCATCTTATTTCTTTTGTTTGAATTAAGCTTGGTTATGTGATTCCGCCACCAATCAAGCTTCGAGTGATATCGTTAGATCCGGTTTTCGGGACTTATAATTGGTATCAGAGCTTATTGAACCTGTTTCAAGGCTCAGATCTGATATCACACTTATTCAGTTCACTACTGAGTTGCTGTGTTGCTGCTGTTTTGATACTGTTCGAGGTTTTTGGTGTGTTTTGGATAATCTGCTTGAGTTTCGGATCATAAGTTCGGGTTTCTAATAGATTTCCGATAATCTTTGTTGAAGATTTCTTGCATTTTGGATAAGCTTAAAGGATTTCGGATCATCTTCATTGCATTTCGGATAATCTTCAAGTTATTCGAATTTGAACTACTAGTCCGAATCATCTCGAATCCGGGCTACTGTTCCGAATTGACAACTGTTTCGAACCGTCTTCGAGAACCTGTTCGGGTCCGAGTGAACCATTTCGGATTCAACTATTTTGGATTGGACCTTTTTCGGATCAAACCCGTTATTTCTTTTGGATTTTTCACCTTTATTAATTAATAGAACTTTAATCTTATTCTGTATTTTTCTTAAAATGAGGAACCCGAACGGTGTTATGGTTGCTATGGATCTCGTTATCGCTACCTTAGCTGCCATCCAGTCTCAGAATCTGGCATTGCATCAGGAACTTGACAAGATTATCAGCACATCTACTAAAATTCCGAGGTTGTTGCTTTGAGTGGACATGGCGTTTTGAGCAATATTGTAAGGCAATGGAGCCGGGGTTTGGAGGTGTATTCGAGATGGTCCTCGCACCATTATGTATGCTATGGAAGATGACCCCCTAACTAAGTTTCCTAAACCTGAGAATCTATGGACAGATGATGATCGAAGAATCAAAGACGAAGATGATAAAGCTATGGCAAATCACACTATGGCTCTCGGTCCTGACATTTCAATTGTTGTTAGGAACTGTACGAATACGAAGGAAGTTTGGGATGTGCTTAAGAACCTGTATGAGGGCAACATTGACATGAAGGCTAGCAGGGTGAACTTGCTGAATTAGCAGCTCAGTTCCTTCAACCATATTTATGGGGAAACTATGGAGAATCCAATCAGAAGATTCGTCAAACTGGTCTCACAAATGATACGTGCTGGCATTACTATCACAAACAGTGGGATGAATCGTCAACTTCTGAATCCATTGCCAAAGAGCTGGGATGCTGATGTCTCTATGATCAAGCGTACAACAAATTTGAACGAAGTCACACTCACCAATCTGATTGCTACAATCAAGTCATGTGAGATTAACAATCAGTAGAGAGAGCTTAACCACAAGAATTCAATGATTGCTGCCGAGATGACCAGTTCTAACACTGCTTTAATGTCTCAGAGTCATCCTAACATTGTTTTCGGTCCTGTTCATGGAGTGACAAGCAGTAACCCGAATGTTATTTTCAGTCCAGTAACACAAGCTCAGTTGCAAACTCAGAAGACCAACTCTTTGTACAACATGTCACTTCCTAACACCTCTGCTACACCCACTACAGCCCAGCAATACCCTCAGCATGCAAATGCAGTTTTAAGTCCAGTAAATCCTTCAACTCAAAATGTCCCATCTACACCCTCTACAGAAAACCTAGCCTTTCCAACCAAGCAGAATGAAGAAAAATCGGCCCTTGCTGCTTCTATGCTTAATAGCTTGAATGCTTTCTTAGCAGGTGATCTTTTGCCTCCATCGTTCTATCAACTGAAATCAATCAAGTGGTCGAAGAAGCTACAGAACAACTGGATGCATCTTGGAACTTGGCAATGGCGGCATTTCAAGCTGAAAAGTTTCAGAAAAGATACGGTCGCCGTCCTAGGTTGAATCTTCGCACCGGATCATTGAGCGGCAAACTGAGATGTTACAGATGTCATCAGACGAGACACTTTGCAAGGGATTGTAATCAGACACCAGTGGGGTATGAGGCTACTCAGGCAGCCGCTGGTCGAAACATGGAGAGATCTATGGTTCCTGTTACACCTGCTCAAACTTCAACTTCAACAAGTCAAGGAGACATTGGAGCAGGAGAAGCTTTGATGGCTCAAGAGCAACGTGGTTTCAGTTGGGTAGATGCTGCAACACAGGTGGAATAACTCAAGATCTCTTAAGTTGCAGATGTCAATCATCAATGCTTAATGGCGCAAACTGAGGAACCAAAATCACGCTATGAAACGGTAAACTCTCTTTTATGTTCCGAACATTGTAGAAATAAAATTTCTCATATAAGGGCACATAATTTTGCTCTAATCAAAGATTACAACAGTGCCATGTCTAAATGCATCAATCTTCGAGAGAACAATAAAATTCTCTATGAAAAGATTGACACACTAAAGAAGGACATAACTCAGCTCCATTTGGACGTTAATCAACAAAATGCTGGGTCCATGATTACAAAAATAGATTAAATGTGAAAACTTTGGAATGCGACTCTGTGAGAGCTGAGCTGAAACTTCTCACTGGAAAGTATCAACAAAATGAGTTGAACTTAAAGAAGTTTGATACTTCTAGCGACACTGTTTGTAATTTATGCAATGTGCAACTATCATTTAAGGAAAACAAGGGCAAATGGTTAGGTTATAAGCGGGTTCCTCCTCCATTCATAATTATTCTAGAATGCATGTTATTGAACAAGAGCTAAAAAATTATGATAAAATGATGTATGGTAAACCAAACGATTATACTTCATGGAAACCTTTCAAACCAAAGAACGCTAGACCCACTGATTTTCAAAAGCCCATGAGTTTTGTTAAAAACATGAACCAAGAATGTTTAAATGAATTAGTTGATAACAAGAAAAGGGGTTAAAAAAAACCCATTCGAGGATTCTCAAGAAAATGCATCAACTTCGATTCTATAAATAATATTAACTGTTTTAGTGCATGTGTAGAGTCAGTGATAGTTGAGGAGCAGTCGGAAGTGTATGATGAACCACATCCAAATGTTGCTGATGATTCGGATGTTTCTTTATGTGTTGAACATGATTTTTACATTTGGAACTATGTTCGGTCTATGGTTTTTGAGACTAAGGCTTTTTCTGACGATGTTGCTAAAAGTGAAACTTTAAATGCTGTGGTTTTTTTTTATTCTGATTGTGATTTTACTGTTTACCAGAGGAGTCTGGAGCATCTGGTGATGAATTTGAAACATCTGTTTCGTGTTATTTAGACAACTACTTGTATGTCTGAAACTTCAACTGATGCTTCAGAGCCCTCTGAACATTATGACGTTGAAAATATTATTGTGTCTGATTGTGTGAATGAAGTTGTTGATAAACAGGAATTGTCTGATAAATCTGACAATCGGATTGAAGATTCTAGTACATCAGATAATGAGCAATCTATTTTTCAGGATTCTGAAATGACTACAAAATCTGAAGATATTGATAGTCAAAATGTTGTTGACGAAATTGCTCATTATCTTGCAAACAAGAATCAACTGATCCTGAAAGCTTTGTGTCTGATGAAACGGTTTTTAAAGAAATTGATTAAGTTGATTCCAAAAACTCAGTTTCTAAAGAAAAGGTTTCTAATGAAACTAAGCCTACAGGATCCGTTCCTTTAAAGAAAGGCGATCACGAAAAACAGAAAACAACACAAAAAAGCTCAAGTGGAAATTTTCTCAGATGCTGTTAAAGAAAACCAAAAGAAAAACCCACCTCAAAAGCTAACCGAACCTAAGTTGAAGGGTAAAATTATCGATACCCACTCTTGTCTGACGATTGTGAGCAGGTTTCATCCAAGAGTAAACATGCACACAAGAAGTCAACACCTAGTGTAAGAAAAGCAGCTCCCTAGAATAACATAAGCGAAACTGAATGTTTTTTTCTCGAAAAGACAGACTTGTTTTAATTGTGGAATTCTGGGCACATAGCTAGAATTGTGTTCATCGTCCCATCATGCCTTACTATTTTAGGAACACCTATCATTAGATGGCTTCACATTATCGACGCTATGGGCATCAATTCACTCGAGCCAAGCCCTCTGATGGAGACTGGAATCCAACAAAGAAAATTAATCAAAAGCTTTCAAACAGAAATGGTTTCCAAAATTAGTCCATGAAATTAAAAGCAACATCAACCAAATTTGTTTCAAATAACACTGATTCAAAAATTTGGAAACCCAAAATTCTTGCTAGATCTTAGTCTTAGTGTTCTCAATCGTCAAACTCTACATCATCTTCCTCTCAAACCTCCATATCTACTAAAAGTCATATGATCTTTCATGAGGTTTCACAAACAAAGAGTGATGATCAACCCAGATTGACAATGGTCTGGGTTTAAGTTTCTCACTAATCCCGTTATGTGTGAAGGAACGACTATGGAGGGCTGTTGTCAGACTTTGGTTTGTAGACAGTGGTTATTCCAGACACATGTCAGGGACGTCTCCCAGTTAAACGACATCAAAATCTTTGACGGTGGATTTGTCGACTTTGCAGGAGGGGCAATTGGAAGAATTATAATGAAGGGTACAGTCAGAAACGGAGTCCTCAGCTTCTCAGATGTCAATTATGTTCCCGAACTCAAACACAACCTTCTGAGTGTGTCTCAAATGTGCGACAAAGGCATAGAGGTTCTCTTCACCAAAAGTGGATGCGTAGTTTTGAAGCCCAGGATTGTTATACCTGAAGATTGGTTTTTTTATTGAAGTTGAACGCTCGGGGAAATGCTTACATGATTGATATGAATAAGGCACCTATTGATTAAGTTACATGTTTGTTCTCATAATTACCGAACAAGATGCTATGTTACGGCATCGTCGGCTTGGTCGTCTGAACATGAAGAATCTTAATCGACTAGCAAAAGGAGGTTTAGTCAGAAACTTACCCATCAAGGATTTCATGCAGATCGAGAAATGTGAATCATGTGCTTTTGGGAAAGAGCATCGTAAGCCTCACAAGTCCAAGCTCGTGGACACGACGCCTAAAGTTCTTGAACTGCTTCACATGGATCTTTTTGGTCCTGTTAATGTGCTGAGTATTGGAGGAAAGGCCTACAGCTTGGTCCTCATTGATGACTTCTCTCACTTCACTTGGGTGTTTTTCTTGGAACAAAAAAGTGAGACAACATGTTTGATCAAGAAATTTGTCACTCTCTTGGAAAATCAGGCAATTGAGCGAGTGAAAATTATTCGATGTGATAATGGGACGGAGTTTAAGAATGATGAGCTGAATAATTTATGTGCCTTGAAAGGAATTGATCATCAATATAGTGCAGCTCGAACTCCTCAACAAAATCGAGTTGCTGAAAGACGTAATCGAACATTCATTGAAGCTGCTCGTACGATGCTGATAGATTTTGGCCTTCCACTGATATTTTGGGTAGAAGCAGTGAACGCCGCCTGCTATGTTCAAAATCGTGCACTAATCAACAAACGTCACATGAAGACACCCTATGATATAGTTGAAGGACAAAAACCCTCTATACAACATTTTCGCACTTTTGGTTTCCTTGTATTCTCCTAAAATTGGATGCCAAAGGTAAATTTGAAGCACGAGGAGATCCATGCTATTTCATCGAATATGCTAAAAACACCTCATTTCGAGTGTACAACAAGATCAAGAAGCAGATCGTGGAGACGTACTACGTGGATTGGCTAGAAGAGAATCCCAAAGATGCACGAATTGGACCAAATTGGTTATATGATTATTCCTCCTTTTTAAGTCGTTTAATATTCTATCTGATGTGATTGTTACTGCAGATGTCTCAAGTACAGTGATACCTATTCCCATTGTAGTTGAAGATGATGCCGTGCCTCTACAAGATGCTTTCAAGAAACTTACTATGGATCAACCGGGATTTCACGAAGTTGCCACGCATTATACTTCACCAACTCAAGAGCCAGTTCCTGAATCTACTACAACAACTACTCATGATGATGCAGTTCACAATGCTAAGGCCTCCACACAGCAAAATACTACAAGTCCCTCAAATTTAAATATCCAAGGAGCTTCACTATTTCCGGAGCCAATTCTATCTGTAGATCCACTTGCGATCAACACTGTTGCTGCATCAATAGAGGGGGGAGCAAACTGGAATAGTATCAGGAAGTTTCTCAAATCTGCAAAACAAACTTGCAGGCTCCAGCTGTAGCAATACCACATCATGTTCAGAGAACCCAACCTATTGAGAACGTTATTGGTCATGTAACTGCTAGTGTTCAAACCCGAAGCAGATCAGGAACCATTAACACATGTTTATATTCATGTTTCATTTCATAGATTGAGCTTAAGAGCATTGTTGTTGCTTTGAAGGAACCTTAATGGGTCGATGCAATGCATGAAGAGCTCAATCAATTTGAAAAGTTGGGGGTTTGGAAGTTAGTGAAAAAACCTGTAGGAAAACGTGCTCTTGGAACGCGCTATGTATTTAGAAACAAACAAGATGACATTAGCATGATTGTGAGAAACAAAGCTCTATTAATGGTCTAAGGCTTCAAGCAGATTGATGGCTTAGATTATGAAAAGGTGTACGTACCAGTTGCTCATCTGGAGGCCATTCGTATCTTCTTGGCATATGCATCCTACATGGGATTTACTGTTTATTAGATGGATGTAAAGACTGCATTTCTGTACGGGAAGGTGAAGGAAGAAATTTATGTCGCTCGACCCCCTGGGTTCTTTGATTCCAATAAACAAGACTACGCTTACAAGTTAGATAAAGCTTTGAATGGGTTACACTAAGCACCTCGTGCATGGTATGCAACCTTAATAGAGCATCTGCTTGCACATGGATACACCTGGGGATGATAGATCAGACGCTATTCATCAAACGGTTGACAAGGATCTTATTCTTGTTCAGATCTACATGGATGACATAATTTTCAGGTCAACCAATGAAGATCTTTGTAAAGAATATGAACAAATGATGAAGAGGAAGTTCGAAATGAGCTCATTGTGTGAAATGACAATGTTCTTAGGCTTGCAAGTTCATTAGAGTAGTCAAGGGATCTTGATTCATCAAGGAAAATAATTTCAAAACGTTCTTGTAAAATTCGACATGACAGATTCTAAGCCTATGGACTCCCCTATTGCAGAACGGCCTTTGCTAAATGAGGATGCTAAAGGAAGCCCAGTTAATCAGACAATGTACAGATCTATGATTGGTTCATTGATGTACTTAACTGCAAGCCGACCTGACATTATATTTGTCGTCTATCAATGTGCTTGCTTTCAGGCCAATCCTAAACTTTCTCATCTTACTGCCGTTAAAAGAATCTTTAGATATCTAAAGGGAGCTCCAAAACTTGGATTCTTGTATCCTAGAGATTCAAACTTTGATTTGTTTGCTTTTTCTGACATTAATCTTGTAGGGGCAGAGAGGGATATGAAGTCCTCATCGGCTGGATGCCAATATATGGGAGACAGACTCATTTCATGGTAATGCAAGAATCAACAAATCGTGTCTCTGTCAACTGCTAAAGTAGAATACGTTGCAGCATCCACTTGCTGCCCCTAGGTTTTTTGGATGCAACACCAGCTCGAGGATACAGTTTGACTTATTTAAACAATACTATATATTATGATAATGATGCCGCTATCCAAATCATCAAAACCTTGTTCTTTACTCCCAAACCAAGCACATTGATATCAAAGTTCATTTTATTCAAGATTGCTATGATAGAGGACTGATAAACTCGAACGGATCCATACTGATTCAAATACAACGGATCTTTTTACAAAACCTGTCAGCAACTCGAGATTCAAGGTGCTTATGGATCTTCAAAAACTGTTGCGTTTCACCGACTAAGAAACTAAAAAAACGGGGTTTTTATCAACAAATAAATTAATAAATAAATTTACGCATAAAGTATTCTACTTTTGTACAAATTTAGGGGGAGAAATATTTCAAAGCTAAAAAGGCGAGGATCCACTTGGATATGTTGATAGGCCTATCGCTCAAAAGGCAAAAGACACCAAGTGACAAACATATAACAAGCTATACAACAAGAGGGTAACATATCATCGACATATGATTTTATAGTCTTAAATCTTTCGTTGATAGATAGCCAACATCTGAGGTTTTGGGTCTTTATGCTGTTGAGTCATCCGATGATATCTTGACTGTCCTTCTGGTGCATCAAGATTATATGCAGACGTAGGCGCAGTCAGGATATCTTAAAAGAGCAAAAAAGGCCAAAACCTTAAAGGGAAGGAAATCTCATCATGAGAAAATTCCATGTGCCTTCAAAGTTAAATACTTACCGTATAAGGTATTTGCCTAACCCTCGTCATACATCTTATTGGTCACTTTGATGTACAATGTACTAACCGGGACACCAATGAGTCTGACGTTGTAGAATCCAAGGATGAACTAAGTATACTCACCCGCTAAGATGAATCGTTGTGCTTACCTTGATCATGGGGTATGTCATGATGTGGGACACACTGGTGTTATAGTATCCTTAAACAAATCAAGTCACGAGGTTGAAAATTGAATATTGAAGTGATAAGTTTAAGTGGACAAGTATATTGGCAATCGCGTAAACAAGTCTTATAGGCAAGTGCTTCTAAATGTTCCTTAATCAGTTCAAGAATGATTGGATCCCGTAGCAATTCCTCTCATATTATATTATTACAGTTTTTATTGCTTTTGTGTTGTGTTCAAAAGGTCGATCGGTTGGTGGGATCATTGATTTTAAAATGATGTTACTATTCAGAAAAAGGCAACGGGTGGGCCCACAACATTTCGAATGAATCATTGTTCCAAATGGGCCATCTGATTCAAATTGGGCCCAATCATTTCGTGTAAAGTACTATTCCTAATTGGGCCAGGCCCATTGTTCCAGACAGGCCCAATTCAAAATAGTAAAAAATGGCATTTAGAATGATTCGAATCTCATTTCTAACGTTTGAGTATTTCAGATACATTTCGGACTTTCTCGGACTACTAACTCGAATTAAGGTTTGCAGGTTTCCTTTGCATTTCGGATGGATTTTGGATGGACTTCATATATCTACAAGCATTTCAAATGAGTTTCGGATGACTGGCGTGCATTTTGGTTGGATTTCGGATCTTCAATATGCATTTCGGATAATCATCTTGATTATTCGAAATCTGACATGTTTCCATCCGAATGTCAGACTATCTCGGATAACTGACAAGGGTTCATCCAATTGTCTTTTGAACCTTTTGGCCATCTGAAACACTTTTGACCCTTTTGACCATCTGAATCAAGTTTGACCAGTTCAAGCTGCTTTTTGACCCATGACCCTTTCCGGACTGAACTGTTGAGCTGTTGACTGGTTGACCTGTTGACTAATGTTGATCGGTCAACTTGTCAACTAAGTTAACTTAGTTTAACGGCAACACTTAACCCAGTTAATTGTTATGCAGAAAAAATGGCTCAAAAGATGATTGAAAAACGTAAACTCGATGTGGAAGCCTTTCACAGCCAGGCATGCTATTTATCAGATCCTCCAACAGACTATTATGATATATACCATTTCATGATAATAGGCTTGAATTCCTACCACATCACGAATGCGTTGAAGATAAATCCGGTTATTTGTGATGATATGGTTCAGGATTTCTGGTTGAACGCCAAAGTTAAGAGAAGTGGAGCTGGCAACAAAGGAGCGATTGAATCCAAGATCCAATTGAAAGAGATTACTATTTTAGAAGTAGTAGTGCATGAGGTGTTGAAGTTTAATGATCAACCTCACCACCCAACTCATATGATAGAGATAATGTTATCAGGGCACTGCGTCGTATGAGCTATGAATGAGATTATCCTACGGTGTTGAAGAAGTTGTTTCCACCATATTGGAGATTTCTAGTACACATCTTCTTGCAGTGTATCTCGGAGAACAAAGGTGGCTTGGATCAACTCAACAAAACTCAAGCATCTTCACTAGTTGCTTTAGTAAATGACTGGGATTACAACTCCTCCTTTACTTACGACAATATGAAGAATATGCTGGAGAATCCCAAGAAGAAAGTTTTTCTGCGATATCCAAAGTTTATTTAATTATTCCTTGACGAGAAGTATCCAGACTTGGTGAAAAGCGACAATCTTTGAATCTAAATCCAATGGTTCCAAGTTGTTTTTAAGCTACATGTAAAAGTCGAGATACTACGAAGTACAAGTTTTTGGGAAGATTCCGTTACCACGAAAAGTTTAAAATGTCTTGTCAACACTGAAACCATTAAATGCTATGGTGGCAGAGGAACATGATGTAGAAATTGTGAAGATTGGAGAGAAGCCGTTAGTTGAAGTTGAAGATTTAGTTACTGATGACGAAGATGTTGAGTTGGATCAGATGGACGCTGAGAAAGCTGAGGAGACTGTTAGAAAGCTTGAATCCGATCTCTTCAAAAAAATTTCAAGCACCTCTCGCATCATTACAGGGCAACGTCGGGAACCCTCCTCCTGAGGTTGTTCCTAATCATGAAGAACGTGCTGAAGAGATACAAGTGTTGAAAAGGAATCTCTAAAGAAACAAAGAACAGAGCTAGAAATCACTATTGACCCTAAACTCACAACTCCTAGTGTTGAGCCTTAGACCATTGTGCAAGCTACTCCTGAAGTCACTACTATAGTCCAAGATACATATATTCTAGACTTCCTCAACATCGAATCAACTGCTGGATCACAGCCTAAAAGCTCAAGCGGAGTGCGATTTGAAGATGGTAGCTCTAGTGGAGGTTTTTCTGAGCACGACAAAGCATCAATGCATGTTGCTGCAGAAAAGTTGAAGTTTATTGAGAAGTTAGACAATGATGAAGACGCAGATGTGGATGTTGGGAAACTACAAGGAAGGGTGATTATCCTAGAGCAAGACTCTACATTAAAGGATGCTAAGATATCATCTTTGCAACACTGACAAGAATGAATAGCTACAAGGCGATGCGACTCTATTGATGTCGATGGTGTTTGATTTAAAGGCGAAACTAGAAAAGAAGTTCGGAAGTGAGTTTGCCGACAAAGATGATGATCCTATGAACGTTGCTCATCATAAACAAAATACCGAGGAGAAAGTTGCTGCAGATGTAGAACGTGAAGTAGGGTTAGCTGCTTACCTAGCTTCAGCTCAAAGAAGAAAAGAAAACTGCCTCCAATGACACAAAACAATAAGCAAATGCTAATTAGAAGAATCAGGATGTGAACCCTCTTGATGAAAACTTCCAACTAAGGGATCTAATGGAAATGTCTGAACGTATGTTATGGTGCTGGGATTGAGTATTTATGATAAGATCGGAAATAAATCGAAGGTCACAAGCTGGAGGCTCGATCACTGACAAAGATATGTGGCTAATTACTCGTGAAAGTGGACACAGAGAATACTACTCGAAGTAGTTACAATTTGAGTCCTGGATGAAGATTGACTTGCAAAACTTACTACGTGCTGAATATCATGATTTTGATCCAAATCAGAGAGGAAGAAGTTGGGCATTTCACGATAAGCTTGAAAAGGAAGTGAAGAATAATTTCCCAACAATGAAAATGTTGAATCATATTTGAAGATGAGTCCTGGTGTTCGTGATTCACACACCAAACAAACAATCAAATCATAATGTGGCCTCCAACCGACAAAGAAAAGGTCATTCCTGCTGCCCCAAAGTTTCCGAAAGGTATACTCAAGCCTTCCAATTCTCGGCATACGATCCAAGGATGGCTGAAGCAGTGAGCGTTACAATGGAAAGCTCCTTCCGGTTAGCAGACACATTGGATCTTATAAGCTTTCATGAAGAATACATCAAGGTCTTGGGGAAGCATCAGATTCGGACAAATGATAAGTATGAAGTTTGTGCAAAGTCATGGACAAGCGTGGTGGCAAATGTGATTGGAAGCAAACTGTATGTTGATGCAAGTCCACTATTTGGAGGTAGTGCAGCTGGTGGATCCTCAAGCTGAATCAGCACTAATGTAGTAAACCTAGGGGGAGACTGTTAGACCCTTAAGGTTTATGCATTAGTCATTTTAGGTTTTTGGGCTAGCTTGTATACTTTATTAATTAGTTTGTATTGGAGTGGGCTTGTGAAGGCTATGGGCCTAGGGTTTAGGTTAATGGTGGAGTTAAACTATTGCTATATATAGTAAATGATGTATTAGGGTTTCGAGGTTCTTTGGTGGCTTTTGTAATTAACTTGTATTAGACAAGCTTTGGTATGCAAGTTAAAACCATTGAATCTTTTCCACTTCATTTTATTTCTTTTACTTGAATCAAGTTTGGTTGTGTGATTCCGTCACCAATCAAGCTTTGTGTAATATCGTTAGTTTTGGTTTTTGGGACTTACATCTACTTTTGAGGAGTTTGAGAGACTTCAATAGTTACAGGTGTTTATCTTTTCATACTAGTCGTTTGAGTTGGTGTTATTTTGGTTGTTGGTATAGGTGTAGATGTTGGTTTCTTGGTTTGTAAAGGCTTTGATGAAAGATGCTTGTATGGATGGTTTTAAAACTGAAAGAGCAATATATTTTGAGGAGAAATTGAAGCTAGGGCATGATGATTGTTCATAGCTCATGACAACTAAGTTTAATATTTAAAACATGATCAAATTAATTTTTTTACACTTTACGTAGAAATCTCACATAAATTATAAACATAAGATAAAATCAATTTATTAAAGGCATGTCTTACGTGTCTTTGTCTCCAACTCTATCTCATACTTGTGTACCTGTATATGCGTAAAAAGGTGTTTGGGTTAACATAAAGTTGATGAATAGATCTCAATTTAAATAAAATATTTTGTCTTTACTATTTTGATCATTTTATTTAAAAATAAATTAACATGCAACTTTAAGTGTAGTAGATACATCCATAACAATTTATGATAACAACAATCACTACAATACAAAAAACAACAACCAACCACGTCAACAATAATGAATAATAGAAACAATGAGATTCAAGCCCCGGAGAGCAATTCTAATGGTGGCGATACTAAGTTCAACCCATGGTCATGGGGAACCTAGTCAGTCGTGGATCCATAATAGAAACCTTTGACACAAAGTGAGTAAACCCATAGATACATGTATATGCAACAATAAATACTAGAAACAATAGAAACTTAAAATAATCAAAACTAGAAATTAGAAACAATGGGAATCATAAGTTTGAAATACATAGAGACACGTTGATTATGCATGTTGTTGATTTAATTAGAAACATAAGAAATAAGACACATGATACACCCTCAAAAATACTTATTGACTAAAAATGGGAAAGAAATAAATCTACTCACAGGTTGTAAATAATTAATCCACGAGAATTATCGCACGAGTATATGAGGTAAATCAAATGACCTAATCACTGTAAAATAGATATAACAAAAATTTTAAATAAACAAAACGATAAAATGGGCTAGTGATTCAGGTTCTTGATTTAAGTACTTTTGTTTGAAAAATATTATTTAATGTAATTTAATAATCACTAATGAATACAATTAGTTTTCCAAATTATCATACCTTATATTATGATCAGTTACATGATTAAAGCCGAAATCTTATTATTAAAATACCACCACCTAATGAACGACTGAAAAATTCAGAATATATAACTTGGGATATAATATTCTCATAAGGTAGTAACTTTCCCTTAATTTGTAAACTAATATAATATGCTAAAAGTCATAATAAATCCGTAACAAGTCTGAAATTCCCAAAATTTTCATGAACTAATATTATGTGATAACAATCTGTTTCCTAAATTCAATTTCATAAAAACATGCCTCGAATATTAAAAGCCCTAATTTCAAGAACTCAAAAACCCTAGTTATTCAAGAACTAGATTCAAATCCATAAAGTCTACAAATGTAGAAAATGATAATATAGTATTATAGACCACGAAAAATTAAGGAGAAAGGGCTTTGGAATTACCTGATTTGGTGCACAAATGAAGGAGGTATGATGGCTTAAAGTTACAACCCCTAGTATGCCCTAGACCCAAATTCACGAAATTTTAAACTTGTTTGCAAGATTAGAGGGTTGGGAATGGTTGAGAGATGCTCTAGAATTCGTTTAGGGTAAAGGTTATTATCTCAAGTAGTCGAATTTTGAAAAAAGATTGTTTAGAGTTCTAGTGTTTTAATAGAATCTTGATTATGAATTAAAACATCATTTAGGACATGTGAATGAGCTTCTTTATGTGATCGTCCCTTTTCCATCCTCATTTCTTTTTTTTTTGAAACAAGTTTTCTATTTATACACTTTACCTCCCCCCCCCCCCCCCCCCCCCCCTTTAAGTTTATAATTTGATTTAACTAATTACTTACTTAGTTAAGGAATTCTAATATAAGCTAACTTAGTTAAGTCTAACTTGGTTTGATGTTGTAAAATAACTTAGTTATGTTATTCTTTTAAAATCTATAATGGAGTTAAGTGAATTTATTTATAAAAATGAATGTTTTGGTCTAGTAATTTATGAAATTGCTAAACAACACGTCACAAAAATACTACTAAAAACAATTAATAGACAAAATTATGTTCTCATTTATTACGAGTAGTATCTAGTTTACATAACTAGTCGGGTATTTTGAGATTCGTTTTTTGCGGATGTTACATTTTTATCATAGTATGATGCCTTTGGTCCAACTTTACTTTTCCATATATCTTTCTATCAATCCTTACCTCATTTCCAACAACTTTGTCAACCTCAATTTTATGTTTTATAATTGCAACCTCGTGAACTTTGACATTTTGTTTCCTTCCCTCTTTCATTTGAGCCTACTATAGAGCTTTTAGGTCTATACCTTTTTGTTTTTCAACCATGGGTTCTTTTCTTTCATTGATATATCTGTCCTATTTGTCCATTGCCATTTTATCCATGCAATTTATTTTCTCCTATTTTGTTTTCTCCTTGTTTTTGGCATCAACAGTGCGTTGTGCATAGTAAGGGAACTATGAGGCAAGATGAGTGACACCAGTAAGATGAATAATTTGAGCTCTAAGATCACATATAACCTTTTAGACTCAATGGTTTGAGACTTAACATGTGTTCTCAAGGTGTTAGTTTATTTCAAACTTAGTCTCAATGGTTGCAAAGAAGGATTTAGAAGTTTGACTGGAGTGTATAGTAGAGGAGTGAGCTATGTTGCTATTATGAATGAGGTGGTTTTATCCTTTCCTATAGACGAGCTTTCTATGGCTGGTGGTTGTGTTTGAGTGGTTATCTGTTTTAGAGATTATATCTCCTCGTGAAAGGAGGCCAGCTGTTGGGTAATATCTTGGCATGGTTGCGCTTGATACTTAGGCATATTGGTGATAACCTCCTTGAGAGTTGAGACATTAGCTTTAGATTCTGCCATTAAATCCATTTTTTTACCATAATCAAATTTATTGGAAGCATCTACATCCCCACTTATGGTGGTTGTATTAAAGTGTGTATCTTGGATTTGAACTCCTGGTACACTCTTTGATGCCCCTTTTTTCTTGGTACTTTGAATCATCATTTCTGACGGATTCTCAGGCCAACCGTAGTTCATCAGTTATTGCCTGAGGAGCAGTTTTAAGTATGTTACCACAATCCTCAGAAGTGCCAATGGGCTCTTCATGAGTAGTGGCAGCTACAACTACAATCTCAACAACATGATTTACCTGAGTTGGATATGGCTCTTCATCTTGTTGGATAAAAGAAGGTTCCACTTGTTCCTTGACAATTGGTTTAGGCTCAATCTCTATGATTGGTTGTTGAAATTTGCCCATTCTATGGAACAATGGAATTCCAGCTTTTTCAAGATGTTTTTCAAAGCTTGAATGTGGGAGGAATGAGGTTTTTCTGTTACAACGAGATCATTTTGTGAGGATTCCTGAGGAGCTAGGCTGGTTTAAGGTGGTGAAAGCTGATGTTAAGATGTAACATCAGTTTCTTCTGGTTTAGTTTAGGTTTCAATCAAGTTTTCATGTACCCTGTCTTCTTGAGTAACCTTTTTCTTTGGTCTTATGGGTTTGGCTTTAGGGGTTTTGTTTTGGAAACCTCTATTGTTGGTTCCTTAGGAATGGGTTCATCCCTTTGGTCAACAGGAGCAGCGGGCTAATGATCTTGAACCTCTTCTTCATTAGCCAAAGTTTGTTTCATAGGTTTCATCTTTGTAAAAGTTTGAGGTTTTAGAGACTTGATGACAACCAGTCCACCCCTCTGAAAAATATTGGCAAGCAATACTTGTTGAAGATTTGTGATTACCAATTTGAGTACATCAAAAATTTTTTTTTGAGTTTCTGTTTGACAACATGTCATTGTAAATGATTTTTGAAAATTTGAATGTTTAACTTGTAAGGATTGAGTAGGCCAAATGTTGGGTGTTTAATGGAACTTCATTCCATGTACCACTCTACTCTATCGTGAGGTAATCAATTGAATGTTAGGTCTTATTTATTTATATGTATGTTAAATTTGATGGAGGTGGATAGCTGCAAGGTGGGTGGGCACTTGTGTGACAAACCGTTTTTTCGAACTTGGTTAACTATGGAAAGTTAACTGTAGAAATATTACGGATTACTATGTAGTAAATAGTAATAACGTACAATAGCAAACTACAATGTGCGCAAGGTGTCGTTTAACCGACAACTTTGATCAAGCGATACTAATTCAACATACACGTAGTATACACCCACTAGTCAATCCACCTAACCCACCCACTCAAAACCCTAACTATATAAACACTTTATCTTTCTTTCCTCTTCATTTCTCAAACCCTAGCCTCCTCCCAAACACAAACTCACTTTCAGATTCTAGAGAGAAAGAGAGAGGAACGCGAAAAAGAGAGAGACGACCGACCAGGGTGGTGCTTGACAACGGCCATGGTGGTTACCAGCGGCCGCGGTCGGCGCACAAGGGATCTAGTGGGGCTCTCACGTGTTTTCCAGCGGGGGGACTTAAAGTCGCTCGAGGTGGAGGTGTTAAACAAGTCGAACGTGGGTGGTTAAAGATGGTGCGGTGATGGTTTGCTGCTGGGGTAGGGATTGCGCCATGATGATTCCACCAGAACCCTAGTCAGCGACGGTTTGGCTTTCAAATAACAACACTGCGGCAACGGGGATGGATTAATGAAACCCTAGGTGATGACGATAATGATCTGGCTCCACAAAACGACAGCTTAAGGCGGTGTGTGGGCTCTCGTTGAACCCCGATGGCTTTGCGACACACGACCCTCTTGGGTAAGATGTTCTCAGTTTGTTTTTACGTTCGTTTTAGTGAGATCCATTTTAGTCGGGTTTTAGATCTGATATTTTTGGTTTCGTTTGAAGCTGTGGTGGTTGGTCGGAGACGAAAACACGCCTATGGTCGCGGACATAGCCGTTGGTGGTGATGGATGGCGACTCGAAGTTTTGGGGTGTTTGGAAGTGTTTCGATTGAAGTTTTGACCTTGGTCAAACTACAGTCAACCCGGTCAATGGCAGTCAATAGGTCAGAACTAAACTGGGTGGCACGAGTATCGAGAAGATTTAGTCGAGTCTCACGAGTAGGTATTAGCACACATTGATTTCTTTCTATATTTCTTCTACGTGTTGTAATTATAGTAAAAAGATGTGAAAAGAGCTCTAGCGAACCCGTCCCGACTAGCAAATATGGTTGAAATGTAAACATATTATTTGTACGGAAACGTTAGAACTTTTGGGTAGTATGTAAAGACATAATATAGAATATATTTTTTATATCTAAACTTAACCGAGACATTTAATGTAACTTTCGGACACTTGTTTATTAAGATTTGTCGACAACTTGTGTTGTCGGGATTATTATAGGCAAAAATCATTCCCATAACTGATTTACCAGCAGATGTTCAGCAGATGTTGCAGATCTTACAACATCTGCTGACAAAAAGTCTGAAAAGGGAAAAAGAAAGAAAAGATCAAAAACTTGTTTTGTGATTTTTGTGAAAAGAAAAACCATGTTACCAAAAACTGTTTTCTTCTAAAAGCCTACGACATTAACAAAACTGATTCTCCAAACTGCACAATTTGTAATAAAACAAATCATAAAACTAAAGAGTGTGTTTATCTCAAAAACTTTGATGTGAAAAATAATGAGTATAAATCTAAAACACTTGAGAGCTCAATGATAGTACTTCAAAATTAAAGTCTAAACAGACTTTTGTGCCTGTTGAAACACATGTTACCAAAGCACAACACAAAACCTCTGCTCCCAGAGAGGTGCAGGTAACAGATGCACCACCTACCAACTAGTACCCAAGAGGATATGGCCAACCAATTTACCAAAAGGTACCTCTTAGTTATGAGGGTTACAAAAAGCCCTCAAACCAAGAGTAAACAGCATTCTCATGGTTACTATCATCTAGTAGGAGATGGGCCTCAACAGATGTTACAAAGATCTGTTCAAACCTCTGCTCATTCTTCCTAATTTGAGACTAACATGTTTGTGACCCCTTCTAAAGCCATTTTGGCTTTGGAAATCCACCTAAACTAATTAATTACCACTATGAAGGGAACTTCTACTTGCCTTGATAGTTTATGGTATGTAGATAGTGGAGGCTCAAGGCGCATCACATGATGTAGAATCCTTCTCAAAGACTTCATGATCCATGGAGGGGGTGATATATCCTTTGGTAATAATTCAAAAGAGGATGTACTTGGGTCAGGAACTGTTCAGGCTGAGAAAATCAAATTTGAAAATGTCAATCTTATTGACAATCTGAAATTTAATCTTCTTAGTGTTTCACAAATGAGTGACAAGGGCTATGGGTCATTCTTCACTAAGAAAACTTGTCAGATTGTTGGGCCAGAAGTGGTTAAAAAGATTGATCAAATCATAGCTGAGAGCAAAGCACAACTTGTTGCTCATAGGAGTGGCAATGTGTATGTGGTTGATATGTTGAAGGATAATCCAATGAGTGATGCTTGTCTATTCTCAGCTACCTCTAACATAGAGACAGAACTATGGCACAGAAGACTTGGGCACACTAATTTGACAACTATCACCACACTCTCTAAACAAGGCCTTGTAAGAGGTCTACCACAAAAAACTTTTCACAAGAGATGAACATTGTGTTTCCTATTTACAAGGGAAACAACATTATACAAGCCCATTGGTGAGTCTAAAACAAGTCAAGGCTTACAATTCTTACATATGGTCCTGTTTGGCCCTGTAAAAATCATGAACCTTAACAAAAAAGGTATTGCCTTGTTATTGTTGATGATTTTTTTTCTAGGTTTACTTGTACTTACTTTTTGCACTCCAAGGATGAGACTGTAGGTATCTTGTAGGGATTTGTGAAACAAGTTGAAAAGCAATTTGACCTGCCAGTAAAAGTCTTCAGGAGTGACAATGGCACAGAGTTTAAAAATAAGGAGTTGGATGAGTTGGTGTGTCTAAAGGAATTGTAAGGCAGTACAGCATTCCAAGAACACCAAAACAAAATGGGGTGGTTCAAAGGAAAAAGAGAACTTTAATTGAAGCTGCTAGAACCATGCTTACAGATTCTGGTTTACCCTTGTCCTTTTCGGCAGAGGCTGTAAACACTGCTTGTTATGTTCAAAACAGAGTTTTGATCAACCCCAGGAATCAATTCACTACTTATGAAAAGTTTGTTCAAGATCAAACCACTGATCTCATACTTTAAAATCTTTAGCTACCCATGCTTCATTTTAAATCTAAAAGATTCGATTTCAAAATTTGCAGCCAAAGTAGACTGTAGTTATTTTCTAGGATACTCATCCTCTGTTAAAGCCTACAAAGTATTTAATTTAAGGACTAGTGTGTGGAAGAGACCTTAAATGTTAAGTTCAATGAACTTTCTTCATTAAAAATCCTAGCAAATCTTGCTGAACTTTTTGATTTAAACTAATTTACTTTTGAAGTTGTGTCTATCAAGACTGACCCTGCAGGTACATCACAGTCTCCACAACAAGAATATGGATTTGGCATTGTGATTCCACAATATAAAGTCACTTCCACCACCAGAGTAACAGATATTATCAACAACTGTGAAAACTCTGCCACTGTTGGATCAACCACTGCTAATCCTCAATCCTCTGTCATCTCATCAACTATAACCTCTGTTTATAAAAGTCCAACCACTGGGGATAAAAGTCATCATGTTTTCACACCTCTCTCTCCAATACCCCACCTCCATTTCAAACAAATGTTGGCTCTGCAAAATTGCCAACAGATGTTAGCTCAGATGTTTCCCGTCTGCTGCCTTCAACTCAAAATGCCATTATTCCATATAAGGGAGATCTAATCTACCTTAAAAACCATCCATCTGACCTAATCATTGGCAACATCAATGAAGGGGTGCTCACTAGAAGTCAATCCCAAAACATTTGTCTTTTTGCTAGTTTCCTATCTCTCACTCAACCTGTTAAGTACCAAAAGGCACTAAAAGACAACAGTTGGGTAGAAGCCATGCAAGAAGAGCTCCTTCGGTTTAAAATACAACAATTATGGGAACTTGTACAATTGCCAATGGATGTAAGTCCAATTGGCACAAAATGGGTCTTCAAAAACAAAACGGATGAAAGGGGTATAGTTTTCAAAAATAAAGTCAGGCTTGTGGTTCAAGGTTACAGACTGGAAGAAGGCATTGTCTATGATGAAACTTTTGCTCTAGTAGCAAGATTAGAAGCCATCAGACTGTTCTTAGCCTTTGCTTCCAACCACAACATCAAGGTGTTTCAATGGATATCAAAAGTGCTTTCTTTATGGTAAGATCAAAGAAGAGGTACATGTTTGTCAAGCTCCTGGCTTTGAAGATGCATTTTATCCTTATCATGTCTACAAGCTTAATAAAGCTTTGTATGGCTTAAAAAAAGCACCAAGAGCCTGATATGAAACTCTTTCCACCTTTCTCTTATAAATTGGTTTTACAAGGGGTAAAATTGACAAAACTTTATTTCTGAAATGGAGAGGAAAGGATTTAATGCTTGTCCAAATTTATGTGGATGACATCATTTTTGGATCCACATGCACTGCCATGCGTGAAGAGTTCAGATAACTCATGGCAGCAGAGTTTGAAATCAGTGCAATGGGTGAGCTCCAATGTTTTCTTGGTCTCCAAGTAAAACAATTGCAAAATGGTACATTCATTCACCAAAGTAAGTATGTCAAAGAACTACTTACAAAATTTGATATGAATGATTGTAAACCATGTAGCACACCTATGGAAACCACAAAGCTTGTCACTGTTGATGACAATGATGACTTGGTTGATCAAACTCTTTATAGAAGCATGATAGGTTCTTTATTGTACCTAACTGCATTAAGGCTAGACATCATGTTTGCAACATGTGTTTGTGCCAAATTCCAGTCAGCACCTAGGAAGTCCAATCGCATTGCATAAAAAGGATATTCAAGTACATAAAAGGTGCTCCGCACTTGGTATCTGGTATCCAGCTAATGGATATATCAAGCTTTTAGGTTATTCAGATAGTGATTTTGCTGGATGCCACACCACATCGAGTCAACCTCAGGAGGATGTCAATTCCTAAGCAATTGCTTAGTGTCTTGGCAAAGCAAAAAGAAAGCTGCAGTATCAACATCCACAGCAGAGGCTGAGTATAATGCTGCTGCAAGCTGCACTTCTCAACTCCTATGGATTCAAAATCAACTATTGAATTTTGGTGTAACTGCTTTAAAGTCCTCTCATGTTAGATAGTCAAGCAGCTGAAAACATCTTCAAGAATCCAGTATCTCATTCTACCACAAAGCACATTGACATCAGACATCACTTTGTGAGAGATTGTTATGAAAAACGTTTGATTTCTCTGCATCATGTTCCAACCAAAGATCAACTGGTAGATGTTCTAACAAAAGCATTAGATACATCTACATTTGAAAGTCTGATCTCTAGGATTGGTATGCTAAACATGGAATAAAACAAAATTTTGTTTTCCATGTGTAAATATTATCAAAATGTTTTTAGAAAGTCATAAATCCATCCTTAAAAAATAACTAAAATTGAAATTTTTCAGTAAATCTTTAAGGTTTGCTCCTAACCAATGTTTATCCAAACCTCTTCTTAGCATGAAAATCTATCCGGTGCTGAAAGTGTATCCTCTGTTGGTGAAACCACTGTTTTCCCAATCCACTGATATTCTATCCTCTGATAGTGTAAAATCATCACTACTCATTACTCTGTTCAAAACCACTGCTGGTATCCAGCTGTGGATTCCAAACAACTCTCATCCATTACTAAGAGAGGTTGCATGTGGACATAGGATAGCCATCAGATCTTTTGGTAATCGTTGCCACGTCAGCATTCACTTTTCACTTTATAAACCCTGTTTCATCCAAAAAGAGTTCCACTTACCATTTTGATTTCAAAAAATCTCCATTACTCTCATCTTCCTCCAAACCCTCAATAATCACTATTCCATCATGAATCTCATCATCAAAACTCCCCACCACTACCCTACTATACTCGAAAAAACAAATAATAATACTGCTTTTTACTCCATGATCGATGTTCTACAAACATCATCATACATAGATATGTTACTGGCTAAAGCTCCAATCTGTTGGACACTCTTAGATAATTTTGGGCAAACGTTGAAGTCCAGATACAAAACAAAAAGCCTTTTGCCATTACGTCAAAGATTGGGCAGTCACTTGTTCAAATTTCTCCATCTACTATCTCCACAACATTTGGTCTTAGTGACCTAGATGACCTCACTTCTTTCCCAAAGATGATTTACATGCTGAATTCATTGAGCATGGGTTTGAAGGTCAACTGACAGGTATTACCATTTTTAAACCTGAATTTCCCGCTAACATTAAATTCTTTTTCCATACACTTTTGTTATGTTTGTCAGCCAAGACAACTGCTTTCAACGAAATAACTTTAAACATTCAGTACCTGGGTTATGCTATTTTAAAAAAAATCAAAATTTAACTTTTCCCAGGTATTGTTTTTTGACTTGGTTGAAAACTTTAACAATATTAAAAAGGGTAAAGCTTTTTCGATACACCATATGTTGTTGAGTTTCTATTTACAAAAACAAGTTTTTGCTAGGATTTTCAACAAGGTGTCATCTGTGAATTTGGCAGCCTTAAACATGAAACTTTTACTAGACTCTCAACTTAAAAACCGAATGTTTTGAAAACTAAAGCAAAAGAAACTGAGCAAATTTTAATTACTGCCACATCCACTACTCATTCTTTTGTTGCTGAGCCCACTTCTCTTGGTGAACATGACACTACAACCAGTGCTATGCAACCCCCATTAGAAAAACCAAAAAAGAAACTCACAAAATCCAAACAGTCCTAAACCAAAACACCACAAAAGGTAACTTTGGAAGATGAGATCCCAGATGTTTTACCTGTGACAGCACCGAAGTCACATGAAACCACTACTGCTACTTCCTCACAGCAGATGGTCCAAAGATCTCCACCAACACCAGCTACTCTTGGTTCCTCATAAAAGGAACAAGTTGTAAGCATAGGGACACCACACTATGAGGTAGATGATTCACTTGAACATCTGTTCTCAAGTCCTTCTCCCAGGGCTATGTCTCTTTCTACTCCATTACCCACCTCTCCAATGCCTTCCACATTCTTACCCCTTTTTCAAGCTATTGAGAAAACTTATATTATAAGCAGTCGCTCTCATTCACCTATCACTAAGAGTTTAACTCGACAATTGACTAAATCTGAGAAAACTCAATTAACCAACCAAGAAACAGTTGAGGAGGCTACACCCCATGAGTTACATGTAACTTTGGTGGTGGTTCAAGTGAAGCAACTATTACAACTGCTATTACAATAGTGGCTCAGTTGGACAGTGGTTACATACATAAGACTTCTTTCAAGGCAACAGCTACTGAGGCTACAATTGTATCCTCTGAACTAGTTGGAAGTCCCAGTACCAAGAACAAGAGGCATTTGGTTCTGAAAAATTAAGATTCCTCATTTTGATGATCCAAATACAACTACTCTGGTAGGAATTTAGATTATCCTATTCACTTAGGTATCAAGAATTGACAGAGAGAATCAATACCATGGAATCATCTATTGATGAAATCAAATCCATGATGAAACAAGTGCTTCAAAATTCTCAACCTCAACCATCCCCAACTCAAAATGCTGATGAGCTATGTAAATTTGTTCAACCAATTATCCTAGCTCAGAGACAATTAGCAGATATTCAGCATGAAACCCACATGAAATTGACAGAAATATGGTCGAGGCTAGATACAAAGATACACAAGCAGACATCAAAGCCATCAAATACCATTTGCTGAAAACTACTGGCTCTGCCACGGTTATTATTCTTCAAGATGACATAGAAGATGATGCCAAAGGGGGAGAAAGATAAATTGAGAAAGTTGCAACCTGATTCAACTGCTAAATCAAAGGTGAAACAACAACCAAAAACCACTGCTAGCACTGCTGAAGCATCCGAGGCAACTTTGGGAAAAGGGATTAATGAAATCCTAAACAAAGAAGCTGAAAGGATTGCTGTTGAAAAGCAGAAGAGACAAGATACACTTGAAGCTAAAGCTTTAATGCTCATTGAAGAAGAAGAAGAAGCCAAACAGTTGGAAAAGAAGGTGTTGGTATTTCAAGACAAAGAAAGTCTGCAAGAAAAGCAAGACAATCAATTGTCATCTCTTTTACATCAACTGTTGAAGTTATTGTATCCTATGTCCAGAGAAACCCAACATATGTTAGGACAAATGTGTGACAACAAAGATGTTGGAACAACAAATGTTCCAACAGATGTTTCTCAAACCACTGCCCTACTCACATTTCCAACATTAACCGAACCATTATCCACACCACCTCAAATTCCTGTCCATCCACCATCACCCAAAATAAATTCCAATGCAAAAGGAAAACTTTTATTGTTGATGATGATGATGAAGAGAGCCAATCACCACTCCCTGTATCGTCACAATCCACTTCACAACCATCTTGATCACTGCCATATCCTGAAACCCCATTTCCAACCATGCACCTATCATCTTCTTTTCTTCCAATGGGTGCTCTATACCCTCTGAACTTTTTGCTGTCAAAGGAGAATAGAGGCTTTCTTCAAGGTAGAGGATAAAAAAAGAGAATTTCCATCTCTTCTCGGGTATCGAAAGCCTAAGAATCTAGATGAATATTTGAAGTTAAAGGCTAGACAAGCTGAGACAATAGCAAAAGATTGATCAAAGGGTAAGGATGATAGGGCTCTACAAATATCCTTACAATTTCAACTAAGCAAAGTGAGAAACATTGAAGAATTTGCTAAGAATTTGAGTAAGTCCTTGTTTGAAAATCCAACCACTAATGATCCTGAATTGAAAGAAGACTACCTTGATCATATCATGAAGCACAAGCCTTACAAAGCAACAAGGGCTCAATTCAAAGACTGGTCTACAAATGAGCTAAAAGAAGAGATTGAAAGAATCCATACCATGCTCAAAGAACCTTCAAAGAGGCCTACTCTTCCGAAGATTGGAAGGGCTAAGAAAGAAAGATCTTTCTGTCCCAAGAGAGCCAGTCTATTCTCATACAACCACTGCTCCTCAATAGACCCATGCTTCTAAAAGATCATCTTCAACATCTGTCTTATCCACAATTGCCTTAAATCAAGCAAGGAGGCAAAAGCAGATGGAAAAAGAGGATCAAAGGATGCATGAAGAACTAAGAAAAGAGGGGATAAATAATCAAATTTTGTACCACACAGATGCTGTAAGTGATAAGCTTAGAGCCTCACTTTCTACACTTGTAAGCAGACCTATCTCACCCAACTTATCACAAACAACCCTACTCCCAAGAAAACCATCTGACTCAAAAATTCTAAAATGGAAGTCTTCCATAGACACCCATGAATTGACACTGCTCAGGTCAGATGGTAGAGTTCAAAAGATAAAAATGGAGGATGCATAGGTCTAGATGCAGCTGATCTCCAAGACTTGCTAAATCTTGAACTTGAAAGGGATGTAGATGATATGATTGCCTCGGACTTTGAACTTCAATTCGAAGGACAAATAAGAGAATCATTGATGAGGAATAAAGATCAGCAATAAAGCTTTTGTTTTGGTATCATCTTTTCTATGGGGAGATTGTTGGAATTGAACCCTACAAAAGAATAGATGATAGAAAGCCAAAATATACTACAACCTTTGATCCTAATAATAATAAAACATCTGCTAGAGTCAAGCTCTGCTGAAGGCAAATATCAAAGGTCTGCTATAAACAAAACACTGTTGAAGACTAAAGCTAAAGGTCTGCCAAGGGAAAGCCTTGTTGAAGACTAAGGCTAAAGGTCTGCCAAGGCAAAGCTCTGTTGAAGACTAAGGCCAAAGGTCTGCCAAGGCAAAGCTCTGTTAAAGACTAAAGCTAAAGGTCTGCCAAATCAACACTCTCCTGAAGGCCAACAGAGGTTGTCTCATCAGAGTTTTCTATCAGTCTTTGTAATGTTTAGTTATAACACTGGTTAGCTTAGTAGATGTTGTTACTTTGTTAATACTTTTATATGTCACTTTCCTACTGATATCATCATAAGATGCTCAGTGGTTAGAATTGTAGTATAAATAGACCAGCGCCTGTATTTTTCTATTTGATCACTTTTCATCACTTATCAATCTAATATTTCTTCCTTACATTCTGTCCAAACAAATTAGTGATCTTAGGATGAGGGGGAGATTGTGAGTTCTATACAAGTAATAATAATTACGAAAGCATGACAATGAAAACAATCTCTCAATTGCTATGAATCAAAGTTCATCATTCCGCTGCATTTACATCTGATTTATCATCTTTCATTTTCTTCTTCAGAAATATCATAACAGTTTCAAACTCTGATCCTAACAAATTTCTACTTCTGTGAGGATGCCGAGGTTAACAACCTTTCCGTGTGAAAGTGCCATACTCATGTGTAGCTTCATCGACCTCCTAGTTTTGTACTTATTCCTCTTTAACCGAAAGCTGGTCATCTACCACAAACAACTGCGACCAAAATATCATGATCAGTATCAACCGAAAATACCCCTTCCCTCTGTATGAACGCGTCAAGATGCTAACATTCTCAGTTTTCATCAAGTTTGTTGATGAATTTACCAAGATCACTTGTTCCAAGCAAGTAGTATTTCCTTCCCGAATCCTTACGTATGATGGCATCATCACTATTCCTCGATAGTGGTGATTACACCATTTTTTATATCTAGTAGCAACATCACATAAAAACGAATATTTGATATATTCACATTAATTACTTGCATATCAGTTACTCTAAGTGAATTCTCGGCGGTACACCCAACACACCTAATCCTAAGATTAAGGTAATTTGGCCTTTAACAAATTACCTAAACACAATTCTAGTTCATTTTATTTCGTAGACCCTTCGTTTATGATGTATAACATTCGTGTCCATTCGGATAACCTCAAAATATACATTAGATACACTTGCTTCGTGAAGTGTTGACCACTTAATATTCAAATTACTCCATGATAACATAATAGTGCCTCTAACAAGTCACCCAGATTCAAACGTGTAGAGCTCGCCTAAACTACATTTTGTACTACAACCCCCCTCTCGCCCTTATGTTAAATAAACCAGTTAATGTCATATTGGTGTATGACACACTAGTGTTCCAACCCTTGTGAGCATTTTCCATGTTTAGCATAACTTGTTACAACCTTCCTTATTATCGAGACCAATTAACTCAACTTATATTTCTACTTAATGGACATGTATGAGTGTTTTCCCTTTGTTAGCCTAACTTAATCTCCATTTGAAATCCTATGCATAAATTTTAATCCGATGTATCACGTTCTCTTCGAGCCATAGTATCTTCGCATATTAGATCATTAAAATTAATATCACTTTAGTGACGAAAACTATACCTGGTGACTAGGTATGTTATGAACTTTATCTTACTCGTGAAGGGAAACTGAACCACCAGAATTCAATATCATGGTACCATCTTGAAATTGCATCATTCCTTTGCTATTGTGTATAATCACATCGTAAGTGACTCCCTCTAACTGTTGACAGTCACACTTATGTGCACCCACTCTTACAAAAATCAATTTGTTGTTTCAACATTTGACTACTTTATACCTATATAAAATCCCTTGTCACTTGTTCGGATGAACAATTCAATCCAATTTGCCATCAACTGTCATCTCAATCATGTAGTTTGATTATACCTCACCTCGTTGCTCCGTCATATGCCTTGACGCTCTATTTAGCAATGAATTTACAAGAACTTAAAAATGTCATAATCTAAATTTCCGGGACGAAAATTCTTTCAACAAGGGGATGATGTGACACCCTGCATTTCCAGGTTAACATCGTTAACACAAACTTAGTTATCACATACATTCATTCATGCATTACACAAACACTCACATAATAATAATTCGGGAATCACGAAATAGCAAACGAGTCCGTACCCGAACGTTGATCAATCTAACTAATGTCCCTGAACAATTAAATAAATATAAATTATGTGAAGTTATATGTTATGTGATTCTATACGTTATGTGCCTCATATGTTATTTAGTGAACCTTCATGAAACCGTATTTATTTTCGCGTAACAACATGTTATTGATAAACCCCTACTTGGACGTATAGTATATCTTAGCCTAAATTTCGAGGACAAAATTACTATAACATGGGGAGAATGTAACAACCCGTATTTTTTACCCTGGTTAACTATAGAAAGTTAACTGTAGAAATATTATGAATTATTATGTAGTAAATAGTAATAACGTATAATAGCAAACTACGCTACGTGCAACGTGCCATTTAACCGACAACTTTGGCCAAGCGATACTATTCAACATATATTATATGTTCTATATATAACATATATATTCCATATATATGTGGATTTGCCGTTGGTGGTGATGGATGGCTACCCGAAGTTTTGGAGTGTTTGGAAATCGTTTCGATTGAAGTTTTGACCTTGGTTAAACTACGGTCAACCCATCAATGGTAGTCAATGGGTCAGACCTAGGTGGCACGAGTATCAAGGAGATTTAGTTAAGTCTCACAAGTAGGTATTAACACGTGTTGATTTCTTTCTATATTTCTCCTATGTGTTGCAATTATATAAAAAGATGTGAAACGAGCTCTAGCGAACGTGACCCAACTAGCAAATATGGTTGAAATGTAAACATCTTATTTATACGCGGAACGTTCGAACTTTCGGGTGGTATGTAAATACATAATATAGAATATATTTTTTATATATAAACTTGATCAAGACATTTAATGTAACTTTCGGGCACTTGTTTATTGAGATTTGTCGACAGCTTGTTTTGTCGGGATTATTATAAAAACAGAGAAAACTCTGCCCGATTTTCGTAGAAACTTGAAATACGAAATAAGCTTGTAATATAAATGTTAAACGTGAATATTTAATTCGATTTAATTGGGAAACTAAACAAAGTAAATATAATTACTTATATTTATTTCGAACATTTAAACGAGATTCGAAACATAATTATATTATAATAATAGATAATATTATTCAGGATATCATCGCATCATCCGATTAAGATAAAATAAATATATAAGGATATTTATTTTAATGATCGTAAATAATACATAAGAGCATCCTTGACTTAGTATTTGGCTTTGTGTCATACACTTAATACATATGTTATATAATTTTCGAGAGCCTGGAAAAGTTTGCTTTACGTAAATTGATGTTTATACATATGACTATTATTAGGAAAACCATACCAATATATTAGTCGTTTTTACATCGTGTACTATTCTAATACATAGACACACTCACATACACATTAACATGATTTTATAAATATATTTAAGCATATACTTAAGCTCTCAATAATTATGTTGTTCTTAAGGCATAGTACATATATGGGATATAGGTGGGATTAAACAAACTTATGATTACTATTTGCATCACAGTAATAACCTTACCATCGGGTCACACGTTTAGCGATTCGATAGAGCTAGATCACACGTGAAACAACTTAGTTCTTCCATCATTATGGAATGTCTTGGTGAATGTTTACATGGTGTGCCAGTTTGTGTCTCTGACAAACAACACTTTTGGTTATAACACGTACCCTAAGGTGAGTTCACAAGCTTTTCTAAAAGCATGCGTCCCTGGGTTAGGACAACACATTTTTTGGTAGCCCTGGTTGGGACTACACACCTGTTCCTAGTTGGACCCACAAAAAATACTATCCACTAAAGGTGGATTAGTATACTCAATTAAACAAACACTCTATCTTTAAGTCCCTACATTTTTACTGATTAGCATACCGGGAGGCAGGCGGGGTATTAGTTGATAACGCTATTAGGTTTGACAAACCTCATACCTACCATGCGGGGAGCCGAGCGTGAACTATTGACCTTCACTTTTACATTAATGTTGATAGACGTTAATGAGGGCATAAAACGAAACGTCGGCATTCGATACACAGTTTAGTTACTTGATGAGGGTTAGCTACCCAAGTCATACATAAAACTAAATCAGTTGTGAACTTTACGCTTACATTTTGCTTAACTAAAATTTGTGAAGTCGCTAACTTTATTGTTGGCGTGGTGTGGTTTGAAAAACTTTAATGTTTCAGTTATTTTTAAACTTGTGGATTCTAAATCCTTTTGGGATTTTTAACTTTGTTTCCGCTGCTACTTAAACTGTGTTTTGGACATCTAAAACTCGATCACTAATCATGTTGTTAGTGATGTTTTATAATTTTTAAATATTTTGTTCAACATGATTAGTGGTTATATTCTAGTCAGTCGTACGTCTCGCGGTAAAACCCTCCATGTGGAATTTGAGGGTGTGACAACTTGTGGGTAAACCGCTACAACGTTAGCGAGTTAGGGGAGTGGGTAGTTGTGGTTTTTCTTTTGTGAGTTCTACTACACGTGAGATGAGAGCAGGTAGTTGGTAGTGGGTTTAGGTGTCACAATATTATTGGATAGTAGGCAGTTGGTTGAGCTAAATGTGTGCCCCTACTAATTTAGTAAGCGTTGATTGTAATGTGTTAAATGAAGCGACACAGTTCTATTTTTTTAACGACTAATTTCTTGAGTAAATTAAAAAAACTCATCCTGTATGTTTACATCGGATTACAAAGTGTGTCCTTTGTCTTTAAAATTGATGGGAATCTTATTTAATGTTCGCAAAATCCTACATGTTACATTCTTTAGCCCTTACTCGGTTAAGTTTAAGTGTTAAGTTGGGTCATCTGCAAAGCACTTGAGGACATGTTGGTTATTTCACTCTTTTAATTTTATTTACATTTTAAATGAATTAAAAATATACAAATCTACAATAACTCTCTCTCTCCAAACACTCTATCTCAACTCTCTTTGTCTCTCTCTGTAAAGATCCATGTTGTCTTCTTCAAGAAGAATCTCTGTAAAGATCCATGTTGTCTTCTTCAAGAAGAACCGTCTGCCATGGCCACCTTCACCATTTGAACCCATATCACCGTACAACCGCCCCCATCATCTGATCTTTTCCGGTTAAGCACCACCGGCGTATAAGAACCCCTACGTCCACCTCATTCTCTCTCTCCCCCCATCTCTCTCTCTCTCTTTATCTCTGTCCCTCTCTTCTTATTCCTCTATGCTCAGAATGACAAAGGTGGTGGTCGACTGATGAAATTGAAAACAAATCTGAAATAGACCAAAACCTAGCCCCTAGACATTCGTCGCCTTTTAAACAGATATGAAATAGATCAGCCGATGGAACCCTAGTGTTTTGTGGTGGTGAATATAACTGGTGAGGGGTTTTCATGGTGAGTTTATACTTTGGGTTTCAATTCAAAAACGGGGTTTCATGGTGGATTTTCATATTTGGGTTTTAATTTTAATAAGGGTTTTCATTGTAGGTTTTCATGGTAAAATCTGATGGTAATGGTAATGTTGTGATGGTTGCGGTGGTAGTTGTAGTGGTGGTTGCAATGGGAGACGTTGATGGTGGCAGGTGGATGTGGTGGGTGGTGGTGGTTAGGTCAAGTGATGGTGGTGATGAGTATGTGTGTGTGTGAGAGAGAGAGAGAGAGAAAGAGAGAGGGGGGGGGGGTGGGGGAAGGAAGAAAGAGATAATTAAATAAATGAGTAAAATATCTATATAAAATGTTTTATATGAATAAAGTGGTAGAAAGATTGATTATTGAAGACAAAGAAGACACTTGGTTTGATTTAACCATTAAAACTAATTAAGTTAGGTTTAAAGGACGTAGCATGCAAGAGTTTGCAAACATAAAGTACGTTTTTTTTTTTGTAATTATTGAAGACAAAGAAGACACTTTTTATATAGTCTTAAGATCCTGTAAAAGGACATTTTTCGTGAGAAGTGTGAGAAGACATAAGAATTGACATGTTGACATCAGGTTTTGTACTTAGGCATGAAGTTTTGTGTTGTTTTGACAAGAAAAACACCAAACATAACAATTTAAGACACAATGCAATGAATTCATGCTTAAAACACCATGCCAAGAACGTTAAGTCGTGCGTTTTAAGTGTTAAGTAGTGTGTTTGTGTTAACCACGGGGTGTCAGCCCAGTGGCCAGCCTCACCCATTCCAAACGGGAGGACGCGGGTTCGAGTCCAGCTCGGCCCGAATAATCCTGCTGGGTAGTAACGCCAGGCAGCTATGGGGCTAAGCTAGCTTGGGGAGGGAGAACCCTCCCGCGGTCAGGGGTACCGTGCATTTACCCTTTTTTAGTGTGTTTTTGTTGTGTTTTAAATTTCACGCCCATAATATGTTGCAGTGTGTTTTAAATTATTATGTTTGGTGGTTTTCTTGCCAAAACAACCCAAAACATCATCCCTAAGTCCAAAACATGATACCTACATGTCAATTCTTATGATTCCCACTTCTCACGAAAAATGTCCTTTTTACAGGAACCTCACCCTAATCTGGTGTAAACATAAAGACGGATTTTTGTAATTTGCTCCTCTTTGAATCCTTTCTTATAGGACTTAAAGCCAAGACCTTTACTTTCCAAACTTAAGTGTTTAAAGACTTTATCTTTACCATGGACCACCACCTATTAGTGCGACAGAGTTATGTAAGATCCCTTAATATACAATATGATATTTAATATAGGTTAAATAATTTTTAGACATAAATACGTGCTTTTTCCTTGTCATGCGGTTAATGTCTTGTGATAACATGTGAAGTGTGAACACATGTTCCTTCGTTATATTTTATTACATATAGTTATATTGTGATGTTTCTACTTCAATCAGAAAGAAAACTCATAAAAAACTAGATTGTTTAAGATTTACCCTTCTTTGAAAATTTTCATCCGTTGTAATATTTTATCTATTTTTCTAAAGTATATGTTTTTTTTTTTCTATTTTATAAATTATATGTCAAGAGTTGTGATTCGATTCTTCTTCTTTTCCTTTTATTTTTTGAAAATTCTTACTACGAATAGAAAAAAGAGTAACGTACTTAACGTTGATACCCACATTTGAAATAAAACTCTGAAGTGGATTGTTTTAGTTCCATGACTTTGTTATTGTTTTACAATAAAATTATAAATAAAACATCTAAGAAATTATGTTAACGGTATTATTAAGTATTTGATATTTGCTATTTCATCAACGTATGTAATTCAACGAAACCCATACATTTAAATCGTATACGACCCTATCATACTGTAACTAACTACCTCTCCTTACCAGTAGCCCAGTGGTAGGAGGCTTAGGTTTTCTAAAAGAGACTCAAATTCAATTACTATTTGTGTCATATGGAATGGATATAAGTAATGAAAGATTTGAACTAGGTATTGTGTGAGGTTATCAGCTCGATTCCCAAGCCCAACCGGCTTTCGTCCCGTAGTATGTTACGTCAAAAAGTTCTTCTCTTGTGGTAGCACAACAACTGTGAAATGGCAGTCGGCAATTCCCGAGAAAACACCCAAAAAACCAAACTTTAAAACTTTGATAACCTTATGTATCAACTTCACCGTTCATTAAAAAAAAACTAAACCTTGTATATAATAAAAAATGGGAAGTATCTTCTTCAACCTGGTCCCTTTAAAGTCAATTTTTTTTAAAGAAGCAAATTAGGCAACTTAGAATATTTGACTTGCCCTCCGATATAGAAAGTCAGCAAATAACTTAGATGTGGACAAAACGGATACCCCACACACTAGCTTTCGTAGAACTTTCCATTTATATACCTTTATATATGTATACATACATAAAAGAGGGTTTCCGTTTACATTAGAACTTTCGGCTAATATATATAAACTCCGGCTTAAAAAAAATACTTATATTAAAAATTATATATAACCAATATATAATTAAAATCATAAAAAAAGGTATGTCATATTAAATATGTTTGCTATAGAAGAGTAATCAAATTTTCATAAACTTTATTACGGGTTGTAAACCGGTAATATAAAGTTATAAACTTTTTGATTGCTTATGAATCATTTTTATAAATTACTTTGTATTAAAAAATTATTTTTTAAAAAAACAAATGAATACTAATAATAAGTTAACACCCAAACGGCCTCTTCAAAAAGTTAATGATTATAAATCAATACAATACTAATAATAAGTTAACAAACGGCTGATAACATCAAGCTTCTTAAAACAATTTTAGAGTGGTATTAAATGTTTTAGAATAGTCTAATGAAAATAATAAAAGAAACCAAACAATTGAAAATGTTCAAGTATTTAAACAATAAAAAAACATGATACTGATGATAAGACAACAATCTAATGGAAACATATCAATTTGATAAAAACAATTTTGAGAAGATATTTTAGGTTTTCTAATTTTGCAATCAAAAGCTTTTATTGACTCCTTAATGATCTAAAACACATCTTACCAAATGAAACTCTCTTATCTTTCATCAAATCAATCCAACCCATAACGCTATACCTATTATGAAACAACAAATTATAAATATGAAATAAATAAAAGAAAATGTCTTATACTATAAATCTTTTAAAAACCTTATAGATTCAAAAGCTTCTTCTGTACCCATTATCACCATCAATAATTTAATATTTATTTTCAAATTATTCTGTAAACCAACAAAATTTACGATGTGTTTAGGGAGGTACTACAAAATAAGAAGAAATCGTTAGTAATATTAGAATGTAAATTTTAAACAACTTAATAAACAATAAAAAATATTCATGCAATAAGACTAAATTACCAAGGAATCTGTTATAGCGGATTCAAATATATGATACTTTGTATCATTAGGAAACTCTATGAAGTTGTACTTGTCATAGGTATCTTCAAGATCCATCTCATCTGAACATGATTTCCTCAATAATATCTTAAGTCATCGGTAAATAAAAGTCTAATGTTAAAACGTATCTTATTTTGCTTTTGAAAACAAAGAGTATCTCCAAAGGTCAAATTTGATTATCAATTTCAGATTCAATTAAATATTATATATCTAGTTTAGTGTATTGGAATGAAGGAGAGTATAATTGTGATGCAGATTAACAAAAATACAGTAAATTATAAAAAAGGAGAGAAATACTGGTATTCTAATTAACATCAGTTTCCTATTAGTTAAAGTTATGGTTTTGAAATTCAAAAATAACTGAAAGAAAAACTTGTAAACGACTTTTAAATTAGGAAACTAATAAGTGTAAATTAACTAATAAATTATTAATATATGATTTTTTTTTTTTAATCATTAAATTATACCATAAATAAATTTAATTTCGAATGTAGCGAGTTTTAATTTTAAAAAAAATTACGGAGTATAATCAGTTTCCTAACAATTAAAAGTATAAATTTGAAATTCAAAATTGATCAAAGAATAAATTGTAAACGATTTCTATAATAGGAAACAGATCAATTTAATTATGTGTTAAAATAATTGATATTTAAAGACTCTAATTAAATCATACCATAAATAATATTAATTAGAAATATACATAAATTTAGTGAGTTTTATTTTTGAAAAATTAAAGACTGACAGTGTTATTGTTTGATTGGAAGTGGTAAAAAATTAAAATCATGATTTAACAATAATGAACATTTAGATTTTAAAATAGCTTAAGATGAAAGTAATTTCAATGAAACTATTTTACACATAACATATTCTTTATAACTAACACATAACACAAAATGCATATACTATTTTATTTTGAGTTTAACATTTTTTTAGATTTATTTGAATTAAGTTTTGAATATCCAAATATCCAAGAATACAAATAGTTAAAACATTGCAAGAACGGAAACCACACTTAAATTGTTTCATAAATCCTGATATGATTAAAATCGCAGTAATCTTTCTATACTAGCAAATAAAAATCTTTTTGAACATGTGTCACTTTTTAGTTTTTTTCAACTAATTTTCCTATTTATCTCTCATATTAAATAACATTGTTTTTTATATAATAAAAAAGTTATATCTCGAGTATTATGAGTAGATGTATATACTTTGAAGTTGTGTGACTGAAATTATGGTAAATTAGAAATCAAAATATCTCATTTGATATATATATATATATACACACACACTTAATAATTGTATTATTGTTTTTATTTCACTAGAATTAATTATTCTAGGTTTGGGGCATATGCTTATGTTAAATTATATATGTTTTTAGATGCATCGCTATAATGGTTTGAACTCACCATCATAGTCGCACAATTCTTTCAAATGTCAAATATAGACAAATTAGTTTCGCCTTTGTAATGTTAGGCGTACTATCATAATTGGTTTAAACCCATCATTTATCGCACATTGCATCAATATTTAGAAAGAACGTCATCTTTAAATATAACAATTCCATACTCCATTCAAAGATAATCTAATTCTCGATATTAAGGTATAATTCATAAAAAATGATGAAATATTTAAAAAAAGTGGGGATCGATCTCCACCCTTTTGTACCGTAAACTCTATTGAATACAAATTTGAGACGAGTTTTATGAATGAAATAAACAAATAAGCATGAAGGCACATAAAACTAATTGAAATCATTGTATCTCATAATTTGAATGTATCATAAAAATGAGATTCAACCCCATGTAATACATGTGTTTTTTTACCTAATAATAAATAAAAAACAAACTAAAATGTTATAATAAGTAAATAGTACATCCAAATTCATTTTTAAAAGATAAATCTTGACGACCGTATGTGTTAACATATGACATTATATTTTATTAAATACGTATACACGAGTTTTTTTAAAGATATATATTTCTTTTATTATCTATTACATAAAAATACATTTATGCAGCCGTGTAATACACGAGATTCAAACCTAATAATACATATATTTCAAAACCTAAAATCAACAAAACAAACCGACTACGCCAACCAAAATTTTGTACCTAGTGTTGACGAAATTTCAACATCAAGATAGCATGTATCAAATCATATACAAAAAAGAAGAAAAAAAGTAAACATAAAACATGATAAATGTAACGCTTCACATTTTTTTACTTTCCTTATTTAGAAAGAGTAATCGTATTTCTATTTATGAAAACTCGTATTCATATCTTATTCATATTTCAACTCCAACTTTGTAATCCAAGACTTTGATCGTAATAAAAATTCATACTTTATACATGCTTGTTATACTTACAATTTAATCATTTATACGCAAACCGATACATATTATACGTGCCTATACTTATACATACATTCTTGATACTCAAATTATACTTGCATACACTTATACTATACTTTATCGCACGTTAAATACCTAAAAACATGCTAAATTATGAGTTTCTAGCATAACATAATGGAATTATCAAACTCTAGGGGTTAAACTGCAAATTCTAGAAAGTTTGGTAAATTCTGAAGGTGGTGCACGACCATGCAACTGAGACGCACGACCATGCACACTACGGTCCGCACGACCGTGCACTTGATCCGCACGGTCGTGCAAAATGACCAGATCTGGCAAAATCTTTTACAATACGCGAATTTAGCTCCATTTCCCTTTTTCTAACTCCCAACCACCAACTTTATTAATTACCTAAATCTAATTCCCCCATTATAAATGGGAGCCTCCACACACTCCTAACCACTTTTCAAACACTCAAATCACTCTCAAATCTCCTTGGTTACTCTCTAATTTCCAAGACTTCGTAGAAAGTTGCGACCATTCTAAGTGAGTTTTAGCTCACTTTTCTTCTTATTTTCTTATGTTTTCTTCTTTCTTTTGTTGGGATTGAGTTTGAAACTGTTTATGAAAGTTCTAAAACTGATAAATGAAATATGATAAATCAGATGTAAATGCAGCGGAATGATGAACTTTAATTCATAACAGACAAGATATTGTTATTCATTATCATACTTTTAGTGATTGTAATCACATGCATATAAATCACAATCTCCCCCTCAGCCTAAGATCACAAATTTGTTCGTACAGAATGTAAGGAAGAAATCTTAGATTGATAATTGATGAAAGTGATCAAATAGAACAACACAAGCATTGTTCTATTTATACTACAATCCTAACCACTAAGCATCTTATGATGATGTCAGCATGAAAGCGACATTTAACAAAGTTAACAAACTAACAACATCTCTAAGTTAACCACTGTTATAACTAAACATTATAAAGACTGATAGTAAAATACTGATGAGACATCCTTTGTTGGCCTTCAGTAGAGCTTTGCCTTGGCAGGTCTTTATCTTTAATCTTTAGCATAGCTTTGCCTTGGCAGACCTTTAACTTTAGACTTTAGCAGAGCTTTGTCTTCAACAGAGTCTTGCTATGGCAGACCTTTGACATTTAGGCTTCAGTAGAGCTTGACTTGGGCAGATGTTATATTATTATTAGGATCAGAGGTTGTAGTATATTTTAGCTTTCTATCATTTGTTCTTTTGTATGGTTCAATTCCAACAATCTCCCCCTAGAACAGATGATGCCAAAACAAAAAAAAAACTTTTTTACTAGTCTTTATTTCTCATCAGTGATTCCCTTATTTGTTCTTTGAACTGAAGTTCAAAGTCCAGGCAATCATATCATCTACATGCCTTTCAAGTTCAAGATTCAGCAAGTCTTAGAGATTAGCTGCATCCAGACCATATGCATCCTCCATTTTTATCTTTTGAACTCTACCGTCTAACCTGAGCAATGTCAATTCATGGATGTCTATAGAAGACTTCCATTTTAGAATTTTGAGTCAGATGGTTTTCTTGGGAGTACGGTTATTTGTGATAAGTTGGGTGAGATAGGTATGCGTACAAGTGTAGAAAGTGAGGCTCTAAGCTTATCACTTGTAGCATCTGTGTGGTACAAAATTTGATTCTTTATCCCCTCTTTTCTTAGTTCTTCATGCATCCTTTAATCCTCTTCTTCCATCTGCTTTTGCCTCTTTGCTTGATTTAAGGCAATGGTGGATAAGCCAGAGGTTGAAGTTGATCTTTTAGGAGCATGGGTCTATTGAGGAGCAGTGGTTGATTGAGCATAGATTGGCTTTCTTGGGACAGAAGAATCTCTCTTTCTTAACTCTCCCAATCTTTTGTAGGTATCTACCACTTCTGATTCTGCCACCTAGCTATTTGTCTTGTTGTTCCATAAAGAGCATAGCTTTCATTCTTTAATTTTTAGAGCATCGTCTTGGCTTTCAAGTTTAGCCTTTTTCCAAGTAGGAGGAGTAGGCTTCTTTGAAGGATTCTTGAGCATTGTATGAATTCTTTCAATTTCTTCCTTTAGCTCATTTGCCGACTAGTCCTTAAATTGTGCCCTTGTTGCTTTGTAAGGCTTGTGCTTCATGACATGATCGAGGTAGTCTTCTTTCAATTTAGGATCATTTGGTTTTTCTGACATAGACTTACTCAGCTCCTTAGCAAATTCTTCAATATTCCTTACTTTGCTCAATTGAAATTGCAAGGAAATTTGTGAAGCCCTGTCATCTTTAGCTTTTGATTTATCTTAATATAGTGCACCCATTGAAAGGAATGGAGATGATAAATGCATAGGTGGAATTGGAGTTTCTGGATGTGGCATTGATGAGGATGGTTATGAAATGGATTTTGATGATGTAGGGAGTGGTGATTGACTTCTCATCATCATCATCATCAACTACAAAAGTTTTCCTTTTGCGTTGGAATTTCAGTTTTGGAGATGGTGGATGTGTAGGAATTCGAGGTGGTGTGGATATGGGTTCGGTTAATGTTGAAAATGTGATTAAGGCAGTGGTTTGAACAACATCTGTCCTAACATTTGTTTGGGTTATGGTGACAGAGGATACAATAACAGTAGCTTCAGCAGTGGTTTTAGAAGAGATGTGAGTTGGTTGTCTTGCTTTTCTTGTAGACTTTCTAGGTCTTGAAATACCAACATCTTCTTTTTCCAACTGCTTAGCTTTTTCTTCTTTAATGAGCCTCAAAGCTTTTTCTTCAAGTGTATCTTGTCTTTGCTGCTTTTCATTAGCAATCCTTTCAGCTTCTTTGTTTAGGGTCTCATCAATTCCTTTTCCCAAAGTAGATTCAGATGCTTCAGCAGTGGTTGTAGTGGTTGCTGGCTGTTGTTAGCACCTTTGATTTAACTTTTGAGTTAGGCTGCAACTTTCTCATGTAATCTTTCCCCCTTTTGGCATCATCTTCTATATCATCTTAAAGAATGATAACCGGGGTAGAGCCAGTAGTTTTTAGCAAGTGGTCTTTGATGGCTTTAATATCAGCTTGGGTATCTTTATATCGAGCCTCGACCATATTGCGGATCAACTTCATATGGGTTTCATGCTGAATATCGGCTAATTGTCTTTGAGCTAGGATGATTGGTTGAACAACCTTGCATAGATCTTCGGCATTTTGTGTTGGAGATGGTCGAGGTTGAGAATTGTTGAGCAATTGTTTCATCATGGATTTGATTTCATCTATAGATGATTCCATGGTATTGATTCTCTCCGTCAATTCTTGATATTGTAATTTATCACCTAAATGAATGGGATCATCTAAATTCCTACCAGTGGTAGTTGTATTTGGATCAGCAACATGAGGAGTCTGAATGTTTTCAGAACCAAATGCCCCTTGTTCTTGGTACTAGGGACTTCCAACTGGCTCAGAGGATACAATTGTAGCCTCAGCAGTTGTTGCCTTCAAGGAATTCTTATGTATGTAACCATTGTCCAATTGAGCCACTGTTGTAGCAGCAGTTATAGTAGTTGCTTCACTTGAACGACCATAAAGAGTTACATGTAACTTTGGGGTGCAACCTCCTCAACTGTTTCTTGGTTGGCTAATTGAGTTTTCTCATATTCAGTCAATTCTAGAGTTAAACTCTTAGTGATGGTGATTGAGACGGACTGCTTGTAATCTGACTTTTCTCAATAGTTTGAAACAGATGTAAAATGTGGCAGGAATTGGAGAGGTGGGTAATGGAGTAGAAAGAGACATAGACTGGGAAAGGGGCTAGAGAAAAAATGTTCAATTGAATCATCTACCTTGTAGTGTGGTGTCCCTGTACTTACAACTTGTTCCTTTTGTGAGGAAGCAAGAGGATCTTGTGATCATGGAGATCTTTGAACCAACTGCCGTGAGGAAGTAGCAACGGTGGTTGTAAGTGACTTTGGTGTTGTCACATGTAAAACATCTGGGATCTCATCTTCCAGAGTTACCTTTTTGGGGTGTTCGGTGGGCTTCTTGGAATTAGTGGGTTTTTTTTTGGGTTTCTCTAGTGGGGGTTGCACAACACTGGTTGTAGTGCCATGTTCACCATGAGAAGTGGGCTCAACAACAGAAGGAGCAGAAGTTGTGGAAGTTGTCAAAATTTGCTCAGTCTCTGTTGCTTTTGTTTTCAACACCTTTGGTTTTTGTGTTGAGAGTCTAGCAAAAGTTTCATGTTTAAGGCTGTCAACTTCATAGATGATACCTTATTGAAAATCTGTTTCAGAAACTTGTTTTTGTAAATAAAAACTCAACAACCTAGGGTGTATAAAAAAAAAGCTTTACCCTTTTTAATATTATTAAAATTTGCAACCAAATCAGAAAAAAGTACCTGGGAAAAATAATATTTTTTGATTTGGTTAGAATAGCATAACCCAGATATTGAATATTTAAAGGTATTTCGTTAAAAGCAGTTGTTTTGGCTGACAAACATAATAAAAGGGTGTGGAAAATGAATTTCATATCAACGGGAAATTCGGGTTTGAAAATGGTAATACCTGATAACTGACCTTCATATCCTCGCTCAATGAATTCGGCGTGTAGATTTTCTTTGAGAAAGAAGTGGGGTCATCAAGGTCGTTAAGACCGAATGTGGTGGAGATAGTAGATGGGGAGATCTGAACAAGTGACTGTCCAATCTTTGAAGTGATGGCAAAAGGCTTTTTGTTTTGAACCCCGAGTTCAGCATTTTCCCAAAATTGGCGAAGAGTGTCGAGATAAATCGGAGCTTTGGCTAGTAACACATCTTTGTATGATGATGTTTGTAGAACATCAACATGGAGTGAAATGCAATGTTATTATTGGTTTTTTCGAATATCGGAAGGTAGTTGTGGGAGTATTTATGATGAGATTCATGGTGAAAGAGTGATTATTGAGGGTTTGGAAGAAGATGAGAGTAAGGGAGATTTTTATGGAGAAGTTTGAAATTAAAAGGGCAAGTGGAACTTTTTTTGGATGAAACAGGGTTTTATAAAGAGAAAAGTGAATGCTGACGTGGCAGCAGTTTCCAAAAGTTCTGATGGCTAACATCCATGCACATGTAAACACTGTTGGATAATGGATGATAGTTGTTTGGAACCTCTGCTGGAGACCAGCAGTGGTTTGAACAGAGGAATGATCAGTGGTGATTTTACACTATCAGAGGATAGATATCGGTGGATTGGGAAATAAGTGGTTTCACCAACAGTGGAAGTAGAACAGAGGATACACTTTCAGCAACGGGTAGCTTTTCATGCCAAGCAGAGGTTTGGAGAAACAGTGGTTATGAGAAGACTTTAGAGATTTATTGAAACGTTTCAACTTTATTTATTTTTAAGGATGAATTTTTGACTTTCTAAAAACATTTTAATGCTATTTATACATGGAACACAAATGCTTGTTTTTGTTCCATGTTTAACATACCAATTCTAGAGATCATACTTTCAAAGGTAGATGTATGAATGCTTTTGTTAGAACATCTGCCAGTTGATCTTTAGTTGGAACATGATGCAGAGAAATCAAAAGCATTAGATACATCTACCTTTGAAAGTATGATGTTCTAACAAAAGCATTAGATACAATCTCTCACAAAGTGATGTCTGATGTCACTGTGCTTTGTGGTAGAATGAGATACTGGATTTTTAATGATGTTTTCAGTTGCTTGACTATCTAACATGAGAGGAGTCTTTAAAGCAGTTACACCAAAATCCAATAGTTGATTTTGAAGCCATAGGAGTTGAGCAGTACAGCTTGCAGCTGTAATATACTCAGCCTCTGCTGTGGATATTGATACTGCAACTTGCCTTTTGCTTTGCCAAGACACTAAGTAATTGCCTAGGAATTGACATCCTCCTGAGGTTGACTTCCTTGTGGTGTGACATCCAGCAATTCATTGTCTGATTAACCTGAAAGCTCAATATTTTCATTAGTTGGATACGAGATACCAAGCGTGGGAGCACCTTTTATGTATCTGAATATCCTTTTTACACAATGAGATTGGACTTCCTAGGTGCTGACTGGGATCTGGCACAAACACATGTTGCAAACAAGATGTCTTGCCTTGATCCAGTTAGGTACAATAAAGAACCTATCATGCTTCTATAAGAATTTGATCAACCAAGTCATCTTTGTCATCAACAGTGACTAGCATTGTGGTTGCCATGGGTGTGCTACATGGTTTACACTCATTCATATCAAATTTTGTAAGTAGTTATTTGACATACTTACTTTGGTGAATGAATGTACCATTTTGCAATTGTTTTACTTGAAGATCAAGAAAACATTAGAGCTCACCCATTGCACTCATTTCAAACTCTACTGCCATGAGTTGTCTAAACTCTTCACACATGGCAGTGCATGTGGATCCAAAAATGATGTAATCCACATAAATTGAACAAGCATCAAATCCTTTCATCTCCATTTAGAAATAAAGTTTTATCAATTTTACCCCTTGTAAAACCAATGGATAAGAGAAAGTGGAAAGAGATTCATACCAGGCTCTTGGTTCTTGTTTCAATCCATACAAAGTTTTGTTAAGATTGTAGACATGATAAGGATAAAATGCATCTTCAAAGGAAGGAGGTTGACAAACATATACCTCTTCTTTGTTCTTACCATACCAGAATGCACTTTTGATATGCATTGGAAACACCTTGATGTTGTGGTTAGCAGCAAAGGCTAAGAACAATCTGATGGCTTCTAATCTTGCTACAGGAGCAAAGGTTTCATCATAGTCAATGCCTTCTTCTTGTCTGTAACCTTGAACCACAAGTCTAGCTTTATTCTTAACAACAATACCCCTTTCATTAGTTTTGTTTTTGAAGACCCATCTAGTGCCTATTGGACATACATCCTTTGGAAATGGTACAAGTTCCCATACTTGCTTTCTTTTAAACTGAAGGAGCTCTTCTTGCTTGGCTTCTACCCAACTGTTGTCTTTTAGTGCCTCTTGGTACTTGACAAGTTGTTTGAGAGATAGGAAACCATCAAAAAGACAAATGTTTTGGGATTGACTTTTAGTAAGCACCTTTTTCATTTATGTTGCCAATGATAAGGTCAGATGGATGATTTTTAAGGTAGATTAAATCTCCCTTATATAATAATGGCATTTTGAGGTGAAGGCTGCAGATGAGAATCATCTGAGCTAACATCTGTTGGCAATTTTGAAGAGCCAACATCTGTTTGGAATGGAGATGGAGGTATTTGTGAGAGAGCTGTGAGAACGTGATGACTTTTATCCACAGAGGTTGGACTTTTATCAACAGAGGCTATAGTTGATGAGATGGCAGAGGATGGATCAGCAATGGTTGATCTAACAGTGGCAGAGTTTTCACAGTTGTTAATAACATCTGTTCCTCTGGTGGTGGATGTGGCTTTATAGTGTGGAATCATAATGCCATGTCCATAGTCTTGATGTGGAGACTATCGTGTACCTGCAGGGTCAGTCCTAACAGATACAGCTTCAAATGTGAATTTGTCTAAATCAAAAGTTTGGCAGGATTTGCTGGGATTTTTAATGAAGAAAGTTCATGGAGCTTAACATTCAAGGTCTCTTCCACACACCTAGTCCTTGAATTAAAGACTCTGTAGGCTTTAGCAGTGGTTGAGTATCCAAGAAAATAACCACAGTCTACTTTGGCTGCAAATTTTGAAATTGAATCTTTTAGATTTAAAATGAAGCATGGGCAGTCAAAGATTTTAAAATATGAGATCAGTTTACAGCCTCTGCCCAAAAGGACAAGGGTAAACTAGAATCTGTAAGCATGGTTCTAGCAGCTTCAATTAAAGTTTTGTTTTTCCTTTCAACCACCCCATTTTATTATGGTGTTCTTAGAATGTTGTACTGCCTTACAATTCCTTTTAACACACAATACTCATCCAACTCCTTATTTTTAAACTCTGTGCCATTGTTACTCCTGAAGACTTTTACTGGCAGGTCAAATTACTTTTCAACTTGTTTCACAAATCCTTGCAAGATACCCGCAGTCTCATGCTTGGAGTGTAAAAAGTAAGTCCATGTAAACCTTGAAAAATCATCAACTATGACAAGACAATATTTCCTTTTTACTTAGACTCATGATTTTTACAGGGCCAAAGAAGTCCCTATGTAACAATTGTAAGCACTGACTTATTTTGGACTCACCAATGGGCTTGTATGAACTTTTATGTTGTTTGCCTTTTAAACAGGAAACACAATGTTCATCTCTTGTGAAAATTTTTTGTGGTAGACCTCTTACAAGGCCTTGTTTAGAAAGTGTGATGATAGTTGTCAGGTTTGTGTGTCCAAGTCTTCTGTGCCATAGTTCTATCTCTTTGTTAGAGGCAGTTGAGAATAGACAGGCATCACTCATTGGATTATCTTTCAATATATCAACCACATACACATTGCCACTCCTATGAGCAACAAGTTGTGCTTTGCTCTCATCTATGATTTGATCAATATTTTTAACCACTTCTGGCCCAACAATCTCACAAGTTTTCTTAGTGAAGAATGACCCATAGCCCTTATCACTCATTTGTGAAACACTAAGAACATTAAATTTCAGATTGTCAATAAGATTGACATTTTCAAATTTGAGTTTCCCAGCCTGAACTGTTCCTGACCCAAGCACCTTCCCTTTTGAATTATTATCAAAGGATACATCACCCCCACCATGAGTCATAAAATCTTTGAGAAGGGCTCTACATCCTATCATATGCCTGGAGCCTCCATTATCTACATACCACACACTACCAAGGCAAGTAGAAGCTCCCTTCACAGTGGTAAATAATTAGTTTAGGTGGGTTTACAAAGCCAAAATGGCTTTGGAATGGGTCACAAACACACCAGTCTCAAATTAGGAAGAATGAGCAGAGGTTTGAACAGATCTTTGTAACATCTGTTGAGGCCCATCTCCTACTAGATGATAGTAACCATGAGAATGCCTATTTACTCGTGGTTTTGAGGGCTTTTTGTAACCCTCATAACTAAGAGGTACCTTTTGGTAAATAGGTTGGCCATATCCTCTTGGGTAATGGTTGGCAGGTGGTGCATCTGTTACCTGCACCTCTCTGGGAGTAGAGGTTTTGTGCAGTGCTTTGGTACACAGATGTTTCAATAGACACAAAGGTCTGCTTAGACTTTCCTTTTGCAGTACTAGTCTTTGAACTCTCCAGTTTTTTGATTTAAACTCATTCTTTGTCACATCAAAGTTTCTGAGATAAACTCACTCTTGAGTTTTATGATTTGTTCTTTCACAAATTTTGCATTTAGGAGAATCAATGATCTCACTTATTTTGTTGATGTCATAAGCTTTTAGAAGAAAACAGTTTTTGATAACATGGTTCTTCTTTTCACAAAATCACAAAACAAGTTTTTGATCTTTTCTTTCTTTTCCCCTTTTCAGACCTTTTGTCAGCAGATGTTGTAACATCTGCTAATAAATCTATTATGGGAATGATTCTTGCCTTTGATGCTTTGACACATTCAATGGTTGAAAATTCCATTGACTTGAAATTTTCAAAAATGTCATATTCATCAGACCATGTAGGTTTAAGTTGATATTTCTCAATCTCCTCAAAAGTTGAGGATCCCTCATGTCTTTTTAAAACAATTTTACTTCCATTTTTATTAGTGACTTTGATTTCTTGACCAGCCAAGTTTGTTGGAACAATTTCAATCACACCATAATCATTTTCAGTAACATTTTCAGAAACTTGGTCATTTTTCTTGAATCCTATGCCAAATTTTATGTTACTTATGACCTGGTTTTCTAATAAGATCTCATAACCTTTGTAGGACTCCACCCATTTTTCACAAGTGATTTGGGTTGATTCCAACTCCTTTTTGCAAACCTGATATTTTCTATCATAGTTTGGAGTTGGTCCTTAGTTATGCTGGCTTCATGTTTTAAGCTGTTGATTTCAGATTGTTTTTCAAGCAATTTTGTTTTTAGCTCGTTTGAAAGCTTTTCAAACTATAATTCATCATCTAAAATCTTGTTCCTTAGGTTTTCATTCATCTCTTTTATGTTAGCAAAAGCTATGATGCATTTATCTGAGCATAGATCTTTTATGACCTGAGGAGATACCTTAGTCATCATGGCACAATCACATTCACCTTCACACACACTAGCATCCCATGGATCAGAAAGAGGTTTCAATCTTCATCAACATTTTCTTTTGTAACCACTGTTTCATCCTGAACATTAGACACAACAGATTTAGACTCCACTTCCTCAAATTCAACACCCTCAACTATAGACTCTAATGCCATAAAGCAAAATTCATTTTGTTTCTTTTCAGTTTAAGCAATTAGAGCAAAGTTTTCATCAGTCAGATCCTCAAGCAAGCTACTCCAATCAACAAAGCCCTAGGTAAAGAGATTCTGTTGATTAACCTCTGCCTAAGCAGTGGTTTGAGTAACTTGTTGTGTAGGTTGTCTTTGAACCTGAGGAGCTGGTGCTTGAACATATTGAATTTGAGGAATAGTGGTTTGAACATATTGCATAGGAATAGTGGTAGCAGGGTGTGCAAAATGAGCAGTGTTTTGCATGTGAGGAGCAGGGGTATATTGGGAATAATGGATAGTGTTTTGAGGTCTAGGGCTAGGATGTGTGACAAGTGGTGCAGTTGATTAAGACCTCATTCTCTAGCAAAGTGTCCTAGCCTATTGCATTATAAAAGTTAATATTTGACTTATCCAGCCCAACTTTTGTCCCCCCCCCCCATGCAACCCTGGAAAATTTTTAACAGTTCTCTTGTAATATTTGTTAGCCCTGACACTTAACAGAGCCAACTAGTGCAAAATGTCCATTTCTTCAAAATCTGAAGGATCAAAATGTTAAAGGTCACTCAACTCAAAGCATAAGTTGTTAGAAGTTTGGCTTTCCCCATTAGCAGCAAATGCATAATTAGGTGTGTAAGGATCAGAGTTGAAACTAGAAGTTATATCAATGAAATGGTCATAACTCTGATCCTTACTACTGCTAGTGACTTCTTCTTGGTCAAACAGTGCTTTACTACCGAATGCATAGTCATCAGCCACTTTGCCAGCTTCTTGTAAGCCCTGACACTTAACAGAGCCAACTAGTGCAAAATGTCCATTTCTTCCAAATCTGAAGGATCAAAATGTTAAAGGTCACTCAACTCAAAGCATAAGTTGTTAGAAGTTTGGCTTTCCCCATTAGCAGCAAATGCATAATTAGGTGTGTAAGGATCAGAGTTGAAACTAGAAGTTATATCAATGAAATGGTCATAACTCTGATCCTTACTACTGCTAGTGACTTCTTCTTGGTCAAACAGTGCTTTACTACCGAATGCATAGTCATCAGCCACTTTGCCAGCTTCTTGTAACTTCTTTTTCTGGTTTAGCTCTCTCTCATAAGTGAGGAGCCTACCATGAAGCTGAGTAAGACTCGTTTCTTTGAACACAACTGAATTTCTAGTTACAAAAGCTATAGTATCCCACTTGTCTGGTAATGATCTAAAAAAACAACTATTTAGAGTCGAATTTGCAAGTGTAACATTTACCAGTTTAAGCTCACTAATAAGACAGCTAAATCTTTCGAACTGTTGGGTTAGTGACTCTCCTTTTATATGACAAAACGTTTCATATTGTTGATTCAGAAGCTCTCTGTTGTTTTCTATCACTTCCTCCGTCCCACTGAATTGCTCTTTCAAAGCATCTCATAATTCCTTTAGACTGTTGCAATGCAACAGGCCAGCATAGATGTCGTTTGGTAATGCAGAGGCCACGATGCTAAATGCCTTTGCATCTAGCTTGATTTTTTGGAAATGTAGCTCGGAATAATTTTCAGGATTCTTTGGTACCTAGACTTTAGGGTCCTATGTACTCGGTATCATTGGAACATGAGGTCCAAAGATGACCGATTTCCAGCAACCGGTGTTTTGCTGAGCAAGGACATGACCCATCCATCTTTGCCAGATATTATACTTAGATCTGATAAGGATCAGTGATTTAAACATGTTGCCGATGTTATGAGGATCTTGTGAAGTGTGTGACATTCTGATTGTTTACAAACATTTTCTGTTTAAAAAACTATGTAAATGTAATTAACCTCTGTTTTTCAACAAAACGAACAAAATGAATTAGAAGTGAGAGCTGATCTATTCAAATAAAATTGATTGTTAAATCAAATTCAATTGACCATGCTCTGATACCAATTGTTAGGATCTGAGTTTGAAACTATTTATGAAAGTTCTAAAAATGATAAATGAAAGATGATAAACCAGATGTAAATATAGCTAAATGATGGACTTTAATTCATAACATCCGAGAGGATTTTTTTCATTATCATGCTTTTAGTGATTGTAATCACATGCATATAAATCACAATCTCTCCCTCAGCGTAAGATCATAGATTTATTCATACAAAATGTCAGGAAGAAATGTTAGATTGATAATTGATGAAAGTGATCGAATAGAATAGTACAAGCACTCTTCTATTCATACTACAATCCTAACCATTGAGCATCTTATGATGATGTCAGCATGAAAGCGACATTTAACAAAATTAACAAACTAACAACATCTGCTAAGCTAACCACTGCTATAACTAAACATTACAAAGACTGATAGTAAAACATTGATGAGACGTCCTCTGTTGGCCTTCAGTAGAGCTTTGCCTTGGCAGACCTTTAGCTTTAATCTTCAGTAGAGCTTTGCCATGGCAGACCTTTAGCTTTAGCCTTCAATAGAGCTTTGCTTTAGCAGACCTTTAGCTTTAGACTTCAGCAGAGCTTTATCTTCAACAGATTTTTGCTATGGCAGACCTTTGACATTTAGTCTTCAACAGAGCTTGACTTAGGCAGATGTTATATTATTATTAGGATCAGAGTTTGTAGTATATTTTAGCTTTCAATCGTCTATTCTTTTGTAGGGTTCAATTCCAATATCTTTCTACTTGGATAACCTCCAGGAAGGTTTTCACAAGCTTGCCTTAGCAAACTAAGGTGAAACCTCACCACATTTGAGGCCCAAAGTAGGATTAAAATTCTGCTTTCATTTATACTTTTGTATCTTGATTTTCTTGATTAAAACTTGTTTAAATCTTGTGCCTAATTGTTCTTAAACCTATCTAAGGTTATGACACTTGTTAGGAATAGATTCTTATGAGTTTAAGAGGTGCAAACACCTCTAAACTTTCTGTTTTTGCAAGGGTTTATGCAACCCACAAGTGATGAAACCTTTGGGAGCTTTCCATGAAGTTAATGGCAAGACTTGTGTTTTAGTATAGGTGTGAATACATGGAAGCCTTGGCTATCCTACCTTCATTACACCACCTCACTTGATGTACACCCTTTTGCCATCCGTCAAGCCTCTGACACTTAGTTAACTCTTTCTATGTTGGTGCCGACTCACCCGGGTTAAAGGTTACTTCGCTACTTGGTATAGTAATTATGGTATATGTCCTTTTCATTCATGACCATCCGAATCATCCTTGTGATGATTTGTGTATTGGTGAATCTTACAATGAGGTTAAAGGATGGTTATCCTACTACCTCCATGCATGACTTATATGACAATCTATGATATCCTTGATGGACTTAGCTTAGAATTATTATATAAACTATATCATAAATATATACATAACCGAATCCTTGATGATGATCAACAAGGTTACTTGTCATGGTAATAGGTTATATTATCTAAGTCTTGAACCTCTCATTAATGATTCTAATGGGTATCCTGACCCATGAAATCACATCAACTCATACGGGATATATAGTGTCAAAAAACGAGTGTTTAAGACTAGATAATTACTTTGTGTATACATACTTTTGTCCTTTAATTCCAATCCGAATCCTCTATTAACATTCCGAATACTCACACACCTTCACTCTCCAATTCACATCAACTCGCCAAAACACGGATAATCGGGAAGCTTTGCAAAATTGTGAGTATACATGTCCCTTTTACTTTTCGACACTTTTTGGGTGCAATACTTATTCCTTATTAAAGGGTACACATACAGTTATAAACATGCTTACAAACAAACAATCCGTCATGCATGCTTAATACGTTATGCTAGAATTCATATATGCTAGAATTGTTACATGTGCTATAATCGTTACATGTGCTATGCAACCATTCTAAGTGAGTTTTAGCTCATTTTTCTTCTTATTTTCTTATGTTTTCTTCGTTCTTTCTACTTGGATAACCTCTAGGAAGATTTTAACAAGCTTGCCTTGGCAAACTAAGGTGAAACCTCACCACATTTGAGGTCCAAAGTAGGATTAAAATTCTGCTTTCATTTATACTTTTATATCTTGCTTATCTTGATGAAAACTTGTTTAATCTTGTGCCTACTTGTTCTTAAACCTATCTAAGGTTATGAAACTTGTTAGGAATAGATTCTTATGAGTTTAAGAGGTGCAAACACCTCTAAACTTTCTGCTTTTGCAAGGTTTTATGCAACCCACAAGTGATGAAACCATCCGAGCTTGCCATGAAGTTGATGGCAAGACTTGTGTTTTGATATAGGTGTGAATACTTGGAAGCCTTGGCTATCCTAACTTCATTCCACCACCTCACCTGATGTTTTTACCTTGCTATCTCAAGTAGTTTGCTAGACTTAAAGTAACTTAACCATGTCTAGCCTCCGACACTTAGTTAACTCTTTCCAGGTCGGGAATGACTCACCTGGGTTAAAGCTTACTTGGCTACTTGATATAATAAGAAGTTATACATTTCCTTTTCATTCATGACCATCCAAATCATCCTTATGATGATTTCTGTATTGGTGAATCATACAATGAGGTTAATCCTCTATGCTTGACTTACATGACAATGTATGATACTCTTGCTGGACTTAGCTTAGAATTATTATATAAACTATAATATATATATATATATACACACATAACCAAATCCTTGAGGATAACCGACATGGTTACTTGTCATGGTAATAGGTTATATTATCTAACACTTGACCTTTCGTTACGATTCTAATTGGCACTTAACCCATGAAATCACAACAACCCATACGGGATATATAGTGTCAAAAACGAGTGTTTAAGGCTAGATAATTACTTTCTTGAATACATACTTTAATTCCGAATCTGAATCCTCCATTATTATCCAAATACTCACACACCTACGTTTCCTCATGTAGGATAACTCGGTGTTCCATCCTTCAAACTCTCCAACTCTTCACAGCATTACCAAAGGAAGCTTTGCAAAACCGTGAGTACACTCAAAAGCCTTTTTTACGCTTTACACTTTTGGGTGCAATGTGTTTAACCTATCAAAATACACGCAAACACACTTATACTTTACGCAAACATAAACAATCCATTATACATGCTTAAATACATGATACTTGATTTGTATTCTTGGAACATTCTTATGTGATTTTCTTGTTATTTACTTTGTACGAGCCTCCCCTTAACATGTATAGCGCTATAGGAGTAACGCACCGCCCGTAGTCTTGTAGTCATGTTAAGTCTTTAATTCTTGTGGTAATCAGAGGGTTGACTTGTAAAATTACAAGCCTTAATACATTAATCTAGTTAACTATTTTTGCCATGTGGACGTTTAAACCTTTTTCATACTTATGCTATATTGAACTTGTATACTCGCCAATGCCTTGTGTGTTGAACTATACTTTTAAACAGGTTGCAGGTTGATGATGTTGATATTGACGAAATCTAGTAGGGACGACTTAGAAACGCATCTAGAATTACTAGATTTTATTATTGTATTATTATTGAGTTTTGTTGTACTTTGAGGTTTCCAATTTTTATACTTTAATTTCTTGTGATGTACTTGACAATTTTATTTATGAATGAAATCAGTTTAAATTAAATATTATCACAAGAGTGTTATGAAGTCTCGAGCAATCTCGTTTGTCTCACTCCGATGTTTCCGCTATCGTTGGGGTGTGACAGATTGGTATCAGAGCCATAACTATAGGGAATTAGGTAGAATTGTCATGTTCGACCTAGTCTGTAGTTTAAGTGACAAACTTGACCATTCTTGATTCTTGCTTAACATGTTATTCTCCCTATTTTGCTCCTTATCTATTCATTTCGTCTTAAAATATGCATACCTTTCCTAAGGCAACCACAATACACACTTGAAGACATGAAGACACTCATACTTCACCAACGAGGCGATTTGCATCAAGATAGGCCCTATGGCCTACAATTTTTGTGAAATCCCTCATTCCGCGTATTTGATTTTACACGAAGTTATGCCATCAAGGTAGGAGTGATATCAACATCTTGATGGAAAGCTTCCATTCATACTCTAATGGATCTTACTAATGAGTTGGAATTTGCTCCTCGTATAATAAGAGGCAACCATACTTAGGGTATGAGGTTGTCAAGTTAGGGGTGAAACCCGCATCTTGTCAATTAGTCCCACTCCTTGATTTTTCAATCTCGCCAAAGTTTCAAATTTCCAATCAATTAGGGACATGTAGTAACTGGAAGGGTAAAGTACCGTTAACCGCTCCGCGGTGAGAGTATTTTATCTATTAGGCTAAAGCATGTCTCCCTAATTCGAAAGGACTTACGATTCACTTTGGAATAGTCGAAGTTTCTTAACCCGAAACACTCCAATATTTTATCAAACCTCTCTTTTATGTTATCTCAATTTCTATGTATTTTAGTGCTTGTTACCTCGTTCATTTCAAAACCGATGCACAATTCGTACGTCCCTTGCAATAAAAAACATTAATAATTCTCGTGAATCAATTAAATTTATTCTCCTTTACACATTCATACATGTTTATGCTTATAGAATACTTGTTATGCTTATGCCATCTATATGAACTCATACATGTTATGTGATACTTGCATGCTCAAACATGCAAAAACAAACATGACTTTTATAACTACATTATGATCAAGCTTCATCCTTTCCTCTATTTTCGATCACCTAGATGTCTTCTTCGCAAAACTCAAACGGAAGGAAGAAGTCGAAGTCCAACCCTGACTCAATGTCCAAGAAGGATTGTATGAAGTTTATGGTGAAACAAATGGCTAAGGTTATCCTTGACATCATCAGCAAAATCCAACCTCCACCAAACACCTAATCAGCCCATGCCTCTGTTGATTCCAAGGTGGAAATGCCTAAGTCGATGTTTACATTCAAGCAATTTTGTTCTTGTAACCCCTTACCCTTCACTGGTGAAGAGGGTGCCACTAAAATGCTTCAATGATTTGATGCCATTGAAGTGACATTCCTTCAAAGTGGTTGCCCTGACCAACTGCGTACCATCAACGCAACGGGTGTTTTCCGATCAATAGCCCCTGATTGGTGGACCTCCGAACGTAACGCTAGTGGTAACGAAGTCGCTCATGCCCTCCCTTGGGCCGACCTCAAGAAGTTGATGGAAGATGAGTTTTGCCCCCACACACGAGCGTCTAAAGCTCGGGAATGAGTTTTGGAATCTGAAGCAATTGGGGAATGACAACGCTGGCCTCACAACCCGTTTAAGCAAGTGAGTGCGATTTGCACTAGCCAAGTCGACACAGTTGACAAGGGTAACGCAAAGTACATTCGACGCCTCCCTGTAACGCCTCGTATTTCCGTATTCCTATTCTTAGAAAGTTCGTATTCGCATTCTATTTTTAGAAACCTTACAATCGTACTCCATCTCCGTTATCACAATTCGAGGCGTTAATCATAATGGAATTTATTTATATACTTATACATAAACATGTTACATACTTATGTTATACGCTACAATCTCGAATACGTGTTTATACGCAAAAACCAACACTTGAAATACTTGAAATTATCAATTATACATGCTTTATACTCATATGTTACTTTTACACACTTGGAATACCTAAAAACATGCTTAATTATGAGTTTCTAGCATAAAAAATGGAATTATCAAACTCTAGGGTTCAAACTGCAAATCTATAAAGTTTGGTAAATTCTCAATATGGTGCACGGCCATGCAACTGAGGTGCACAACCATGCACACTTTGATTCGCATGACCATGCAACTAAGACGCACGACCATGCACACTTCAATCCGCAAGACCGTGCAGTTGATCCGCACGGCTGTGCAAAATGACCAGGTCTGGCAGTCGATTTTAAAATACGCAAATTTTGGCTCCATTTCCCTTTTTCCAACTCCCAACCACCACCAACTTCATTAGTTACCTAAACCCTAATTCCTCCATTATAAATGGGAGCCTCCATACACTCCTAAACACACTCCAAACACTCAAATCACTCTCTAATCTTCTTGATTACTCTCTAATTCCAAGACTTGGTAGAAAGTTGCAACCATTCTAAGTGAGTTTTAGCTCACTTTTCTTCTTATTTTCTTATGTTTTCTTCTTTCTTTGTAGTTGATAACCTCTAGGAAGGTTTTCACAAGCTTGCTTTGGCAAACTAAGGTGAAACTTTCATACTTATGCTAGTACTTAAAACTTGTATGCTCGCCAATACTTTTGTATTGAACTGTACTTTAATATGTATTGTAGGGATTCAGTGATGATGATGACGAATGGAACTTGATAGGATGGACTAGAAACGCACAAAACTTTAACTTCATGTTTATAGATTAGTCATGCAATACTTGTTGTATTTTTGTTTTCCAATTCATGTACTTGATCCATTAGTAATGAAATGAAACATTATTTATTAAATATCGTCATATTTAGTGTTATGAAGTCTCGAGCAATCTATTTACGTCCGCCCCGATGATTCCGCCATCAGTTGGGGTGTGACAGATTGGTATCAGAGCCATAACTATAGGGAATTAGGAAAAATTGCCATGATTTGACCTAATCTATAGTCTAAGTACCCATACTTGACCATTCTTGATTTCATGCTTCAAATACTCAAATTCTCCCTATTTGCTTCTATCTCATCTTTTGTCTTAAAATTTCGTATGTCTTTCCTAGAACGATTTACCATACACACATGAGGACATGAACACACTCGCACTATACAAACGAGACGATTTCATCAAAATAGGAGTGAAACCCTCACTTTGGTGAAAGACTCTCAATCTGCATTCTCGATTTCCTTGAAATTATACATCAAGTTAGGAGTGACATCCTCACCTTGATGAAATTTCGCCATGCTTATTCTAGTGTACCCTTACCAACAAGCCGGATTTAAGCCCTTACCTCGTTTGATAAGTATCAACCACACTTAGCAATGACATTGTCAAGTTATGGGTGATACCCGCACCTTGGTAACTAGTCCCACTCCTCGATTTTCGAATCCCGCCAAAGTCAAAGTCTCGAAGTTTCAATTGACTAAGGACATGTAGTGACCGGAAGGGTGAATACCGTTAACCAAAATTTCGGCGAGAGTATTTTACCTATTAGGCCAAAGCATGCTTCCCAAACTCAAAAGAACTTTCGATCACTTTGGTTAGTCAAGGTTCCGTTTCGGAACAATCCAAGTTTTAGTCAAAACCGTCATTATATTATATCAATTTTATGCATAAGTAATTCAAACATCCCTTTCTTTCAAAATTCGAATTATTTTCACAATGATTACTCGCGTATCATACTTATATTTTTCATGTACCTTACACATTATTTATAAATCTCGCATTCCCAAAAATGGAAGTCTTATCATAAAAATAGGAGTGATTCCTTTACCTTGACGATTTGACTCCGCCCATTTCTCAAAGGAATCTTGTCCTTGAGATAGGAGTGATGTCCACACTCAATGGAAGATCAAATCACAACTCAACTACTTTCGCAACAATCACTAGATCAAAACTTATACTCAAACCTTTTATCATTGTTTCAATTTTTCTCATTTATGCATAAATCTCGAACCTTATTATTTTATCCAAATGATTTCTCACCCTACAGTTTATTTACGTAAATCATATACACGAAACTCCTAATGATACTTTAAACGTTTCTTTCACAATTTTGAAAAACTTTATGAAATGCTACCTATCAACTTAGTCGGTCTAACGAACCTCTTGCCCTCGATTTTCATAACTTGTCCAATCTAAAAAACACACTTACTTTATACTATCATTCTAAAGACATTTTGTTTTCAACCAGAAACCAACGAAAACTTTCTCTCACATACGTATAAGTCCACTTTGCTAAAATACTTTTCAAAACCCAAGTTTACCACCAAAATTTTTAAAACACAACTTTCCTTATATCAACATAAAAAAATAAAGCAAGCTCACTATTTTACAACCTTTTCAAAAATCTCTAATATGCAAATCTAAATCTGGACACACGGGCAAGAAAATTTCATAAGATCAGATAACCTACGAAGTATGCAAATACAAAATTTCAAAACAAAAGTAGCATTTAATTTTACAAACCACATCTTACATCAAAAATTAATACTTTTCTCAATATTCACTCGACATTCACAATTCTGGTCCTTCATTCTTGACAAACCTGACTTATTTTATTTTAACCAACTCAATGTTTTGACCAAGTAACCATACACATGCATATCGCCTTACATATTTCCATTTATGCCGTCAATATTACATGACAATCTTACACATATCACCATTACACTTCGTATTTTACACACTCGCAACTTCATTGTAACTTATATATGCAAATCCCATTTTATTCCACCTATACGCTCGATACTACATGCTAATGTTAAACGTATTTTTCTTCAATCATACTCAAAATTTATACATTCGCACTACTTGGTAGTCATACTTGAATCTATAAGTAGGCATAACCTGAGTGGTTTCACCTACGTTTGACACACTCATACATACATACAATAATGCTTACATACTTAATTTTTATACGCTATCTTGCACACACATTTTGCTTGTATTACTAAAATGTAATATGACACGTACACTACTAGTAGAAACTATGCGGATCACGCACAAACCAAAATAATCGCGGGTGCACATGGGATATATTGGTAGGCGCATGAAAACCATAGTGGGTTCTACTATGTATCGCAACACGGAACGCAACACGACTCCAAATAGCGAAACAGACGTAACATGGTGTGAACATGGTGGATACGCCATTGGTACTTCCTATATATAAGTGTCCCTACCATGTTACCAAATTTTTTTGTAAAACGTGCCATGAGAAATTCGGTGATTTCCCCGGACCTTGTTAAATACATTTGATTTATAGCAAACTTTGGTGACCCAACTTCGAAATGCTTGGTACTCGATTATCCATGACAAAGCTTCATTCTCAAAATCGTAAGCTATAACCGCTACAACTATCACTAGCATCTCTCCACTTTTGTGTTCGTATTTCATTCAACATCCACACCATTCTTACCCCTCGCTTACACTCACCGAATCGTTCATACGTTCTCATACCATGAATATTCCCAAATTCTCCCCTTAACATTTCATCCAAACTTTATTTTCAGTAAATCGGCCTAAACGATTTATCCATTTTTACAAACATCCTCTCCAGTTTGAGTCAGTAAAAATACTTTTAAAATATCTTTTGTTCTTTATTACACGCAAACTTCAACTAGACGGCCTACTACCGCTAAAACTTTTTGAAACCATAACTACCTGTCATCCTAGCTTCTCAGCTATAAACATTTTTTTCTACGTGTGATTTTACTAATACACATTTGAACCAATGAAAATATTTCCTACAACCTACGGTGTGGGCCACACACTTTGTCGAACTACATCCTTACTTACACAAAACTTTTTAGGTCACATCCTTTTATAATGTTTCTCCCAGTTGAGTTGTTAAAACTCGCTTTGCATTACACACACATACACATCTTACTTATTCTTGCACTCACTTACGTTTGAATCCTTAAAACGCCTTAGTCAAATAAATTAGTTTTACAAAACTAGCTTTTGATCTCACGCAATTTCCCTAAATTTCAACTCTCTTATACATAAACCCCACGTAGACTTTAAACTTCAAATTTTGATTTTAGCTAAACGTTTTAATCAAAAAAAATTTTTCCAAAAGTCTTCCTCTTGAATAAATTCCATGACGAAATTTCCCAAAGTAGGGGAGACTCTAACGCCTCGTATTTCTGTATTCCTATTCTTAGAAAAGTTCGTATTCACATTCTATTTTTAGAAACCTTACAATCTTACTCCATCTCTGTTATCACAATTTGAGGCTTTAATCATAATGGAATTTATTTTTATACTTATACATATACATGTTACATACTTGTGTTATACGCTACAATCTCGAATACGTGTTTATACACAAAAACCGACACTTGATATACTTGAAATTATCAATTATACGTGCTTTATACTCATACGTTACTTTGATACACTTGGAATACCTAAAAACATGCTTAATTATGAGTTTCTAGCATAAAAAATGGAATTATCAAACACTAGGGGTCAAACTGCAAATCTAGAAAGTTTGGTAAATTTTGAATATGGTGCATGGCCATGTAACTGAGGGGCACGGTCATGCACACTGCAATCCGCACGATCGTGCACTTGATCCGCACGGTCGTGCAAAATGACCAGGTCTGGCAGAATCTTTTAAAATATGCAAATTTTGGCTGCATTTCCCCTTTTCAACTCCCAACCACCACCAACTTCATTAGTTGCCTAAACCCTAATATTCCCATTATAAATGGGAGCCTCCATACACTCCTAAACACACTCCAAACACTCAAATCACTCTCAAATTTTTTTGGTTACTCTCTAATTTCCATGACTTGGTAGAAAGTTGCAACCATTCTAAGTGAGTTTTAGCTCACTTTTCTTCTTACCTTCTTATGTTTTCTTCATTCTTTCTAGTTGGATAACCTCTAGGAAGGTTTTCACAAGCTTTCTTTGGCAAACTAAGGTGAAACCTCATCACATTTGAGGTCCAAAGTAGGATTAAGCATCTGCTTTCATTTATACTTTTGTATCTTGCTTTTCTTGATTAAAACTTGTGCCTACTTGTTCTAAAACCTTTCTAAGGTTATGAGACTTGTTAGGTGTAACATTTGTATAAATCGGGTTTCCAAAACCCGCTTCGTTTTGTAATCAAATATCAAGTTACGAAATTTCATTAAGTATTTATGAATATTTTGAGTTTAAATGTTTCATAATTAATATATAAACCAAACTATAAAAATTATTTTGATAAAAAGTTAAAATAAAATAAATAAAAAATGTTTGGAGCTGACCGGACTCGAACCCGGGTCAACTGCCTCTAATGACTTATCCTTCCGTCTCCAAACCACTCCGCCACCAGTTGTTTTCTGTTAATATTATGAAAACAATTGAACTTTATACGCAAACTCGGATGAACGGTTATTGGTATTTGAATAACGGAAATCGGTAAGCCAAATCGCCAAATCAGTTTTTCGTTCGTTTAGTTAACTCATAACCGACGCATATCGGTTTCTAATTAAGGTTAGATTGAATAAACTTCAAGTGTTGAGTTTTGAAACCGAAAGACATTCAAGTCTCAAATAATTCCGTCTCCAATCATTTATACGATTCAGAACTGTCCCAAATACACTCCAAATCCTTTTCGTCGCGTTTTCAAGTCTTTTGAGCTCAAGAAAATTGTCGCCGGAATTCTCTGCAACTCTCGCCGGAAAACCGTGTCCAACTCAAACCAGTAAGATTCTACTCTCTTGCTGTTTCAATCTATTGTAGGGACACTACTAACATTATTCCGTCACTCAAAGTCAGTCACAGAAGACTCTGCTGGATTTCTGGTTTCGCCGGAGAAATTCTGGAAATTGCCGGAACCACGCTAGTTGACGGTAAACACATTCAATCGTGCTAATAACCCATGTACTCTGATTCAATTTCAATTTTAACTCTTAAATTCTGTTGATTAGCTCTCTCAGCCGAAGTTTCAAAAAACAGAGTTTCTGTTCTCGCCGGACTTCCTGAAGAAGACGACCTGTCTGGTATTCTTTCCCCCCAAATTGTTCGGTTTGTTCATTCAAGCTAGTAATCATGTTATTTAAGAAGTAGAACCCTGAACCAGTGATCTGTGTAAAACCGGTAATATTAGTGAAGAAGACGAGCATAACAACGGGTTAAGAACAAATAAAATTCGGATAGTTAACGGGTTAGACACACAGTCCAGCGGTGGACTGTGTGCAAAGTTTATATACGAGTCCCGAGTTCGATCCTTGCTACACACACACGCTGCGTAATAACATTCCTTTTTATTCATAAAACTAACCGGGTTAGATTGAGTAGTTGTTAAGTATAATATAATTCAAGGATATAACCGGGTTAGACACACAGTCCAGCGGTGGACTGTGTGCAACACAAACTGCACGTCACGCGATCGAGTCTCGACACCAACACCGGTTCAATGAGGATAAAACGTTTTTGTAAAATAAAGGAATTTTGGTAAATTCGAATAAGTGTATTAATATAATTAAAACTAGTTTTCTAGCAGGTTAGTCACGTAGCTCAGTTGGTAGAGCTACGTGCGCGTGAACGGAAGGTCACAGGCTCGAATCCCGCTCGGCGCAAGAATAACCGCTGACCGAAACCGGTCAACGGTCAACGGTCAACGGTCAAACAGTAAAAAAATATTATTTTTTTTAAATAATTATTTGTTTTATTTAAATTAAAAAATAAATTAAAAATACTTAAAAATAACATTTTTAAGGAAAGAAAATAGCCATAAAATCACAAAAATATATCTAAAAATCCCATTAAAAATCTTTAATAAAATCCATCCATTTAATATATTTTTCCTATTATTATCTAGGTCAGTGATTCCTTGTTATCTCGTTTCGTCCAAATCGTGCGCATCTCACCAATTCAAATCCAACGCACCCAATGTGAGTGAACCCTTCAAATTCCCCGTTTTAATCATATTTTTGGGGTGTATCATGTGTCATATACATTTGCTTATTATAACTAAGTTATTGTGCATATATCATATCATGACATGTGTGTTAGTTGTTGCTGTTCAGTAGTTAGAATTGTTTGCAAGTTATTATTTCAGTACATGCAATTGCTGAGGCCGTAGCTCCCCATCCCTCGAGGTTGAGTTTGATCCCCTTTTTATTAAGTGGTTGATCAGGGCGTGCCCGCACGATCGGCTCCGTTTGATTGAGCCTTGATCGGTTATTTACATTTCAAGTTCATGCAATACGCTCGGCTCCGTTTGATTGAGCCTTGAGTGCACAGTTCAATTTACATTTCAAGTTCATGCAATACGCTCGGCTCCGTTTGATTGAGCCTTGAGCACACAGTTCAATTTACATTTTCAGTTCATGCAATACGATCGGCTCCGTTTGATTGAGCCTTGATCTCACAGTTCATTTATGTTAATTATCATATGATGTTGGTATGTTCATGTATGTTATCGATTGTTAATGTATGATATAATTGTAACTGATGTTACCATTGCTTGATTTCATACATATGCTCTTTTATGATTATGCACAATATTTTATTGATAAACTAACCAGAAAAATCATTATTAAATGTTTATCTATAAGGTTCACTCGCCAACTTATGTTGACCCAAAAACCTCCCATTTTACACATGATACAGGTGAACCAGCAGCAGCTAGGAACCCGTAGGACCTGGATTAGAAGAAATAAAAAGATTTAGTATTTGGATTATTATGTTTGGTTATTTTCCTTTGTAATGAATGAACATGTTTGAATGTTTGAGAAATGTAACTTTGACTTCATTTAATTATGAAACATAATAGTAAATGTCATGTGCTTTGGTGATAACCCAATTATGCCCCGACTCTTATTTCCGCTGCGGGTCGGGGTGTGACAGATTGGTATCAGAGCCATGACTATAGGGATATAGGATAGGTTATTAGACCCTTAGAGCCTATACTATAGTCGATTAGAAACCTATAGGAATTTTGTGTGTTATATGCCAAATTTCATGATGTTTATATGTTTATGTTAAAATGTTACATTTGATATTGTTCAAGCATGTTCATAAGTATGTATTATCAAATAATGCTTATCATGAAATCGTATGATCATAACATATCACATCCATGCAAGCACACACCACATCATGATTGATTTTACAACGATTTTCGTGTTTTCAAATCTCATCAAAGTGAGTTCTCATGACGGGCATGTAGTAACTGGAAGGGTACTAGTACCGGTAGTCGGAACGTCCTGTCTAGGCTGGCATTCGTATAAATCCAAAATAAAGGACCAGTTTGCCTACCTGGGGACCAACGATGAGAGTACGAAATACCTATTAGGCCAAAGCATGCTATACCAAACGTCGTGAGAGCTAATCCCACTTTGAGTTGTCATTGTGTCTACACCTGGACACGTTCCGACCAAACATCTCATGAAACATATTTTGTGGTTAGCATTCGGGGGATGCGAGTGTTAAATTGCCAATACTAATGTGAATCCTACCAAACCAATAGCCATGGGGGCCCACATGACTATATAGGTGAAGGTATGGGGGACATTTGAGGCCCAACATGAGCGAACCCAAGACATCCTTCGGATGTAGTTGCATTATTGATATTTATGTTATTTTCATTTTTTTTTAAGACACATGACACCTAAAAGATACCATAAACTCACAATCTTCTCATTTTATGATCCTGTAGATGTCGTATAGATCGCATCGAAGGAGTAGGAAATCGGAAAAGTCTCAGGAACGATTGGCCACTCATATCGCCAACCAAATGGCCACGATATTACCTGACATCGTAGTACAAGTACAACAAGCTCTTGCTGCAAATCCTACTAACCCTCCTCAACAACAGGACCAGATCATCAACGACCCTCCTACCGGCAAATGCACCTACAAACATTTTAAGTCTTGCGATCCCCCAAAATTCGAAGGGACTGAGGGAGTCACTGCTCTCCAACGTTGGTTCGAGGAGATGGAAAACGTTTTCTTAAACTGCGATTGTCCTGAGGATCGCAAAGTTCGTTATGCCACCGGGAGACTACTTGGGGTAGCTCTCACTTGGTGGAATACCGAGAAGGGAAAGAGGGGAATGGAAGATGCGATGGCCTTAACTTGGGAGGAGTTAAGGGAGATCATGACTAGGCGATTCTGTCCTAGGAGTGAGATTAAGAAATTGGAAGATGAATTTCATGCCCTGAAACAAAAAGATGGTGATCACTCTACTTACAACAAACGGTTCTTGGAGTTGAACCAGATGGTACCAAACTTATTCACTCCAACCTACCGTCTGATCGAACATTACATTCGAGGACTTCCCTCGAAAATCCAAGATTCGGTCCTCAGTGTTTCACCGGTAACACTCGAAGCTGCCATGGTGTTGGCAACAGAACTAACCGAAAACCGAATTCGTAATGGGAAGTTCAAGGAAGAAAAGAAGAAAGCTCCTGCTGAGGGACAAACCTCAAACCACCACACTCCTTCCTCTAAATTTGGTAACAAGAGGAAGCGTAACAACAGGAACTTTGCAGTTACCCACACCAACACCCCTGTTCCTGCTGCACCCATCACTCAAGCCACTCCTCCACCCGCGCCATACAAAAGACCATACACAGGACCACTACCAAAATGTAACCGTTGTCAGTATCACCATTTCCCTGACTATCCTTGCCAGTACTGTACCAGCTGCGGTCGCGCTGGACACCTTGTACAACAATGCCGCGCACCTCAACGAACAAATCGCCACCAACCTATAACCCAAACCCACCAACAATTTATGGGTCAAGTCCAACAACAACAACCATTTCCACCCACTCAACATTTAGCCCAAACATACTATCAACCCAGCTACCCTATGGGCCAACCTATGCGGGCATGTTTCAATTGTGGAGATCCAAGTCATTTCAGGAACTCATGTCCAAGGCTGGTCAATATTATTCATGCTCAGGCCCAAGCCAACCCTGTGAACCAAGCAAACCAAGCTCCTCCACCTGCTAGAGGAAGGGCTTTCAATATTAACGCAAACCAGGCCAGAGCTGACGGCAATGTGGTCAACGGTACGTTTCTTATAAATGGTAGATATGCCTCTATGTTATTTGATACTGGTGCGGATAGAAGTTTCGTGTCATTAGAGTTTGAACCTATCTTAAGCAAAAATCGAGATAAGCTCGCGGAATCCATAACAGTGGAAGTTGCAGATGGAAAACCAGTTTCGTTAGATTCTATTTTACGCAACTGTACGCTCACCCTAAACAATCACGATTTCTCAGTCGATCTTATTCCTATGAAGCTGGGAAGTTTCGACATCATAGTCGGAATGGATTGGCTTAGTCAGCATAATGCGGAAGTTGTATGTCGTGAGAAATTTATTCGTATTCCTCTTTCAAACGGTCAGACTCTTCGAATTATTGGAGAAACCTCGGCGAAAGGACTCAACTTAATGTCTTGCCTTCAAGCACAGAAATACCTTCGTAAGAATTATGTCGCGTTTTTAGCCCATATCATCAAGAAGGGGACCGCAGAAAAGAAACTTGAAGATATTCCTGTTGTAAAAGATTTTCCACAAGTTTTTCCTGACGACATTTCAGGACTTCCTCCAATCAGAGATGTCGAGTTTCGTATCGATCTTATACCTGGTGCTACACCAGTGGCAAAATCTCCATATAGGTTAGCCCCCTCTGAAATGCAAGAGCTAGCCAGTCAATTGCAAGAGTTGACAGACAAGGGATTTATACGTCCCAGCTCATCGCCTTGGGGTGCACCGGTACTTTTCGTAAAGAAGAAGGATGGATCTTTTCGCATGTGCATCGATTACAGAGAGCTCAACAAGTTAACTATCAAAAATCGATATCCTTTACCTCGTATAGATGATCTTCTTGACCAGCTACAAGGTGCTAGTTGCTTTTCGAAAATCGACCTTCGATCGGGCTATCATCAGCTTAGGGTGCATGAAGAAGACGTCCCAAAAACTGCTTTTCGAACTCGATATGGTCACTATGAATTCATGGTTATGCCGTTTGGATTAACCAACGCACCAGCTGTTTTCATGGACCTAATGAATAGAATCTGCAAACCTTACCTTGACCGATTTGTTATTGTGTTCATTGACGATATTCTTATCTATTCAAAATCTAAAGCTGATCATGAGCGTCATCTGCGGCTTGTTCTTGCACTTCTAGAAAAGGAAAAGCTTTATGCCAAGTTCTCTAAATGTGAATTCTGGTTAAAAGAAGTGCAATTTCTTGGGCATGTAGTCAATGACAAAGGAATACATGTGGACCCATCAAAGATCAAAGCAGTTCAGGAATGGCAAGCTCCACGTACGCCAACTGAAGTAAGGTCTTTTCTTGGACTTGCTGGTTACTATCGTCGATTCATTTCAAACTTCTCTCGCATTGCGGTGCCACTCACGGCTTTAACCCATAAAGGGAAACCATTTGTATGGGGGCCCAAGCAAGAAGAAGCCTTTCAAACCCTCAAGCAAAGACTTTGTGATGCACCAATTCTCGCACTTCCTGAAGGTTGTGATGATTTTGTAGTCTATTGCGACGCGTCAGGACAAGGGTTAGGTTGCGTTCTCATGCAAAGAGGAAAAGTCATAGCTTATGCCTCAAGGCAACTCAAGACACACGAAAAGAACTACACCACTCATGACCTTGAACTTGGAGCCGTTGTATTCGCTCTTAAGATATGGAGACATTATCTTTATGGCACAAAGTGTGAAATATACACTGACCATAAGAGTCTTCAACACATCTTCAATCAGAAAGAGTTAAATATGAGGCAACGGAGATGGGTCGAACTTCTAAATGATTACGACTGTGAAATCAAATACCACCCTGGTAAAGCGAATGTGGTGGCTGATGCACTTAGTCGAAAGGGGTATGCGAACTCCATTCGTATTCTATGTTCGCAAATTATAATCAATATTAAGGATCAAATTCGAGAAGCTCAACACGTTTCAATAACAGAGGAAGATGTACAAAAGGAAATGTCCTGTGGGGCCGAGCTAAAGCTGGAAACTAAATCTGATGGTATTTTGTATTACCTAGATCGTATATGGATTCCCAACCATATCAATCTTCGTGAAACACTCATGCATGAAGCCCATAAGTCGCGATATTCTATACACCCAGGAGCCGATAAGATGTATCAAGACCTACGGTACACCTATTGGTGGCCTGGAATGAAGAAAGATATTGCCGTTTTTGTCTCAAAGTGTCTCACTTGCTCTAAAGTAAAGGCTGAACACCAAAGACCCTCAGGACTTCTGGTCCAACCAGAAATACCTGTCTGGAAGTGGGAAAATATAACCATGGATTTCATTACCGGGTTACCTCGCACTTCTAGTGGGTATGACACTATATGGGTGATTATAGACCGACTCACAAAATCAGCTCACTTTATTCCTATTCGAGAAGATTTTAAGAACGAAAAGCTTGCTCGTATTTATATCAGCGAAATCGTCAGCCGTCATGGAGTTCCATTAAGTATTATTTCTGATCGTGATGGTCGTTTCACCTCACGGACGTGGCAGGCAGTACAATCCGCAATGGGCACTCGACTAGATCTCAGTACCGCCTATCATCCCCAAACTGATGGACAGTCTGAGCGCACCATTCAAACCCTTGAGGATATGCTTAGAGCATGTGTCATAGACTTCAAGGGAAATTGGGACGCTCACCTACCGTTAGTCGAATTTTCGTACAACAACAGTTATCATTCTAGTATCGGCATGGCACCTTTTGAAGCTTTATATGGTCGAAAGTGTCGATCTCCTGTTTGTTGGCACGAAATTGGGGAAGCTCAAATTACTGGTCCGGAATTGATCCAAGAAACAACAGATAAGATTCATCAAATCAGAAACAATCTTCTAGCGGCTCAAAGTCGTCAAAAGAGTTACGCAGATAAACGACGGAAGCCCTTGGAGTTTAGCGTTGGTGATCATGTGCTTTTAAAAGTGTCACCGTGGAAGGGAGTAGTTCGTTTTGGGCAAAAGGGAAAGCTAGCACCACGTTACGTAGGACCTTTTAAGATACTCGAAAGAGTAGGTCCTGTAGCTTACAAGCTTGACCTACCGGAAGAACTCGACAGAATTCATCCCACATTCCACGTGTCGAACTTGAAGAAGTGCCTCGCTGATGAGAATCTTCATATTCCACTGGAGGATATTCAGATTGATGAATCCATGCATTTTATCGAACGGCCAGTAGAGATTATGGACTATGGAGAAAAGCGTCTACGTCGAAGTCGCATTCCTATTGTTAGGGTACGCTGGGAGTCGAAACGGGGACCTGAGTTTACTTGGGAACGTGAAGACTCAATGCGTGAAAAATACCCTCATCTTTTCCCTACTACTTCAACTGTTTGAATTTCGGGACGAAATTCCTAAAAGTAGGGGATACTGTAACATTTGTATAAATCGGGTTTCCAAAACCCGCTTCGTTTTGTAATCAAATATCAAGTTACGAAATTTCATTAAGTATTTATGAATATTTTGAGTTTAAATGTTTCATAATTAATATATAAACCAAACTATAAAAATTATATTTGATAAAAAGTTAAAATAAAATAAATAAAAAATGTTTGGAGCTGACCGGACTCGAACCCGGGTCAACTGCCTCTAATGACTTATCCTTCCGTCTCCAAACCACTCCGCCACCAGTTGTTTTCTGTTAATATTATGAAAACAATTGAACTTTATACGCAAACTCGGATGAACGGTTATTGGTATTTGAATAACGGAAATCGGTAAGCCAAATCGCCAAATCAGTTTTTCGTTCGTTTAGTTAACTCATAACCGACGCATATCGGTTTCTAATTAAGGTTAGATTGAATAAACTTCAAGTGTTGAGTTTTGAAACCGAAAGACATTCAAGTCTCAAATAATTCCGTCTCCAATCATTTATACGATTCAGAACTGTCCCAAATACACTCCAAATCCTTTTCGTCGCGTTTTCAAGTCTTTTGAGCTCAAGAAAATTGTCGCCGGAATTCTCTGCAACTCTCGCCGGAAAACCGTGTCCAACTCAAACCAGTAAGATTCTACTCTCTTGCTGTTTCAATCTATTGTAGGGACACTACTAACATTATTCCGTCACTCAAAGTCAGTCACAGAAGACTCTGCTGGATTTCTGGTTTCGCCGGAGAAATTCTGGAAATTGCCGGAACCACGCTAGTTGACGGTAAACACATTCAATCGTGCTAATAACCCATGTACTCTGATTCAATTTCAATTTTAACTCTTAAATTCTGTTGATTAGCTCTCTCAGCCGAAGTTTCAAAAAACAGAGTTTCTGTTCTCGCCGGACTTCCTGAAGAAGACGACCTGTCTGGTATTCTTTCCCCCCAAATTGTTCGGTTTGTTCATTCAAGCTAGTAATCATGTTATTTAAGAAGTAGAACCCTGAACCAGTGATCTGTGTAAAACCGGTAATATTAGTGAAGAAGACGAGCATAACAACGGGTTAAGAACAAATAAAATTCGGATAGTTAACGGGTTAGACACACAGTCCAGCGGTGGACTGTGTGCAAAGTTTATATACGAGTCCCGAGTTCGATCCTTGCTACACACACACGCTGCGTAATAACATTCCTTTTTATTCATAAAACTAACCGGGTTAGATTGAGTAGTTGTTAAGTATAATATAATTCAAGGATATAACCGGGTTAGACACACAGTCCAGCGGTGGACTGTGTGCAACACAAACTGCACGTCACGCGATCGAGTCTCGACACCAACACCGGTTCAATGAGGATAAAACGTTTTTGTAAAATAAAGGAATTTTGGTAAATTCGAATAAGTGTATTAATATAATTAAAACTAGTTTTCTAGCAGGTTAGTCACGTAGCTCAGTTGGTAGAGCTACGTGCGCGTGAACGGAAGGTCACAGGCTCGAATCCCGCTCGGCGCAAGAATAACCGCTGACCGAACCGGTCAACGGTCAACGGTCAACGGTCAAACAGTAAAAAAATATTATTTTTTTTAAATAATTATTTGTTTTATTTAAATTAAAAAATAAATTAAAAATACTTAAAAATAACATTTTTAAGGAAAGAAAATAGCCATAAAATCACAAAAATATATCTAAAAATCCCATTAAAAATCTTTAATAAAATCCATCCATTTAATATATTTTTCCTATTATTATCTAGGTCAGTGATTCCTTGTTATCTCGTTTCGTCCAAATCGTGCGCATCTCACCAATTCAAATCCAACGCACCCAATGTGAGTGAACCCTTCAAATTCCCCGTTTTAATCATATTTTTGGGGTGTATCATGTGTCATATACATTTGCTTATTATAACTAAGTTATTGTGCATATATCATATCATGACATGTGTGTTAGTTGTTGCTGTTCAGTAGTTAGAATTGTTTGCAAGTTATTATTTCAGTACATGCAATTGCTGAGGCTGTAGCTCCCCATCCCTCGAGGTTGAGTTTGATCCCCTTTTTATTAAGTGGTTGATCAGGGCGTGCCCGCACGATCGGCTCCGTTTGATTGAGCCTTGATCGGTTATTTACATTTCAAGTTCATGCAATACGCTCGGCTCCGTTTGATTGAGCCTTGAGTGCACAGTTCAATTTACATTTCAAGTTCATGCAATACGCTCGGCTCCGTTTGATTGAGCCTTGAGCACACAGTTCAATTTACATTTTCAGTTCATGCAATACGATCGGCTCCGTTTGATTGAGCCTTGATCTCACAGTTCATTTATGTTAATTATCATATGATGTTGGTATGTTCATGTATGTTATCGATTGTTAATGTATGATATAATTGTAACTGATGTTACCATTGCTTGATTTCATACATATGCTCTTTTATGATTATGCACAATATTTTATTGATAAACTAACCAGAAAAATCATTATTAAATGTTTATCTATAAGGTTCACTCGCCAACTTATGTTGACCCAAAAACCTCCCATTTTACACATGATACAGGTGAACCAGCAGCAGCTAGGAACCCGTAGGACCTGGATTAGAAGAAATAAAAAGATTTAGTATTTGGATTATTATGTTTGGTTATTTTCCTTTGTAATGAATGAACATGTTTGAATGTTTGAGAAATGTAACTTTGACTTCATTTAATTATGAAACATAATAGTAAATGTCATGTGCTTTGGTGATAACCCAATTATGCCCCGACTCTTATTTCCGCTGCGGGTCGGGGTGTGACATTAGGAATAGATTCTTATGAGTTTAAGAGGTACAAACACCTCTAAATGTTCTGTTTTTGCAAGGGAATAACTCTTTCTATGTCACACCCCAACCGATGGCGGAAACATTGGAGTGAGATGATAACGAGATTGCTCATTGCTCACAATGCTAATAATGACAATATTTAATTTAAAATCGAATTTTATTTCAAGAATAATTGTCAAAATACAACATTGAAACAAATACAACAATTAGACTTAACAAGTTTAAATAACACACAACAACAAAATTGATACAATAACATTAACCTAAAGGTCTAAATGTGTGTTTCAAACTCCTTGCTATTTTATTTCATATCATCCTCTTCATCAACCTGCAACATGTTCTAAAATAATAATTCAATGCAAAAGAAAAGGCGAGTACACAAGTTTAAGCATAGCATACGTATACGAATAAAGTTTAAACAAATCCTCATGGCAACTATGATTCTACAAGAGCATATACAAGGCATGCAATACTACTAGTCAAACCCTTAACACAAACACGATGTTTTAATGTGGCCTCAAGATTTCACGATGGAGGGGGATGCGTTACTTCCTAAAGCGCTTATACATGTCAAACGAAGGCTTAAAACAAGTTAATGACTAAAGTATCACATAAAGAATGTCCAAGATATAAGCATCAAGTAATCGTATCAAGTATTCATGTGTATAGGATTGTTTGTGCATTTCATAAAGTTTAAGTGTTGTGGTTTGGTATAAGTAAACATGTTATACCCAAAAGTGTTGTAAATGAAAAGTGGGTCGAGTATACTCACGGTTTTGCTAAGTCTTCAAACTTGACAAGTCCGTGAAGTTGGTTGATTGATGGGATGAGCGCCGAGTTATCCTACAAGAGGAAAACGAGGACGTACGAGTAACTAGTTTGACAGAGGATTTGGATTATTCGAGCATGATTAAAATAAAGTGTGATAAAGTATTATGATACAAAAGTATTCACTAAGATGTAGCACTTGTTCTTGACACTATAGTAACCCATAAGGGTTGAATGTGATTTCATAGGTTCGGGACCTATTAGAATCGTGACAAGGAACTACATACTTTAGTGCTAAGCTAATAAGTTGATAGGTGATTATATAGTCATTATCAAGGTTTCGGTTTTTAGGATTATAATATAGTCCATAGACATTATATGTAAATAATAATAAACCATACTAACAAGGATTTCATGGAAGTCATGGAGGAGGTAGGAGGTAGAACCATCCATTTAGGAACCTCAAATAACGTTCACCACTACACAAGTCACCATAGGTAACAGGGAGGGTACTAGAACAATAATATGAACAATAATGTAAATGACAAGAATGTAAACTGTCTCTTAGGTCTAGAAAAATCATCAAGTGATGTGTGGTCTCAAGTTAGGATAGCCCAAGCTAACCATGGTGGACACACATGAACAAGTTTATGAACTTGCATCACTTGTGAGCTTGAAGCTCTATGAAAACATAATATTTGTGAGGATAAATCCTCTATTTTGAATGTCTCAACCTTGTTTTTAAGCCTAACCAACCATAAATGTGGTTGTAAACATTAGGACATAGGTTTGAGATGAGTTAAACTCAAGTTGGGTGAAGATATATAAGTTTTGAAAAGTTTTTTTTGAAAACAAACAGAAACTTTTTGGACATTTAAGTGCATCTCCAGATCTGAGTTCTCCATGGATAACTCTAGGTTCAAACTTAAAGTTTGTCCAAGTGTTTAGGAAGAAGAATGAGATGATTTCGTTGAGAAATGAGCAAGATATGCTCACTTTTGTAAGATGGGTACAATCTGCTCGAACTTGGAATTAGGCAGCTGGTTTGAAGGGTTTTGAGAGAGATTTGAGGGAGATTAAAGTGTAAAAGTGCTTGGATTGGATGTGGGTTTTATAGGGATAAGTTTAGGTTAGTTTTTAGGTGAGTTTATTTTGAGTAATTAATTAAGAAAAGAAGGTCTAAAACACAAAATCCCGCCCCCAAGGGGCTGCTGCCGCCAACTACTCGCAACCAGCATTCAATCCGGAAACACAACTTAAAAGGCTTGTGTTTCCGGAATCTATCAAATGCGGTGCGCCTGGAGGATTGGTTGAGTTGTGGTTTGTTGAACCGGAGGTCCCGGGTTCGATTCCCGCGGATCCGGTTTTGCTGAAATGTTATTATATATATTTTTTATTAACTAAAACTCTTAAATTAGTTTCAAGAATGGCAGATTTAGCCCTTGAAGTTAAAGAATCCAAGAATTGCAATTTAGACCTTAGACTTTTATTTAAAAATATTATATATATATATATATATATTATATATTAACATTTGAATTCTAAATGTTAATATATTTATAAAAAAATTAGCATTTTAATTTTGTAAAAGAATTAAATAAAATTTTATTAACTAATTTAATTAATTAATTTATTCAGTTAATTTTATTAATTAATTTAATTAAATAATTAATAAATGAATAGGTAATTATATTTTCGTAACGAATTTAGTTTGACGATTACGAGTTTCACGGATCACAAGCGTTTTCAATCACGTACAATCATTATAACGAATGAATATTAAGAATCTTGATTTCATTATGATCATAGTCTCGGTTTTACAACGATGCTGTTAAAGATTATTACAAGAATTACAAGCTTCCAAAAAAAGGAATATAGAATTACAATAACGGTTTCTAAATAAAGGAAGTACGGGAAAGCAATGCGTTACAGTCTCCACTCGTTTAGAAAATTTCGTCCCAAAATTTAGGAAGAATCAACGAATAAATTCGGATACTTGGCCTTCATATCATTCTCGAGTTCCCAAGTAAATTCAGCGCCACGTTTTCCTTCCCATCGAACCTTGACGATAGGGATTCGACTGCGCCTTAGTTGCTTGATTCCTCGGTCCATGATTTCGACCAGTTTTTTCACAAAGTGCAAGGTCTCGTTGATTTGAAAATCTTCGAGAGAGACTTGAAGTTTCTTCGGCTAGACATTTCTTCAAGTTTGAAACGTGAAATACCGGATGAACATTGCTGAGCGCTTGAGGTAGATCCACTATATACGCTACCTTGCCAATCCTTTCGAGAATCTTGAAAGGACCCACATAGCAAGGAGCGAGTTTGCCTTTCTTACCAAAACGAACAACGCCCTTCCAAGGGGATACCTTAAGAAGCACAAGATCACCTACGCTGAATTCTAAAGGCTTGCGTCTTTTATCAGCATAACTCTTTTGTCGGCTTCAAGCTTTAAGGAGATTATCACGTATTTGTAGAATCTTGTCCGTCGTCTCTTGTATCAGTTCGGGACCGGTGAGTTGTACGTCTCTGATCTCTTGCCAAAAAATAGGCAAACGACACTTACGACCATACAATGCTTCAATTAAGCCATTTGAATTCTTGCGTGATAGTTGTTGTTGTACGAGAATTCTACCAAGGGTAAGTGCGAATCCCCGTTGCCGCCAAAATCAATTACGCATGATCGAAATCATATCCTCTAGAGTTTGGATAGTGTGCTCGGTTTAACCATCAGATTGAGGATGAAAAGCGGTACTAAGGTTCAAACGAGTGCCAAGGGTGGATTGAAAAGTTTGCCAAAGGCGGGAAGTGAAACGTGTCACGATCGGAAATGATGTCAATGGGCATACCATGACGACTGATGATCTCAATCGTGTAGATACGAGCCAATTTCTCGACTTTGAAATCTTCATGAATGGCAAGGAAGTGAGCGGATTTGGTCAGGCGATCAATGATAACCCAAATGTTGTCATCACCCGAAGGAGTACGAGGCAATTTAGTAATGAAATCCATTGAAAATACTCTCCCATTTCCGGACAGGGATTTCAGGTTGTTCGAGTAGGCCAGAGGTACGTTGATGTTCTGCCTTGACTTTAGAATAGGTCAGACACTTCGACACGTAAAGAGCGATATCACGTTTCATTCCAGGCCACCAATAAGACGTACGAAGATCATGGTACATCTTGTCAGCGCTAGGGTGCACGGAATATCAGGATTTATGAGCTTCAAACATCAAAGTGGTTCGAAGAGTACCACGATCCGGAATCCACATACAGCCACGATAGTACAGGATACCATTGTTCTTCTACTCAAGTGGTGTTTTGTCGCCGGTATTGAACTCAGCTTTGAGGTTGCCTCGTTAATGGTTGAATATTGCGCATCTCGAAGCAGATGGTGGAAATTCCCCACGGTTTTGTGACAACAAACACTCTTCACATGAGTCTTACGACTAAGTGCATCGGCCACAACATTCGCTTTGCCAGGATGATAGGGAATGTCACAGTCGTAGTCGTTTAACAATTCCACCTAACGACGTTGCCGCATGTTGAGATCTTTTTGGTCAAAGATATGTTGTAGGCTCTTATGATCGGTGAAGATCGTACACTTTGTACCGTAAAGGTAGTGTCGCCAAATATTTAACGCAAACACGACCGCACCAAGTTTAAGGTCGTGCGTAGTATAGATTTTCTCATGTATCTTGAGTTGTCTCGACTGCGTAAGCGATAACCTTGTCCCGTTGCATGAGAACGCAACCAAGACCTTGGTTAGAAGCATCTCAATACATGACGAAGTCATCATTTCCATTGGGAAGAGTAAGGATAGGAGCATTACAAAGCATGTCCTTGAGTGTTTGGAAAGACTCCTCTTGTATGGGACCCCAAACAAAAGGTTTATCTTTTTGCGTCAAGGAGTTCAAAGGAACGACAATCTTCAAGAAGTTCGAAATGAAATGGCAATAATACCTAGCTAGGCCAAGAAACGAACGAATCTCAGAAGGTGATTTAGGTGCAACCCAATTCTTAATAGCTTCTATCTTTGCAAGGTCAACATGAATACCGAGTTCATTGACGGTGTGACCCAAGAATTGAACCTCTTTTAGCCAAAATTCACACTTGGAGAATTTGGAATAAAGACGTTCGGTGTGAAAAAGTGTAAAAATGAGGCGCAAATGTCGCCCATGTTCTGCTTTCGTCTTGGAGTAGATGAGAATATCGTCGATGAAGACAATAACAAAACGATCAAGAAATGGCTTACACATGCGGTTCATTAAATCCATGAACATGGCAGGCGCGTTAGTCAAACCAAAAGGCATGACCACGAACTCGTAGTGTCCATAACGTGTGCGGAATGCAATTTTGGGTATATCTTCTTCGAGAACTCGAAGTTGATGATAACCAGAGCGGAGATCAATCTTTGAAAACACGTCGCGCCTTATAATTGATCGAAGAGATCGTTAATGCGAGGAAGTGGAAAGCGGTTCTTGACTGTGAGCTTGTTGAGCTCACGATAGTTAATACACATACGGAATGATTCATCCTCTTCTTGACAAAGAGTACGGGAGCGCCCTAAGGAGAAGTACTAGGGCGTATGAAGCCTTTATCAAGAAGCTAGCTTGATAGCTCTTGCATCTCGAAGGTGCTAATCGATACGGAGCCTTCGCAACAGGAGTTGCGCTGGGAATGAGGTCAATACGAAAGTCGATAGCACGAGGAGGAGGAAGACCAGGAAGGTCATCCAGAAAGACATAGGGAACTCACAAACGACAGGACCAACACTTAGGCTAGGACCTTTATCTTTCTTTTCCACAACGTGGGCCAAAAAGGCAAAGTATTCCTTGCGTAAGTATTTGTTCGCCTGAATACACGACATCAGCTTGAGACCTTTGGAAGGTTTCTCACCATAGACGTGTAAGGAATCACCGGTAGGAAAATGTCACACCCCGGATTTCCAACCCAAATCCATACACCGGTGGGCCCGGGTGGGGAGTATCGTGATGTCAGTTGATAACATCACTGTTAATTAAACACGATACAACGGAAGTCTTGGAGTAAAATTACTATTATAAACCGAATGTTCGAACTACAAAATAAGAATATACAGGCTCGTAATAGAAGATCCACAGGCGCATCATAAAATGTACAAAGAAAAGATATAAAACAGACTTTAGGGCAAATCTGAGGATTTACAAGATCCTCTTATTTCACTACCGAGCAGCTTCCGGCTTATTTCGTACTGTACCTGCAAGCTTAGTCTTTTGGAAATACGTCAGCTTTCGCTGGTAAATACACCCGACTGACTCATTTTGAAAACATTTTAGAAATTAGATTTAAGTGCACAGGTCACAAATTTTTATAACTTGGAAAAGTTACTCTGTAACCTTATTAACAGATTCACATATTTTTCTATACATACAGGGCCCAGTACAGAGACCGAAACATGATTAAATACACACCACTTAGAACTCACAGAGGAGTTATCCCCAACATCTTGGGTAATTTGTATTTGAGCGTCTAACAGACACCCCACGCTAAGGTCGTGACCATTCGTAATGAGCCGAGGATATCCAGGACACGATAATTTAAACCCTGATGTTTAAGTTATTAAACAAAATGATTAAAACAGAATATGCAGATTTACTAGCCACACTCCGGCATTCGATTGATCCCATTTCCGACCAAGCGGTAATAATTTACCGTATCCCAAGCCCGTATAGGGAAAATAAGTCCAGAGTATTTACCTAATTAGCCTAGTTTAAATTGCAAGATTATAACCCAGTCGTATTCAAAATGAGCTAAGTGTAGATAGCATTTACCGGAAGGCTCTAGTCTGGATTACGGCATAAGCTTACCAATTATATAGTAATGGTCTTATTTAAGTCATAGACTTAGACCGAGTAGTGTACAGGATCAAAAACGTATAACGCTTGATTAAACGATGATCGGATAGAATGTAGTTTAAACCCAATAAGTACTTTGACTTGTATAAAATGGGTAAACAATTAACATTCTGGATTTTGAGTTTAAAATGATATGGATAAACCCGTTTTGGTTAAATTCCGTAAACTAGTTACGTACAATTAACCATATACATATAAGCGATATCGGGTAACCGGATAAGTTATGGACAACTTCTATATGGCAGAATACTTTAAGTAAGTTGTAATATCAGTAGGATATCAACTTATATGCCCGGTAAGGTTTTAAAATAAACTATGTTTCATAAGGCATTTCGGTAATTTCACACCGTATAAAAGGAACTTGAATAAATTAAATGTTACAATTATAAATATTCTGGAAAAATAATTTATTTATGATATAATATCAGTATGATATTAATTATATGTGTAATTTATCTTTTATGGCCAAACTATGCACCGAAGGGGCATTTTGGTCATTTTACACATAGTTTACAAATTATTTGGGATTCTGAGTTTGTATCATGTACCTACTGTAAAAATATTTGAAATAAGTTTTAAAATCAGTAGGTAACAAGTCTTGGTTGATAGTTATGGTTTAAAACCATACTATGCGCCGAAACGATGCTTATGTCGTAAAATGACGATTTATGAGATGTTTAACGAAAACCGATGTTAAGGTATGATTAAAATGTCTTAGATATGTATTTAATATAACATATCAGTAGATAAAAGATTTACCTTGAAAAGATATGATTAAAACCATTTTATAAGCCATAAGGGCTTTTTCGTCATTTATAGACATATTACAAGGACTTGTTCATAAACTCATTTGGAATCTGATTTAACATCCCAAATAATCCTACTTATAATATTATATCAGTAGGAAACTTGCAAAAAGGGCATTTAGTCAAAGTGGCATAATTGCGAACTTGTGCATAAACTTAGATTCTGATTATGATCATGTAATATAACCTTAGAGGGTTATGCTACATTATTTTATGATCATAATGCAACTTTAGATCAGTAGCTAACTAATCTAAATCGGGTCAGAATCAAAAGTCAAAGCACAAGTCAAACTTCGTGACTTTCGGTTGCGAACCGACCCTAGAACTGAAATTGACGAGCCTAACATGTTCTTGCATGTTCTAATAATTATTACCAACTTGTTTAAGTGTCAAAACAGGTTTCATAACATATATAAGATCAATTTATGATTTTTCCAAAAATGGCCTGTTTAACTTTTTAACATCATAACTTTGACCCGTCAATTGGTCTAGCAAACGTGATCTTCAGAAGATGCCCTTTAAAGGGACTAACACCTATCTTATTACGATCACTTAGCCATGTTCATTTCGAAAAATGGCTGGACCATAATGGTCTTAACCGAAAGTTAAGGCGTTTTGCGTAAAATGCTTGACCTTTGGCTATAGAAGCCTATAAACGAAAATGCAAGACCAAGGAACACTTACAAGAGGTTCCTAGAATGCAATAGAACTTAGTTGGATGCTCCTTTCAGTTAGGAACTTCCAGAGGAGGGAGATAGAGTTGGAAATGAGAAAGATGCAAGTTGAAATGGTGAACTTTGGCACCTATTTATAGTTGGAGAGTTTGAAGGAGGTGATGCCAGGTGCTAAGGGGTGTAAGAGGGAGCTTACAAGTGTCCCAAAACATGGCATAGAAGTTTGAGAATCCATAGTTTCGAGTTAATTGGTTTTTGGCACTTTGTGTGGTGGCCAAGACAATTTTCTTCAGATACAGCCCTCTGGCGGGCCGCGAGAGGCACAAGCCTTGCCTCTCGCACCCCCCGAGTGCCCCTAGGCCACTTTTAAAAGTTGACAGTTTTAGCCCTTTAACTTATAAAACCTCCTAGAACCTCCTAAAACACCTTTTAGCATATTCAGCCCTCCGTAGCCAATATTTGGCGTACCCGGGATTATGCCCGGACATTGTCGAGCTCTCGGTTCGTTAAAAGATCACTCAGAGGTATAAATTAACATGTTGACACTTTTAACTCCTCCAATGTCCAACCTTTATAAAATTACGGATTTAATCCTTCTTGTCCAACAAATGGGACATTTAGGACTTCGTAAAAGATCACTCAGAGGCCCATTATAGCATGTTGACTCCGATGTCACTCAGAGGTTGGGCATGTTGACATAAAGGTCACTCAAGGGCCAAGTTTTAGCATGTTGGCACTAATGGTCACTCAAAGGCTATGTTTTATGCATGTTGACATCAGAAGATCACTCAGAGACTTAGTTTGAGCATGTTGACACTTTTAGTCCTTGTTAGTCTTTAATAGACTAAAAATAAAATATAACACGTGTTGCTATATTATTGGACACGATTTTACAGGGTGTTACATCCTCACCCCCTTAAAAGAAATCTCGACCTCAAGATTTTATTCAAAAAGATGGGGGTACTTTTGTCGCATAGTGAACTCAACCTCCCATGTATACTCGGGACCTCGAAGGGCATCCCATTTAACCTTTACTATAGGTATCAATTTCCTTCGGAGCTTCTTAACCTGCCGATCCTCGATCGAAATTGGTTTCTCAACAAACCTCAGGTTTTCATCTATTTGCACATCTTCATGTGATATTGCTAGCGATTCATCAGCTAGACATTTCTTAAGATTACTGATGTGGAACACATCATGAATTCCACTAAGCTCCTCTGGCAATCTGAGCTTATAAGCTACAGTGCTGATACATTCGACTATCTCGAATGGTTCGATATATCTTGGGCTTAACTTACCCTTTTTTCCAAAGCGCATCACACCTTTCCAAGGTGATACTCTTAACATGACTTTGTCCCCTACTTGGAACTTAAGAGGTTTACGCCTCTTTTCAGCATAGCTCTTCTGCTTATCTCTGGCAGCTTTAAGACGATCACGGATTTGCATAATCTTTTCCGTGGTCTCCAGGACAATCTCTAGTCCTGATAGTTGGGCTTCCCCAACTTTCGCCCAGTACACGGGCGTTCGACATTTTCTCCCATATAAGGCCTCACATGGAGCAGCCTTGATGCTCGTATGATAACTATTATTATAGGAGAATTCTATCAGGGGTAAGTGGTCATCCCAACTTCCACCTAAATCAATCACACATGCCCTAAGCATGTCTTCCAACGTTTGAATTGTACGCTCACTTTGACCATCAGTTTGCGGATGGTAAGCCATACTAAAGTTTAATCGTGTGCCTAAAGATTGTTGGAAACTCTTCCAAATATGAGAGGTATATCTAGTATCTCTATGATACATTAGATATTGGCACACCATGTAGGGACACAATCTTGTCCACATACAACTTAGCCAATTTGTCTGAATTATATGTTTCATTTATTGGTAAGAAATGTGTTGACTTAGTCAGCCTATCTACAATGACCCAAATAGTGTCATTTCCACTTTTGGTCTTAGGTAACTTAGTAATAAAGTCCATAGTTACCATTTCCCATTTCCATGTGGGAATTTCCAATTGTTGTAGAAGTCCTGACGGCTTCTGATGTTCGGCCTTAACTTGCGAACATGTTAGACACTTAGCTACATAAGTGGCTATGGATTTCTTCAAACCCATCCACAATAATTCTTTTTCAAATCTTGATACATTTTGTCACCTCTAAGGTGAACTGAGTAGCTTGTATGTGTGCTTCCTGGAGGGTTAGATCTCTAAGTCCCCCAAAGATTGGAACCCAGATTCTTCCATTAAATTTAAGGATTCCATCATTTCCAAGCGTTAATTGATTGGTAGTTCCGCCCAATCCTTCATAGGAACATTGGCCTCTAATAAGGCTTGCTTTTGTGCCTCTAATAGCTTCTCATTTAAGCTATTTCTGAGCTCAATGCTCTTGGCGTTAATCCTGATAGGTTTAATTCTTTCTTTGCGACTTAAGGCATCAACAACTACATTTGCCTTGCTCGGATGGTAGCGAATTTCACAATCATAATCATTAAGTGTTTCATCCAACAGCGTTGTCGCATGTTCAATTCTTTCTGATTGAACAGATGCTGGAGATTCTTATGATCAATGTATATAATACACTTTATGCCATACAAGTAATGTCTCCATAGCTTTAGTGCAAATACAACGGCACCCAATTCCAAATCATGGGTGGTGTAATTCCTTTCGTGCACCTTTAATTGTCGTGATGCATAGGCAATTACCTTGCCTTTTTGCATTAGCACATAGTCCATGCCAGTGTGCGATGCATCACAGTAAATAACAAAGTCTTTAATACCCTCCGGTAAAGATAACACAGGAGCATTGCTCAACTTGTATTTCAGAATCTCAAAATATTCTTGTTGTTTTGGACCCCAAATTAACTTAACATTTTTACGGGTCAAGGTAGTCAAAGGAGTGGCTATTCTTGAAAAGTTCTCGATGAACCTTCTATAGTAACCAGCCAATCCTAGGAAACTACGAATCTCCTATGGGGTCTTGGGCATTTCCCAATTCATTATGACTTCTATTTTGGTGGGATCCACTTGTATACCACGCTCACTTACAACATGTCCAAGAAACTTGACTTCTCTATGCCAAAATTCACACTTAGGGAATTTTGCATAAAGCTTCTCCTGCCTTAGCAATTCTAGAATGCCACGAAGGTGTTTCACGTGATCATCTTGATTACGAGAATAGATAAGTATGTCATCTATGAAGACAATGACAAACTTATCCAAATACGGTTTGCAGACTCTATTCATGAGATCCACGAATGCTGCAGGTGTATTTGTGAGCCCAAAAGGTATCACTAGGAATTCAAAATGACCATAATGGGTCCTGAAGGCAGTCTTAGGAACATCCTCACTCCTAACCTTCAACTGATGATATCCAGATCTTAGATCAATCTTAGAGAAGTAACTAGCTTCTTGAAGTTGGTCGAATAAATCATCGATCCTGGGCAGAGGATATTGATTCTTTATCGTTATCTTGTTTAGCTCTCGGTAGTCAATGCACATCCGCATTGAACCGTCCTTTTTCTTAACGAACAGAATTGGAGCTCCCCAGGGCGAGGAACTTGGCTGAATGAAGCCTTTCTCTAATCGTTCATCTAACTGGGTCCTCAACTCCTTCATTTCCGTTGGTGCTAGTCGGTATGGAGCTCTAGCTATGGGTGCTGATCTAGGTAGGATGTCAATCCTAAATTTACTTACCTATCTGGAGGTAGGCCTAGTAATTCTTCGGGGAAAAATTCGGAATATAACTGGAAGGTCTTGCATATTTGGCTTCTGATTGATAGAGACTTGTGCCATATAAATGACACAACCTCTCCCCAAACACTTGGGTGCCTTAAACAATGAGACCTTGTCTGGCAATCCGTAGTGCAAATCTCCAGGGATGGTGATCGCTTCACCAGATGGGGTTTTAATTTCGATAAGTTTCTTATCGCATGTAATGTGGGCTTTGTTATGGGATAACCAATCCATGCCTAAAACTACATCGAACCCTGCCAATTTCATTGGCAAAAGAGTGATGGGGATAGAATGATCCTTAACGGATATAGAGCATCCATCAAGAACGGAAGATGCTATTTCTAACGTTCCATCAACGAGTTCTACCTCATATGTTATATATAGAGTTCTTATGGGCAAGTTTAATAGTTTACTAAACTTATGATAGACAAAAGATTTATCTGCACCCGAATCGAAAAGAACTCTAGCATAAATATCGTTAATGAGGAATGTACATGTTATGACATTGTTGTCATTAAAAGCCTCTCTTGCAGTCATATGAAAGGCTCGAGCATTCCCCTTCTTGGCCTCTCTAGGCTTTGCATTATTACTCTTAAGATTCTTAGGGCAATTAGTCTTAATATGCCCATTTTCATTGCAGACGTAGCAGACGGCATACTTAACATCCTTGCATTCAAGGGTCTTTTCCCCCTTTCTCTTACAGATACCACAGGGTTTGGCTTGTGGACCATAATTACACTATCCCTAGTTCCTGCGGTTGCAAGTCTTGCATGTTGGCGTCATAACCAACTTGGCTTGGTTCCTTTTGAGCCTGAATCTCCCTTTATTTTTCTTATTAAACCTTTGGGAGTTGTCATCTTCTCTCTTTTTTCCCATCAGTTTCAGAGAACTGACTTTTGCCTCACTAGATCAAGGGTGAGGGACAGGGATAGGTAAACAGCGGACCTATAGGTACTAGGCTGAGCAGCCTTTACCATACCCTTAATTTCAGGAGCTAACCCATTGATAAAACGCGCAATGCTTTTGGTTTCATGGGTGATCAGATAGGAAACTAACCTAGATAGGGAGTTAAAGTCAGAAATGTACTTATGGCAATCTAGGTTCTTCATTGAAAGAGACAAAAAGTATGTCTCTAATTTCTCCACCTCATGAGGTGGGCAGTAAGTTTCCTTGACTAATTCGACAAACTTAGGCCATCCTAAGTTGTACAGGTGGACTTTACCCGTGGATTGGATCATAGCTTTCCATCAGATTAGGGCATCGCCCTTAAAGGACTGTGATACATATTTGACCACATCCTTATCAGCACAGCTGCTGATATCTACAATTGTCTCCATCTCATCCAGCCACTTTAAGGCTTCCATAGCTCCTTTCTCCCCATTAAAGTCTCAGCGCTTGCAGGAGACAAAATATTTATAGGTATATCCGTCTTTAAGAGAACGGGACCTATCAGTAAATTCCATTTTCTTTAGTTCACTCTTCGCATTCGAAGAGTGAACGGAGCTCTCCTTATGAGCTGAGGATGGGGTAATTGATAATGGTCTAGTGCAAGTAGTACTCGACTCTTTAAGCTTTTCTATGGCCTTTCCCATGGCCTTTTCAACGCCTGCATCAATGCGAGCTAGGAAGTTGTCATTATTAACGGCTATGTTTTCTGTGTTATTAGAGTTAACATCCCGGTGGGTACTTTGTGCCTCATCCGAGTTAGCCATTTCTTCAAAAGCTTTGGTTCTAAATACCAAATAAAATTCTTTCTTAGCCATGGTATTAAAACCTATGTTAGCTGAAAATATTGGATATGAAAATCCATTTCCTAATCAAGCTAGTGTGAATAACATCACAACTCTAAGGCTTGTTATATATATTTTTGGCCTAGGTCTCAAGAGGACCATCAAAGGCAAATTATAATTTGGACATAATCCATATATGATATTGGACAGTGGATCGCATTGTCACAACTGTCATTGTCATAATTGGCAATTATATTTAGCTCATAAGTTTGTCACGAAGGACATAAAATTTATGGCACATAGGCCTGTCACTAATGGACATAAAATATGGCACATTGGCATGTCACTAATGGACATAAAATATGGCACATAGGCCTGTAACTAATGGACATAAAATATGGCACATTGGCCTGTCACTAATGAACATAAAATATGGCACATAGGCCTGTCACTAATGGACATAAAATATGGACATGGGTTATATTAACCACAGCTGTTGTTGTCATTTTGACAATATAATATTGCTCAAAGGCAAATCATCACTAAATGGATGTTAAATCATAGCCCCAAGGGCAATACAACACTAATGGATGTTTAATCATAGCCCCAAGGGCAATACATCACTAATGGATGTTTAATCATAGCCCCAAGGGCAATACTTCACTATTGGGTGTTTATCATAGCCCCAAGGGCAATACATCACTGATGGATGTTTAATCATAGCCCCAAGGGCAGTACATCACTAATGGACGTTTAATCATAGCCCCAAGGGCAATACATCACTAATGGATGTTTAATCATAGCCCCAAGTGCAATACATCACTAATTGATATTTAATCATCATACTGATGATATTAGCCGGGATCAAATTTGATCACATAGGCTATATAAGGTTAGGACATAGTCCATTACCTTGAAGGCTAGTTTAGTTCCTCAAGTCACACTACCAGGAGTATGAACATTCCTGAATGTTAACATAATAATACCTTAATGGTTGATTAATAGTCCCGGTCGCATTAACCTCAACGACTTGGAGGCTTGAACTTAAGTCCACCACCTCTGGATAGAAGGATCACTTCCCTTAACTATCATGATAGAAGGCCCTTTTATCCTTAACTATCATGATAGAAGGCCCTTTTATCCTTAACTATCATTTATAATGTTGGCCAATTATGTGGTCTGTGCCACTTGGCTAATCAAAACCATTAAGATCTTTTTGGAAGTATATCGCAAAGCACAAATTTCGAGTAAAAATCGAGACGCTCATTTGAAGAGGATGAATACATATATATAATTCCAAAATACTTCATTAAATTTCAATAGAAGTAACAATACTAGAAAGAAATAAATTGTGCATGCAAGGACTACAGAAACAAAATGTCCATGCAGGGACTAAAGAAAATAACAATGTTCTCGCAGGGACTAACATAAGTTTATAGAAGACGACTTCACTCGTACTTCTTTCCCTTAACCAGTTTGGAGAGTTTCTAGAAGAACTTGTTTGTCGTCTTCTCCGTTTTCTCCACTTGTTGTTGCATTTCTTTCAATCATTCTAAGGCTTCATTAATGGCCTCAAGTGGTGGCGGAGGTTGTGGTTGTGGTTGTGGCATAACAGGATACTGGTACCCATAAGTTGGATATCCAGTAGGTGGGTAAGCGGGTGGGAAAGGAGATGGGTAAAGTGCGTTGTGCATGACCGCTTGCATAAGGGTCATGTGACCATGCTTTGTAGTCTACCGGTGTAGACAAGTTAAAAGGATCATATCCAGACATGTTTGGATATGTGGGGATTGGGTTATTATAACGCGGTGGTGGTGGTTGAACTGCAGGTGTTGGTGTTGGTTCCACCACAGGTGAGGTGTTAGAGGGTCCACCCATCTGTGGGTCCTATTGAATGGTGGGGTAGGGTTTAGGCAATGGTGGTAGCGAACCCGACCGTTGACCTGCACGTCCTGACATACGTGTTCCACGTTTCCTCCTCGGTGGCTCAGGTGGCGGCTGATGATGTTCTATTGATTCCATGTGAACATCTTCTTATATGGGAGGTGATTGAGAGTGATGGGAAGGAGTGTTGGCAAAGGTAAATTGGTTCCAATATTGGTCCCACTCATTAGGACCTTGGTAAGGCGATCCGGCATAGGAGTTGGAATCGCTTGAGATTTCATTAGGATGCGCATTTGAACCTGACGGCAGCATCTCCGGATGGGAGTCTTCGTCCATTGGGTTTGGCTGATCCAACTAATTCTAATGAGCTGGGGGTGTGTTAAAGTATTGGTTGGGGTTAAATTCATCCTGAAAAGAATGATGGGAATGGTAATAGTGGTGCGAATGATGGGAATGGTATGAGTGATAAGAATTTTGGGTATGGGAAGGTGAATGTTGTGGTAGTGGCCATGAATCCCCCGAATCTTCATAAGGGTCCGGGTGATGTGGATGTGGAGGGATATGTCCTGAAGGTCCTCCCCTCATTGGTCCTTTGCCTCTTCCTCATACACGTGGTGGCATTTTCTTGTTAAAAATCAATTCAAAAACAATACTAATAACTTAATAATGAAATGAGTAATCCTAGGTCAATGCCTAGACTCGGAAGTCTAAGGAATGTGCTCGTGTAAGTTTGAGATCAAACACAAGAAAGATAGTGGTTAATTCTCTAAACGTTGGCTCTGATACCAACCTGACGACTGATGTCGATGGGCGTACCATGACGACTGATGATCTCACTCATGTAGATACGAGCCAATTTCTTGACTTTGAAATCTTCACGAATGACAAGGAAGTGAGGGGATTTGGTCAGACGATCGATGATAACCCAAATGTTGTCATGACCCGAAGGAGTATGAGGCAATTTAGTAATGAAATCCATGGCAATACGCTCCATTTCCAGACAGGGATTTCAGGTTGTTCGAGTAGGCCAGAGGGACGTTGATGTTCTGCCTTGACTTTAGAACAGATCAGACACTTTGACATCTAAAGAGCGACATCACGTTTCATTCCAGGCCACCAATAAGACGTACGAAGATCATGATACATGTTGTCAGCGCCAGGGTGCATAGTCGTAGTCGTTTAACAATTCCACCCAACAACGTTGCCGCATGTTGAGATCTTTTTGGTCAAAGATATGTTGTAGGCTCTTATGATCGGTGAAGATCGTACACTTTGTACCGTAAAGGTAGTGTTGCCAAATCTTTAACGCAAAAACGACCGCACCAAGTTCAAGGTCGTGCGTAGTATAGTTTTTCTCATGTATCTTGAGTTGTCTCAACGCGTAAGCGATAACCTTGTCCCATTGCATGAGAACGCAACCAAGACCTTGGTTAGAAGCATCTCAATACATGATGAAGTCATCATTTCCATTGGGAAGAGTAAGGATAGGAGCATTACAAAGCATGTCCTTGAGTGTTTGGAAAGACACCTCTTGTTTGGGACCCCAAACAAAAGGTGTATCTTTTTGCGTCAAGGAGGTCAAATGAATGACAATCTTCGAGAAGTTCGAAATGAAACGACAATATAACCCAGCTAGGCCAAGAAACGAACGAATCTCAGAAGGTGATTTAGGTGCAACCCAATTCTTAATAGCTTCTATCTTTGCAGGGTCAACATGAATACCGAGTTCATTGACGGTGTGACCCAAGAATTGAACCTCTTTTAGCCAAAATTCACAATTGGAGAATTTGGAATAAAGACCTTCGGTGTGCAAAAGTGTAAGAATGAGGTGCAAATGTCACCCATGTTCTGCTTTCGTCTTGGAGTAGATGAGAATATCGTCGATGAAGACAATAACAAAATGATCAAGAAATGGCTTACACATGCGGTTCATTAAATCCATGAACATGGCAGGCGCGTTAGTCAAACCAAAAGGCATGACCACGAACTCGTAGTGTCCATAACGTGTGCGGAATGCAATTTGGGGTATATCTTCTTCGAGAACTCGAAGTTGATGATAGCCAGAGCGGAGATCAATCTTTGAAAAACACGTCGCGCCTTGTAATTGATCGAAGAGATCGTCAATGCGAGGGAGTGGATAGCGGTTCTTGACTGTGAGCTTGTTGAGCTCACGATAGTTAATACACATATGGAATGATCCATCCTTCTTCTTGACGAAGAGTACGGGAGCGCCCCAAGGAGAAGTACTAGGGCGTATGAAGCCTTTATCAAGAAGTTCTTAAAGTTGGCTTGATAGCTCTTGCATCTCCGAAGGTGCTAATTGATACGGAGCCTTCGCAACAGGAGTTGTGCTGGGAATGAGGTCAATACGAAAGTCGACAGCACGAGGAGGAGGAAGGCCGGGAAGGTCATCCAGAAAGACATCAGGGAACTCACAAACGGCGGGAACATCACTTAGGCTTAGACCTATATCTTTCTTTTCCACAACGTGGGCCAAAAAGGCAAAGTATTCCTTGCGTAAGTATTTGTTCGCCTGAATACACGACATCGGCTTGAGACCTTTAGAAGGTTTCTCACCATAGACGTGTAAGGAATCACCGCTACGAAGATGTCACACCCCGGATTTCCAACCCAAACCCATACACCAGTGGGCCCGGGTGGGGAGTATCGTGACGTCAGTTGATAACATCACTGTCAATTAAACACAACACAATGGAAGTCTTGGAGTAAAATTACTATTCCAAACCGAATGTTCAAACTACAAAATAAGAATATACAGGCTCGTAATAGAAGATCCACAGGCGCATCACAAAATGTACAAAGAAAGAATATAAAACAGACTTTTGGGCAAATCTAAGGATTTACAAGATCCTCTTATTTCACTACCGAGCAGCTTCCGGCCTATGTCGTATTGTACCTACAAGCTTAGTCTTTTGGAAATACGTCATCTTTCATTGGTAAATACACCTGACTGAATCATTTTGAAAACAGTTTTGAAATTAGATTTAAGTGCACAGGGCACAAATCTTTTATAACTTGGGAAAGTTACTTTGTAACCTTGTTAACAGCTTCACATGTTTGTCCATACATACAGGGCCCAGTACAGATACCGAAACATGATTAAATACACACCACTTAGAACTCACAGAGGAGTTATCCCCAACGTCTTGGGTAATTTGCATTTGAGCGTCTGTCAGGTGTATGCCTACACACCACGCTAAGGTCGTGGCCCTTATCTAACTTAATGAGCCGAGGATATCCAAGACACGGTAATTTAACCCCTGATGTTTAAGTTATCAAACAAAATGATTAAAATGGAATATGCGGATTTACTAGCCACAATCCAGCATTCGATTGATCCCATTTCCGACCAAGCGGTAATAATTTACTGTATCCCAAGCCCGTATAGGGTCAATAAGTCCAAAGTATTTACCTGAACTAGTTAAGTGCATATAGCATTTACCGGAAGGCTCTAGTCTGGATTATGGCATAAGCTTACCAATTATATACTAATGGTCTTATTTAAGTCATAGACTTAGACCGAGTAGTGTACATGATCAAAACGTATAACGCTTGATTAAATGATGATCGGATAGAATGTAGTTTAAACCCAATAAGTACTTTGACTTTTATAAAATAGGTAAACAATTAACATTCTGGATTTTGAGTTTAAAATGATAAGGTTAAACTTGTTTTGGTTAAATTCCTTAAACTAGTTACATATAATTAACCGTATACATATAAGCGATATCGGGTAACCGGATAAGTCATGGACAAGTTCTATATGCCATTATACTTTAATTAAGTTGTAATATCAGTAGGATATCAACTTATATGCCCGGTAAGGTTTTAAAATGAAACTATGTCTCATAAGGCATTTAGGTAATTTCACACCGTATAAAAGGAACTTGAATAAATTAAATGTTACAATTATAAAAATTCAGGAAAAATAACTGATTTATGATATAATATCAGTAGGATATTAATTATATGTGTAATTTATCTTTTATGGCCAAACTATGCACCGAAGGGGCATTTTAGTCATTTTACACATATTTTACAAATTATTTCGGATTTTGAGTTTGTATCATGTACCTACTATAAAAATATTTGAAATAAGTTTTAAAATCAGTAGGTAACAAGTCTTGGTTGATAGTTATGGTTTAAAACCATACTATGCGCCGAAACGACGCTTATGTCGTAAAATGACGATTTATGCGATGTTTAACGAAAACCGATGTTAAGGTATGATTAATATGTCTTAGATATGTTATTTAATATAAGATATCAGTAGATAAAAGATTTACCGTGAAAAGATATGATTAAAACCATTTTATAAGCCATAAGGGCTTTTTCGTCATTTATCGACATATTACAAGGACTTGTTCATAAACTTAGTTTGGAATCTGATTTAACATCCCAAATTATCCTACTTATAATATTATATCAGTAGGAAACTGATTTTCAAGTTCATTATCTTTTAAACCTTATTATGCAAAAAGGACATTTTAGTCAAATTGGCATAATTGCGGAACTTGTGCATAAACTTAGATTCTGATTATGATCATGTAATATAACCTTAGAGGGTTATGCTAAATTATTTTATGATCATAATGCAACTTCAGATCAGTAGCTAACTAATCTAAATCGGGTTAGAATCAAAAGTTAAAGCATTAGTCAAACTTTGCGACTTTCGGTTGCGAACCGACCCTAGAACTGAAATTGACAAGCCGAACATGTTCTTGCATGTTTTAATAATTATTACCAACTTGTTTAAGTGTCAAAACAAGTTTCATAACATATATAAGATCAATTTATGATTTTTCCGAAAAATGGTCTGTCTGACTTTTTAACATCATAACTTTGACCCGTCAATTGGTTTTGCAAATGTGATCTTCAGAAGGTGCCCTTTAAAGGGACTAACACCTACCTTATTACGATCACTTAGCCATGTTCATTTCGAAAAATAGCTGGACCATAATGGTCTTAACCGAAAGTCAAGGCGTTTTGCGTAAAACGCTTGACCTTTGGCTATAGAAGCCTATAAACGAAAATGCAACAGCAAGGAACACTTACAAGAGGTTCCTAGAATGCAATAGAACTTAGTTGGATGCTCCTTTTTGTTAGAAACTTCCAGAGGAGGGAGATAGAGTTGGAAATGAGAAAGGTGCAAGTTGAAATAGTGAACTTGGGCACCTATTTGTAGTTGGAGAGCTTGAAGGAGGTGATGCCAGATGCTAAGGGGTGTAAGAGGGAGCTTACAAGTGTCCCAAAACGTGGCATAGCAGTTTGGGAATCCATAGTTTTGAGTTAATTGGTTTTTGGCAATTTGTGTGGTGGCCAAGGCAATTTTCTTCAGATACAGCCCTCTGGCGGGCCGCGAGAGGCATCTCGCACCCCGCGAGCCCCCTAGGCCACTTTCAAAAATTGACAGTTTTTGCCCCTTAACTTATAAAACCTCCTAGAACCTCCTAAAACACCCTTTTAGCATATTTAGCCCTCCGTAGCCAATATTTATCTTACCCGGGATTATGCCCGAACATTGTCGAGCTCTCGGTTCGTTAAAAGGTCACTCAGAGGTATAAATTAACATGTTGACACTTTTAACCCCTCCAATGTCCAACCTTTATAAAATTACGGATTTAATCCTTTTCGTCCAACAAGTGGGACATTTGAGAGTTAGGACTTCGTAAAAGATCACTCAGAGGCCCATTATAAGTATGTTGACTACGACGTCACTCAGAGGTTGGGCATGTTGACACAAAGGTCACTCAGGGGCCAAGTTTTAGCATGTTGGCACTAATGGTCACTCAGAGGCTATATTTTATGCATGTTGACATCAGAAGATCACTCAGAGACTTAGTTTGAGCATGTTGACGCTTTTAGTCCTTGTTAGTCTTTAATAGACTAAAAATATAAATATAACACGTGTCGCTATATTATTGGACACGATTTTATAGGGTGTTACAGAAGAGGAAGGCGAAGGAATTTCTCCGAGCAAACAACTTCGGCACGAACTTGCCGGAGCTAGTCCATGCCTACTATGACGTCAAAACTACCCATTTTCATAGGTATGAGATCAATCGAAAACGTATGACCGTTAAGATCCAAGGAACAACGAGAGAGGACAGAGTTAACGGGAACGATCTTACCGTTAGCGACTTTAACAACGAAAGGATCGGGCCGCTTAGATCATTCGCACTTAAGCATGGGTTCAAATTCAACAGATACAAAACTCCTATATGCACCAGTATCAAATAAACAAGAAGCATAGACATGGTTCACGAGGAACATACCAGTAATAACATCGTTGGAACTTTGGGCTTGAGCGGAGGTGAGCACGAAAGCTCGACCTTTAGCAGGCTCAGGTTGTTGCTGCTGGCGCTGTTGCTGGTTGTTGGCACGTTTGGGGCAAACATTGGCAAAATGGTTAGGATCGCCACAGTTGTAACACGCCCGAACGAGAATGGCTTGGGCTTGAGGGTTAGGGTTAGGTGTAATGGCTAAGGGTTGCTGATTTTGGGGCGGAGGAAAGCTTCGGCAACAGTTAGACAAGTGCCCTAACCTCTGACAATGGGCGCACTTTTGGCATGAAGTATCGACGGGATGATGGTAGAAGCAGGTAGTACACTAAGGGTGAGAACCAGTGTAACCATGTTTGAGCTGGTCGGTGCTTTGGGTAGTGGCGATGGCGTTTAGTGGTGTAGGGGTAGAAGCCTTCCGCTTCTTGTTTTGGTTCTGTTTTTTCTTGTCTTGGGAGGGAGGAGTTTCGGTAGAGGTGGTGTCGGTGATGGCTTGGTGCACATGCTTCGTAGAGACCTTTTCATAAGCCCCCTGAAGGATGCAGTTGTGGTTAAGCTGAATGGTTATGCTAAAAGCTTCGTCGAGGGTCTTGGGGTTGGTGGCGGTTACATGGTTCATAATCACAGGCGAGAGCGAACGAATTAGCTTGGCAATTGCCTTGGGAAAAGTATCCACCTGTCGAGGACAGATGATACTTAATTGTTTGAAGCGCGCGATTAAAACTTCGGTGTCGCTCCCTTGTTGGGTAAGATTTCAGAATTCGTATCGAGCTTCTGGGTCTCGTGGGGAGGACAGAATTGATCCTTCATGAGCTCCTTAAGCTCTTCCCAAGTTATTGTGTGAGCCGCTTCGTTGCCCTGCTTGTTGCGCTCAGTAGTCCACCACTCGAGGCTCTCTAGCGAAAGACCCCGGTAGCGTTGAGGGTTCGAAGGTCATCAGGGCACCCGCCCTGAAGAAATGTAAGCTCAATTGCGTCGAACCAGTTGATCATGGCTGTTACACCGTCCAAGCCGGTGAACTCAACAGGTTTGCAAGCAATGAAGTGCTTGAACTGGTAAGACATTTTGGGTGCATCAGTTTTCGAATCGGCGGAGGGCTTAGGGGTGCCTTCGGTATGGATGGTTTGGAGTTGGCTAACAATATCAGGGATAACATGGGCCATTTGGTCAGCCATTTGCTCAGCCACTAGACCAATAAAAGAGTATAAATTTAATTTGTTCACGAGGATTAACATTGTTTTGGATTGTGATAAATGTGCGAATAGTGTAACAGTTCGAAATGAACGAGGTAATCAAGTATTAAAACACATAGAAATTGAATCACATAAAAAGAATAGGCTCATAAAATGTGGGAATGTTTCTGGTAGAGAAACGTCGACAATTCCAAAGTGAATCAAAGTTCTTTTCAAATTAGAGAAACGTGCTTTGGCCTATAGGTAAAATGCGCTCATCGAGAAGTGACTAACGACATTTTACCCTTCCAGTTACTACACATCTCTAATCGATTGGAAAAATCAAAGCTTTGGCGAGAGCGGAAATCAAGGAATGGGACTTAATCAACAAGGTGCGGGTTTCACCCCTAACTTGACGATTCCGTACCCTAAGTGTGGTTGGTACTTACCAAACGGAGAGCAAATTCCGATTCGTTGGTAAGGGTCCACCAGAGTTTGAATTGGAAATTTTTCCATCAAGATGTGGATTTCATTCCTAACTTGATGGCAAAATTTCGTGCAAAAGAATAGGAATAGCGGAATGAGAATCGTTCACGAAATTGTGGGTTTCACGCCTATTTTAGTGAACTCGTATCATTAGTGTTACAAGTGTCTGATACGTGCTTTATACTCATATGTTACTTTGATACACTTGGAATACCTAAAAACATGCTTAATTATGAGTTTCTAGCATAAAAATGAAATTATCAAACTCTAGGGGTCAAACTGCAAATCTAGAAAGTTAGGTAAATTCTGAATATGGTGCACGGCCATGCAACTGAGACGCACGATCATGCACACTTCAATCCGCATGACCATGCAACTGAGTTGCACAGTCATGCACACTGCAATCCGCACGACCTTGCACTTGATCCACACGGCCGTGCAAAATGCGAATTTTGGCTCCATTTCCCTTTTTCCAACTCCCAACCACCACCAACTTCATTAGTTGCCTAAACCCTAATTCTCCCATTAAAAATGAGAGCCTCCATACACTTCTAAACACACTCCAAACACTCAAATCACTCTCAAATTTTTTTGGTTACTCTCTAATTTCCAACACTTGGTAGAAAGTTGCAACCATTCTAAGTGAGTTTTAGCTCACTTTTCTTCTTACCTTCTTATGTTTTCTTCTTTCTTTCTAGTTGGATAACCTCTAGAAAGGTTTTCACAAGCTTTCTTTGGCAAACTAAGGTGAAACCTCATCACATTTGAGGTCCAAAGTAGGATTAAGATTCTGCTTTCATTTATACTTTTGTATCTTGCTTTTCTTGATTAAAACTTGTTTGAATCTTGTGCCTTATTGTTCTAAAACCTTTCTAAGGTTACGAGACTTGTTAGGAATAGATTCTTATGAGTTTTAGAGGTACAAACACCTCTAAATGTTCTGTTTTTGCAAGGGTATAACTCTTTCTATGTCACACCCCAAATGACGGCGGAAACATTGGAGTGAGACGATAACGAGATTGCTCGTTGCTCACAACGCTAATAATGACAATATTTAATTTAAAATCGAATTTTATTTCAAGAATAATTATCAAAATACAACATTGAAACAAATACAACAACTAGACTTAACAAGTTTAAATAACACACAACAACAAAATTGATACAACAACATTAACCCTAAACGTCTAAATGTGTATATCTGAGTCCTTGCTATTTGATTTCATAGCATCCTCTCATCAACCTGTAACATGTTTTAAAATAACAATTCAATGCAAAAGCAAAGACAAGTACACAAGTTTAAGCATAGCATACGTATACGAATAAAGTTTAAACAAATCCTCATGGCAATTATGATTCTACAAGAGCATATACAAGGCATGCAATACTACTAGTCAAACCTATAACACAAACACGATGTTTTAATGTGGCCTCAACATTTCACGATGGAGGGGGATGCGTTACTTCCTAAAGCGCTTATACATGTCAAACAAAGGCTTAAAACAAGTTAGTGACTAAAGTATCACATAAAGAATGTCCAAGATATAAGCATCAAGTAATCGTATCAAGTATTCATGTGTATAGGATTGTTTGTGCATTTCATAAAGTTTAAGTGTTGTGGTTTGGTATAAGTAAACATGTTACACCCAAAAGTGTTGTAAATGAAAAGTGGGTCGAGTGTACTCACGGTTTTGCTAAGTCTTCAAACTCGACAAGTCTGTGAAGTTGGTTGATTGATGGGATGAACGCCGAGTTCAAGAGGAAAACGAGGATGTATGAGTAACGAGTTTGACGGAGGATTTGGATTATTCGAGCATGATTAAAATAAAGTGTGATAAAGTATTATGATACAAAAGTATTCACTAAGATGTAGCACTTGTTCTTGACACTATAGTAACCCATAAGGGTTGAATGTGATTTCATAGGTTCAGGACCTATTAGAATCGTGAACATACTTTAGTGGTAAGTTAATAACTTGATAGGTGATTATATACTCATTATCAAGGTTTTGGTTTTTAGGGTTATAATATAGTCCATAGACATTATATGTACATAATAATAAACCATACTCACAAGGATTTCATGGAAGTCATGGAGGAGGTAGGAGGTAGAACCATCCATTTAGGAACCTCAAATAACGTTCATCATTACACAAGTCACCATAGGTAACAAGGAGGGTACTAGAACATTAATATGAACAATAATGTAAATGACAAGAATGTAAAGTGTGTCTTAGGTCTTGTGGTCTCAAGTTAGGATAGCCCAAGCTAACCATGGTGGACACACATGAACAAGTTTATGAACTTGCATCACTTGTGAGCTTGAAGCTCTATGAAACAGAATATTTGTGAGGATAAATCCTCTATTTTGAATGTCCCAACCTTGTTTCTAAGCCTAACCAACCATAAGTGGGGTTGTAAACATTAGGGCATAGGTTTGAGATGAGTTAAACTCAAGTGGGTTTTATAGGGATAAGTTTAGGTTAGTTGTTAGGTGAGTTTATGCGAGTAATTAATTAAGAAAAGAAGGTTTAAAACACAAAATCCCGCCCCCAATGGGCTGCTGCCGCCTCCTATTCGCGACCAACATTCAATCCGGAAACACGGCTTAAAAGGCTTGTGTTTCCGGAATCTATCAAATGCGGTGCGCCTGGCGGAGTGGTTAAGTTGTGGTTTGTTGAACCGGAGGTCCCGGGTTCGAGTCCCGCGGATCCGGTTTTGCTGAAATGTTATTATATTTTTTTTATTAACTGAAACTCTTAAATTAGTTTCAAAAATGGCAGATTTAGCCCTTGAAGTTAAAGAATCCAAGAATTACAATTTAGAACTTAGACCTTATTAAGGAAATATATATATATATATATATATATATATATATATATATATATATATATATATATATATAATTAACATTTAAATTCTAAATGTTAATATATTTATAAAAAAATTAGATTTTAGTTTTGTAAAAAGAAATAAATAAAATTTTATTAACTATTTTAATTAATTAATTTAATCAATTAATTTTATTAATTAATTTAATTAAATACCTTAATAAATGAATAAGTATTATATTTTCATAACGAATTTAGTTTAACGATTACGAAATCACAAGCGTTTTCAATCACGTATAATCATTATAATGAATGAATATTAAGAATCTTGATTTCATTATGATCATAGTCTCAGTTTTACAACGATGCGGTTAAAGATGATTACGAGAATTACAAGCTTCCAAAAAAGAGAATATAGATTACAATATGCGGTTTGTAAATAAAGGAAGTACGGGAAAGCAGGGCGTTATATTCTATGTCGGTGCCGGCTCACCCGGGTTAAAGGTACTTGGCTACTTGGTATAGTAATTATGGTACATGTCATTTTCATTCATGACCATCCAAATTATCTTGGTGATGATTTGTGTATTGGTGAATCTTACAATGAGGTTAAAGGATGGAAATCCTCCTACCTCCATGCATGACTTATATGACAACCTATGATATCCTTGATGGACTTAGTGTCACACCCTGGTCGTAGCAGAAGCGCAAGCGTGTGACTATAGGTAATCATTGCATCCAATTAAGTAAACAAGTATAAGTCAACAACGATGCCATACCGATACAAAATTTGCATTCCAACATTTACAACTAACCAAAAGTAATTTCATAGTTTTCACTAGTTTTACCTTGTCATCATAAACATAGTTTGAAATACACTATTTCAAAATAAAATATTGTTTTCATCATAAATGCATAATGAGGTTTTGACCGCTATATACCCCTACTAGGTTAGACAAAGAGGCAAATCCTCCAAAAGATGGCACTCGATATCTTGTCATTTCCCATAACCCGAAATGTATCACCAGCTCATGCCTTGCGTCCTGAAATACATGTAATTTTAAAAAGTCAACAAAAGTTGGCGAATTCATGTAGTTAATGTTTTCGTATAAAATGTCATCCTTGTAATCTAGTAATGAAATCTGAGTATGTTATTAGCAATCAGGGAGTTTAAGGATCTATCAGTGTGTCGTGAGCACCCTGAAATATGTGCCATAAGTAAGCAACCAAACCGAGACGACTTTGACATCATTGAGATCACAAAAGCACTCCTAAAGGTTTACCAACCTGGAGTGGAGCACGCCTCAAACTCAATAGATCTATATCTTTTGCACCTTGATCACTACGTGATTAATGGTTACTATTGGCATCATCCTACTTACGCACATTTGATCGTGTCATCATCTAAACCCAGAGCTAACATACTGTTTGTTATGACATGTATTTCCCCTCGATAGTGTTAAAACAAAACTTTGAAATAATTGAAAAGAGGGACATGAACTCACAGTTTTGCGTTCCGTAAGTCGTACTTATCATATTCGGTGTCCGTACACGTGTGTAACCTACATGTGTATTAACTTCATTAGACACCTAGGTCTCGTTAGACCTTATACCAGTTGTTCATCTTGAATTCTTGTTGTGTATATATTTATCACCTTAGAACAACTTTTGTGTGAACGGGCCTTGCACGCGTGTCATTGGGCCTAGCCCATGTCATGTATGTCATTGGGCCTAGCCCATGTCTTCATATGATTGCGCCTAGCCCATTGTAATATATGTCATTGGGCCTAGCCCATGTCTTTATGTGATTGTGCCTAACCCATGTAATTTATGTCATTGGGCCTAGTCCATGTCTTTATGTGTTTGGGCCTAGCCCATGTAATTTACGTCATTGGGCCTAGCCCATGTCTTTATGTGATTGGATCTAGCCCATTTAATTTAGGTGTTTGGGCCTAGCCCATGAACTTATGTGATTGGGCCTAGCCCATGAAATTATATGTTTGGGCCTAACCCATGTATTTTATGCCTTAGGGCTTAGCCCATGTTATCATAGGCTTTGTGTAATTGGGCCTTGTCCATGACTTTTATATAATGGGCCTAGCCTAATTTATTTTCAAGAGCCCAAATGTTTATAAATCTTATACTTATTAATTTTTACTAAGTATAGACTTTTAAATATATTATGTACTTTTATAAAATCACTTAGTAATTCTTATACATGTTAACTTTCCGAATTTTGTCATTGCTAAATATATATATTTGTTAAGTGTCTAAAATATATCATTTTTAAACGTGTCGTCGTTGTCGTTTAATATATATATTTTGCATCGAAAATCGCCCAACGTCGTAGTAACTCTTCATGTTGGCGATTTGTTCGTTGGTCGACGACGCGACGGTGTATCGTGTAAATTCGCCCATCGTTCGCATTACTCCGTTCGTCTGATTATTGTTACAAACATATTGTAAAAGTGTATGTGTTTTATGTCGTTTACACTTGGTAATTCTTCAATTGTTTGAGGTATTTGTATGAGTTGGGTATTTTGTACTATATACACTAAACTTCTAGATACATACACATGTATTTACACATAAACTTTTGGTGATAAAATATGTACATATATGTTTTTATTCCCACAAGTATATATACATGTAATAAATACTTACTTTTAACTTGTATATATATATGTATACATATATATATATATACTTGTTAAACTCTTGGAAGGTTAGGGTTTAACTCTTGTCATTAAAACTTCCTTAATGACGGTTTAGGACACTAATCGTGTTTAGTCCCGTTAATTATTCTTTAAACGCGATTAGATTTTTATAAAATTTCGCCATAGTTTTCCCTAAACTATGGCGTTTTCCACGTTTCAAAACGTATTTAAATCATGTTTAAACCCAAAATCAAGATCAATCATCAACTCAAGGTTACATACAACTTTTATATGCTTTATTTATACAGTTAAACATCCTCATTTCCATGATCCTTGTAAAAATATATTTTAACCACTTTACTTAAAAACAATGAGATCTTTATTTATTAGAATTTTTAAGCCACCACTTTTGTCATATCCTTAAATCAAGTTTTCCACTCTAAACACCCTTTGTTTACTACACTTTTCAAGATGATTATATCTTAAATCATGGTGTTTATTCTTTATAAAAATTACATATATGTAGTAATCATTTTTAAGTTGTAGTAATCTTCGTGGATCATGAGGTTGATGATTTTGTTTAGATTTAACATCACCTTGTTTAAATCATCATTTATATTGTTATTCATACAAGATCATCCACTTTAAACACCTTACTGTAACAAAATCATCATCATGCTAACTAGTTAACACTAATACATATAATCAACACATAATAAACTATATTTAGTAGATTATTAAGGCGAGGTTAGGGTTTTTAAGTTGTATTTTTCTTTACTTTCAAGATGATCAACAAGTACTTTCATAGACTAGACATCATAAGAAGCTTAAATATGATGGATACAAAGTTACACAAGATCAAGTGAGATTATGAAGAAGATGGAGCTCCAAAGAAAACCCTGATGACCCTCCATCCTTGCAAGCACCTTGGGTGATCTGGTAATGGCCTAACTAAGCTTGATTTTGGTGATTTAAAGTTGAAGAAAAGGATGATGATGGTGGTGGTGTTGAGCCATGGGAAGAGAGAGACCCAAGGAAGGTTTGTTTTAATTTTTTTTTGAAGTAAGGATGATGTAAAGGATGGTGCTTGGTCTTTCATATAATTACAATCTTTCAAGTGTCAAAACAAGATCTATGAACCATGCTTCTAATCACACTTTTTCAACACAAATCAAGTGGGTGGGGGACCCACTTGAATCCGCCAAAATGAGGGGGCTAAGTGTAACTTGTTTTTATAAGATGTGGTAATTTGATAGATATTTAGGTAATTAACCTAAGTATGAGGATTAGGGATTGATCTTGTATCCTTAGCGAGTAATTAGGGTTTAGGTACTAATCAATTTTAATTAGTCCCCTTGACTAATTGGTATTAGTTTTGGATAACAAAAACATCACTAGTTCGCTCATCAGTACGATATCGGCTAGTATAATAACTTTATTGTTTCGCATCGGAAGCTTTGGTTTTCGACTTCCACAAGTGCCATGGCATTTGTTTAGGGCACTTCCGACCTAGAAATATGATTAACTAGTTCGCTAGTCGAATATATGTTGAGTTTGGATGGCTGAAACGCTTTCTGTCTAATTATTCTCTCGATATCGGCACTTATATTTTTGCCGTCGAACATTTCCGTGAGTTATGTTTCCATGACCTCATGATAGCTGAAGGGCTTTCGGATCCCGAATGAAGCTTAACTAGTTCTCTAAATTAATGTATGAGACTATCGGCCATTAAAATCTTTGTCGGTTCGACAATCGGTCGCTTTCCGGTCAAGTTGTGCACTGCTTACCGTACGACCGGTAACGATGTCTTTTATGTATTTCTACCATTCTTATATTGTTTTAGGGTGTTTAGCATTGTTCTATTTTAATTCTGGAATCCAGAAAATACCAATTATTGTTGCGGACAAACTGAAATTGTCACCTTTAGGCGTTGTACCGGAAAGTTATGTATTATTGCAAAATGTGTTCCCACATTAGTCTTTTCATGTATATATGGACTCGTTTAGGGAATTAGCATGCCGTTATTCATTGTTCTGTTTCGTTTTAACGGGTTTGCTGACCTCAATTGTGCCATCACGAATAGTGCGCCCAACACTTCTACCAACACTTTTAGGGCATTGTTTGATTCGTTTCACGTTGTAACGGAAACCAGGATATGTTATGATATGATTTACATGCCCTACTACTTGTGATATGACGTACGACTCAGTTACGTAATCAAATTAGGATAAAATGCATGAGATTATGTACAATAAATAGTGATTAGATTGTATGGAATTACCGGTTATTGGCCATTTGTCACACTTAGCTTAGAATTATTATATAAACTATACGATAAACATATATATATAAATAACCGAATCCTTGATAATGATCAACATGGTTACTTGTCATGGTAATAGGTTATATTATCTAAGTCTTGAACCTCTCGTTAACAATTCTAATGGGTATCTTGACCCATGAAATCGCATCAACTCATACGGGATTTATAGTGTCAAAAAACGAGTGTTTATGTAACACCTCGTAAAATTCGCGTCCGGTAATATACCGACACGTGTACATACCCTCGGATGATACCACAAATGAGTTAGACGCTCAACTCGCTCAAACGTGTCCAAATTCACAAATTCTCATATGCCAGACCATAAGCTACAGTCCCAGACTTGCTGAACAAAAATCTTACTAACCGTAAGCAACGGTCTGGTGACAGTAGCCTACGGCGAGACCCTGAAACCTTTTTTTTCATTATTTTAACTTTCAACAAATGACCCGGAGGCCCCTAGACTTCATTATTTTCGTATTTCTTGATTAATCAAGCCACTTTTCGATTCGAACAACTCTCGGTTGAGGTGATATATTTTTATTCATCAACCTAAAGTGTTCCACACTATCACCGAACCTTTAACCTTAATAATTTGGGTAATTTAACCCATAAAACCATAACAACTCGTATTTATCGTATTATATGCTAGTAAACACTTATAAAACACTAAGGCACATAATATAACACACGTTAACGTCTAGTTATTCGTACTCTTCTTCAATACATCATGTGTCGAACGAAAAGAACTAATTGTGTTATTATGTCATTGAATATAAATCAAGGGACATTCATGACATTTAATAAAACTATAATTGATGGACCAAAAGTGTCAAAGTTCCAAATTTCTGCCAAGATGCCATCTATCCTGCAAATTGCCACTCTCTTGCAGCTCTTGACACCTATCTAGCCACTTGTAATGATCCTACAACACCTCTAACACCTGGCTTCATCCTCACACACCCTCTTGCACTATAAATAGACCACCAAGTTCACTTCATTCCCTGCTCATTTCCTTTTCTCCTCTCTATTACACTCTTGGAAGTTCTTGGTCATCTAGGAGCATCCTTTGAGTTCTAAACTTCCTCTTGGATCATTTGTAAGTGTTCCATGACTACTCTTTTCTTTTAAAGGCTTTTAATAGCCAAAAGTCAAGCATTTTTTACAAATGCTTTGACTTTCAGTTAAAACAATTATGGTATAGCCATTGTTCAACATGAACATAGCTAAGTGATCGTAATTAGGTAAGTATTAATCCTTTAAAAGGTCACCTCCTAAGGATCACGTTTACTAGGTCGACTGACGGGTCAAAGTTTATGTTTTAAAAAGTCAAACGGGTCAGTTTTTATAAATATTAAAATCTGAATTTGTATATATTATAAATATGTATTTAAGACTTAAACAAGTTGGTAATAATTATTAGAACATGTGGGAACATGTTCGGCTCGTCAATTCCAGTCCTAAGGTCAGTTCGCAACCGAAAGTCACAAAGTTTGACTTCTTCTTTGACTTTCGATTCTGACCCTACTTAGATTAATGTACTACTGAGTTATGGTTAATTATGATCGTAAATAGTATAGCATAACCCTCAGAGGTTATATTACATGATCATAATCATAATATGAGTTTATGCACAAGTTCCGCTAAAATGTCAACTTTGACCAAAATGCCCTTTTACATAAAACAAGGTTTTAATCAACAAAGAACTTGCACATGAATTACCTGCTAATATGTTAATATGATTAACATATTGTGATGTTATTATTCTGATCATAAACTAGGTTTTATTACATCGTAATTTATGCTTTTAAAAGACCAAAATGCCCTTTCGGCGTATAGTTTGGTCCTAAACCATAACCCACACTTATGTGTGATATTTTACTGATAATATATCAACAATTAAGTATTTTTAAATTTTTATGATCATAGCATCAGAATATATATGCAAGTTCCTTTTAACGTCATATAAATAATCAAAACGCCTTATAAGGTGTAGTTTCGTTTTAAAACCTCAACGGACATATAAGTTGATATCCTATTGGCATTACAACTTATTTAAAGTGTGATGAAATATACAAATTTTTCATTACTCACCCGGTTACCCGATATCGCTTATATGCGTACGGTTGAGTATATGTAACTAGTTTACCAAAATTAACCGAAACGGGTTTAACCTTATCATTTAATCTTAATTTCCAGAATGTTAATTGTTTACTCATGTCATACTAGTCTTAGTACTTGTTGGGTTTAAACTACATTCCATCCGGTTATCTCTTAATCTAGCGTATCGTACTATTTTGATCCTTTAAAGCTAGTCGGACTAAGTCTATGATTAAATAGGACCGTTAGCATTCTAATTGGTTAACTTATGCCATCATTCCAGACTAGAAGCCTTCGAGTAAATGCTATCTGCACTTATCTATTGAATAAACGGTTGGGTTAATATAAACTTGCATTTAAGTCAAGTACTTGCTCAGGTAAATATTTTTAACTTATTTCCCCTATACACGCTTGTTATAACGAAAACGGTACATTATTACCGCTTGGTTGGGAATGGGATCAATCGAATGCCGGATTGTGGCTGGTAAATCCGCATATTCCGTTTTGATCAATTTTGTTTGATAACTTAAACGTTGGGGGTTAACGACAATGTCCTGGATATCTTCGTTTCAATTAAGTTACTAATGGCCACGACCAAAGCATGAGGTGTAGCATACACCTGACAGATGCGAATGCTAAAATATTTTTACCCACAAGTTGGGGATAACTCCTTCGTGGGTTTACAAGTGGCGTGTCAGTTAATCATGTCTTGGTTTCTATACTAGGCCCCATATGTATTGACAAACATGTGAATCTGTATACAGGGTTAAAAGCTTAACTTTCCTAAGTTATAGAAGATTTTTATGTGCCTTGTGCACTTAAATCTATTTTTGAATTGTTCGAGTCAGTTAAATGTATTTACCAGCGGAAGCTGACGTATTTTCAAAAGACTAAGTTGCAGATACAATACGAAATAGGCTGGAAGCTGCTTGGTAGTGATATAAGAGGATCTTGCAAATCCTTAGATCTGCCTAAAGTCTGTTGTACATTTTTGTATATTTTACGATCTGCCTATGGATCTTTTAGTTACAAACCGTCCGTGTATTATTTTCGAAATTAGGACATTTTGGTTTGTAATAATATTTTAAACTCCAAAACTTCCGCTGTGCTGTGTACTATGATGATATCAACTTACGTCACGTTATTCCCCACTCGGCCCACCAAGATTTGGTTGGAAATACAGGGTGTGACAGGTTGGTATCAAAGCCAACATTTGAGAGAATTAAACACTAGCCTTTGGTGTTTAATCTCAAACTTATACGCTAGCACATTCCTTAGAGTTCGAGTCTAGGCATTGACCTAGGGTTAATCATCTCATTATTAAGTTATTATTATTTGTTTTGGACTTGATTTTAATAGGAAAATGCCACCAAGATTCGGAGAACAAAGTGGAAGAGGAAAAGGTCCAATGAGGGGAGGACCATCAGGGCGCATTCCTTCACCATCTCACAACTCTAGCTCCCATCAAGATTCGGGAGATTCATCTCCTTGGCAACCAGCAAGACACTCTATCTCTCATAAATATTCACCCCCACACCCTCAAAATTCTTACCATTCACACCACTCTCACCACTCCCATCATTCACATCATTCTCACTACTCCCATTATTCCCATTCATAATCATACCATGAAGAGTTAACCCAGATCTTTATTTTAACCCACCTTCAGCTGATCAGAATTTGTTGGATCAACCAAATGCTATGGACGAGGACTCTGACCCGGAGATGCCACCATCAGATCACATGGACACCCCATTGAAATTTCTAGCGGTTCTAACTCTTATGCAGGGTCACCTTACCAAGGTCCCGATGAGTAGGACCAGTATTGGAGTCAATTTACTTTTACTAACACTCCTTTGTACCACTCTCCAATGCCGCCTCCTACACAGGAAGATATCCAAATGGAACCAGTGGAGCAACCTCAGCCACCAACTGAGCCACCAAGGAGGAAACGTGGAGCATGTATGTCTGTGCATGCGGGACAACGGTCGGGTTCGCTACCACCCTTGCCCAAAACCTACCCTACCAATCCTATGGACACACAAATGGGTGGACCCTCAAATACTTCACCTGTGGTGGAACCAACACCATCACCTATGGTTCAACCACCACCGTTAGGTTTTAATAACCCTATCCCTACATATCCAGATACGTCTGAATATAATCCTTTTAAACCAACTACGCCAATGAATTTAGATTATTAGGCCCTATCACATGACCCATATATGCAAGCGGTCATTGTAACGCCTCGCTTTTTCGTGCATTCCTTAATTAGAAAGTATAATCGTATTTCTATTTATGGAAACTTGTATTCGTATTTCTTTTCCAATTTTGTAATCCGAGACTTGAATCGTAATAAAAATTCATACTTGTTATATATACATGTCTTACATGCATTCAATCGTTTAAACTGATACTTGTTATACGTGCAAAAAACTCATACATTCACACTCGATACTCAAATCATACTTATATGCGTTATACATGCAAAAATGAAAACTTATAGCCTGAAATGAAAGATAAACTAAGTTCAAGGACTAAAAATGGCATAATCCGGAGAAAGTGGTTTCTAGCCCATGGATTGGTCCAATTTGTGTTTTTGCATTAAATGCACTCAACCAACAACCCCTCTAACCTCAACTATAAATACCCACCTCCTCCCACTCTCATTTCACACCTCAAACACTTCTCTCTTTCTCTCTAAAACTCTCGCTCCATCTGAAATTTCAAGACTTTCAAAGTGAGTTCTAACTCACCCTTACCTCCTTCTTTCATTTTTCTTCCTTTCTTAACACTTGAATCACCTTTAGGAATGTTTCCATAGGTTTTCCATGGAAAACCAACTTGGAACATCACCATATTTGATGTCTCAAGTGTAAGAGCTTTTCGTTTTAATAGGGTTTCAACCCACAAGTGTTGTATCCTTCCAAGCTTGTTCTTGAACAAGACTTGAGTTGGTAGTGTGTGATTACTTGGAAGCCTTGGCTATCCTACCTTCAATCCACCACCTCACTTGATGATTTTGATTATTTTACGTCTTTTACTTTTATGCTTAACTTATTCATGACCATCCTTGTTGTCCTTGTGACGACTTGTGCATTGGTGAACTATACGAAAGAGGTTAAAGGAAGGTTATCCTCCTACCTCCATGCATGACTTCTATGAACTTCCATGATGTTTATGATCTACTTATTATATATACTATAATAATATATGTATATATATCCACTAACCGAACCCTTGATGATAATCGGATGATTGTCCGTCATGGTACTAGGTTACATCACCTAAGTACTTAATCTCTCGTTATGATTCTAATGGGTATCCTAACTCATGAAAATATATCAACCCGAATGGGTATTATAGTGTCAAGAATGAGTATTAAGTCTAGATGATTTCTCATATACATACTTTAGTGTATTTAAATTTCCTAATCCTCTGTTATCGTTCGAATATTTACCAACCTACGTTTTCCTCATGTAGGATAACTCGGTGCTCCATCCTCCAAACTCCCCCAACACCTTACGGAAATACCAAGTGGAAGCTTGCAAAACCGTGAGTACACTCGAACACCCTTCTTACGCTTTACACCTTTGGGTGCAACATGTTAGTCTATCAAAATACACGCAATCACACTTATAATTTTATGCAATCACACAAACAATCCATCATACATGCTATAGTTATGTGATGCACGATTTGTATACTTGGAACATTCTTATGTGATGCTATCTGTCATTAACTACGTACGAGCCTCCCCCTTAACATGTATAGCGCTATGTATAGCGCTATAGGAGTAACGCACCGCCCGTATTCTTGAGGTCATGTTAAGTTTATTCTATTTTGCGGTGACACGCGACGGTTAACTTATAGATTGCACCATGTTTACATTAATCTAGTATGCTAGCTTAACATGTGGATTCGTTTAAATCTTTTCATACTTATGCTATATCACCCTTGTGTACTCGCCAATACTTTTTGTATTGAACCATACTTTTAACATGTTGCAGGTTAAGGATGTTGACCATGACGAACTTATTAGGGACGACGTAGAAACACATCTAGAATGTTAGGATTTATGTTGTTGAACTTATTGTATTTGACTTCCTTGTTGTAATTGACAGTCTTGTTATGAAATGAAATTGGTTTGATTTAAATATTGTCGCAAATAGTGTTATGATGCCTTGAGCAATCTATTCGTCTCACTGTGATGTTTCCGCCATCGGTTGGGGTGCGACAGTCATGCATAATGCACTTTACCCGTCTCTTTTCCCACCTGCTTATCCACCTACTGGATACCCGAGTTATGGATAACAGTACCCTGTTGTGCCTAAACCACACAACCACAAACCTCCGCCACCTCTTGTAGCCATTAATGAGGCCTTGGAACGGATGAAAGAAATGCAACAACAGGCTGAGAAGACAGAGAAGAAGATAAATAAGTTCTATAAGAAACTTTCCAAGTTAGTTAAAGGAAAAGAGGACGAGTGAAGTTTCTTCTATTTTATGTTTTGTTATATTTCTTTAGTCCCTACGTGGACATTGTTATTTCTTTAGTCCCTATGTGGACATGTTATTTCCTTTTAGTCCCTGTAAGGACAATCAGTTAAATTTATTTCAAGTATTGTAATTTTCTGTTGTTATTTAATGAAATATTTGGAATTATGTGTATATGTAATCGTCATATTCTTTTCAAGCGATTGTCTCAATTTTAACTCGAAATTTATGATCCACTATATAATTCCAAAAGATCTTCTTAATGGTTTTGATTAGCCAAACGGCAAAGTCCATATTAATTGGCAAATTATAAAAGATAGTTAAGGAAGAATAGCCCTTCTATCATGATAGTTAAGGCAGATTATTCCTTCAATCCAGAGGTGGTGAACTATGTTCAAGCCTCCAAGTCGCTAAGGTCAAATGCGACCATGACTATTATTAATCAACCATTAAGATAATTCTGTGTTAACATTCTAGCAATGTTAATACTATTGGCAGTGCGACTTTAGGAGCCACACTAGTCGTCTAGATGATGAACTACATCCTAACCTTATAGCCTATGTGATCAAATTTGATCCCTGCTAATATCATCAATGCGATGATAATGATTAAACACCCATTAGTGATGAAGTGCCTACGGGCTATTATTTAACATCCATTAGTGATAAAGTGCATACGGGCTATAAATTAACATCCATTAGTGATGAAGTGTCTACGGGCTATGATTAAACATCTATTAGTGATGAAGTGCCTACGGGCTATAATTAAACATCCATTAGTGATGAAGTGCCTACGGGCTATAAATTAACATCCATTAGTGATGAAGTGCCTATGGGCTATGATTTAACATCCATTAGTGATGATTTGCCTACAAGCAATACTATATTGTCAATTAAGACAATGACAGTTGTAACCTTATGGTTCCCTGTCTAAGGTGGTGAGATATACTCAAGCCTCATAGTCGATATGATCAATGAGATCACGACTAATATCATCAGTGCGGTGATTATCTATCTTAACACCTTAAATAATGTTAATCAATTTGCCTACGAGCCATATTATACTGTCAAATATGATAATGACAGTTGTGAGTTTATGATCCACGGTACAATAATATATGGACTACGTCCAAATTTAGAAAGCCTTTGATGGTCCCTTTGAGACCTAGGCCAACTATACATAAATATCTTAAAAGAATATTCATTTAAAATATTTAGCCAAGCTAAGAGGTCATACTAGATCAAGATAGAAGGATATCTCGATCTATTCGACACGACCAAACCTATACAGACACTTGAGCAAAGACCGTACAATTACAACTGTAATTAAGAACAAGCGACAGACACAAAACTGTATCAACAAACTCCCCCTTGGATGTTGCTTGGTCTTCGGTCTTCGGTCTCTGGTCTTCAGACTTTGGTCTTCACATAGAATGGTTTGGAGTATCAACAAACTCCCCCTGAAGATCTGCTATTCATTGAAAGATCTGCTATCAATGATTAGAGCATCAGGTCTTCGAACTTCTAAGAAACTTCAAATCTTTCTTGTTTCCTCTTCTGACTTGTCAGATTTCTTTGTTGCTGGTCTTTGTTCATGTTCTTTTGTATCAATCTGTACTCAATAGACAAATATAATTAGAACAAAACTTTCTCATGGAAAACACACGAGAGACTTATCATAAATTCTTCGTATGATTGTATTCCCTGAACGAGATACACACACTCGTATGAATTCCAGCAGGGATTTGAGTTAAACAAGTGATCAAGTCAAATCAAATGACTAGGTTCATTCGTATGAGATACACACACTCAATCGAATTTCAGATTTTGGATTTCTTTTGATGGATTACTTGTTCAAGATATTTACTTTTATGAAGTTGCAATATCAAACCAATGGTTTTCTGGCGTATCTTGGTAGAAATTCTCGAGTATCAACTTTGGCTAACTTTCAAAAAGTAACTACATAAGCAACTAAGTAAACTAGACATAAAATCAAAATATACAGATAAACTATATATCTATTGAACAATCTTTTTCAAGTTTCAAGGTAAAGGAATCATACCAGCATTTTAATCTTTGTCAAAGACGGTATTAGGTTTTCAACTTAAACAGATAAGTATTCAAGTCTGATTATCAGTATTGTTGTCCAGGTAAGCTCAGACTTATCAGATGTAATCATGGTTAGGAGATATGATTAAGGTATGAATTTATACTTACTAGCCGGTGTTCAACCACATCACGACACATTCCCGTATCAAGATATGCACGAGAGAAAATCTTACTGGTGAGTATGCTGCTTTATCATCTGTTTTGACGTATATGAATGATGTGAGATACTCACTTATTTTTGTTTGAAAACAAGCCCTTTCTTATTTAATCACTTATTGATGAGGAGCTTGATTTTCATATGTATGCAGGGCACAGGAGTAAGTCCGTGAACAAGTTAGTACCATCGTACTGACAAAGAGACGAACTTAGCTCCCGCATAAAGCTGGGATATTTTATCACTTATTTTGGGGATGTGATTTTTTATCACTTATTTTGGTGGTTGTATGCAATATGTACACGTATGTTTGGTATCATGGAAGTTCTACACTTGCGCCACCGTTATTTTTCGGCAAAAGATTCAACCATGATACGCAGATGATAAGCCAGCATAAATACCGTATATCTCAGAACCTCGGCACTCTATCAAACAAAATTTTGGTACCAAGACCATATGCCAATGAATGGTTCCCACCTGGCGTTCTGTCTGTTAAGTTTATATCAACCTGCACATTTTAGTCTGATTGTGAGCCTACCGATACATCATTAGTAAAAGCTACTTATCAATCTTCTTTCTATGCTTTTAACTATATCTGACAGATTTACCGTTAATTTCATCATCTTCAACTTATCCAAGAAACTCATTTTTGATTTTTCTAATGTTTTTGTATTTTTCTGAATTTTTCTCCCCTTAAACAAAGAAGGTAAACAAAAGACATATTTTTGTATTTTCTTAAAATTTACTCCCCCTAAAATATAAAACTGAAAATCTTTTGTAGTTTTAGATTTTTAGAGAAGTATTACAAAAATAGTTAGCCATGGTTGAGTTACTCGGGTTTCACCTTGATGCCATTGACCAAAAGTAGATAATCAAAACGTGATTTATCAAAGGCTTTGGTAAAAAGGTCGGCACGTTGGTGATCTGTGTGGATTTTAACAACATCAATAAGTCTCTTTTCATAACAATCTCGTATGAAATGATACTTAATCTCAATGTGTTTTGTTTTTGAATGCTGTACAGGATTCCGAGTGATCTGCAAAGCAGCTTCATTATCAACAAAAATAGGAGTAGTAAGAAATTCAAAACCGTAGTCGCGCATTTGCTGTTGAATCCATAGAACTTGAGAGCAGCAACTAGAAGCTGAAATATACTCAGCCTCACATGTTGATGTAGCTACACAAGTCTGCTTTTTGCATTGCCACTTGACTAGGCGATCCAAGAACTGACATCCTGCTGTTGTTGATTTTGCATCGATTTTGCAGCCGCCATGATCGGAATCACTGAATGATGTCAGATCAAAGTTATCATCCTTAGGGTACCACAGACCAGTGTCAGGGCGACCCTTTAGATAACGAAAGGTCCTTTTCACAGCCATCAAATGAGAAACCTTCGGACTAGACTGATAGCGTACCAGAAGGCATGTTGGGTACATTATATCGGGTCTTGAGGCAGTAAGATACATGAGAGATCCGATCATAGCACGATAGAGAGATGGTTCTACATGTTCACTCATTCCGTCTGGAGTAATCCCATGATTTTGTGCTAATGGAGTTCCCAAAGGCTTTGAGTCATCCATCTGAAATCGTTTGAGAATATCTCCGACGTACTTGGTTTGGTGGATAAAAATCCCCTCCTTTGATTGCTGAACCTGCAAACCTAAAAAGAAAGTCATTTCTCCCATAGCGCTCATCTCGAACTTCTCCTGCATAACCTGTTCGAATTCTTTGCACATTCGAGTGTTAGTAGACCAAAATACTATCATCAACATAAACATGTACTAACAGTAAATCCTTGTCCTATTCCTTGATAAAGAGAGTACAGTCGATCAGGCCTCGTCGAAAACCATTCTTCAACAGATAGGTAGACAATGTTTCATACCAAGCCCTCGGAGCTTGATGAAGACCATATAACGCCTTGTTGAGAAGCCAAACCTTGTCAGGATGGAGAGGATCTTCAAAACCTGGCGGTTGCTCAACATATACTTCCTCTTCTACCACACCATGAAGAAATGCACTCTTCACATCCATCTGATAAACGGTGAACTTCTTGAAGGACGCATAAGCCAAAAAGATTCTTATGGCCTCAAGTCGTGCAGCCGGTGCATAAACTTCATTATAATCGATCCCTTCGACCTGATTAAAACCTTGAATAACCAATCGTGCTTTGTTTCTCACAACAACACCTCGGTCATCCTTCTTGCATTTGTACACCATCGTGTACCAATCTTCTTGTAGCCGTCAGGCCTGTCAACCAATTTCCAGACGCCTAACTTCTGAAACTGCTGAAGTTCATCCTGCATGGCTTCAACCCATGAGTCTTCTTTCATTGCCTCTTTCCAAGATTTTGGTTCTACTTGGCACACATAGCAGGCAAAAGACCAATCATTCAGACCACCAGATTCCCTGATTTCCGAATACAATCAAGCATTCTGGTTGTTTTGAAGCTGATTACGAGTCTGCACACCACTCTGGACATCTCCAATAATATTCTGTTGAGGATGGATATTATGAATTCGAGGTTCTGGCACATCAGGAACTCTAGATCATGATAGAAGGATATCTCGATCTATTCGACACGACCAAACCTATACAGACACTTGAGCAAAGATCGTACAATTACAACTATAATTAAGAACAAGCAACAGACACAAAACTGTATCAACAAACTCCCCCTTGGATGTTGCTTGGTCTTCGGTCTTCGATCTCTGGTCTTCAGACTTTGGACTTCACATAGAATGGTTTGGAGTATCAACAAACTCCCCTGAAGATCTGCTATTCATTGATAGATCTGCTATCCAATGATTAGAGCATCAGGTCTTCGAACTTCTAAGAAACTTCAAATCTTTCTTGTTTCCTCTTCTGACTTGTCAGATTTCTTTGTTGCTGGTCTTTGTTCATATTCTTTTGTATCGATCTGTACTCAATAGACAAATATAATTAGAACACAACTTTCTCATGGAATACACACGAGAGACTTATCATAAATTCTTCGTATGATTGTATTCCCTGAACGAGATGCACACACTCGTATGAATTCCAGCAGCGGATTTGAGTTAAACAAGTGATCAAGTCAAATCAAATGACTAGGTTCATTCGTATGAGATGCCACACTCAAACGAATTTCAGATTTTGGATTTCTTTTGATGGATTACTTGTTGCAAGATATTACTTTTATGAAGTTGCAATACCAACCAATGGTTTTCTGGCGTATCTTGGTAGAAATTCTCGAGTATCAACTTTGGCTAACTTTCAAAAAGTAACTACATAAGCAACTAAGTAAACTAGACATAAAATCAAAAATATACAGATAAACTATATATCTATTGAACAATCTTTTCAAGTTTCAAGGTAAAGTAATCATACCAGCATTTTAATCTTTGTAAAAGACGGTATTAGGTTTTCAAATTAAACAGATAAGTATTCAACTATGATTATCGGTATTGTTGTCCACGTAAGCTCAGATTTATCAGATGTAATCATGATTAGGAGATATGATTAAGGTATGAATTTATACTTACTAGCCGGTGTTCAACCACATCACGACACATTCCCGTATCAAGATATGCACGAGAGAAAATCTTACCGGTGAGTATGCTGCTTTATCATCTGTTTTGACGTATATGAATGATGTGAGATACTCACTTATTTTTGTTTGAAAACAAGCCTTTTGTGATTTAATCACTTATTGACGAGGAACTTGATTTTCATATGTATGCAGGACGCAGGAGTAAGTCCGTGAACAGGTTAGTACCATCGTACCGACAAAGAGACGAACTTAGCTCCCGCATAAAGCTGTGATATTTTATCACTTATTTTGCGGATGTGAAACAAATAACTCACTTGTTACTTGATACTGTTTCGTACGAATCCTGTGATTCGCACAAAATACTTGATTCGTACAAATCCTCTGACTCGCACAGAATCCTGATTCTTGGAGAATGTGTGTAGACATGACGTTTACAAGACTTATCAGTACGCACAGGTGCAACTGATTTACACATACAAGCTAAGATGTCATACTAGATCAAGATAGAAGGATATCTCGATCTGTTCGACACGACCAAACCTATACAGACACTTGAGCAAAGACCGTACAATTATAACTGTAATTAAGAACAAGCGACAGACACAAAACTGTATCAACAACAAGCTTATGATATCGCATAGTCATTGTCTTGGCATCGAGTGTTCTAAAACATACTCCTTGAATTGTATGTCTCATATATTTTAGCCGAGTGTGTGTGAACATTGCGAGGATATAAGGTGAGCTTGTAGGGATGTCGAGATGGATCATTGCTCATAACCATATTTCACATACATTTTGGTTTTTCCTTCTATGTCGAGTAATCCGTTTTGTTTTGCCCTAGTTATTTATTTGTGCTTATATAATGCTAGTTGAGATGATTGTCAAGATAGAATTTTTGTTTACTTTAGTTTGTTTGAAGACAACAAAGTTCAAGTGTGGGGATGTTTGATGTATAAGAATTTATACACCTTTAAAACATCAAATATTCCCCATTAATGCGGAAATTCATTGTGTTTTCATTGATCTTGATACTCATTTGAGTTGTTTGTGAAAATGCAGTTCCGGGCTTCGGCCAAGTGAAGAAATAAAGGCTTTTGGAGCGATTTGGAGCAAAAATGGAACATTTCAGCCAAACTGCCAGATATGGCACGACCGTGTGCCAAGCATTCAGAAGCTGGCACTATCACCAGCATTATCATCAGACTGCACAAACCAAGCCAGTCCAACACTTGGCACGAGCTTGCCAACCCCAAGCACGACCGTGCGCGTGCAATCACAAGTCATGATCAGCTAGTTTCCGAGATCAACTTAGTCAATTCCGAGTACGATATCGATAAGCATGACCGTTCCGCACAATGGCACGGTCGTGCCACCTCGGGGAAATTTTAGCGGGATCTTTCTGGATTTGGCATCAAACTTGGTCAACAACTCAGAAAGGTACCTGCCACTTACCAAGCACGACCGTGCCAAAAGGTGGCATGGTCGTGCCAAATGCCCAGTAGCTTAAATACGTGAATTCAGCTCATTTGAAAGGGAGTTGGAGCATTTGGGTGATTTTCTCTCTCAAGAACCTGATCTTGGAGATTGAAGAAGGAGCCTTTAGGAGGTTGTATCACTTGATAATTCAACTTATTTTGCTAATTATCTTGTCTTAAACTCTAGTATTTCACTTGTTTTTCATGCACAATCCATATTACTTTACATTTGTCTTAATTATCATGAGCCTTCTAGGCTAAACATTTGTGTTGCTTGAATTTTGTTGAAGCTAATGAACACTTGACAACATGGAAATAGATGTGGTGATTGTTGTATGTTAATCTTCATGATGATATTTAACCTTGTTCTTGGAATGCATGTTCATGTTTAAAGTTATTATTCTTGAATGTTTGATCAAAAAAATTTACGTGTAGTGTTGGAAAGCCCATGTAGAGATTATGATTATTGAATCTTGTCAGTTTGTTGATTTGATTCATAGCATGAAACTAGGAATGGTAATTGCTAACATGATTAGAATGATGTTTTGAATATGAGTATAAATTCTTGCATTTGGATTTGAAAAGATCATATGAATGTTTATATGGATTCTATAGTTTGTGTTCATGTTTCGATTAGTGATTTAGGCCAAAGTTGTTATCTAGCCTGACCATGCTTGTGATGCATGTCAAGAACTTGTTGAAGATATCATTTACTTGAAACCAAGTTAGGGTGATTAATGTGTTGTTCATGTTAGTTTTCCTTAATTTGGAGAGTTAGGAGTTTTGACAAACATTTAATTCATATTTAAAGATTAACATCAACTTAGCAAGTGAGCTTAAAAAGAATGAATCTTAGGTGATTAAAATGTTATTTCATTATAATTTTCCCAAGATTTATAAAATTAGGAAACCTTGAATGGAAACTTAGTTGAATCTAGATCTTGCATCACCAGTAGTGGATACTTAATTTAAGAAACTTTTCTTAATTATTGTTCTTTATCAATTCAAATAGTTAATTGTTATATTTTTATAATAGTTAAAAAGTCAAGAAATCAATTCACCAATTGAACCAGGTTTAAAAGTAACAAAGATCTAGTATTGAGACACTAAGTCCACGGATTGATATCCGGTTCTTACCGATAGACTGTACTACCACCTGTCGGGTACACTTGCCCTATGTGTGTGTAGTTGGTTTTAAGTAAAAAACATTTTAAAACCTAATTTGTGTGAACGAAAATCATAGAAATAAAATATATTTAATTCACGCACATCAGTATTATATACACTGACCGTAAGAGTCTCCAACATCTGTTCAATCAAAAGGATTTTAATATGCGACAACGCCGTTGGATGGAAACGCTTAAGGATTATGATTGCGAGATTCGCTATCATCCCGGTAAAGCAAATGTTGTTGCTGACACCTTGAGTCGCAAGGAAAGGGCTAAACCTATTAGGATTAACGCCAAGAGCATTTAGCTTAAAAATAGCTTGAATGAGAAGCTATCGGATGCACAAAAGCAAGCCCTGTTAGAGGCTAATATTTCTAATGAAGGATTAGGCGGAACTGTTGATCAGTTAATGCCGCGAAAAGATGGAATCCTTAGATTTAATGGCAGAATCTGGGTTCCAATCTTTGGAGGACTTAGGGATCTAATCCTCTAGGAAGCTCATAATTCAAGATACTCAGTTCACCCGGGTGGTGACAAGATGTATCAAGATTTGAAGAAGAATTATTGGTGGATGGGTTTAAAGAAATCCATAGCCACTTACGTAGCTAAGTGTCTGACGTGTTCGCAGGTTAAAGCCGAACATTAGAAACGTTAGGACTTCTACAACAACTTGAGATTCCCACTTGGAAATGGGAAATGCTAACTATGGATTTGATTACCAAGTTACCTAAGACCAAACGTGGTAATGACACGCTTTGGGTCATTGTGGATACACTGACTAAGTCAGCACATTTCTTGCCAATTAAAGAAACTTATAATTCTGACAAGTTGGCTAAGCTATATGTGGATGAGATTGTGTCCTTACATGGCGTGTCGGTATCTATTTTATCTGATAGAGATACTAGATATACATCTCACTTTTGGAAAAGTTTCCAACAATCATTAGGCACAAGATAAAACTTTAGTAAGGCTTACCATCCAAAGACTGATGGACAAAGTGAGCGTACTATCTAGACTTTGGAAGACATGCTTAAAGCATGTGTGATTGATTTAGGTTGAAGTTGGGACGACCACTTACCCCTAATAGAATTCTCCTATAATAATAGTTATTACACAATCATCAAAGCTGCTCCTTTTGAAGCCTTGTATGAGAGAAAATGTAGAACGCTTGTTTGTTGGGCTGAAGTTGGGGAAGCCTAACTGTCTGGACCTGAAATTGTCCTAGACACCATGGATAAGATAATACAAATTCGTGATCATCTCAAATATTCCTGTGATAGGCAAAAAAGTTATGAAGACAAGAGGCGAAAATCTCTTAATTTCCAAATAGGGGACAAAGTATTATTGAAATTATCACCCTGGAAAGGTGTGATGCGTTTTGGAAAGAAGGGCAAGTGGAGCCCGAGATATATTGGACCATTCGAGATAATCAAATGTGTCGGTTCTGTAGCTTATAAGCTTAAGTTGCCTGAGGAGCTCAGTGGAATCCACGATGTGTTCCACATATCTAATCTAAAGAAATGTCTAGCCGATGAGTCGCTAGCAATGTCACATCAAGATGTACAAATTGATAAAAACCTGAGTTTCGTTGAGAAACCAATTTCGATCGAGGATCGACAAGTTAAAAAGGTCCGAAGGAAGTTTATACCTATTGTAAAGGTTAAATGGGATGCCCTTCGAGGCCCCGAGTATACATGGGAGGTTGAGTCCACTATGCGACAAAAGTACCCCATCTTTTTTAATATAATCTCGAGGTCGCGATTTATTTTAAGGGGGTGAGGATGTAACACCTCGTAAAATTCGCGTCCGGTAATATACCAACACGTGTACATACCCTCGGATGATACCACAAATGAGTTAGATGCTCAACTGGCTCAAACGTGTCCAAATTCACAAAATTTTCATATGCCGGACCGTAAGCTATGGTCCCAGACCGTAAGCTACGGTCCAGGCTTGCTGAACCAAAATCTTACTAACCGTAAGCAACGGTCTGGCAACCGCAGCCTACAGCGAGACCCTGAAACCTTTTTTTTCATTATTTTAACTTTCAACAAATGACCCGGAGGCCCCTAGACTTCATTATTTTCATATTTCTTGATTAATCAAGCCACTTTTCGATTCGAACAACTCTCGATTAAGGTGATATCTTTTGATTCATCAACCTAAAGTGTTCCACATTATCACCGAACCTTTAACCTTAATAATTTGGGTATTTTAACCCATAAAACCATAACAACTCGTATTTATCGTATTATATGCTAGTAAACACTTATAAAACACTAATGCACATAGTATAACACACGTTAACGTCCGGTTATTCGTACTCTTCTTCAATACATCACGTGTCGAACGAAAAGAACTAATTGTGTCGTTATGTCATTGAATATAAATCAAGGGACAATTCATGACATTAATAAAACTATAATTGAGGGACCAAATGTGTCAAAATTCCAAATTTCTGCTAAGATGCCATCTATCCTGCAAATTGCCACTCTCTTGCAGCTCTTGACACCTATCTAGCCACTTGTAATGATCCTACAACACCTCTAACACCTGGCTTCATCCTCACAAACCCTCTTGCACTATAAATAGACCACCAAGTTCACTTCATTCCCTGCTCATTTCCTTTTCTCATCTCTATTACACTCTTGGAAGTTCTTGGTCATCTAGGAGCATCCCTTTGAGTTCTAAACTTCCTCTTGGGTCATTTGTAAGTGTTCCATCACTACTCTTTTCTTTTAAAGGCTTTTAATAGCCAAAAGTCAAGCATTTTCGGCAAATGCTTTGACTTTCGGTTAAGACCATTATGGTCTAGCCATTGTTCAACATGAACATGGCTAAGTGATCGTAATTAGGTAGGTATTAACCCTTTAAAAGGTCACCTCCTAAGGATCACGTTTACTAGGTCGACTGACGGGTCAAAGTTTATGTTTTAAAAAGTCAAACGGGTCAGTTTTTATAAATATTAAAATCTGAATTTGAATATATTATAAATATGTTTTTAACACTTAAACAAGTTGGTAATAATTATTAGAACATGTGGGAACATGTTCGGCTCGTCAATTCCAGTCCTAGGGTCGGTTCGCAACCGAAAGTCACAAAGTTTGACTTCTGCTTTGACTTTCGATTCTGACCCGACTTAGATTAATGTACTACTGAGTTATGGTTAGATTATGATCGTAAATAGTATAGCATAACCCTTTGAGGTTATATTACATAATCATAATCATAATATGAGTTTATGCACAAGTTCCGCTAAAATGTCAACTTTGACCAAAATGCCCTTTTTACATAAAACAAGGTTTTAATCAACAAAGAACTTGCACATGAATTACCTGCTAATATGTTAATATGATTAACATATTGTGATGTTATTATTCTGACCATGAACTAGGTTTTATTACAATATCATAATTTATGCTTTTAAAAGACCAAAATACCCTTTCGGCGCATAGTTTGGTCCTAAACCATAAACCATACTTATGTGTGATATTTTACTGATAATATATCAACAATTAAGTATTTTTAAATTTTTATGATCATAGCATCAGAATATATATGCAAGTTCCTTTTTACGTCATATAAATAATCAAAACGCCTTATAAGGCGTAGTTTCGTTTTAAAACCTCAACGGACATATAAGTTGATATCCTACTGGCATTACAACTTATTTAAAGTATGATGAAATATACAAATTTTTGTTACTCACCCGGTTACCCGATATCGCTTATATGCATACGGTTGAGTATATGTAACTAGTTTACAAAAATTAACCGAAACGGGTTTAACCTTATCATTTTAATCTTAATTTCCAGAATGTTAATTGTTTACCCATGTCATACTAGTCTTAGTACTTGTTGGGTTTAAACTACATTCCATCCGGTTATCTCTTAATTTAGCTTATCGTACCATTTTGATCCTTTAAAGCTAGTCGGACTAAGTCTATGATTAAATAGGACCGTTAGCATTCTAATTGGTTAAGTTATGCCATCATTCCAGACTAGAAGCCTTCCAGTAAATGTTATCTGCACTTATCTATTGATTAAACGGTTGAGTTAATATAAACTTGCATTTAAGTCAAGTACTTGCTCAGGAAAATACTTATAACTTATTTCCCCTATACAGGCTTGGGATATGGTAAATTATTACCGCTTGGTTGGGAATGGGATCAATCGAATGCCGGATTGTGGCTAGTTTATCCGCATATTCCGTTTTGATCAATTTTGTTTGATAACTAAAAGTTGGGGGTTAACGACTGTGTCCAGGATATCTTCGGTTCATTTAAGTTACTAATGGCCACGACCAAAGCACAGGGTGTAGGCATACACTTGATAGATGCGAATGCTAAAATATTTTTACCCACAAGTTGGGGATAACTCCTTCGTTGGTTTATAAGTGGCGTGTCAGTTAATCATGTCTTGGTTTCTATACTGGGCCCCATATGTATTGACAAACATGTGAATCTGTATACAGGGTTAAAAGCTTACTTTCCCAAGTTATAGAAGATTTTTATGTGCCTTGTGCACTTAAATCTATTTTTGAAATGTTTTCAAAACGAGTCAGTTAATTGTATTTACCTGCGAAAGCTGACGTATTTTCAAAAGACTAAGTTTCAGGTACAATATGAAATAGGCTGGAAGCTGCTTGGTTGTGATATAAGAGGATCTTGCAAATCCTTAGATCTGCCTAAAGTTTGTTGTACATTTTTGTATATTTTACGATCCGCCTGTGGATCTTTTAGTTACAAACCGTCTGTATATTATTTTCGAACTTTGGACATTTTGGTTTATAATAATATTTTAAACTCCAAGACTTCTCCTATGCTGTGTTAATTGACTATGATGATATCAACTTACGTCACGATATTCCCCACTCGGGCCCACCGAAATTTGGTTGGAAATACGGGGTGTGACAGTTTAAGACTAGATAATTACTTTGTGCATACATACTTTTGTACTTTAAATTCCAATCCGAATCCTCCGTTAACATTCTGAATACTCACACACATTCACTCTCCTATTCGCATCAACTCGCCAAAACACGGATAATCGGGAAGCTTTGAAAAATTGTGAGTATACATGACCCTTTTACTTTTCGACACTTTTTGGGTGCAATACTTATTCCTTATTAAAAGTGCACACATACACTTAAAAAAATGCTTACAAACAAACAATCTGTCATACATGCTTAATACGTTATGCTAGAATTCATATATGCTAGAATCGTTACAGTGTTATGCTTTGTCATTAACTTGTTTCAAGCCTCCCTTAACATGTATAGCACTATCGGAGTAACGCACTGCCCGTATTCTTGAGGTCATGTTAAGTCATTCATAACGGTCTTATCGTTGTGACGATAAGATTACGCTAGCGGTAAACTTTGGGTTGACACGTATGGTTGCATGCTAGTATTGTATGATAATTTAAGTTAACTATTATGCCATGTGGATTCATTTAAACTTTTATACTTATGCTAGTACTTAAAACTTGTATGCTCGCCAATACTTTTGTGTTGAACTATACTTTAATACGTATTGCATGGATTCAATGATGATGATGACGAATGGAACTTGATAGGAAGGACTAGAAATGCGCCAAACTTTAAATTCATGTTTATAGATTAGTCATGCAATACTTGTTGTATTTTTGTTTTCCAATTCAAGTACTTGAACCATTAGCAATGAAATGAAATATTATTTATAAAATACCTGTCACATTTAGTGTTATGAAGTCTCGAGCAATCCATTTACGTCTACCCCGATGATTCCACCATCGGTTAGGGTGTGACATTCCCACCCTCGATTATGAACCTCGTGGACTCCGCCTCACCCAAAACCCTCGAGGACACCTACCGCCTTGCCGCCAAATCAATAACAAGTATGTTCTTCATGGAACCTCTGACAAGGTTTCATCAAATAATGCTCACCAAGCCACCACCGATGAACCCACACCATCCAAGCGACCAAGGAACAACAACGTATACACTTTCAAGTGTGGCGATCCTAATCACCTCGCTAACGTCTGCCCACAACGCATCAACAACAACCAGCATCAGCAGCAACAAGCGCGAGGTAGAGCCTTTGTCATCACTACAGCTTAAGCCCAAAATGCCAACGACGTCATCAATGGTACGTTTCTCGTTAACAATGTCTATGCTTCATGTTTATTTGCTACTAGCATGGATAAAAGTTTTGTATCCGTTGAATTCGAACCTTTGTTAAAGTGTAGACGTTCTAAGTTACCCAAACCATTCACAGTCAAAGTCGCTAACGGTAAGTCTGTCACTGTTGATTTTGTCCTTTCTAAGTGTTTTTTAAATCTTAACAATCATATGTTTTCAATCGACCTCATACCCATGCAAATGGGTAGCTTCGATATCATAATAGGCATGGATTGGCTTAGGCGAGTTCGTGCTGAGGTCGTTTGTTCTGAAAATTTTATTCGTCTTCCTCTTCCAAATGGTGATTCTTTACAAGTCTGTTGCGAGAAACCTTCAAAGGGTCTTAAGCTCATGTCATGTATTCAAGCAAACAAGTACTTACGCAAGGAATACTTCGCCTTTCTTGCCCACGTTGTGGAAAAGAAGGATAAGGGTCCAAGCATGAGTGATGTTCCTATTGTTTGCGATTTTCCTGATGTCTTCCTTGAGGATCTACCTGGACCTCCTCCTCCCCGTTCTGTTGATTTTTGTATCGATCTCATTCCTAGCGCAACACCTGTTGCAAAGTCTCCATACCGTCTAGCACCCACACAAATGCAAAAGTTATCTGCCAACTTCAAGAACTTCTTGATAAAGGCTTCATACGCCCCTTCTCCTTGGGGCGCTCCCATTTTGTTCGTCAAAAAGAAAGATGGAACCTTTCAGGTGTGCATTGACTATCGTGAGCTCAACAAGCTTATAGTCAAAAACGATATCCATTTCCTTGCATTATGATCTCTTCGATCAACTTCAAGGCACGACTTGCTTTTCAAAAATCGACCTTCGTTCTAGTTATCATCAACTTCGAGTCCTTGAAGAGGATATTCCTAAAACCGCCTTTCGTACTAGATACGGTCACTACGAATTCATAGTCATGCCATTTGGTTTAACCAATGCACCCGCGTTCTTCATGGACTTGATGAATCGGGTGAGTAAGTTATACTTGGATTGCTTTGTGATTGTGTTCATAGACGATATTCTCATCTACTCTAAGATGCAAGATGAGCATGAGCGACACTTGCGTCTTATCCTCGAACTTCTACGTGGTGAACAACTGTACGCCAAATTCTCCAAGTGTGAATTTTGGTTCAAAGAAGTTCAATTTCTCGGGCACGTTGTGAACGAGAAAGGCATACACGTGGATCCTGCCAAAATTGAAGTTGTCAAGAACTCTCTATCTGAAATTCGTTCGTTCCTTGAATTAGCCGGTTATTATCGTCGATTCATCTCCAACTTTTCAAAGATTGTTGTCCCTCTCACCTCCTTGACTCAAAAGAATAAACCTTTTGTTTTGGGGTTCCGAACAAGAGGAGTCTTTTCAAACGCTCAAGGACATGCTTTGCAATGCTCCTATCCTAGCTCTTCCTGATGGTAGCGACAATTTTTTCAGTTATTGCGATACCTCTAATCAAGGTCTTGGTTGTGTCCTCATGTAACGAGACAAGGTTATTGTGTACGCTTCAAGACAACTCAAAATCCATGAGGCAAACTACACTACCCACGATCTTGAACTTGGTGCAGTTGTTTTTGCGTTAAAGATTTGGCGACACTACCTTATGGTACTAAGGGTGTGGTCTTCACCGACCATAAGAGCCTTCAACACATCTTTGACCAAAAGGAACTCAACATGCGTCAACGTCGATGGGTGGAGTTGCTCAATGACTACGATTGCGAGATTCGCTACCAGCCTAGTAAGGCGAACGTCGTGGCCGATGCTCTTAGTCATAAAACTCATGTAAAGAGTATTCGTTGTTTTCAAATTTTGAATAACCTTCGCGAACGCATTCGTGATGCTCAATACTCGTCTGTTAACGAGAATACCATGTACAACGAGATGAAGTGTGGTGCTGAAGATCAACTCGTATCCAAACCTGATGGTATCCTTTACTGTCTCGGTCATGCTTGGATTCCAAACCGTGACAACCTTCGTGACTTCGTTATGCAAGAAGCTCACAAATCCCGATATTCTATTCATCCTGGCGCTGATAAGATGTACCAAGACCTTCGTATGTCTTACTAGTGGCCTGGTATGAAGAAAGATATCGCCTCCTACGTTTCGAAATGCCTTATATGTTCCAAGGTCCCTCTGGCTTACTCGAACAACCAGAAATCCATGTCTGGAAATGGGAGAGCATAGCTATGGATTCATCACTAAACTCCCTCGTACTTCGTCTGGTCATGATAGTATTTGGGTAATCATTGAACTTTGACCAAATCCGCTCACTTCCTCCCCGTACGTGAAGACTACAAAGTCGAGGAAATGGCTCATATCTACACGGATGAAGTTATTTCTCGTCATGGTATCCCCATTGACATCATTTCTGACCGTGATGGTCGTTTCACCTCGCGTCTCTGGCAAACCTTTTAAAAAGCTCTTGGTACTCATCTTAACCTTAGTACCGCTTCCCATCCTTAATCCAACGGTCAAACCGAGCGTACTATCCAAACTCTAGAGGATATGCTTCGTTCTTGCGTAATCGATTTTGGTAGCAACTGGGATATGCACTTGCCTTTGATCGAATTCTCGTACAATAACAGTTATCTCGCGAGTATTCAAATGGCACCTTTCGAGGCATTGTATGGTCGAAGTGTCGTTCGCCTATTTGTTGGCATAAGATCGGAGAAGCTCAAATCACTGGTCCCTAGCTTATACAAGAGACAATGGACAAGATCTTATAGATTCGAGACAACTTGCTTAAAGCCAAAAGCCGACAAAAGAATTACGCAGACAAGCGACGCAAACCTTTGGAATTCAACGTTGGTGACTTTGTACTTCTCAAGGTATCCCTTTGGAAGGGTGTGGTTCATTTTGGTAAGATGGGAAAACTCGCTCCTCGCTATGTAGGTCCTTTTAAGATTCTCGAAAGGATTGGCAATGTAGCGTACCGACTGGACCTACCACAAGAGCTCAACAATGTCCATCCTACGTGTCTCAAACTTGAAGAAATGTTTAGCAGAAGAAGGACTTCAAGTCCCACTCGAAGATCTTCAAGTCAACGAGACTCTACACTTCATGGAGAAACCTGTCGAGATCATAGATCGAGGCGTCAAGCAATTGAGGCGCAGTCGAATTCCCATAGTCAAGGTTCGATGGAAGGAAAACATGGCGCTAAGTTTACTTGGGACCACGAAAGTGCTATGAAGACTAAGTACCCACATCTATTCGTTACACCTTCCTCTTGAATAAATTTCGGGACAAAATTTCCTAAAGGAGGGGAGACTGTAACACTTCGCATTTTTTGTACTTTCCTTATTTAGAAAGAGTAATCGTATTTCTATTTATGGAAACTTGTATTCATATCTTATTCGTATTTCAACTCCAACTTTGTAATCCGAGACTTTGATCGTAATAAAATTACATACTTTATACATGCTTGTTATACTTACAATTTAACCGTTGCTATGCAAACCGATACTTATTATACGTGCCTATACTTATACACACATTCTTGATACTCAAATTATACTTGCATACACTTATACTATACTTTAACACACGTTAAATACTTAAAAACATGCTAAATTATGAGTTTCTAGCATAAAATAATGGAATTATCAAACTCTAGGGGTCAAACTGTGAATTCTAGAAAGTTTGGTAAATTCTGAAGGTGGTGCACGGACATGCAACTGAGGCGTACGGCCATCCACACTGCGATCCGCATAACCAAGCACCTGATGTGCACCACCCTGCGATCTGCGATCCGCACGACTGTGCACTTGATCCACACGGTCGTGCAAAATGACCAGGTCTGGCAGAATCTTTTAAAATATGTGAATTTTGGCTCCATTTCTCTTTTTCCAACTCCCAACCACCACCAACTTCATTAATTACCTAAACCCTAATTCCCCATTATAAATGGGAGCCTGCACACACTCCTAAACACTTTCCAAACACTCAAATCACTCTCAAATCTTCTTAGTTACTCTTTAATTTTCAAACTTGGCAGAAAGTTGCAATCATTCTAAGTGAGTTTTAGCTCATTTTTCTTCTTATTTTCTTGTGTTTTCTTTTTTCTTTCTACATGGATAACCTCTATGAAGGTTTTTCACAAGCTTGCTTTGGCAAACTAAGGTGAAACCTCACCACATTTGAGGTCCAAAGTAGAATTAAAATTATGCTTTCATTTATACTTTTTTATCTTGCTTATCTTGATGAAAACTTGTTTAAATCTTGTGACTACTTGTTCTTAAACCTATCTAAGGTTATGAGACTTGTTAGGAATAGATTCTTATGAGTTTAAGAGGTGCAAACACCTCTAAACTTTCTGCTTTTGCAAGGGTTTATGCAACCCACAAGTGATGAAACCATCTAAGCTTGCCATGAAGTTGATGGTAAGACTTGTGTTTTGGTACAGGTGTGAATACTTGGAAGCCTTGGCTATCCTAACTTCATTCCACCACCTCACTTGATGTTTATACCTTGCTATCTCAAGTAGTTTGCTAGACTTAAAGTAACTTAACCATGTCTAGCCTCCGACACTTAGTTAACTCTTTTCATGTCATGAATGACTCACCCGGGTTAAAGCTTACTTGGCTAGTAAGAAGTTGTACATTTCATTTTCATTCATGACCATCCGAATCATCCTTGTGATGATTTGTGTATTGGTGAATCATACGATGAGGTTAATCCTCCATGCTTGACTTACATGACAATCTATGGTAATCTTGCTGGACTTAGCTTAGAATTATTATATAAACTATATAATATATAATATACGCACATAACCGAATCCTTGAGGATAATCGACATGGTTACTTGTCATGGTAATAGGTTATATTATCTAAGACTTGAACCTCTCATTACGATTCTAATAGGCACTTAACCCATGAAATCACAACAACCCATAAGGGATATATAGTGTCAAAAATGAGTGTTTAAGGCTAGATAATTACTTTCTTGAATACATACTTTAATTCCGAATCTGAATCCTCCGTTATTATCCAAATACTCACACACCTACGTTTCCTCATATAGGATAACTCGGTGTTCCATCCTTCAAACTCTCCAACTCTTCACGGGATTACCAAAGGAAGCTTTGCAAAACCGTGAGTACACTCAAAAGCCTTTTTTTACGCTTTACACTTTTGGGTGCAATGTGTTTAGCCTATCAAAATACACGCAAACACACTTATATTTTATGCAAACACAAACAATCCATTATACATGCTTAAATACGTGATACTTGATTTGTATTCTTGGAACATTTTTATGTGATTCGCTTGTTATTAACTTCGTACGAGCCTCCCTTAACATGTATAGCGCTATAGGAGTAACGCACCGCTCATGATTGTCGAACCAGTTTACCATTTGGTTGTTAACCCATGGTCATATTACAATCCATATCTTGATTTTGATGAAAACTGAGGTTTTAATAGTTGCCCCATTATGCGCTATCCACACAAAGAATCCGAGTACGATTCAGAAGACTCGGTCTTTTAGGTTAAGCATGTTTAACCGATGTAATTATTTATGTGGCATTATATAACCGTTCGATTTATATTTGTGTTTAGTGATTTGATAATAAATATTTAACCACGTCATATTCTTTATTGATTTATAACATATTATATAGTATTTAAAAAAAAACATGTACTAAAAAACATAAATTATTCTGACAAAGTAAAAAATATATCATTATAATGAGTATTATGTAGTTTCGGTTAAAAAAATTTATTTTTATATTTAAGTGGTTAATGAAGAAACATAAAAAAAAACAAATAAAATAGAAACATTGTTGGTGCTAAGAAAAGTAAACTGTGATTTAGATTCATTTATAGAAGTAGCTTACTTTGAATAGATTTACATGTTTCCAATAAAGGTAAATTATAGTTAACTATATTGTAAACTGCAATTTACATTGTTCAGTCAGCTGGTGTAGAAATCCCAAGTCAAATCACCGGTGTATTAAAACAAGGTCCCTTTCTTGAGTCTTAACTCACAACTCAATGTCATGTAGTTATCTATCAATTGAGGCATACTCGCGTTTGAAATTGCTCTTAGGGTTTTTTTTTTTTTTTAGTTTGGCATAACCACCTCAAAAATGTATTTTCTTTTATCAAGAGTAGGTTGTTTAAATTAAAGTGACTTGCTGTTTTAGATTGGGTAAGTAATTTGGCTATTATGAGGTGTATAACTGACTACTTTATTTTCTAGAAAGTTTCTAAAAATTCTGGGAAAGCAACCACAAACATGTGTTTCTTGGTCTTTTGCCGATTGATGATACAAAGTTGTGAGTATTTATGCGTGTAAAATTATTTGTTTGTTAAATGTCTTTACTTTAGTGACCTAATAATTGAACTACTTTGTGATAACAAAGCTGCATTTTGAGTTACAAAAAAAAAAATCATTAAAGTATTAGCCAACAAAATACATTGTTTGATGGTTCAAATTGAAACGGTAACTGACTACCTGGAGGAGGATGCTGAAATATTCTAATTCAATCAAGCGAAGGTTTCTTTTATTTAAGAGTAAACTGTCAAAATGGTCCATAAGGTTTGGTATTTTTGTTACTTTAGTACAAAACTCAAATCTTTTGAATCATGGTCCCTGTGGTTTCAATTTTGTTGTCATTTTCATTCAAAAGCAAAATTTGTTCAGATTTTACAGTTAACATCCAGTTTTTTTGTCGTTTTCCTCTCTTTTGAAGGGCAAAATAGTCAGGTTTTTTAATTTGTTATTATAAACATTAAAAGACCATTTTGCCATTCATTAAAAGAGAGGAAAACGACAAAAAAGCTAGATGTTAACTGAAAAATCTGATCAGATTTTGATTTTGGATAAAAATGATAACAAAATTGAAACCACTGGGACCCAGATTCAAAGGGTTTGCGTTTTGAACTAAAGTAACAAAAAGGACCAAATCTTAGGAACCATTTTGGCAGTTTACTATTTATTTAATATGAAATGTTATTTCAGGCAAAAATGTAAAATCTTGAATTAAGGGTTTGAGGTGTATGTTGTCATGGTAGGTACCGTTGTAATTGACCAAGTGTAGTTGTAATTGATCTAGACTAGGTAGGTATAGTTGTTTTTCATTTTTTTGTGAATCATCCTTGTTAACAGAGATGGGCCAATATTGACCAATTGATCAAGTACAGATGTATGATTGACCAAAGAAAACATAAAATATTTAGATTGTCCTTTTTCTTATTAGGTGAGTTGGTTCTTTAAATCGATAATCCGTTGGTTAACTTTTAGTCCCAAAAATTTCATTTTCTAGTATCGTTATAATATAAATTTTGTTCAAATAACACTTAGATGTTTGAGTTTTTCGTCCAAATCTACCTACACTGTTGATCATCGTTGTTTTGATAAATAGGGGCGCAACATAGTGAGGGCGGAAGGGGGCAGTTGACCATCAAACTTTTCACTCGGTAGTAGAGAGTATGTAGTTTTTGTATAGAATTTTTGGACATATACATTATCGACCCCCCGTTTTATAAAAGTTTTTTGATATATACGTTTTCGACCCACAATCAGAATTCTCAAACTTCACCACTGTTGATAAATATATTAAGTTGTGATTTTTATCTTCACTTTCTATCAAAACAAAATGTAAAGGCCTTTTGAAATAGTCATCCTATACATTATTCTAGAATGGGGTTGGCTCAAGCAAATGATGATTCATGAAATCCTTGGAAGGTATGGTCCTCATTGTGAGTCTACACATGCAGTAAAATATTATTATGTATTTAATATTTTTTAGTAATAATAAATACAAGAAAATACCAAGAAATCTTGATTTCACACTACTTTGGGTAGCTGATTCTAAAGAGACTTTTTGGTATCTTAAGTCAATGATTATTTTTAAATCCAACTGTACACACAAATTGAAAAAAAAAAGAACTTTAATATTTATACCTTGCTAACATAAGAAATATAAGTTTATCGTCAGATCTTTTAACACATACACATTTAGAATCATTGTTTCATGTATCTATCATAATCCTATGGTATTTAGTCTATTAAATCTTGTCATCATACGCGTACGTGATTAGAAAGACTTAGAATTACAATTGTGGCAAATAATGCAAGCAGGTTCGACAGTGAAATGCAAAGGAAGGTTCAAAGGACCATGGTTTTGATTGATATCGTGGCTTGACTAAATCCATATTTTATATGGCTTTTTGGTCCTTCTAGACTGCTTTGTTTTTCTTCATCAACGGTCATCTTCTCCCAACCTATCTCACTTTTCAACTTTAGTCCTTCTATTATATCCAGTTTCAAGATTTGGCTTTTACAAAAAAAAAATTGTAATTTTTGGATCAAACTTCATATTTTTATTTCATGCTAAATCAATGTATATGTTGACATTTTTTATTATATTTAGTTTCTGAATTTTATATCTAATGAAAGTTATAATGAATGAGGCATATAACAAGCACTGCATAGGAGACAAGTCATCTGGGAGTTAAAAATGAACTCAAGCAAAACCTCCTACGAAAATTAGTCCGAGCACGACTAGGCTCACGGATTTAAACGAAACCATTATCAATAAAAGTGTACTAATTATAAATTTATATATAAAAAATTATACATAATAAAAAGTTTATTATATATAAAATTATGAATACTTAACTAAAAGTAACAATATATATTATATTATATATAAAACTATAACTATATTATATGAAATAAATGGTATATATAAATTAAATATCATAAATAATATTTATGATCGATCTCGAGTCAAGCTCCAGGTTGAAAAATTATCAACAAACAAAAAATTGATGAACTTTAGAGATAGAACTTAAACTAACCCGCCAAACTCAAGTTCGAGCTCTTTTAAATTAAACAAGCTAAGCTCAGTTATCTTGTGAGCACCCACACTCGAGCTTGACTCGTGTTCATAAAACTCAACCAAACAAGCCGAACTCAAGTTTAAGCTCTTTTAAATAAAACAAGCTAAGCTCGGTCTTCTTGTGAACACCCATATCCAAGCTTGGCTTGTGTTCGTAGAACTCAAATTAACGTGCCGAATTCAAGTTTGGGCTTTTGCAAATTAAGCACGCGAAGCAAGGTTGTCTTGTGAACACTCATATCCGAACTCGGCTCGTTAACACAGGCTCGGCCAATTTAGAATAAAGGACCAAAAATGTAAAGAATTTGTAATTAAAAGGTGAAAATTGGAAATTAACTTTACTAAGAACCTCGAGTCCTCGACCCGTACCCCACCTTCCAAAAGGTGTTGCTCGACGTATTCCTATATAAACCAACCAACAAACATAATTATAAATTCATATCCATCATCATTTTGTACCTATAAAGGCTATTTCGACCATATTTGCACATCAAATTAGAGTAACTTTCTTTTAAATCTCAACCTTCGCCACTAGATCGATCGATAGAAACTATGTCACGATCAAGAAAAGGAGACCCAGTAAAGGTTGTGATCATCAACACCCAGTATATTGAGACTGATGCCACAAACTTTAAATCGGTGGTGCAACATCTCACGGGAAAAGATTCACCCGACCCTGCCTTATCTCTAAACGGTAAGTTGTCGCGGGGTGGTGGTGGTGTTCGTGGTGGTGGTATGAGTTCACCGATGTTGAACAAAGGGATGTCGTTTAGAGACCTTGATAAGTTGCTTTTAGAGCTGCCTACCGTGGATGAAATGTATCAATTTTGTGTTGATTAAGTTTGCTTTATTAACTAATCATGTACCTCCTCTTTTTTCCTCTTGTAAAAAAATATAACTACTGTATACATATTTGTATATCCATGTATTTAAATTTATTTAATAAATATTTTTATTTTATTCTAAATTTTGATAAATTAAGTCTATGGTTTTCTCTATTAGGTCCTGCGTTCGATTCTCACAAGAGATTTGCCGTTAAAAAAAAGTTTAACTTAGTATACTGTCCATTATGGTTATCAAGCATTATGGATCTAGAATGTCAAGTTTTACACCAATTATTATAACCTACTTATTTGCCCAAGTTTGAAACTTGAACATCCCTTCTGAGAGACATGTGGCTCACCAAGTGGGCTAGCCAACACCGGCATCTAGACCGTCAAGTAAAGGAAAATGTATATTCGAGTGGTAATATCATAATGGCATTATTAAGAGTGATCAACCGATCAATAAGAATGACTTCAATATGGATAGCGGAAATTGCAATAGGAAGAATTCTTTGATTTGATTTACGTAAGCTGGAGTTAAGGTTGTTGAACATGTTATCATGTTTTCAAGTCGAAGGGATATGCTATGTTGTTTAAGTTTGGGATGATGAAAGGTTAGATATGAGTTTCATAGTGATGACAGGCATGAGATCGATAGACTTTGATGGAAACCTTTATTACCCTGGTCAATGTAGTTCAGAGCGTAACAAAAATGCTAGACTTTCAACAATCTTATTGATGATTATAAAGATGTATTTGAAGTTTTACTCCAACATGCATAGTGGCAACGCTCAATGATACTGTTTTTTTAATGCAAACACACACCCCTTCAACATAAAATAAGAGATGAAGTTTTCTAATAATGTAGCAGGTACATGTACACAGAGATAATGATGCACAACCATGAAGTCTGCAAGCATAAGGAAATCTTAATGTCTAGGCATAGGTTACTATGGTGATTAGCTTCTCTAAGAGTTGTCTTATTGTAATATATATTATTTTATTTCACCGTTCAAACAAAAAATATATTAATAACGTCGGAGATCATGACCGCACAAACTCTGAAAAAGACGATTAAATTAAAGTTTGGACCCCATAAAGAAATTAAAAAAAAATTATAGTAAGGATAGGATAGTTTCTAAAAACATAAATGAATTCATAGAGGATGCAAAGAAAATTGAGAAGTCATATGAAAATGTACTTGTTGAAAGGGAAAATCAAGAACTAGTATTCTAAGATTGGACCTCATCAAGCTTAGACGACAAACATAAGAAGTTTTCTCCGAATCAAGAATTGCCATTCTAAATGATAAACAAAAGACTCCGTCAAACTATAGAATTTGGTAGGCTAAAAAACTTTGAGAGTAAATATATACAAACACTACAAGAAATACCTGCAATAGTGGCGGCTTCCGAAAAGTCAGCTATGGCCTTTAGCGACGATTTTGGGCACCAATAGCGAAAGTCAGATTTCTTATAGCGACATATGGCGGGACACAGGGTATTTATAGGGTGTGTTTCGATATTTGTACCCCTTCCGATACATCACTAAAATAACTTTAACTACTATACCGTTTTAGTGCCCTCTACCATTCTGAATAACCGACATGACATAGTTTTGACTATATTGACCCGGACATAAGTTAAGTATTATATAACATAACTAGCAGGATTTCTCGCGCATCATTGCGATAATTCATTTAGTATCAGTTCAGCTCTTTATACCATCAACACATATATACGTGTTATAAATCGATTGAAACAATAAAAAACAAATACCAGTAACAGTTCTAGTAATACCGTGATTAAATGTAACCTTAACTAATTAATATAAATCCAATGTTTATAGTGATTTTGTAAAAGGAATATACATTGTCTTTAACTAATAATATTGGCTATTGCTTTGTGTTTAATTTCGAAGTTATAATCAAATATTTGAATTCCACGTAAAAAGTAAAAAATCCGTAATTTTTAGTTAAAAAACTAAATGATTTAAAGTTAAAAGAAAATATCTCATAATTTATTCTTCATGAAAAGGTTTAGGATAAATATAGTCTGGATTATTTTAATTTTTCATGAAAAGGTTTATGTTAAAAATAGTCTGGATTACCTTGTAACATAGAACTCTAACATCATCTGTAGTGGGAACTAAGGCTACTCGGTGTGTGAGAGGGTAGTCCTCAAAAAATGCTACGTCATATATGATGGGTGAGAGGATGGGGTTAAAGAGGATGGACCTAGGGTAATAGAGAATGGGGCTAATATATATATATATATATAGTGGAGAGTTCAAATGAGAAGAAAATTTTTGTAAGAATAAAAAGAATAACTTTTAAACCAATAGAAATTCTCCATTTACTTCATTTAATGTACGTATTTAATATTATGATAAAGGGCATATACGTAAATCTATAATTGTCATTAATTAGCTAATTAATTAAACTTGTAACTCATTTCTAATATATTTTTTCAAGATAAAATAATTTATGGTGAAGGACAATTTTCGACATGTGTAGGATAAATTTTAATACGTGTGGGATAAATTTTGAAATGTGTAGGGTAAATTTACATGTGTGTAGGGTAAATTCTGATAAGTATAAAATATATGTAGGATAAATTTTGAAATGTGTATGATAAAATGTTTTTGTTTTATGAATGAAGGATAACTTAATTAATGAGAGTAGCTATAAACTATTAATGTTTTACAATTATGTCATTTCTTCTTTTTCTTCTCATGTTAAATTTCTTCTCAATTGAACATTCCCCTATATATGTGTGTGTGTGTGTGTTATATGTATATGTGTGTGTGAGAAGAGGGAGGCACGGCTTGCTCGTCTTCTGGCTGACAGTGAAGACGCCGACGGGGCTCCGGAAATGGTGTGAAGGGCGGCGTCGGGGCTCGACGGGGCAAGGGCACCCCCCACACCGAGTAGCCTAAATTGGGTTTTCTTTTTGCTTCATTCAAGCCCAAACACGCTGACGAACGGCCCCCTTGGGCGTTTTGTTGCATATTTTTGGTTGGGCGTGTAGATTAAAACATCGGATTGTTTTATTCTTGACCAATAACAAATTTCCAACTCATTTATTTGTTTTATTTTTCTAAAAAAAATAATAATTGGGTAATCATTGTTGGGGCATTATACCAGTATACCATATTCTAACAAATATTCCTTTACTGATTAGATGACCACGTATCACATCATACCTAAAAATGGAGCATTTGTTTCACTGATGAATACAAATGTTCTAAACATTAATCTAATGAAAAAGTGAACAGGTCTAGAAACTGACTAAGCATGATCTAATGAAAAAGTGAATAGGTTTTGAAACTGTGACTAAGCATGATTTGTAGGATAACCGTTCATAAAATAAATAAAATAACAATTTTATCAATCAATATTCTGATTACCCTCACATAAAGAAGAAGAAAACCAAACTTAAAGGAAATACAATACAGATCTGTAAACTAAACTAAGAACAGATTACAAAGAAAATAAAGAAAAAATATAAAACAACGGTGAGGAAGGCACGTGAAGATCACGCTTCCCTTAAAACAGATTTCGGGTCACCCAGGTGAACCCGTCTGTTACCCAAGGTACAACAGCCTAAACAGATTGTACTGCGAGATTAGCCTAGCACCTGAAACAAGAGTATGCAGAGTTTCAAAGTTAGAAAATTCGTTGGATGTGTGTGTTGTATGAATCATACGATTTCAATATATGTATCCAAAACAAAGCACAAAGCTTTGTATATCTACTTATTAGAATTCAAAATGATAAATCTATATTCAATACACAATTCAATAAGATTAATTCTATAATTCAATGGTACAATAAATTCTATAACTTAACCATTTTATAGGTAGGAACTTGAACAGTCTCTAGCTAACAACACCAAGCCAAGACACATCTAAAAATATTAAAGGTGGCTCCAAGCGGCTCACGACGATGCGAGCGTGCGAAGTGCAAAGTGCGCCATCAAAGCGCCATATTGCGCCCATCGCCCTCGTCCCAGTCTCGTTCCCGCGCGCGTGCGCGTGTCGGGTGCTTCGCACCCTCCTGGCTGACACTAGGTGTGACTTATCACTTAGGAATACATTCGTGAAGAGAATTATAAATATAAATCAACAAAAGATTTATCTCTCCATCAATGTGAGACAAACACAACTTCCCACACATTAAATTTCCAACACACAATTAAAGTTTATGATCTCTAATTCATTTTCTTTAATCACTAAATAAGTATTATATTAATCATTAATACAATATTATTTTTCATAATTTCCAACAAACCCCCACATGAATGGAGATCATCCCACACACATAAGTGTCACGATAAAATTTCAGCGATTAAGTAATGCAGGATATGTAAGTTTCCTTTTGAACCCTCCTTTGTGACATATACTTAGTCTCCTAGCAGTTAGTAAACGCGATGTCCTTGAACCAACCCCTTTTTACGCAACGTTATTAAACATCACACATTACTCTTCCTGGTCTAGCTAACCCCTCATAGTTGTGTTCGTTATGGTCATGGAACACTATCCTGGTTATTGTGCCCCCAATTCCATTTAAAGCGACCCCATTTCTCTCTAACATAGGTGATTTACAAATCATTAAAAGTCATATGCTTAACCTCTCTTGATATCACTGATTTAAGTAGGAACGGACTAGGAAGTTTGTAACTCCCTTTATATGTTGAGGTACTCCCCCACAATGACCTCAGTTCGTACAGTTAGGTGGTCCTATTGAGCCTAGATCATGGGATCTCCAATCTTCTAGGATAGGTTTTCTGTTGTACAAACTTACTCCAAGGGCTTTAGTCTCATTCCCATTGACGACTTATGTACTACCTCTCTGCTTAAGCATTTTGTAAACGGATCCGCAATGTTATCCTTTGACTTCACATAGTTAATCGTGATAACTCCAGTTGAGAGTAATTGTCGTATCCTGTTATGCCGACGTCGTATGTGCCTTGATTTGCCATTATACATTGTATTTTGAGCTCTACCAGTAGCTAATTGGCAATCATAAAGTATGCAAATAGCCGTCACAGGCTTAGGCCATCTTGGAACATATTCCAAGATTTGACTAACCATTATGCCTCTTCTCCAACTTTATCTAACGCAATAAACTCAAATTCCATCATGGATCTAGCTATAAGTGTTTGTTTGGACGACTTCCAAGATATAGTTGCTCCTCCAATGGTAAACACCTAACCACTTGTAGATCTAGAATCTTTCATATCGAATATCCAGTTAACATCACTGAATCCTTCCACAACAGCTGGATTTTGGCCATAATGCAGTCCATAGTTTCTCATGTATCTCAAATACCTTAATAATCTTGTTATACCCTTCTAGTGCTCTGAACTAGGATTACTAGTATATCTACTTAGCCTACTCATAACATATGCTAAGTTTGGCCGAGTACATGACATGAGATACATAAGACTGCCAATAATCCTTGAGTATTCCAATTGAGCAATATCTCGCCTCTATTTTTTGAAAAATGTTGAGAGGTATCAATTGGAGTTTGAGCTACGCTCGTGTCCTCTGGATTGAACTGCCGAATGATCTTATCAACATAATAAGATTGACTTAGCACCAAACCATTTTAGGTTCTAATGATCTTTACTCCAAGAATCACATCAGCTAGACCCATATTTTTGATGTCAAATCTCGCTTTCAACATGTCTTTAGTAGATCTGATCATCTTATCATCACTCCAAATGATAAGCATATCATCTATATGAAGGCATAAGATAACATAACCTTTAGAAATGTCTTTCACATAGACACAGTTACTGCATTCATTTATTTTGAAACCATTGTTAAGCATAGCTTGGTCAAACTTTTGATGCATTGTTTTGGAGCTTGTTTCAAGCCATATAATGACTTTACGAGTTTACACACTTTGACCTCTTGGCCAGGAGTAGAGAAACCTTTTGGTTGCTCCATATAAATCTCTTCCTCTAATTCCTCATTGAGAAATGCGGTTTTTACATCTATTTGATGTATTTCCAAATTTCTCAAAGTGCAATTGCAAACACCAATCTAATAGTGGTTATTCTAGTCACAGGCGAGTATGTGTCAAAATAGTCACGACCTTCCTTTTGTCTAAACCCTTTGATCACAAGCCTTGCCTTATACTTGTCAACAAAACCATCAGCTTTCATCTTTTTCTTAAATATCCATCGATATCCAAGTGGCTTGCACCCTGGTGGAAGATCTACTAGCTCCCAAGTATGATTCTAGCAAGATAGAATCAATTTCACTCTTGATGGCTTCTTTCAATTGAGGTCCATCTGAAGAGGTGACTGCTTCTCTATAGGTTTGAGGCTCACTCTCAACCATGTATGTAAAAAAGTCAGGCCCAAAGGATTTCTCAGTCCTTTGCCTTTTTCTTCTTCTTGGCTCACCTTCTTCAGCCTCTGATTGTTCTTGAGTTTCCTCTCGAACAATCTTATCAACCATTGTTGATGAACTTGCATGATTTGAAGAACTCGCATGAGTTTGTACTAACATTAGAAACTCTTCTTAAAAATAAGTCACATTTCGTAGCCTTGTCTCTAGATAGAGTTATTGTGCAAACGATGTGAACTACCGTTTTTGGCATATCCAATGAAAATGCAGTCAACAATTATGGGCCCTATTCTAAGTGCCTTATGGGGTGTAACGATCACCTTGGCCAGGCACCCCCACACTTTCAAGTATTTATAGGATGATTTATGTTCCAACCACAACTCATGAGTGTTACATCCTTATTCTTGAAAGGTATTTTGTTTAACAAAAAATTGGCTGATAAAATGGCCTCTCCCCACATGGCCTGGCTCATCCCAGATATTATTAACATGGCATTCATCATTTCTTTTAGTGTATGATTCTTTCGTTCCGCGATGCCATTTGATTGGGGTGTGTAAGGAGGGGTACACTCATGTATTATGCCACTTTTTGCACACACTTCCCCAAATGGTAAAACATATTCACCTCCTCTATCACTTGTCACACGTTTTATTTTCTTGTTGAGTTTATTCTCAACTTCAGCTTTATACAAGATAAACTTGTCGATTGCTTCATCCTTACTCTTAAGTAAGTATACATAACAATACCTTGTAGTGTCATCGATAAAGGTAATAAAATACTTATTACCACCTCTGGTGGGAATTGATTTTAAATCACACACATCAGTGTGTATCAGATCAAGTGGTTTCAGTTATTCTTTCAACTGATTTGAAGGATGATCTTGTTTGTTTGGCTTCAACACATGTTTTACATTTTGTTTTTAGAGTCAATGGCAAAAGTTAGTATGTAATCTAATTTAATTAAACGACGCATCGAATTAAACTTTACATGACCAAGACGTCCATGCCAAATATTAGGAGAATCAGCCAAGTAAGCAGAAGTACTATCATTTTTATTCATGTTTACATTACTTTAAGTTTGAACATGCCATTTTGGGCATATCCCATTCCAACAAACATACTACGCTTGCTTAAAACTAATGTATCACTTTCAAAAACCAAATGAAAGCCAAACTTGTTAAACATCCAACCCGACACAAGACTCTTGCGCAAGTCAGGAACATAAAGCACATTCTTCAAAGTGAGCTCTTTCCTAGAAGTCCACTTTAAGATCACATCACATTCTCCCTTGATATCAATTGCAGCAGAATTTCCCATGTCCAGCTTCTCTTCTCCCACCACCTCTTTAAACGTATTAAAGAAGGTCGTGTATGGGCACACATTGCGGGTTGCCCCGGTGTCAACCAACCACCCTTTGGCTCATTAGCCACCAATAGGTCTTTTGTACTCTCATCGTTAGTCTCCAGGTAGGCAAACTGGTCCGTTATATTGGATTTATACGAATGCCAATCCAAGACAGGACGTTTCAACTACCGGTACTCGTACCCTTCTAGTTACTACATGCCCGTCGTAGAACTCACTTTGATGAGATTGAAAAATGAAAACATCACAAAATTTTGAGAAGAAAAGCATGAAAAATGTTCAATTATATGGAAATTGAGACGTTCGTGTTTGCGTAAGCATGTTATGTTAACAATACGTATATCACAATAAACAACATATAGTAGTGAGAGTGCTTGCATGCATTTGTGTGTGGATAAATATGAAACAAATAAGATCATGAATTTGCATGTAACCAAATAACACATAAGCAATTAAAATCTAATCAACTATGTAAGGTTCTAAGGGTCTAATAACTATCCTATATCCCTATAGTCAAGAGCTCTGGTACCAATCTGTCACACCCTGACCCGCAGCAGAAATGGTAGTTGGGGCATGATCCGGTTTTCATCAAAGCTCATGACATTTACTATAACAAAGTTTCATATTTATTAATTTAAATTAAAGAAGAAATTCCATCAAACACATAAACCATACAAGCACAATATTGTTCTAAACATGACATTTATGTAATTCTTTATTTTTCTTCTAAGGCCAATTCCTATGTGTTCCTTGCTTCAATCTGTTCACCTGTATCATGTGTAAGAATAGAAATTTGGGTCAACAAAAGTTTGCGAGTGAATCCCGTTTAAACATTTGAAAGAAATAATCATGTTTATTAATTTAATAAAAATGTGCATAACCAAGTATGAGCAAACATATATGTAAACTATCCACAAACCACATAAACATCTAACAATGAACACATAAGCATGATAAATGATGTGATATGAGATCAAGGCTCAATCAAACGGAGCCGATCTAATTAGGCAACACGATGCTCCACTCATATCCAATGAGGAACTGATGGGCCAAATGTGAATGCTTGACTGAAATGAGAAAATGTAACCACATATAACAATATACCAAATGTTACATAACACGTTAGATCATATAATGGTAGTAGCACAAGTGTTTGAATAAACGATATAAATAAACGACACATGATACACCCCAAAACATGAATAAAAAGGGAAGTTTGTGTAGGTCCATCTACTGATGGTGTTAAACCAGTTCCTTGTTCATATGACACACACACAAGTGCGGAATCCAAGTGTGCATGCAACCAAAGCAAAGTAAAGAACACGGGGTAACCAAAGATTCACTATCTTGATTAATGATTGAGAACAAGTACAAACATATACACACAACGCTCGTATGACTCAAACAAACTTGCTGTGTTCTTGTGTCTTCGTCTACACCAGAAATGCTAACTTAGAGATCTCACCAAAAGATCAGTTTGCTAGCTCGTTCTTTCAGTCTGGTCTGTCACCTTGACCGAGAGGTGCATGTCTGCTTATATAGTATCAGTCTAGATTTCGTACGAAACACTATTCTAGACATACAGAACACACTATTTCACACGAGACACATTCCAGAGATTTGGCATGAATCAACTGTTTCGTACGAAATACTCATTTCGTACGAAACAAGTAACACACTTGTTACTTAGATTATTTCGTATGAATCATGTGGTTCGTACGAAATACTTGATTCGTACGGAGCATCTTGCTCGCACTAAAACCTTATCTTTGGAGAACGTGTGTAGACATGACGTTTACAAGACTTATCAGTACGCACACACGCAACTGATTAACACAGACAAACTAAGATGTCATACTAGATCAAGATAGAAGGATATCTCGATCTATTCGACATAACAAAACCTATACAGACACTTGAGCAAAGACCGTACAATTACAACTGTAATTAAGAACAAGTGACAGACACAAAACTGTATCAACAAACTCCCCCTTGGATGTTGCTTGGTCTTCGGTCTTTGGTCTTCGCATATCATACTTAGGAAGTGCATCAGCAAACTCCCTCTTGAATGTATCTTGTGGTGTTGAAAAGTGGTCAGCTATGAAAATTGATCTTCTTGATTCACAGCTTGTATTCATGTTGTGTCTTCTCTCCCGTAACTTTTTTTCTTCAAACTTGTTCTCTTTGTATTTAGCTTGCTTGGATATTTTATCTGCACACACAACAAGGCTAAACGCATAATGAGAACAACTGTAGGGATGTAAACAACCTTAGAGAAATTTCACTTGAAAATTTCACAAAGGATTGGTTTTAATCAGAATTAGCAAAAGACAAATATGAGACTAATTCTTATTCAACTACCATCTGACAATGCTTTAAAAGTTTTTAAGATTGCTTAATTTTTAAATTGTTAAACTTTAAAGCTTGTCAACTTCGACCATTTAGAAGATGCAGTTGTTTTCCGGCTTATTATCAGGATTTAAGATAGGATAGACTTGAGTTCCAACATCGGTTAATCAAAAATAAACTAGAAGCAAAATCTTTTTGGCTTTTTGCAAAAATTGTTAAAGGTAAGGATGGAAAACATCAAATAAATAGTTATAGACAGTCTTTTTTGCGAGAGGGTAAGAGAATCATATTAGTATACGGTTCTGTCCAAACACACTTGTTGTTTGATTAGATAGAATTAAGATAAGTATCCTATATCAATTATCGGTATTGTTATCCACGTAAACTCAACTTATCAGATGTAATCGTGGTTAGGGGATACGATTAATGTATGATTTATACTTATCGACCGGTGTATATCCACTTCACGACACATTCCCGTATCAAGATATGCACGAGAGAACATCTTACCGGTGAGTATACTGCTTTATCATCTGTTTTGACGTATATGAATGATGTGAGATACTCACTTATTTTTTATTGAAAACAAGCCCTTTGTGATTTAATCACTTATTATTGGGGAACTGATTTTCATATGCATGCAAGGCACAGGAGTAAGTCCGTGAACAGGTTAGTACCATCGTACCGACAAAGAGACGAACTTAGCTCCCGCATAAAGCTATGATATTTTATCACTTATTTTGGGGATGTGATATTTTTATCACTTATTTGATGGTCGTATGCAGTATGTACACGTATGTATGATATCAATGAAGTTCTAGACTTGCGCCACCGTTATTTTTCGGCAAAAGATTCAACCATGATACCCAGATGATAAGCCAGCATAAAGACCGTATATCTCAGAACCTCGGCACTCTATCAAACGAAATTTCGGTACCAAGACCATATGCCAATGAATGGTTCCCACCTGGTCTTCAGTCGATTATGTTTATATCGCCCTGTGCACACTTTAAAATGATTGTGAGCCTACCGATACATTGAATATAGAGCTACTTATCATTTTTTTTATTTTAAGTTCAAAGAGGTTTTGACAGACCACTAATTTGCTATCATTTTCTCTTTTTCTCGCTAGGAAACTCATTTTTTTTTTCTCATGTTTTTATATTTTTCTGGAAATTTACTCCCCCTACAATGCAAAAAGTAGATTTAGACAGTTAAATATACCTTTTTGGATTGCCTTTGAAAAAAATATTTAAAAAAATGATTTTCTGATGTGGATTAACTCATGTGTTACCTCGATGCCATTACCAAAAATTAAGTTAATAAGAATGGTTTGTTGAGATTTAGAAGTGAAAAGTTGGCATGTTGGTAATTGGCGTGAATCAACAACATTGATACGTTTCATATAGAAACAATCACGTGTGAGGTGATATTTTGCATCAATGTGTTTGGTCTGGAGAGCAAAGGTCTTTGTTTTTCTCCTTGAGAAGTAGTGTGGGTTGTTCAAACCATGCTAAGGCATCCGCACACCCAGTTGATTTGTTCAAACAAACACATTTTCTTCAATCACACCCTTGGAGAAATGTATATTGCACAATCATCTTAAAAGCTTTTTCTGTCCTTTGGAAGATATAAGACATGATTCTTTGATAATCTTCCATTGTGCTACAGTGCATACATTTCTATTGAATCTATCCTTGGATCTGATACAAGCCTTAAACAAACAAATTGTTAGTTGTTTTTTTTATCTTGTCGAACTTTTCAATGTTATCCTTTCATTCTTCTCTCCAACAAAAGCAACAACTCCTGAATATAACAGTATTTTGGAGCCGTATGTTACCTATCTTGTGCCTCGATGCTCCCCTATCAACAGTCCTAAAACTATCAATAGTTCCTCCTGGAACATCTTTCACACTCATCAAAGATTAGTTTGCTAGCTCGTTCTTACAGTCTGGTCTGTCACCTTGACTGAGAGATGCATGTCTGCTTATATAGTGTCAGTCTAGATTTCATACGAAACACTATTCTAGACATACAGAACACACTATTTCACACGAGACACATTCCAGATATTTGGCATGAATCAACTGTCTCGTACGAAATACTCATTTCGTACGAAACAAGTAACACACTTGTTACTTAGATTATTTCATACGAATCATGTGGTTCGTACGAAATACTTGATTCGTACGGAGCATCTTGCTCGCACTAAAACCTTATCTTTGGAGAACGTGTGTAGACATGACGTTTACAAGACTTATCAGTATGCACACACGCAACTGATTAACACAGACAAACTAAGATGTCATACTAGATCAAGATAGAAGGATATCTCGATCTATTCGACATGACCAAACCTATACAGACACTTGAGCAAAGACCGTACAATTACAACTGTAATTAAGAACAAGCGACAGACACAAAACTGTATCAACAGTTTGTAAGAATTCACTCACAGTGGATGCGTTCTTGAATTGATAACGAACGCGCACGATTTTAGATTCCAACCGACGAGAAAACTAACCTAAATAGTCACGTAATAATTCGGTAAATATATTTCTTTTGTTTGAAATTAATATTTTTATTTAATGCCTATTATTAGACTTTTAAGTCTATTTTTATAGTATTTATTACAAATTTTAAACTTAAAAAGGTCTTATTTTTATATATATTTTTAAGGATTTTTGAAGAAAATAAAGAAAATTTTATTTAAAAAAATATACCCCTTTCAGGTTGAACCGGGTCAAACCGGTTGGACTATATGACTATTGGCATCGTGTAAGAATCGAACTCGTGACCTCCCGTATCTGTGCACGCAGCTCTACCAACTGAGCTAGTGTATAACCCGAATTAGTCTGGATTTTAATTATATATATGAACTAACTGAGTTAAATCATAATTCTAATTATTTAAAAAGGTTTTGTTATAATATGGAACCGCTGCACACAGCTCGGAGTCGAACCCGCGCCCACGTGTTACGTTGCACACAGCCCTACCAACTTGGCTGTGTGGCTAACCCGGAATATCTACGATTTATATTAATTTTATACACATACTGGTTGATGATTTAATTAAGTATTTAAAAAGGGTTGTTTAATTTCAGGAAGTCGGAAACGTGCGAGGCTCGAACCCGGGTATCTTCGATTGTAATGCACACAATCCACCACTGGACTGTGTATCTAACCCCGTTTAATCTATAACTTTAATTATTCTTATATACTATCACAACATCATCTTCTTCATGATTAAAACCCAAAACATTAACCCGGTTTGTTTAAATCAAACAACTTTATTTTTTAATTCACCACTGATAAATGGGATAAAAATGGAGGAGATTCAAGTGATTATACCAGAGAGACGTGATCTTAATTTCTCCGGCGACAAAACAAAGTTCCAGCGAAGTGGAATTCGAAGACAGAAAACTTTTTGAGAGGTTTTGAGAATGAGCGAGTTCAACAGGAGGTTGTGAATCGCTATTTATAGGGAAGAAGGCATTTATGTTTTTGGTTTCAAATCTTGGATTAAAAGGTCAATGATTTCTTTCGGTTTCATACGAGTTGATTCCGAATTTCAGTTAAAACCGATGATTGGAATCAGTTACACGCGCTAATCAAAAGAGATAAAAAACAGTCATTTAGGATTGATTGCTTGAATCAAGTTCGACTGTTACTGGTTTCTGCGATTTGAATTGCAGGTTCGACGATTGTTTTAGTATAAGACTTAATTGTTTTAGGATTATAACAAGTTTGTGTGTGTAGTGGAGTGGTGTGTGGTGTGTGTTGGTTTAGTGGTGACCCGGGTTCGAAACCCGTGGTCATTCTTTTTATTTATTTTTATTATTTCCAGTTTTATTTGTTATTATTATTATTATTATAATTTTTTTTATTTATTATTTCTTAACCCTTTTAATTTATTTATTAATTAATGACATTAACATAACAAATTTGAATGATTAACATAAATACGTAACGAAACCTCATATTATATATTTGAATTATTTAAACGGAGCGGGTTTTAGAACCCGTTTTACCACAAATGTTACAGAAATCATGACCACTAAAGGCATACCATCATCATCAACCATTAGAGCCGTGTCACGTTTAGGCTCTGACCATTAGTCAGCACGATGACCAGTTTGTCCTCAGTTGTAACATTTCCCTTTAAAGGGACCAACCTTCTTCTTCACACCACCTTTCTTTGGCCCAATGTCAACACCTTTGTTTTTCCCTTTGCCATTGAACTTGTGGCCTTTGTTACCCTTGTAACCCCTTGAGGATTGACCATGTTCCACAAGGTTCGCTTTTGCAGAAGCTTCAACTTGACTTCCTTTATGTGACAGCCTGTTGTCTTCTTTAATACGAAGACGAACCACAAGGTTTTCAATTGTCATTTCCTTTCTCTTATGCTTAAGATAATTCTTGAAGTCCACCCAACTAGGAGGCAACTTTTCAACAATTGCTGCCACTTGGAATGTTTCACTAAGATTCATTCCTTCAGACAAAATGTCACTAAGAATAATCTGCAATTCTTGAACTTGACTCATAACAGTCTTTGAATCAATTATTTTATTGTCCAAAATAGCCACAACATACTTTTTGGTACCCGCATCCTCGGTCTTGTATTTGTGTTCCAACGACTCTCATAATTCTTTGGCAATTGGAACCTTGATATACACGTTATACAAGGCATCTGACAAGCCGTTCAACACATAGTTGCGACATAAGTACTCAGAATGTTACCAACCATCAACAACACTCACAGATTGAACATCAGATGTCCCTTCTACGAGAACAGGAGGGGACGCAGTAAAAAACCTCGCAAGGTTTAGAGGGGTCAGATAGAACAACATCTTCTGTTGCCATCTCTTTAAATTTAAACCAGTAAATTTCTCTGGTTTTTCAGCATGGTTGGCAACCGCTTGAGCTGCTTGGGTACCAACTAATGGTCCCATGGTAGTGGATGAGGATCCAACAGTGGTTGAAGTGGTTGCTTAAACAGTAGCCATTTATGAAATAAGAGTAAAAAAGCAATCAGTTTATGGTAGAAACAAATTGGTTTACAGAAAACCAACGCAAACTACAAAAGTTTTGCTAATAAACAAAAGAAACAATTTATAAAAGTTTTTAAAACCAAAACAGTGAACGGGTTTTAAAATCTGTTTTAAACTTGTAGGATAACCGTTCACAAAATAACAATTTTATTAATCAATATTCTGACTACATCACATAAAGAAGAAGAAAACCAAACTGAAAGGAAATACAATACAGAATTGTAAACTAAACTAAGAACAGATTACAAAGATAATATAGAAAAGACATAAAACAACGGTGACTGAGACACGTGAAGATTACGCTTTCCTTAAAACAGATTTCGGGCCATCTAGGTGAACCCGTCTGTTTCCTAGGGTACAGCAACCTAAACAGATTGTACTGCCGGAATTAGCCTAGCATATGATTTCGTTGAATGTGTGTGTTGTATGAACCATACGATTTCAATATCTGTATCCAAAACAAAACACAAAGCTTTGTATATCTACTGATTAGAATTCGAAATGATAAGTCTATATTGAATACACAATTCAATAAGATTAATTCTATAATTCAATGATACAATGAATTCTGTAACTTAATCATTTTACATGTAGGGAGCTTGAATAGTCTCTAGCTGACCACACCAAGCAATGCGCCATCGCCTCGTCCGGGCGGGCGCGTGTGGGTTTCGCACCCTCCTGGCTGCCACTGGGTGTGACTTGTCACATAGGAATACATTTGTGTACAGAATTATAAATATAATCAACTGAAGATATATCTCTCCACCAATGTGTGACAAACAAAACTTCCCACGCGTTAAATTTGCAACACACAATTAAAACGTATGATCTCTTATTCATTTTGCTTTAATAACTAAATATGTATTATACTAATCATTAATATAATATTATTTTTTTATAATTTCCAACATGATTTTATGATTTAATTTGAACGAAAACGTATTTACTTATTAAAAAACAAAACAGCAAAAGAAACAAAAACACAAAAAAGAAAACACGGGAAACGTGACTGAAAAAGGATACCGCTGGGTTCTACGCATTTGCTCCATCCAAGACACTAGGTGATTAAATTTTGAGATAAGCTTTTATATATATTTATTTATTTAATATATAATATATATATATAATTTAATTAAAATTAAAAAGTGAGTATGAATAGTAATTTTAATTTTATAACAATATAATTTTTTTTTATTTTTTTTTTAATACTAAAATAAGTTCTGTTATACATATATTATTTACATTCAATTGTATCGCTATGATACCAAAAAGAACTGAAACGATCGAATAATATATGTATCGGTACCGGCATTTAAATATATTGTTTTTGTTTTCAATAAACTGAGATCGTATCGCTACTATACCATTTGAACAACATCGGTACCATTTGAACAACATCGTACTTGTACTCATTTGTATGGTTTATGTTTGGTAATGAATTTTGTGCCGCAACAGTAGTCAACCGAAACATCAGCATTAGTACTAGTACTTATTTTTAGTGTTTTTACTTTTGATAAACTGACGTATCCTTCCGAACAATATTATTACATGTACCTATGTTCATTTACATGATTTCCAGTTTCGATAATTTTCATTTATACAACTCTGTCTGTGATGATAATCGAATGTCATTACCAGTACCAAGACGATCTGAATTGATCAATACGATTTGGATAACATCCTTGTCGGTGCCAATGTTTATTTGTTCTGTTTTCAATTGATGTAAAACCTGTGTTAATTTCTATACCGAGTATATGTATGGTACCGATACTATAACGAGCCTAACCGTTATCAATCAAATGCTTGTGATAACGTACGGTCGCATCGCGCGAAAAAACAACCTTGGCAAGGACTCATGAATAGTGCCTTTTTTTTCTTTGAGATGTTTATACATACATGAAAGTTAGAGTTGATCAAAAGAAAAGCATGGTGGTGTGATGGTTAAACCAAATGATGCTTATAAATTTCACTCAAGGTCATGTTATCCTCACTTTCATTTTTTTAAGTCACTTTTCTAATTTTTATTCTATTATTCTTTTATTCATATATTTTCTCTCATCTTCCAAACATTTAATATTTTACTTATTTTTTAATATATTAAAATAATTTATTATTATATTTACTTTTAATAATATATTCTAAATTTTTTTCCTTTTTTAAATCATATATTTTCGTTACTATTTTTCTAATAATTCTTTTTAGAACATATATTAATTTATCAATTAATTTAACATTTCTTTAATAATTTATGTTTACAACTTTTTTCTTAAAACTTAAGTACGTAGATGTATTTGATTTTTTTCACTCGACATTCTGTTATAAGTTTTGTTAAAAACGAAGACGATGATAAGCTAAACCGTTATGTTGATTTCTAAATAACATGCTTTATTTTCAAATAATGTTTATTATACATTATTATTTGCTCGATTTCGTCGCAACGCGTGACGTCAAAAGAAACTAGTTTAATTTAATATTATATATATATATATATATATATATATATATATATATATATAATTTGAAAGTGAGTATGAAAGTGGTTTGATTTTTATAGTAATATATAGTATTTCTTTTTCCATAAATAGTAATTTTATTTTTATAATAACATCTATAGACTTTTTTCATACTATTATTATTTTAATATTTATATATATAATTTGAAAGTGAGTTTGAATAGTGGTTTGATTTTTATAATAATATTACAATATATTACTATTATATTTACTTTTAATCTTAAACATATATCATTAATTTTAACTTTTAATGATTTCTTTTAATATTACTGATACTGTCTTAACAACATTAGTACATGTATTGTATAACATCGGTATAGTTTTTTTTTTATTAACGTCATCATCTGCCTATTATTATGTACGATTCGATAAAAGTTCTAATTGAACGGGTCATATATAGTTGATTTTTTATCATTACAACTGAATATATACTACCAAACAACATTGGTATTCAAACAGGTCATATATAGTTGATTTTATTTATCATCAGAAATTGAACATATACAGACCAAACAATATCGGTATTCGAACGAGTCATATATATTTGACTTTTTTTGTCATCATAAACTAAACATATACTGACCAAACAACATCGATAATTCTCGATGTAGCGATATAAAATTCATTGGACACAAAGCAATATTCGCAATAAAGTATTTTTTGATATCGTAAGCTATATCGAGTTTTGTACGTTACTTGTATCGTAACGGACTGATACCGATCAAAAAACAACGGTATCGGTACGGGTATTCGTTTTTATAGGTTTTCAATCGATTTAAGAAAACGTGTCGATTGGAAACAACTGCTATGCCGAGTGCCGGTATAGTATTAGTATTAAAATGAAATAGACCGATAATGACCAAGGACTCGCAGCAAAACGCGCGGAAATCCCTTATATATATATATAATATATATATATATAATTAGAAAGTTGGTAAGAATAGTGATTTTATATTTATAATAATATATAATTCTTTATATTTTTATTATTTAATATTATAATAGTTTATTACTATATTTATTTTAGGTTTAAGATATTTTATTCCTTTCTTATAATTATATTTCCTTTATCATTTGTTTTTTATTTAAATTCTATTTCTTTTCTCAATTAATTTGACTTTTTTTAATAACTTTTATTCGTTAATTTTTCCCTCGACGATATTATGGTATAAGTTTTGTTAAAAATGAAGTTGTATTCAAAATTAAGTTTTATTTGGTATCGTAAAATGGTACGATTATAAACTGAACCGATTCTAATGGTTTGGATTTATAATACATGATTCATTTTTCAAATAACGTTTGTTTTATATTATTATTTATTATGTATCCCTTCAACGCAGGATGTCAACAAGTATAATTGAAAAGTGATCATGAATAGAAATTTGAATTTGTAATAATTTAAATAGTTTTTTCCCATACTTTTATCATTTCATATTACAATATATTACTATTATATTTACTTTAACCTTAAACATATTTCTTTAATTTAACTTTTAATGATTTTCTTTTTTTAATATTACTAATACTGTCTGAACAGCATCAGTACCGTACCATATATCATCAGTATAAGCTTTTTTATTATTAGAATCATCATAAGCTTTTTTATTATTAGAATCATCATGTGCTTATTATTATGTATGTACAATTCGATAAAAGTTTGATTTTTTATCATCACAAAATGAACATATACTGACCAAACAACATTGTTAATGGTATCATATTCGTTTTTATAGTTTTCTCGACGTGCCAGTATAAAATTCATTGATCATAAAGTTATATTTGCAATAAAGTAACTTTTGGTATCGTAAGCTATATCGAGTGTCTGTACGATACTGGTATCCTAACAGACCGATACCAACCGAACAACACCGGTACCGGTACATGTGTTCGCTTTTATTGTTTTCAATTGATGTAAAACACGTGTGGATTGACAATGATTGTCATGCCAAGTGCTAGTACGAGTACTGTAATGAACCAGACCGATAATTAACAAAGACCCGCAGCGAAGGACGCGGTAATCACATTATTATATATAATTTGAAAGTGAGTATGAATAGCAATTTAATTTTTATAATAATATATTTTTTTCATGTGATTTTATTTTTATAATAATATATATAGTTTCTTTTTCTATACTTTTATCATTTCAATATTACAATAAATATTATCATATTTATTTTTAACTTTAAACATATTTCCTTAATTTATCTTTTAATGATTTGTTTTTTTAATATTACTGATACTATCTGACCAACATCGATATCGTATAAAATCGGTATATTTTTTTATTATGAACGTCATCATGTGCCTTATTATTATATACGATTAGATAAAAGTTCTACTCGAACGGGTCATATATGGTTAAGTTTTTTATCATCACAAATCGAACATACGACCAAACAACATCGGTATTTGAACGGGTCATGTATAGTTGATTTTATTTATTACAAATTGAACATGTGTCGACCAAACAGCATCGGTATTTGAAAGGGTCATATATAGTTTTTTTTTTATCATCACAAACTGAATATATACCAACCAAAAAACATTGGTAATGGTACCATGTTCGTTTTTATAGAATTCTCGATGTGGCGGTATAAAATTCATTGAACACAAAGTAATATTCGTGATAAATTATTTTTTGGTATCGTAAGTTATATCGAGTGTCTGTATGATATCGGTATCGTAACGGACAGAGACATACCAAACAATACCCGATACCGGTATGGGTATTTGTTTTTATAGGTTTTCAATCTATGTAAAAAAATGTGTCGATTGGCAACAATTGCTAGTCGAGTGCGGATATCCTACTAGTATTGTAATGAACCAGACTGATAATAACTAAAGGCCCGCAGCGAAGCGCACAAAAATATCACTAGTATATAACATGAATAGTAATTTTAAATTTACAATAATATATGGTTTTTTATATTTTATTATTTAATATTATAGTACTTAATTATTATTTACTTTTAACATATTTTCATTTTTTTAAACATATATATATATATATATATATTTAAATATATATAATTGAAAATTTAATATATATATATATATATTATATTTATACATATAATTGAATTGGAATTGGAATTAGAAAGTGAGTATAAATAGTAGTTGTATTTTTATAATAATATATAGTTTTTTTCTTCATATTTTCAACTTTTTAATACTACAATAGATTCTATTATACATATTATTATTTACATTTAACTTTATCGATTTCATACCAAAAAGAACCGAAACCGATCAAATAATATATATATTGGTACCGGTAATTATTTACAACGTTTTTGCTTTCGACAAACCAGTATTTATTTATATTGTTTTTGCTTTAGATAAACTAACATCGTATCGCTACTATACCATATTGAACAAAATCGGTACCTATACCTTTACTCATTTGTATGGTTTATGTTTGGTAAGGAAATTTATGTTGTAACTGTAGTCAACCGAACAGACAACATCAGTATTGGCACCGGTACTTATTTTTAGTATTTTTACTTTTGATTAACGAACATAGCATAGTGAAAAACATTGTTACATGTAACTATATTCATTTTATTGATTTCCAGTTTCAATAATTTTCATTTATACAACTATGTCTGGGATGATACACGAGTATCATTACCAGTACCGTGACGATCTGAACTGATAGCTACCATTTGAAAACATCGTTGTCGGTACCGGTGTTCGTTTTTTCCGTTTTAATTGATGTAAAATATGTGTTGATTTCTATACCGAGTGCATATATCGTACCACTACTATAACGAACCTAACTGATATCGATCGAATGCCCGCGATAACATACGCCGCAACGCAAAAAAAAACAACCTGGAATATATAGTTGTTGAACAACGATGAATAATAATTTTAAATTTATAATAATGTATAGTTTTTTTAATATTCTATTATTTTAATATTATAATATTCTATTATTATATTTACTTTTAACATATTTCATTAAAAAACCATTATTCCTTTTTGTCATTTACGTATTTATTTATATATATATGGTTAGGGTAAAATAAAAACTTATACGAGTTGTGAGAACTTTTAGAACTCGGTCTTACGATGATTTTTCAAAAAAAAAAATACCAAAAATCCTAAAAAAATCAACTTTTCCAAAAAAAACTTTTTTTTTCATTTACGTCAGCCGTAAATGCTGTAGAAAATAATGTCATGCTTTTGTCATTAGCTTTTTACAGCTGCTGTAAGAGGCTCAAAAACACCACTTCAAAATTTTTTAAATTTTTTAAATTTTTTTACGACAGTCTTTTCTCATATTTTAATCTATGTGTGTAAAAAAGTGAGGGCAAAACTCACACGGGAATGCCGAGTTCTCAAATTTCTCACACCTTCGAAGGTGTTGAACAACGACTAATAGTAATTTTAAATTTATAATAATACATAGTTTTTAATATCCTTTTATTTTAAAATTATAATACTTTATTAGTAAATTTACTTTTAACATATTTTCCTTTTCTTTTAAATCATAATTTCTTTTGTCATTTACTTTTGTTTTTCAATATTTTTTTATTTCTTTTTTAAATGATATTGCATTAATCAATTAATTTAATATATCTTTGATAACTTTCATACATTAATATTTTTTAATAAAAATTGTGCTTATTTTTCTAAATGGACATTTCGATATAAGTACTGTTAAAAATGAAGTTGTATTTAAAATAAAGTATTTATTTGGTATAGGTTTTTACGATACGATGATAAACTAACCCAATTCTATTGGTTTGGTTTCTAAATAACATGCTACATTTCAGATAACATAGTTTAACATCATTTGCTCCAATTTGCCGCAACGCACGACACTAATAAAACCTAGTATATATTAGTGGTGTAGGGATATCAATAGTAACATGGCCCTTAATTTTTTTAATAATAATTTTCTTTTCAAATAATTTTTTTCTTTTTTTAAATCACATTTTCTTTATATTAAGTTTTTTCTTTTATAAATCATATTTTATTTATCGTTTAATTTTATATTTTTAATACCTTATTAACTTTTTTCAATTTTAGTAATTATGTTTATTTTTAAATCATTTTTCTTTTTCTTACATCATATTTCCTTCATAACGATTCTTTGTTTTAATCATTTTTTTTCCTTTTTTAGTATCATAGTTCCTTTATTATTTAATTTGATATATCATAAACAAGTTATGTTCTTTAGCTTTTTTGTGAAAACCTAAGTATGTAGTTTTTTTTTTTTATATTCTAGTATAAATATTCTCAAAAATGAATTTGTATTCAAATTATAATATATATTTGGTATCATAATGATGGTATGATGATGAACTCAACCGATTAATGGTTTGCTTTCTAAACAACAAACTTCATTATAAAATAACTTTTATTTTATATTATCATTTTCTCTGTTTCATCACAACGTACGACTTCAATAAAACTAATACTACATTAAATATGTATAATATGTAAGTAGAGAAAAAAATAAGCAGCCACCCACTTCCACCAATGATATATGTACATCTAGTTTGAAAATGTATGATTATATACTAAGTGAGACACCCGCGTTTCGCGATGAGGTGTCTCATGAGTCGGTGATTTGCACTTTTTTGCATCAAATTATCACATGTATGACATAAAAAAATGTTTTCTCGTGATGAAAATTGTTTTGTTTTGAACATAATTTAGAGTCTAATAATATTTATTTTGGAGCTTTGGGGAAAAATATTAACCATAATTTTTTAATAAAAAGACAATAAAAGAAAATTTTCCTAAGTTCTCGAAATGCACTTAGTTTTGATGCTATTTAAATAAGAGCATGGCTAGAATAATATTAGATTAATTTTGATGCTATTTAAATAAGAACACGGCTAGACTAATGCACTTAGTTTCTTTTCTTATCAAATAATAATTTTGATGTTATTTAAATAAGAGTACGGCTACAATTAATGATTGTTGTGTTGGATTATCCGGGCCGTCTTTAAAAATCTTTGAAAATTTATGGGCATTGTGCGAAGATAATATACGGCCTCTAAAATATCAACTTTTAGAATATACACAAATTTATTTAGAAAATACACATAGTTGAAAAAAAAAATAAAGACTTTTTTTCATAAAAAATGGAACACTTGAATAATATTTTAAGAAATTAACATAAATAATCATTTTAAAACTAGATTTGAGAAGTGACTGTGGTTCTCATTTTGATTTAATGTAACACAAAATTAGTCAATTAATGTTATTTGCATTTAATGCATAGGTAACAAACATTAAGAAAAAATTCAAATAAAATTGAAGCTATCAAGATTAGAACCTTAGGTCTACTTGCTAATAAAGTGAAATGGTAACCACCAGACCATGCGCCTCATGATGTTATTTTCCAATTCAGTACTTTATATATTCTAAGTTCTACAGCGTAACTTTATTAAAAAAGTTGGGTCTTTGATCTATAATCTAATGGTTGACATTATAATGGAAAAATTGTAAATAATGTTTATCGTTAAAATAATTAATTTTCTATATTAAAGGGTATAAAGATAAATCTAACATTTTTAAATTCAAAAACCCACATGCAATGCACATGCAAGTTTTCCCTGTCTTTTTTAAACGTCAATAACTTTTTATATGTAACTTTTTTTAAAAAATTACACTATAATAACAAGTGTTTTTGTATCTTTAATACGAGTACCATATTACTGTACTTATATAGAGAAAAAAATTACGTTTTGATTGGATGTTTTAGTCTATATTGTTTTAATTGTATAGTGATTCGAAGCGTTGTGTTTTACAGTAAAACACCATAAACGTATATAAGATACCATAACATTGCAAATACATTGAATCAAGCAAACTACCATTTTCTTATAAAAAAACACCATAAACTAAAATAAAGTACCATAGAAAACAAGACACCATACAAGTATACAAAGAAACCATTCCATAAGCAATAAAAAAATCATCAAATTCAACGAGCTAACTTTTTCCTTTTACAAGACACCCTAATATGTTTTGAATTACTAAAATAAAACACCATAGAAAAGAAGATTAAAAGATCGAATGTAAATGTTATTTTCAATATTATGGTGTTTTATATATGTTCATAGTGTTTAACTATAAAACACAACGCTTTGAATCACTATACAATTACAACAACATGGACAAAACATCATGGACTAAAACATCCAATCGAAACATAATTTGTTTTCTCTATATAAGTATAGCAATATGGTACTCATATTAAAGATAAAAAAATACTCATTATTATGGTGTGATTTTTTTTAAAAAGTTATGTATAAAAAGTTATTCATGTTTAAAAAAGACAGGGGAACTTGCATGTGGGCTTTTAAATTTTATCTTTAATTATGTTTTTTTATTAAGGGAAATTGGTCTATAATAATCCTTACTAGATGTCATTGGCTATTGGCAGTCCTATCTTTGAATATTCCCCCTGCCAGTCCACACCTTTCACCTATAGGTGAAAGGTTGGACTGGCAGGGAGAATATTCAAAGGCGAGATTGTCAATGGCCAATGACGTCTAGTATGGATTATTACAGGCCAATTTTCCTTTTATTAAATTACTTAATTATCCTTATTCTAATAAATTAATTAATGACATGTATTGTCATCATGTTCTTATTTATACTTCTCACAAATTTCATCCTTTTTACGAGATCCTAAACCGATATATAATATATAAATATATATATATATATTATAATATATATATATATATATATAATAATCAAGATCAAGGGAAAACCGTTCCAGGTTGTGAGAGCTTAGAGAAGTCGGCCTTACCATGCGAGTTTTGCCCCCATTTTTCACACCCCTAGATTAAAATTTTACAAATGACCGCCATAAAAAAATTAAAAAAAATTAAAAAAAATCAAAGCCGTGTTTTTCAGCCCTTTACAGCAGCTGTAAAAAGCTGTTGACACAAGCATGACATCACTTTTAACAGCATTTACGATGCCGTAAATGAAAAATAAAAACTAGTTTTATATTTTTTTGAAAAGTTGATTTTTTAAGGAATTTTTAGAATAAGTTTTTTGAAAAAACCTTTCGTAAGGCCGAATTCTCTAACTCGTATAAGTTTTCATTTTACCTTAACCCTATATATATATATATATATATATATATATATATATATAGGGTAGGGTTTAGGTTTAAGAGTGAACCTACTTGTTTTGTTAACAAATTAAACCAATCTAGACCATTCATTTTTTTGTTTATATAGACTAAAAATAAAAAGAAAGGGTATAATCAAAAAGTTTAAATAATTTATATCTCCAATAAGAATTAAATGTTTTCTTTCTCTAATTATACATATATATGAAAAAAAAATATGTAGAATAATAGTGTCTCTTGGTTGTTGTGTATAAAAAAACACTCACTATACATATGTGTATAAAAACCAATCACTTAGCTAACAACAGTTATACACATGTCTAAAAAAAATAAATAGTAACTATACACATGTGTATAAAAGCCACATTGTTCAGCGAACAACAAACAATCATTATACACATGGGTATAAAACCCAAATTGCTCAGCAAACAACAATCAAACAGATATGTATAAAATACAGACAGTCACTATACACTATCAACATCTTTAATTTTTTAAGTTAAATAAACTATAGCACGACCATACTCAAACTAAAGAGAGTAAAATGCTCATTTTTATGATGCAATTGTTTAAAAAAATATAAATGTACGAAAAGTTTATGGTCATTTAAAAATTATGGGGTAATTTTTTAAAAGTCAAAAAAACAATAAAGGAAAAATTATGTTTTACTTCCTATAATACCCTTTTAAATAAAAAATAAAAAGAAAAAGTCAACAAGATTAGTGGTCTAATGGGTTCATTTAGTTCACAAATAGGGGAGTTTCACAAATGAACATAATCCTATATATAGGGTTTGGATCATGTGAGAAACATTAGATTAATTGAGAAACTTGAGAAGCATTGTAGACCATACATTTTCCCTAAGCTTTTTGTAGTATACACATATGTATAGTTTAGAATTGACTACAAACATATGTGTATAATTCATGATTTGACAATATACATATATGTATATAGTCAATTTTAAACTATACATATGTGAATATTACGAAAACCTTAGGGAAATGTATGGTCCAGAATGTTTCTCAAGTTTCTCAAATAGGGTGGAGTTCTCTTACAATCCCCCTTATACACACACAGGATGAGGATTAGTACGGGACACTAATTATTGCCAAATAAAAAGAACACTCTAAATCACTAATTTTTGGATTTAAGGTTCATATTTTAAGAATTTTATGTTTCTTACATTCATATGTGTACTATATATACATAAAAAATCATATTTACATACACATGATCTACATACATGTAGCTAGTTTAGCCTACATATAACCTACATATGTGTAGGTCATTTAAAAGCTGAAATTTTTCATATTTTATTTTTGAATTCTAATATGAAAACAATAAATCTTACATTTATAAAATTTTTATTTAATTTTTAGGTTTTTCAGATTTAAAAAATGAGTGATTCATTTTGTTCTGCTGTTTTCGCAATATTTAGTGTTTTACATAGAACCTTCCCTCATATATATGTATGTGTATATATATATATGTATATATGTATATATGTGTGATATATATATGTGTATGTGTGTGTATATATATATAAGGATGGATTAAAATATGAACCACCTTTAGATGCGAGAACCGTAGGAACCATTATCCACCCTAGATCTCTCATGTATGAGTGGTTGAGATTGAATTATTTAAGTTTGATTCGTCTTTTACTGATTTTATTGATTAAAAATAATAAATAGTACAAGAAGGGTGTTTTGGAAAATTTGATTTGTGTACTATTCATGTCAACTTGTCAAACTAACAAATAAACATCATAGACTACATAACTCTTCATGTCAACATTAATTATGTTTATCTATTTATAAAAAAGAATTAATTATAACACATGATCTTTTATCCAAAAAAATTACACTACATGTATAAAAAGAAACCGTCTTAAATCTCTGATCTTGATTTTTATTTTTTATTCGTTATCCTCGTCATTCGAACGTAAAAGCCCCAACACCTACGAAAATCAAAGAAAAAAACAGAGCGTTTACATTCCACATGTTTATAGGAGCTCGGGCCGGCAATTAAGGGCTTAAAGTTTATTTTTTACTGTGTTTGATAAAAAAACATTTTTACATTCTACACCGTGTGCGAATTTTTTTACATTCTACAACGTACGAAAACAATTTTTCAAAAGTATGTAAAAACTGACGTTTACGCGTGCCGTTTTTACATACATTTGAAAAATAGATTTACGCGTGACGTTTAGAGGAGCATGGACCGACGATCAGGGACGTAAATACATTTTCAACACCGTGCACAAAAAAATATTTTATATTCGACAATTTATGTAGAAACATTTTTCAAACGTACGTAAAAACTTTTTTACGCCTTCTGTTTTTACATGCGTTTGAAAATTAGATTTACGCGTGACGTTTACAGGAGCTCGGGTCGACGATCGGGGGCATAAAAAAACTTTTGTTACGCACGTTGTCAAGAGAATTTTTTACATAGTGGTGTTCTCATACTCGGTTCGTGTAAATGTTTATGGACGTCGTCAAACTTTTTTACGCACGTTGTCAAAACTTTTTTACGCACATTGTTAAATGTTTTATTAAAAATTGTTGTGCAAAACTAATCAAACGTTAACGAATGAAATAGAATTCTCAATAAACATATAAGACAAATATAGCTTGCATTTTATAAATAACAATATGTTAGAATTAGGGAAAATAGAGCAAAAATAAATAGATATCATTTTTGATAATTTTGTATTTTCTATAAACATATAAGACAAATATAACTGATATTTTATAAAGAACATTATGTCATAATTAGGAAAAATAAAGAAAAAAGAAATAGATATCATTTTCGATATTTTTGTATTTTCTAAATTACATTACTTTTGGTGTTTGAATTTTAAACCTAAGATATTTTTTTTCCAATTTTAAATATAAAAAGTATAAAAGAGATGAAAGGATAGAGATAATGTTATGTCAGACATATAAGTGATGATTGAATGTGTTTTAGAGATAAGAGAGAGGGGATGTGACATTGAGAGAAAAAGACTAAAAATACCTTTTTGAATTAAATTGATTATAGGTGATGTATTAAAATTCTATTGGATGGAGGAGTTCTCATGGTTCGCACAACTGGTAGCGGTTTCTTCTTGAACCGACTCATATATATATATATATATATATATATATATATATATAATTGCTCTGTGATAAACTAAAAAACAGGTACACAGCTCCAACTTTTTCAATAACCAATCAAAATAGGTTACTATATAGCCCCTTCAAATTTGTATGGTTGTGATAAACTAAAAAAAGGAGTACACATGACAGCCTTTAATTTGCTCCAACTTTTTCAATAACCAATCATAATAGGTTACTATACAGCCCCTTCAAATTTATATATATATATATTATATATATATATATATATATATATATATATATATATATAAATTGCTCTATGATAAACTAAAAAAAAAGTACACATGACAGCCTTTAATTTGCTCCAACGTTTTCAATAACCAATCAAAATAGGTTACTATATAGCCCCTTCAAATTTGTATGGTTGTGATAAACTAAAAAAAAGAGTACACATGACAGCCTTTAATTTGCTCCAACTTTTTCAATAACCAATCAAAATAGGTTACTATACAGCCCCTTCAAATTTGTATGGTTATATAATCATACACACATATATGTCTAAGTAATAATGATAATATAGTGTTCTTCAATGATAACAATGTCTCCCCTAAATTTTGTCTTCCCTAAAAGAGAGAATGGGAAGAGACACAATTTGATGCGTCTTCAATGACATGATGAACCTAGAAGGTATCGCAAATTTGCGTGAAGCGACAGATATGAACATTTGGGTCCTCAGAAAGAAACATGTGGAGCTGAATGGTGTTAGTAACCATAGAAATGACCTGTGGGGGAATTTGCCAACTATAAGCAGTGACAGCGGGTCGGGTAATGTTAGACCGAACATTAGCCATGTTTGATTTAGCGTAATCAGCAACAACTCTCCTAGTTGGGGGATCCTGCTGAGCATCCATAATGAAAGTGAGATGGGGAATATGTACCTTGCTAGCTCGGATGAGACGAATGCACTCGTGGGAATCTCGCTCGGGCTCAGAAGAAGCAACAAATGTAGGCGGTCCTTGTGAACGAGTATGTGGCATATAAATCATTAATCTAAAGCTTTAAAAACAACCTAAATCTAAAAGCACAAATTGCAAGCAAGAGCACCAAAAGGGAAAAGAAAAATGTAAGAAAGCAAGTAAAAATTAGATGAACAACTCGGCTCATTCTCAACAATGCTAGTGTCTCCGACAACGGTGCCAAAAACATGATGTGTGAAAAGTGTGTACATTAATTTCAAACAAGTTTTAAAAGTGGAATCGCTAACTAAACCACACACAATAGGCAAGTGCACCGGTCGCAATGTGGTGTAGATGGTAAGACTAGATATCAATTCATGGATACTGTGGGCAACCTCTCAATACTAAACCTCTATCGAAAACCTAGCTAATTTTGATGTTGAGTTTTTGAATTTCGCAAAAACTTGATTAAACATATAAATATGAAAACGGAAAATGTGATTTTAAGCAAACAACTCAGAATAGCAGACTGAACTCATGCAAGCAGACAGACTCGAAGACATGGATCTAAGACCAAATATGATGAGAATGAACAACCTAGGTGTCGAATCCCTAGACTCAAGCAATTATATCCTGACCATGGTCATAGATGAATACCTTAATCTACTTGATAAACCTCCCGCTAGAGATGATAAATCGTGCACGAAAGTCGGTCAAATGCAAAGTGCTAAGATGAACCGGCTCGACCTATCGATACCAAATCCCACAAATATCAGATATGTGACAACTAAGGTGTCAAGATCCTCAATTTATGAGGTAGATAAGACCTAGAAAACTGAAATCCTAGGAAACCCTAGACGCGAAGAAATAGACGGATTTGAGCTATCGATCACCCAATCTACCCAACAACGGCTAGCTAATAGCCTAGCAAACCTAACTCTGCTCTCGAATTATTAGGTTAGGATGCACGTGTCAATTAGTTTATTTTAATTTCTTGATTAACTTTAATTATTTCTAATATCAAGATGTAAACCGAAAACCCTAAAAATTAAAATGATTTCTACGATTAGGTGATATTTATATATGCAAAAATCGACGAGATCAACAATCAAGAATCAACATAACTAATCCTAACATGCAATATCGAGATCAACGATGAGACAAGATCATGTAAATTGCATTATTCAATCAAAACAAAGTCAAAATATCATCACAAAACATCTAAATCATCTCAACCAAGGTAGTTTTAACGTTTACCTACTCATAATATAAATAAAACATAAACACAACTGAAATCAAGAGTAAACATAGTTTCAACCATTTAAAGTGCGAAATAACAAGTGTAAACGAACACAAGTCGATCAAAACTCGAACCCTAATGCTTCTTTGACCTTTAATCTGCTCCAAGGATCCTCAAATTCGTCAAACAACTGCTCTAGAATGGCTGGTTTGTGAGATAAAACAAACCCTACGGCTGTAGGGTTTATTTATATTTTTTTTGCAATACGACCCAATTGCGGACCATAAGACCTAAGGCCTTGCGGCCCGCAAGAGACCCTGGGTCAGTTAATATTTTTCTTCACCTATACATCTTGCCGACCAAAGACCTTATGGCTTGTGGTCCGCAAGGCATCCTGAAAATGCAAAACTCTTTCTTTTTTCTTGATTTTCTCGTTGTGCCACTATATGTTCCCACATCTTCTTCCGAATCTCTTCGTTTTCAACATAAAAGTACCTCATTTTCCACCGTGTCCCTGCAAATCCATAATTATATCAAATCATTATCAAAGACACGGGAAAATCACATACAAACTTATCAAAATGTTGGGAATTCGATCGGTAAATTATGTATAAATCCAAGCATATCATAACCACGGTCTCTGACTGATTTTGTGTTTTAGCCAGACTCTCAAGGACCTTATCTTCCTGTGTATATGTTCGCTCGATCACAAAAACCTAGGTTATGGCATGGATTTGAAAACATATATGAAATATTTTAGTTTGGGCAGGGTGGGGTGGTGGTCAGTTTAACTTTCGGTAATGGTGGTTCACAAGACGATGCTGTTTCTGGTGGGCATCAGGTAGTGGTTGTGGTTGTCGAAGTTTGGGTAGCATTGAGTGGTGAGAAGTGGTGGTGGTCGGCTAGTGGTGGTGGGAGCAGGTGGGAGGGGTGGTTGTTGAAGTTTGGGTAGGGTAGGGTGGAAGCTGGTGGTGGTTGTAGTGGTGGTGGGGTCATGTGATGGTGGCTAGTAATGTGGTGGTGGTGGTCCGAGACATGTGTTGAAGAAAAAAACGGACTTAAGGTATATTAGTAATTTCACAAAAAAAAACGGTTAATGCATGTCAGAGACTTCTAGTATTAAAATATCAAAGGAAGCCAAGTTGTTAAAGTTGCATGAAATCTGTTAGTTTAGGCAAAGCAAATGAACGAAAGTGTAGTTTACTCCAAGAATAATCACCACACTAACTAGTGTTTTTAATGTTGCAAGCCAAGATTAACTCAGGCATAAACTAGACATATACAAGTCAATTAAGTATATGGTGTCAACCAATTTCACATTATTAAATGACCTAGATAAACATTTTATAGTTAGCATCTAGTGGTTTAGTGGTAGTATTGTCTCTTAAAAACTGTGAAGTAGATTTTTAAATTGTTACAAGTGTAAGATTAGAAGAGACGAGGTGTAAAAATGTTTAAAAAAAGATAAAACACTTTATATAGCATTAAGGTGTAGTATAATACTTGTGTAAGAAAATAAAATACATAAAATGAAACATGGTGAGATATGTGTTTGTTTTGTTTTATGACATTAACATTTGAGACAAAATTTGTCAATTAAAACTTGTCTTGACGAGTATTAGGATCCGTGTAATAAGGTGGGAGCGTTAAATCAAACAAATAATAGACGTAAAATCGTGGAACCATGCACGTACGCTGCGGCGTGTTAACTCGCAAAATGTAGACTAATTGAAAAAACCGAAATTTATAAACCCGAAAGGGGCAACGTAAAAAAGACTCATTATTAGTAAAAATGATATTTATTTTATTTCATTAACTTATTAGGAGAGAAACTGTATATGTAATTACCTAGGATTAAAGCGAGCCCGTTATCACATAATTTTCGGTATATCACATGGACCATCTGCGTAATTAGTTCAAAGTTAAAGAACAACTATATAAATCTATATCTATACTATATAATAAAAGAAACTATTTGGGGGACACTTGTCATAATATTAAGCCATGTATCTTTTGATTTTCCCACCGAACTCTTATAGATAATTATTATTTAATTAAATCTCTTAAAATTAGTTATAGATAACTCTCCAACTAAATATTATTTAGTTTAATCTCTGCTACTTAATTATAGATAATTATTATTTAATTTAAATTATATTATAATATTATTTATTTGATAATTATTATTTAGTTTAATCACTTCTAATTAATTATAGATAACTCTCCTACTAAATATTACTTAGTTTAATCTCTACTACTTAATTATAGATAATTATTATTCAATTTAAATTATAATATTATTTATTTGATTTTTTATATCATATTATATTCATTGTTTACATTACCTCACGTGTCATATAACAACTACAATTTTTATTTTCCTTTGACTCAAATTATTACTTCTTTTTGACAAACACCTACTTTTTATTTTTAATATACAAATTTATGTAGGTCCACTTGGAGGATCAAGATAAACCTGCTTCCTTGTTCATACAACACAAATACGAATGCGGAATCCTCGTAAGAATGCAAACTAAAGCAAAGTAAGAACACGGGATAACCAAAGATTCAATATCTTGATTAACTGAAGAGAACTGATACAAACATATACAAACAATGTTCATACACTCTCATGCAACACACTTTGTGCTCTTGTGTCTCTCTCTAGTATAACTCTAGTCTCTTTTGAAGATCTCTAACCTACACTGAGAAGTGCATGTCTGCTTATATAGTGTCAGTGCTCAGCAATTGTACGAAGTATGTTGCTGGTTGTACGAAACACGAAAAGCCACAAAAGACATTCTCCAAACAGACTCGTACGAATGAACAGACTCGCACGAATCATCATCAAGCTCGTACGAAACAAGTAGAATACTTGTTTGGATGAACTTACTCGTACGAATGAGATATCATTCGTACAAATGGTGAGTTACTTGTACGTGCAGTATCTTGCTCGTACGAAACATCCCCACTCGCACATAATGTTTTCCTTGGAGAACGTTCCACAGACATGACATACACAAGACTCAACAGTATGCACACATGAAATTGTTTACCACACACAAACTAAACGTCGTACTAAACTAAGATAGGAGGATATCTTGATTTGGTCGACACGACCAAACTATACAGACACACTAAACAAAGACCGTACAATTACAGACATAACTAAGAACAAGCTACAGACACAAAAGTGTATCAACAAACTCCTCCTTGACTGTTGCTTGGTCTTCGGTCTTTAGTCTTTGGTCTTCATACTGAATGGCCTGGAGTATCAACAAACTCCCCCCTGAAGATCTGCTATCCAATGTTGATAGAACATCAGGTCTTCAAAACTTTCCAGAAACATCAAACCTTTCCTGTTTCCTCTTGAGTAGCACTGGAGGTAACTGGATCAGTCACGATCTGTTGTGTATTAGGTTTACCACTGTAGTTGAAGCAGAAACCTTTGATTGCGAGGATGAGGCCGAAGCATCAGGATTGCCAGTGTCTTTACTATCCTGATCATGTTTTCACTTGATCTCCTGTGCTTTGCATCTATCATTCCATGGAATGTTCACCCTCTTTTTGCTCATTTCAAACACATCTTTAATACCATTAAAGCCTTCAACCAGTGTAGCATTACGAGAATGATACCATTCTTTCAAGTCGTTATGCTTAGCAGTTAATGTTTTCGCAGATCGTTGTACAGCCGCACTACGTTCTTTCAGTCTATTTATCTCAATTCCCTGAGAGTTATTAGCTGCTCTCATCTGTTGTAGCTGAGTTGCTCTTTCAGCATCTGCAACCTTCAGTCGCTCATTTTCTTTTCTTAACTACGCAATTTCAGAATCCTGTTTTCTAACCGTCTCTTTCAAAGAATTTATCTCCAACTGTTGTTTGACAACTGTGTTCCGATTTGAAGATATAAACTCTGAATGCTTGTTAATCTGTACTGCCGCAGCTTGCAACTAAGAGAACTGAAAATCCACTTTCTCATCCTTTTCCATTTCAGAGAACAAATGACTGCTTCGTTTTGTATTTTGATGAGATGTAGATTGGGATTGTTAAGCTGAATAAGTAGTAGATTGCGGTTGAATTGGAGTATCTGCAGCCGAAGGTGTTTCAGCTGCTGTGGTATTTGAAGGTTGTGGTTCAGGAATTGTAGTGAGTTCCGTTATTACAGGTTCAGTCTCCTCTGTTGTAAAATTAGGTTGGACTTCTGCAACTGGTTCACTAGCACAATCATTACCAACATTGTCACCGTTATCATCATTACCCTTTCCCTTTTTTATAACCATACTTATCTTCGATATCTTTTTCAAAGTTGGTTCTTCATTATCTGAATCATTGTCATCATGGCGCCACTTGTCGTTTTCTGGTGCAACATATGTATCATTTGCCAGAAAACCGATCAATCTACGAGGAGGTGTGCTTTCCTTGTAACGTTTTGCTGCTACACCACTAAAGATCTTCAACGAATGTCCATCATAACCTCAACTTTTAAAACATTGTTTTCGTTCTTTAGAAGATTCGGATGTTGCACATTCAGAATCGTTTGGAGAAAACGAGGATACATCCAAAACTTGTTTCCACCATATCCGGTTCTTCTAAGGTTTTCCTTCATGTTTGCAAAAATATACTTTGAAACACTAAACGGTTTGTTCAATGTCAAAGCTATCATCATACCAACCAAGTCGTTATTTGCCATGTCATAACCACTTCATTTGTTGCTCAAACACTGAATTAAAACATGTAGAAAGAACTTGTATCGGAGTGGCAACAATTGATGGTGTTAAACTAGTTCCTTGTTCATATGACACACACACAAGTGCAGAATCCAAGTGTGCATGCAACCAAAGCAAAGTAAAGAACACGGGGTAACCAAAGATACACTATTTTGATTAATGATTGAGAACAAGTACAAACATATACACACAATGCTCGTATGACTCAAACAAACTTGTTGTGTTCTTGTGTCTTCGTCTTCAGAGATAACCATGTAACATTTGTAAAAATCGGGTCTCCAAAACCCGCTCCGTTTTGTAATCAAGTACCAAGTTATGAAAGTGCATTAATTATTTATGGTTATTTTGAGTTAAAACGATACATAATTAATAAATAAACTAAACTATAAAAATTATATTTGATAAAAAGTTAAAATAAAATAAATAAAAAATATTTGAAGCTGCCGGGACTCGAACCCGGGTCAGCTGAGTCGCCCAACGACTTAACGTCCATTCCCTAAACCACTCCGCCACAAAGTGTTTTCTGTTAACTCTAGGAAAACAAATGGAGCTTATACACAAACTCGATTTAACCGATGATGCCATCTGAAAACCGGTAATCGGCAAACCAATCGTCAAATCGATTGTTTACCTCACAATTTCAGTTATAATCGATGCACGACGGTTTCTAATTAAGTCAGAATTGATTGAATTTAAAGCTTCATCATTTTCGGCATTTGAAACCGAAAGTTCATCAAATCCCTGGATAACTCAAGTTTCAGTCCATTCTCGCGATTCAGAACTATCACAACAACACACCAATTCCTTTTCGTCGCATTTTCAAATCATCTGAGCACCTAAAACAGTTCGCCGGAATTCTCTGCAAAAGTTGCCGGAAAACCGAATTCAACACAAACCGGTAAAATACTCCTCCTTTACGATTTCAATCTATTGTTAGAAATTTACTAACATTAACCCATCACTCAAAATCAACCACAGACGACTTTGCTGGATTTTCTGTGTTCGCCGGAAAATTTCTGGAATTGCCGGAAACTTGTTAGTTATCGGTATGCACATTCCAACGTACTGATAATCAATACTCACTAGTTCAATTTCATATCTAATCCCTTAAATCTGTTGATAGATCCTCTCAGCCGAAGGTTCAAAAACAGAGCCGACAAGTTCTCGCCGGACTCTCTGAGGAAGACAACCTGTTCGGTATCTTTTTCCCCAAACTGTTCGGTTTAGTACATTCAAGCTAGACATCATGTTTATTAACTAGATTAATCACGAATCGGATGTTTGATTAAAGTCTGTGTTCGTAATGAAGAAGATGAATTCAGTAATGACATAAGGGTAATTAAAATCCGGATTATAAACGGGTTAGACACACAGTCCAGCGGTGGACTGTGTGCAAACAACGACTATACACGTCCCGAGTTCGATCCTTGCTACGCGCACGCTTTGTGTAATAACATGCCTTTTTGATCCAGAACTAAACCGGGTTTAAAACAGATAGTTGTTAAGTATAATAAAAACCAAGAATATAACCGGGTTAGACACACAGTCCAGCGGTGGACTGTGTGCAACATGAACTTCACGTCGCGCGTTCGAATCTTGTCACGAGCACCGGTCCAATTGAATTAAAACGTTTTTGCAAATAAAGGAATTTTCGGTTAATTCAAATAAGTATATAAATATAATTAAAACCGAGTTTATAACGGGTTAGTCACGTAGCTCAGTTGGTAGAGCTACGTGCACGCGAACGGAAGGTCGCCGGTTCGAATCCCACCCGGCGCAGAATTAACCGCTGACCGAACCGGTCAACGGTCAACGGTCAACACTAAAAAAATAATATTTTTTTATATATTTAATTATTTAATTTAATTTAAAAATCAATTAAAAATACTTAAAAATAACATTTTTAAAGATAGAAAATAGCCATAAACTCATAAAAATATATCTAAAAATTTCATTAAAATCCTTAATAACATCCATCCATTTAATATATTTTTCCATTATTATTTAGGTTAGTATTCCTCGTCGACTCGCTCATCTAAATCGTGCGCATCTCTCCATCTCCAATTCAACGCACCCAATGTGAGTGAACCTTTCAAATTCCCCGTTTTAATAACGTTTTTGGGGTGTATCATGTGTCTTTGTTTATATACATATTATAACTAAACTATTATGCATACATCATATCATGACATGTGTATTTAGTTTGTTGCTGTTAAGTAGTTATTATTGGATGCAAATTATTATTTCAATACATGCAATTGCCGAGGCCGCCGCTCCCCATTTTATTATGAGGTTTGAGCCTGTTCCCCATTTTATTATGCGGTTGAACCTGGCGTGCCCGCAACGATCGGCTCCGTTTGATTGAGCCTTGATCGGTCATTTCATTTTACATTTCAGTTCATGCAATACGATCGGCTCCGTTTGATTGAGCCTTGATCGCACAGTTCATTTTACATTTCAGTACATGCAATACGATCGGCTCCGTTTGATTGAGCCTTGATCGCACAGTTCAATTTACATTTCCAGTTCATGCAATACGATCGGCTCCGCTTGATTGAGCCTTGATCGCACAGTTCATTTATGTTAGTTATCGTATGATATTGGTATGTTCATGTATGCTGTCAAGTGTTATTATATGCTATAATTGTAACTGCTATTTGCCAATGCTTGATTTCTTACATTTGCTCTTTTATGATTATGCACAATATTTCATTGATAAACTAACCATAAAATCATTATCAAATGTTTATCTAATAAGGTTCACTCGCCAACTTATGTTGACCCAAAAACTCCCATTTTACACATGATACAGGTGAACCAGCAGCAGCTAGGAACACATAGAACCTGGATTAGAAGAATAAAACGATTTAGTATTGGGATTGCTATGTTTGGTTATTTTCCTTTGTATTGAATGAACATGTTTGGATGTTTGAAAATGTAACTTTGACTTCATTAATTATGAAACATAATAGTAAATGTCATGTGCTTTGGTGATAACCCAATTATGCCCCGACTCTTATTTCCGATGCGGGTCGGGGTGTGACAAACCAACTCAAAGGGTAACAAGCTCTCTGGGCTGACCAACTAGCTAACCAGTCAACTAGTTCTATAGGCAACCACAACTAAGAGGTATATGTCTGCTTATATAGTGTCTGTCTAGTTTCGTACAAAATACGCGTCTAGACATACTGAACACACTATTTCACATGAGTCACAACTCCAGGATTTTGTATGAGTCAACTGTTTCGTACGAAATGCTTATTTCGTACGAAACAAGTAACACACTTGTTACTCAAATTATTTCGTACGAATCACCTGATTCGTACGAAAACTCTGACTCGCACAGAATCCATTTTTCTGGAGAACATGTGTAGACATGACGTTTCCAAGACTTATCAGTATGCACACATGCAACTGATTAACACAGACAAGCTAAGATGTCATACTAGATCAAGATAGAAGGATATCTCGATCTATTCGACACGACCAAACCTATACAGACACTTGAGCAAAGACCGTACAATTACAACTGTAATTAAGAACAAGCGACAGACACAAAACTGTATCAACAAACTCCCCCTTGGATGTTGCTTGGTCTTCGGTCTTCGGTCTTTGGTCTTCAGACTTTGGTCGTCACATAGAATGGTTTGGAGTATCAACAAACTCCCCCTGAAGATCTGCTATCGATTGATAGATCTGCTATCTAATGATTAGAGTATCAGGTTTCGAACTTCTTAAGAAACTTCAAATCTTTCTTGTTTCCTCTTCTGACTTGTCAAATTTCTTCGTTGCTGGTCTTTGTGTATGTTCTTTTGTATCAATCTGTACTCAATAGACAAATATAATTAGAACACAACTTTCTCAGGGGATACACACGAGAGACTTATCATAAATTCTTTGTATGATTGTGTTCTCTGAACGAGATACACACACTCGTATGAATTCCAGCAGCATATTTGAGAAAAACAAGTGACCAGGTCAAATCAAATCAAATGACTAGGTTCATTTGTATGAGATACACACACTCAAACGAATTTCAGATTTTGGATTTCTTTGATGGATTACTTGTTGCAAGATATTACTTTATGAAGTTGCGATATCAAACAGGTGGTTTTCTGGCGTATCTTGGTAGAAACTTTCGAGTATCAACTTTGGCTAACTTTCAAAAAGTAATTACATAAGCAACTAAGTAAACTAGACTTAAAGACTAAATATACAAATAGACTATATATCTATTTAACAATCTTTTTCGAGTTTCAAGGTAAAAGTATCATACCGGCATTTTAATCTTTGTCAAAAACGGTATTAGGTTTTCAAAATTAAACAGATAAGTATTCAACTATGATTATCGGTATTGTTATCCACGTAAGATCAGACTTATCAGATGTAATCATGATTAGGAGATATGATTAAGATATGGATTTATACTTACTAGCCAGTGTTCAACCACATCACAACACATTCCCGTATCAAGATATGCACGAGAGAAAATCTTACCGGTGAGTATACTGCTTTATCATCTGTTTGACGTATATGAATGATGTGAGATACTCACTTATTTTTGATTGAAAACAAGCCCTTTGTGATTTAGTCACTTATTGAGGAGGAACTTGATTTTCATATGCATGAAGGCACAGGAGTAAGTCCGTGAACATGTTAGTACCATCGTACCGACAAAGAGACGAACTTAGCTCCCGGATAAAGCTGTGATAGTTTATCACTTATTTTGTGGATTTGATATTTTTATCACTTATTTGACGGTCGTATGCACTATGTCACGTATGTATGGTATCATGGAAGTTCTAGACTTGCGTCACCGTTATTTTTCGGCAAAAGATTCAACCATGATACCCAGATGACAAGCCAGCATAAAGACCTTATATCTCATAACCTCGGCACTCTATCAAACGAAATTTCGGTACCAAGACCATATGCTAATGAATGGTTCCCACCTGGCGTTCTGTCTGTTAAGTTTATATCAACCTGCACATTTTAGTCTGATTGTGAGCCTACCGATATATCATAAGTAAAGCTACTTATCAATCTACCTTTTATGCTTTTAACCATTTCTGACAGATTTACCGGTGAATTTCATCATTTTCAGCTTATCCAAGAAACTCATTTTTTATTTTTCTAATGTTTTTGAATTTTTCTGAATTTTCTCCCCCTTAAACAAAGAAGGTAAATAAAAGACATATTTTTGTATTTTTCTGAAATTTACTCCCCCTAAAATATAAAACTGAAAATCTTTTTGAAGTTTTAGATTTTTAGAAAACGGATATACAAAAATAGTTAGCCATGGTTGAGTTACTCGGGCTTCACCTTAATGCCATTGACCAAGAGCAGATAATCAAAACGTGATTTATCAAAGGCTTTGGTAAAAAGGTCGGCACGTTGGTGATCAGTGTGAATTTTAACAACATCGATTAGTCTCTTTTCATAACAATCTCGTATGAAATGATACTTAATCTCAATGTGTTTTGTTTTTTAGTGCTGTACAGGATTCCGAGTGATCTGTAAAGCTGCTTCATTATCAACAAAAATAGGAGTAGTAAGAAATTCAAAACCGTGGTCCCGCATCTGCTGTTGAATCCATAGAACTTGAGAGCAGCAACTAGAAGCTGTAATATATTCAGCCTCACATGTTGATGTAGCTACACAAGTCTGCTTTTTGCATTGCCACGTGACTAGGCGATTTCCCAAAAACTGACATCCTACTGTTGTTGATTTTGCATCGATTTTGCATCCGCCATGATCAGAATCACTGAATGCTATCAGATCAAAGTTATCATCCTTAGGGTACCAAAGACCAGTGTCAGGCGACCCTTTAGATGACGAAAGATCCTTTTCACAGCCATCAAATGAGAAACCTTTGGACTAGACTGATAGCGTGCCAGAAGGCATGTTGGGTACATTATATCGGGTCTTGAGGCAGAAGATACATGAGAGATCCGATCATTGCACGATAGAGAGATGGTTCTACATGTTCACCCATTCCGTCTGGAGTAATCCCATAATTTTGAGCTAATGGAGTTCCCAAAGGCTTTGAGTCATCCATCTGAAATCGCTTGAGAATATCTCCGACGTACTTGGTTTGATGGATAAAAATCCCTTCCTTTGATTGCTGAACCTGTAAACCTAAAAAGAAATTCATTTCTCCCATTGCGCTCATCTCGAACTTCTCCTGCATAACCTGTTCGAAATCTTTGCACATTCGAGTGTTAGTAGATCCAAATATAATATCATGAACATAAACTTGTACTAGCAGCAAATCCTCGTCCTGTTCCTTGATGAAGAGAGTACAGTCGATCAGGCCTCGTCGAAAACCATTCTTTTAACAGATAGGTAGACAACGTTTCATACCAAGCCCTCGGAGCTTGATGAAGACCATATAATGCCTTGTTGAGAAGCTAAACCTTGTCAGGATGGAGAGGATTTTCAAAACCTGGCGGTTGCTCAACATATACTTCCTCTTCTACCACACCATGAAGAAATGCACTCTTCACATCCATCTAATAAACGGTGAACTTCTTGAAGGACGCATAAGCCAAAAAGATTCTTATGGCCTCAAGTCGTGCAACTGGTGCAAAAACTTCATTGTAATCAATGCCTTCAACCTGATTAAAACCTTGAACAACCAATCGCCCTTTGTTTCTCACAACAACACCTCGGTCATCCTTCTTGCACTTGTACACCCATCGTGTACCAATCTTCTTGTAGCCGTCAGGCCTGTCAACCAATTTCCAGACGCCTAACTTCTGAAACTGCTGAAGTTCTTCCTGCATGCTTCAACCCAAGAGTCTTCTTTCATTGCCTCATTCCAAGATTTTGGTTCTACTTGGCACACATAGCAGGCAAAAGACCAAGCATTCAGACCACCAGATTCCCTGATTTCCGAATACAATCCAGCATTCTGGTTGTTTCGAAGCTGATTACGAGTCTGCACACCACTCTGGACATCTCCAATAATATTTTGCTGAGGATGGATATTATGAATTCGAGTTTCTAGCACATCAGGAACTCGAGAATTGATATCCAAATTGTTGATATTCAGATCAACAGTTACATCGAGAGCTGGATTTGATGACGTTGTAGATGCCTGTCCTTCAATCGTTCCTTGAGGTTGAATATTTGACGTATCATTTGAAAATCCAGGAACCGCACCAGAGGTAGCTTCATTCGCATCGTGAAACTCATCGTCTTCTGATGAAACATTATAATCCACAGCGTCTTCGAATTCCTCATTTTGAACAAGATTGTTAACCGAAGTCGACACTTGAGGGTTAACAATAATTGGTCGAACTAGTGATGATTCTACTACAGTATCACTTTCCAATAACATCTGAGCAGCAGCTGTTGCATCATCAAAAGTTGGCAGATTAAAGTAGTCAAATAGCCCATCGTAGTCAAACATCCAAGGAGCACCTGGAGCTCTAACAGCTTTTGTATATCTCTGAACCTTGACTTCACCCCATTCTTCAATCTTCTTTGAAGACAGATTCCACACCCAGAAATTTGGAGTAGCATATCCAAGAAAGAAACCTTCGATAGTCTTGGGACCAAACTTTCCATGTGGGTCGATCATAGTGCATGGAGCTCCAAAAGGTTCTAAGAAAGAAACACCCAGTTTCCTTTTATGTAACAACTCAAAGCATGTCTTCCCATGTCTCTTCAGCCTCAGAACTCTATTCATCGTGTAGCACGCAGTAGCAACAGCTTCTCCCCAAAAGTGAACGGGAAGTTATGATTCTACTAACATGGTTCTTGCAGTTTCAATAAGAGTTTGATTTTTCCTCTCAGCGACGCCATTTTGTTGTGGAGTGTATCGAGAACTGTACTCATGTAGAATACCCTTTGAGGAACAGTACTCATCCATAACTTGATTCTTAAATTCCGTGCCATTGTCGCTTCTGATTCTCCTTACCTTTAGATTGTATAAATTTTCTAACAAAGTCAGGAGATTCTTGAGGATAGTAGGAACTTCACTCTTGTGCCAGCATGTTTACCCATGAGAATCTGGAATAGTCATCAGTAACTACCAGACAATAAGAATCACCAAAGGTTGTCTTGTGTTTCATAGGTCCAAAGAGGTCCATATGAAGACGTTCCAGTGGCATATTTACAGTGTTGATCTTCTTCACGGGATGGGATTTTCTCGCTTGCTTCCCTTTCTAGCATGATACACAAACGTCTTGAAGATGAAAGTTCTTCACTGGTACACCATTCACTAGATTGTTCTTCACCAAATAGTTCATTTTCCTCAGGTGAATGTGTCCCATACGTCTGTGCCAGGAGATTGATTCCTTCTCGGTGGCTTTGGAGACAAAACATGTGACTTGTGCAGATGTTGTAATAGCTTGGCTCATATCAAGAATATACAAATCATTAATTCTTGGAGCCGATAGGAGAATCCATTCCTTGGGGATCTTGAATCCAGGCTTCAGCACATAACATCCAGTATCATCAAAATGTACCGTGAACTTCTTGTCGCAGATTTGAGAAACGCTAAGAAGATTGTGATCAATTTGCCGCACATAATTGATCTTGTCGAAGCTCACAACACCATTGGAGACCATTCCTTCTCCAGTGATGTATCCACCTTTGTCACCAACAAAAGCAACATAACCACCCCTAATACTTTTCACATCATATAAGAGCCGCAAGTCGCCCGTCATGTGCCTTGATGTTCCACTGTCAACAATCCAATGACTGTTTACAGTTCCTTCTGGAACACCCTGCACATTCCACAAACAAGATTAGTTTGAGATGGGGACCCAAGCCTTAGTGGTCTTGGGTCGTCCCTTATCATATAGAAATGTAATCTCAATTTCTTGATGATTAGCAAACTGAGAAACTCCTTTTGAACCATTTCCGGTCTTCTTTTTCAAAGATCCTTGTTTATTACTAGATTTACTATTATTTACAGTTTTAACAGTGTCTGGTTTTATTGACTTTGAAGATCTTTGATCCTTTTTTGAAGAATCCGATTTTAAAGCTTTCTCAACTGCTTTTACTTGTTTACATTTTTGTTTCTCTTTTTGATCTTTAATAATTCGTTTATCTTGTGTTGGAGAACAGATTACGTTTGCAAGTTGGTTCATGAGGGGTTTTCTTTATACATCTTGATTTGGCTGGATTTTGACAATCCATTTATAATGTGGCCAAATTCTCCACATTTGAAACATGTTCTCCTTTCAACAAAACTAGGAGATCGTGTTTCTCGGCTTGATGTTGAACTTGTGAGTCTTGAGGTACTGGGTTCATTACATCTATCAGTGTGTTTGGTGTAATTGTTTTGACTGTTTCTTTTCAAAATCTTGACTTTCTTTACAAAATCAACATTAGATTTTCTTTGAAAAGTTTTGACTTTATCGGTACCTTTAGAACTCACAAATTTAACAGTTTTGGCCTTTTTCTGGCAACGAGAGCCTTTTGATTCAACCTTCGGTTGAGAAGTTGTGGGCTTTTCAACTCGCTTCCATTCTTTTTCTTTTGAAGCGGATAATGGTTGTGATTTGGTTGACTTTTTCTTCTCTAAAGGTTTGGTTGTTGACTTTTCAAAAACCTGATCTATAGAGATTGGATTTACATTTTTAATTGGAAAATCTTTGTTTGAATAGATTTTCTTATCTCCAACCAAAGTATACAATACATTATCTACTTCTTGTGTAGATACACTCGTCTTCACAGATTTCTTAGGAACAGTTTCTTGATTCTCAACAGATTGAGTACTAGGAGTAGCAGACAATTCTACTCTTTTCCTTTTATCCAGAGGCTAATCCTAATCATCATTTCTTGCTTCATCATCTGATGTATCATCCTCTTCTTCATCAGATGATGAACTTTCTGGCTTGCTTGGTTCTTGAGAGGAATTGCCTAGTTTGAACCCTAACCCTGCTGCGAATTCCTCAGGATTCAAAGGTACAGAGGGTTCAAAATGAGGCATCTCCTCTTCATCAGGCATTTTGGTATAGTTGTGTTTCATTGGGGGTGGACATGAATTATACCCTATGCATTGAGCATCTCCATTTAGTTTTTGAACTTCAATGATATGATCAAGCACATATTGGAGTTAGAATAACTTTCCAATTTGAGTTTGATCAAATCATATTCGCATTTGGCGATGGCTAACTCTTTCTTTGTTTCTTCTAGGAGATTAATGTAGTTATTAATTCCTGTCTGTTTATTCAAAACTGTTTTTGTCAATTCAGAAACACTTTTCTTAAGGGCTTCTATTACAGATTTGAATTCTTTTTCATTTCCAGTTAGCGCCAAGTTCGCCTCTTTGCATTTTGATAGTTCAACAACTAAATTCTGATTATGACTGTTGACGGTTTCATATTTTATTTTCAATTCAACACAGTCATTGCAAACAGTAGGAGGGTCAGAATTTACCTGTTTTGAAGAATCTTCAACATTTGCCATAAAGGCGGTGTGATGAGGAAAAACTGCATCATCTGTAGAGAGTGCCTTTGTCTCTTTTACTACAGCTTCTCCATTCCTCGTCATGCCTATCTTTTCACTCTTCAACATCTCATCTTCACTCAGCAACTCTTCAACCTCAGCATCACTTCCTTTCTTCACATCAGAATCAGATCCATAACCATCTGAACTTGAACATTCTTCATCAGACTACCAGCATCCCAGATGTATCATCGTTATTTGGAGTATTGATGCTGTGATCATGCTTGATTTGATCCACGATCTTTGCATAGCATGCAGTTCTTCCGTTGTTCTCAGTTCCGAACTGTACAGACCAATCGCATCTTTCATCAGACTGAACTACCATAGCTCTATGCGTGTTTGAAGGTCCTGATTGATTGGTGTTGTTAGAGTTGCCAACAACTACTATTCTTCTTTCGTTGTTGTACTGTGCTGTGTTGGATGGTTGAGACTGATTTCGAAAGGGTTTGTGATTTCCTTCCTTGCTGGGTCTTGTGCATTCCCGCTTGAAGTGACCTTTTTCTCCACAGTTGAAGCAAGTAACGGCGGTTTTGTCAAAGCCGTATTTGGTATCTTTCTTGCTTTCCAAATTGATTCTCCACGTTCTTCTCATATAATCCTTCGCTCTTCTCATAGCGCTTGCAAATGCCCACTTGATGTCTATCAGCTCCATTTCATCTCGGTCAATTTGTTCATAGTCTTCGTTTGTCAAATTGATGTTCCCTATTTGACCTGCAACTAAACCACAATATGAACTGGCCATGGTATTTAGAAGTTCTGCATGTTCCTGTGCAACTTCTACGTTGATTTTGGAGAGATTTAACGTGTCAAGTTTGACATTGTTCAGATTTGCCGATTGACTGTTGCTACCATAGAAAGCTTGTTGAGGAGCTTGCTGTGGAGCTTTATGCGCTAAGTCCCTTGGCTGTGGAAGGAAGGCTTTCGGATCAAAATTCTGTCCATAGGCTTGATTACTCAAACCTGTAGATTGACTTGATTGGACATGCTGGGATAGGAAAGGGTTCACGTTTGACACAAACGCGGTTTGCAGCTTCAGTTGCTGACTTAAGCTTGTACCTGCATTTATACCACCAAAATACATTTCAGGGTTTTGTGGAGAAGAGACTCGTTGTGCCTTCTGGAGTTCTTCTTCATTCTTGTTCTCCAGTTTCTGCACAAATTCATAAATACTAATTGAGTCCAAAACACTGTATGTTTTAAAAGATCAATAAATTGACCCCATTTTGGAGGTAAAGCATCAGCAAATCGCATCACAATTTCTTATGGTGCTGCTAACACTTTATATGAGTACATCTCGCTAGAAGATGATAAAACCGAGTGGTCATATCATTCAAGGTTTCGTTCTTCATGAACATAAAACCTTCAAACTCTTTCTTGAGCAGATCATGCCAAATCTTCCTGGTAGCAGCGTTACCTTCACCTCTTGCTTCCAAAGTGTCCCACAAATTTTTCGTTGTAGTAAAATACACAAACTGATGATAAATGTCTTTATGCAGAGCTTGTGTGAGGATATCAAATGCCTTTTTCTCTAGATCATAAGCTTTCTTGTCACTTCGACTAGATTGGCCAATGTGGTTGGGTTTGATCCAGCTTCTTCAACTGCTTCATTGTAGGGGGTAGTGAAACACGTCCACAATTCTGTGTTCTGTCCAAGAACGTATGTATGAAAATGACTTTTCCAAGAAGGATAATCGTTCATATGATTTAGCTTAGGCGGACGGTTGTTACTCCCTGTTTCACTTTCGCTCACTAAAAGAGTTTGGATGCTTTGATTTTGATTCGCAACACAGTCCATTAATTTGCAGAGATTGTTGTATGTTGAGGCATCAAAGATTTTACCCATGATGTTGCGGAGCTTTGCGAAGACTCCTGATTTGAGCTTGAACAACTCCAATCCCACGGGTTAGAACTCATTATATTTTCTTGTTTAATGAAAATGTAAAGGTTTTAAAGTTTCACGATTATAATTACCTTTTAAAAATTCATGGATCTTAAAATATGATAAATTCTTAAAATCACAAAGCTTTGAAAAACACGAAAAACAAACAAAAACCAAAGTTATTCGTACGAAACTAATTTCGTGCGGATAACACCCTATTTCGTACGAACCACACAGTTTCGTGCGAAACAGTTGTTTTGTGCGAGACAAGGTTTTTCGTGCGAATCAGATGTTTCACATTAAACTTTTCAATCGCACCAAATGTTTTGTTCAGCGTTTTTCAGAGGAATCTTTTTAGAAATGGTTTGGTGAGAAATTTCCTTTCTTGTGTAGACCTGCTTTTTCGAAATTACCTATTGTCTTACCCACTTTTAGTTAAAACACAGATTTTTAATCAGTCAACAGTCCAAGTCCAGATCCAAGTCAGAAAATGTCAAACCTACCAAACTAATCAGATTCAAATTTTTGCAGATTTCTTCTTCAAGGGTGTTCTTCAGAAAAATGTTACCATAAAATTTTTTGCATGCAGCAGATTTTAACCAAGTTTTAAGTTAGTTAACTGTCCAAAACTTATGTTTTCTGCTGGAGGCTCAAGAACACTTCAGAAATCTTCAAACTAGCTCAGACATAGCTAACCCGGTTTTGAAAAAGGAAAGAGCCAAAGCTCTGATACCACTTGTAGGTCCACCTGAGGATGGTGTTAAACCAGTTCGTTGTTCATATGACGCACACACAAGTGCAGAATCCAAGTGTGCATGCAACCAAAGCAAAGTAAAGAACACGGGGTAACCAAAGATACACTATTTTGATTAATGAATAAGAACAAGTACAAACATATACACACAATGCTCGTATGACTCAAACAAACTTGTTGTGTTCTTGTGTCTTCGTCTTCAGAGATAACCAACTCAAAGGGTAACAAGCTCTCTGGACTGACCAACTAGCTAACCAGTCAACTAGTTCTACAGGCAACCACAACTAAGAGGTACATGTCTGCTTATATAGTGTCTGTCTAGTTTCGTACGAAATACGAGTCTAGACATACTGAACACACTATTTCACACGAGTCACAACTCCAGGATTTTGTATGAGTCAACTGTTTCGTACGAAATGCTTATTTCGTATGAAACAAGTAACACACTTGTTACTCAAATTATTTCGTACGAATCACCTGATCCGTACGAAAACTCTGACTCGCACGAATCCATTTTTCTGGAGAAAGTGTGTAGACATGACGTTTCCAAGACTTATCAGTATGCACACATGTAACTGATTAACACAGACAAGCTAAGATGTCATACTAGATCAAGGTAGAAGGATATCTCGATCGATTCGACACGACCAAACCTATACAGACACTTGAGCAAAGACCGTACAATTACAACTGTAATTAAGAACAAGCGACAGACACAAAACTGTATCAACAACCATGCTTTGTTTAGTTGTCCCACGAGGAAATCTCTAACACACTTCATTCTAAGCAAAATCCACGTTGACACTTCAACGACACTGAGAATGGAGCTTCAGGATCATCACCAAGCTGTAATACTGAGTTAATGGTTTCAACAGTCACATCTACGTTCAAGTCATTTACTTTCCCGTGGATAAGTTCCTATCCATTCACTTCAACAACTTTAGCTGAATCCCAAAATCCCTTGATCAACGTCTTGTATACTGTAGTCTCATGCGTGATAGCATAATGTATCCTTGAGTCGCGCAAAAATTTCATTATACCGTTGTACTTAGCAAATTTGTCTTCCGGATCCAAGTAGGCCACCATGTTATGTCTAGGTTCCGACATAATTTCCACTTCTGACTTGTCAGTTCTCTTTTTTACGGGTTTTCTTTTATGTTCCTTTTGTTCCATTCTGTACACATATAACAACTAGGATAAGAACACAAATTTATTAGGGAATATACACAAAAATTTTTATTCCAAACCTTTGTATGTATATATTCCCTGAACAAAGAACTACTAACCCATACGAATAGCAATTTATTCGTACGAAGAACAACTCATTTTACGAACTTTTGATTAAAACAAGAAACTGATTCATTCGTACGGATAGCTGACTCGTACGAATGATGAGTTATCCGTGCGAATGATGTTTCATTCGTACGAATCTAGTTTGTACAAACAACTTCAAAGCAAGTTACTTGTTTTCGGTTAAAAATGATTCTTCGCTTAAATTTTGTTGTTCAAGTCAGTCAAAGTCACATGGCAGATAATTTCTGAGTTGTTCATCTTCAAAGTATGCCTAAACATTTTAAGTATACCTTAAAGAAATAAAAAACAACTTGAAGGGAGGTGTAAAGATGATGTGAGCAAGGTGAAAGTGAAGTTCTACCAAAGAACTTCATCACCTTTTATACCACATCAAAATACTCATGCGAAATAACTTAGCTTCGTACGAAGAACTGACTTGTACAAAACACAATGGTCATTTGTACGAAGCATAATGGTTCGTACGAATGATCTCTATTTCGTACGAGTCTAGGCTTTTCACAAACTGGACTTTCAGTTCTTCGAGAATCTTAGGTTTTTCGCGGGCCTGTTTAATACTTTGCACATATCCACACTAATCACAAAGTTAAGTTAGGAGAAGTGCTTGAGATGAGTTTACCCGTTGTAAGAAAGTGCTTTTATGAAGTTATGATATCAAAGCGAATGGTTTTAGGGCGTATCTTGGTAGAAAATTTTGAGCTTCAATTTTGGCTAATTCAAAAAGAACTTAATTACACAACAAAGTAAACTAAACTTAAAATAACCAGTAAAAAATATGAGTAAGCTATGTATTTACTAGGTAATCTTTTTCAGAGTTTCAAGGTAAGAGAATCATAGTACTTTTAATCTTATCAAAAACAAGTTTTGTTTAAAACATTAAATTGTTATCCACGTAAGCTCAGCTTGTCAGATGTAATCACGATTAGGAGATATGATTAAGGTATGAATTTTACTTACTAGCCGGTGTTCAACCACTTCACGACACATTCCCGTATCAAGATACGCATGAGAGAAAAACTTACCGGTGAGTATACTGCTTATCATCTGTTTTGACGTATATGATGTGAGATACTCACTTATTTTGATTGAAAACAAGCCATATGTGATTAAATCACTTATTGACGAGGAACTTGATTTTTAGATGCATGCAGGGCACATGAGTAAGTACGTGAACAGGTTAGTACCATCATACCGACAAAGAGACGAACTTAGCTCGTGCATAAAGTTGTGATATTTTATCACTTATTTTTGGGTGGATGTGATATTTTTAACACTTATTGAAGGTCGTATTGCAATATTTACACGTATATATGGTATCATGGAAGTTCTAGACTTGCATCACCGTTATTTTTCGGCAAAAGATTCAACCATGATACCCAGATGATAAGTCAGCATAAAGACTGCATATCTCAGATTCTCGGCATATTATCAAACGAGATTTCGATACCAAGACCATATTCCAATGAATGGTTCCCACCTGGCTTGCAGTCCATTAAGTTTATAACAACCTGCACATTTTAATCTGATTATGAGCCTACCGATAAATCATTAGTAAAGCTACTTATCAATTTTCATTTTGTCCTTTTGACTGTTTATGACAGATCACTGGTGTATTTCATCATCTTCACTTATCTATCCAAGAAACTCATTTTTGATTTTTGGTTTTTCTATTGTTTTTGTATTTTTATAAATTTTTCTCCCCCTTAAATAAAGAAGGTAATAAAAACTTAAATTAAATAAAAGACATATTTTTGTATTTTTTGCATTTTCTCATGTTTTTGTATTTTCTTGAAATATTCTCCCCTATAAAACTAAGAGAAAATAGAAAATCTTTTTGTAATTTTCGATTTTGAAGAAAATATTTACGAAAAATGATTAGCCAAGGATGAATTACTCGGGTTTCACCTTGATGCCATTGAACAAAAGTAGATAATCAAAACGATATTTATCAAAAGCTTTTGAAAACACGTAGACACGTTGGTGATCGGTGTGGATTTTAACAACATTGATAAGTTTCTTTTCATAACAATCTCGTATGAAATGATACTTAATCTAAATGTGTTTGGTTTTTGAGTGCTGTACAGGATTACGAGTGATCTGTAAAGCAGCTTCGTTATCAACAAAAATAGGAGTAGTTAGAAATTAAAAACCGTAGTCGCGCATTTGTTGTTGGATCCATAGAACCTGAGAGCAGCAACTAGAAGCCGAAATATACTCAGCCTCACAGGTTGACGTAGCTACACAAGTCTGCTTTTTGCACTGCCATGTGACTAGGCGATTTCCCAAGAACTGACATCCCGCTGATGTTGATTTTGCATCGATCTTGCAGCCACCATGATCAGAATCACTGAATGCTGTCAAATTAAAGTTATCATCCTTAGGGTACCATAGACCAGTGTCTGGGCGACCCTTCAAATAACGAAAGATTCTTTTTACAGCCATCAAATGAGAAACCTTCGGACTGGACTGGTAGCAAGCTAGAAGACATGTTGGGTACATTATATCAGGTCTTGAAGCAGTAAGATACATAAGAGATCCGATCATAGCACGATAAAGAGATGCTCCACATGTTCACCCATTCCGTCAGGAGTAATCCCATGATTTTGAGCTAATGGAGTTCCCAAGGGCTTTGAGTCTTCTATCTGAAATCGTTTGAGAATATCCCCGACGTATTTGGTTTGATGGATGAAAATCCCTTCCTTAGATTGTTGAACCTGCAAACCTGATAAGAAAGTCATTTCTCCCATAGCGCTCATCTCGAACTTCTCCTGCATGACCTGCTCAAATTCTTTGCACATTTTCTCGTTGGTCGACCCAAAAATAATATCATCAACATACACCTACACCAGCAATAAGTCCTCATTCTATTCCTTGATGAAGAGAGTCCAGTCGATCAATCCACATCGAAAACCATTCTTCAAAAGATAGGAAGACAAGTTTCATACCAAGCCTGTGGAGCTTGATAAAGACCATATAGCGCCTTGTTAAGAAGCCAAACCTTGTCAGGATGGATTGGATCTTCAAAACCAGGCGGTTGCTTAATATATACCTCTTCTTCAACCACACCATGAAGAAATAAACTCTTAACATCCATTTGATAAACGGATAAACTTATTGTAGGACGCATAAGCTAAGAAAATTCTTATGGCCTCAAGACGAGCTACCGGTGCATAAACTTCATTGTAATCAATTCCTTCTACCTGATTAAAGGCCTAGACGACCAATCTTGCTTTGTTTCTCACAACAACACCTCGGTCATCTTTCTTGCATTTGTAAACCCATATTGTACCAATCTTTTATCAGGCTTGTCAACCAATTTCCACACGCCTAACTTCTGAAACTGCTGAAGTTCTTCCTACATTGCTTCAACCCATGAGTCTTCTTTCATAGCCTCCTTCCAAGATTTTGGCTCAACTTGGCAGACATAGTAGGCAAAAGACCAATCATTCTGTTTCCCAGATTCCCTAATAACCGAATACAAACCAGTATTCTGATTATTACATGAGCTCATTACGAGTCTGCACACCACTTTGGACATCTCCTATGATATTCTGCTAAGTATGGGTATTATGAGTTCGAGTTTCAGGAATATTAGGAACTCGAGAATTTATACTCAAATTGTTGATATTCAGATCAACAACCAATTCGTTTGCTGGATTTGATGATGAAGTAGACGCATGACCTTCAGTTGTCCCTAGATTCTGAATATTTGACGTGGCATCCGAAATTCCAGGAATCGGAGCAGAAGTAGCTTCATTTGCATCATGGAACTCATTATCTTATGACGAAACATTATAATCAGCAGCATCTTCAATTCCTCATTTTGAACAAGATTGTTAACCGAAGTAGACACTTGAGGGTTAACAATATTTGGTCGAACTAACGATGAGTCAATTGCAATATCACTTTCAAGTAACATTTGAGCTGCTGCAGAAGCATCATCAAAAGTTGACATATTAAAGGAGTTAAACAGCCCATCGTAGTCAAACATCCAAGGAGCACCCGGAGCTCTTACTGATTCAATGTATCTTTGAACCTTGACTTCACCCCATTCTTCAATCTTCTTTGTTGACAAATTCCACACTCTGAAATTAGGAGTAGCATATCCAAGGAAGAAACCTTCGATAGCCTTCGGACCAAATTTACCATGTGGATCAATCATAGTGTATGGACTCCAAAAGGTTCTAAGAAAGAAGCATCCGGTTTCCTTTTGTTCAGCAATTCGAAACATGTTTTCCTGTGCCTCTTTACTGTAAGAACTCTATTCATCATATAAAATGTAATAGCAACAGCTTCTCCCCAAAACTGAACATGAAGTTCTAATTCTACTAGCATAGTTCTTGCTGTTTCAATTAGAGTTCTATTTTTCCTCTCAGCGAACCCATTTTGTTGTGGAGTGTATTGAGAACTGTACTCATGCAGAATGCCTTTAGAAGAACAGAACTCGTCCATAACTTGATTCTTGAATTCAGTGTCGTTTTCGCTTCTGATTCTCCTTATCTTTAAATTGTACAAATTTCAAGCAGGTTAGGATATTCTTGAGGATTTCAGGAACTTCACTCTTGTGTGCCAACATATTCACCCATGAAAATCTTGAGTAGTCATCAGTAACTACTAAACAATATGAATCACCAAAGGTAGTCTTATGTTTCATCGGTCCAAAAGGTCCATATGAAGACGTTCCAAAGGCATATTCACCGTGTTAATTTTCTTCACAGGATAAGATTTTCTTGCTTGCTTTCCCTTTTGGCATGATACACGGACGTCTTGTAGATGAAAGTTTTTCACTGGTACACCATTCACAAGATTGTTTTTCACCAAATAGTTCATTTTCCTCAAGTTAATGTGTCCCATTCGCCTGTGCCAAGAGATTGATTCCTTTTTGGTGGCTTTTGAGACAAAACATGTGACTTGTGCAGACGTGGTAATAGCTTGGCTCATGTCAAGAATATACAAGTCATTAATTCTTGGAGCCGACATGAGGATCCATTCCTTTGGAATCTTGAAAGCAGGTTTCAGCACATAACATCTGGCATCATCAAAATGAACTGTGAACTTCTTGTCGTAGATTTGAGAAACGCTAAGAAGATTGTGATCAATTTGTCGAACATAACTGATCTTATCAAAGCTAACCACACCATTGGATACATTCCTTCTCCAGTGATGTATCCGCCTTTGTCACCAGCAAAAGCAACATAACCACCCCTAATGCTTTCCACATCATAAAGGAGCCGTAAGTCGCCTGTCATGTGCCTTGATGCTCCACTGTCAACAATGCAATGACTATTCACAGTTCCTCCTGGAACACCCTGCACATTTCAAAAATCCGATCAGTTTGAGATGGGGACCTAAGCCTTAGTGGTCTTGGGTCGACCCTTATCACCAAGAAATGTGATTTTAATTTCTTGATGATTTGGAAATTGTGTACCTCCTCTTGAACCATCACCGATCTTAGGTTTCCAAGATTTTTAAATTTACCAGAAGATTATTATTTACAGTTTTAACAATTTCTAGTTTTATTAAATTTGAAGATCTTGGATTCCTTTCTGAAGAATCCGGTTTTAAAGTTTTTTCAATTACTTTTACTTGTTTATGTCTCTGTTTTTCATCTTGTTCTTTAACAATCCGTTTGTCTTGTTTTGGAGAAACAAATTAACGTTGGCAAGTTGGTTCAGGAGGGGCTTTCTCAACAAATCTAGGCTTTGCTAGGTTTGTACAATTTTTGATAATGTGGCCAAACTCTCCACATTTGAAACATGTTCTCCTTTCAACAAATTTAGAAGATCGTGCTTTCATGACTTGATGTTGAACTTGTGGCTCTTGAGGTACTGGGTTCATTTGCATCACACCCATTTGTATGTTGAGTGTAGTTGTTGTCATTGTTACCTTTAAAATATTGATTTTGCTTACAAAATCTACATTAGACATGCCCTTAAAAGTCTCGACTTTATCCGTACCCGTAGAACTCACAAATTTAACATTTTTAAGCTTCTTCTTGTAGCGAGTGCCTTTTGTCTCAACCTTTGGTTGTGGTACTTTAGACTTTTCAACTCGCTCGGTGTTTTTCTCTTGAACTTGATAATGGTTGTGACTTAATTGGGTTTTCTTCTCTAAAAATTTGGTTGTTGATTTCTCAAAAACTTGATCAATAGAGGTTGGATTTACATTTTTGATCGGAAAATCTTTGTTAGAATAGATTTGCTTGTTTCCAATCAAAGTATACAACACATTATTATTTTCATCTATAGACATTTTTGTCTTGACAGATTTCTTAGGATCATTCTCTTGATTTTCGATAGTTTTTACACTAGGAGTAGCAGACATTTCTATTCCCTTTTCTTCATCAAGAGATTGATCCTGATCAATTTTCTCTGACTCATCATCTAATGAATCATCCTCCTCTTCTGTAGAGGGTTCTGATTAACAACTGATGATGAGTTCTCGACTTTCTTGATTCAACCGAGGAATTGTCTAGCTTGAACCCTAGTCCTGTTGTAAATTCTTTAGGATTAAGAGGTACGGAGGGTTCAAAGCGTGGCATTTCTTCTTCATCAGCAATTTGGTATAGTTGTGTTTCATCGGGGGTGGACACGACTTATACCCAATGCAATTTACATCTCCTTTTAGTTTTTGAACATCAATGATATTATCAAGCACATATGGGAGTTAGAATAACTGTCCAATTATAGCTTGATCGCATCATGTTCGCATTTGGCGATGGCTAACTCTTTCTTTGTTTCTTCTAGGAGATTAATGTAGTTATTAATTCCTGTCTTTTTATTTAAAACTGTCTTTGTTAATTCAGAAACGCTTTTCTTAAGGGTTTCTATTACAGATTTAAATTTTTTTTTTCGTTTCGAGTTAAAGCCAAGTTCGCCTCTTTGCATTTTGATAATTCAACAACTTAAGTTTTGATAATGACTGTTAATTGTTTCAAATTTTGTTTTTAATTCAGCACAGTCATTGCAAACTTTAGGAGAGTTGGAATTTACCTGACTTGTCGAACCGGCAACATTCGCCATGAAGGCAGTCTGATGAGGGAGGCTGCACTATTTGTAAAGAATTTTTCTGTTTCCTTTGATGCAGCTTCTACTTTCTTCATCAAACCCACCTTATCACTTTTTATCTTCTCGGCTTTTTTAGCAACTTTCTGACCTCAGCATCACAACCCTCTCTGATATCTAAATCAGATCCATAACCACCTGAACTTGAGCATTCTTCATCAGAACAACCAGTATACCCTGAAGTATCATCATCATCTGAACTATCAATTGTGTGAACATGTTTGATTCGATTGATGATCTTGCCATAACATGCAGTTCCTCCGTTATTCTCATTTCCCAATTGTACTGACCAATCGCATCCTTCATCAGATTGAACTACTAAAGCTTTGTGTGTGTTGTTTGAAGGTCCTGATTGATTGGTGTTGCTTGGGTTGCTAGCAGCTACTATTCTTCTATCATTTTAACTTGAGCTGTGTTTGATGGTTGTGATTGATTTCGGAAGGGGTTGTGACTTCCTTGTTTGCTAGGTCTCTTGCACTCACGTTTGAAGTGAACTCTTTCACCACAGATGAAGCAAGTAACAACATTTTTATCAAAACCATATTTTGTATCTTTCTTGCTTTCCAAACTGGTTCGTCATATTCTGCTCATGTAATCCTTGACTCTTCTTACCGCACTAGCAAACGCCATTAGCTCCATCTCATCTCTGTCTATTTGCTGGTAGTCTTCATTTGTTAAATTGATGTTTCCAATTTGACTAGCTACTAATCTGCAATAGGCACTAACCATGGTGTTTAGAAGTTCCATATGTTCTTGAGCAACTTCTACGCTTACCTTGGAAAGATGTGATGTGTCAAGTCATACTGTGTTGGGGTTTGCTGTGGAACTTGAGGTGCAAGATCTCATGGTTGTGGCAAAAAGGCTTTTGGATCAAAAACTTGTCCATAGGATTGAGTACTTGAGCTTGCAGACTTGTTTTATTGAACAGGTTGTGGTAGAAAAGGGATTCATGTTTGACACAAACGCGGTTTGAAGCTTTGGTTGCTGACTTGCACTAATACTTGTATTAATACCTCCGAAGTACATCTCAGGGTTTTGTGAGACGATAACTCTTTGTGCCTTTTGAAGTTCCTCTTCATTCTTGTTCTCCACTTTCTTCACAAATTCATAAATACTGATTGAATTCAAAACACCTGTATGTTTTAATAAGTCAATAGATCCCATTTTGGCGGTAATGCATCAGCAAATCTCATCACGATTTCTTGCGAGATGCTAATCTTTGTAAGAGTACATTTCGCTAAGAAGATGTAAAAATGTGTGGTCATATCATTCAATGTTTCGTTTACCATGAACATGAAACCTTCAAAATCCTTCTTTAGCAGATCATGTCGAACTTTTTGGTTGCAGCATACCCTCTCCTCTTGCTTCCAGGGTATCCCACAGATTTTTTGTGGTCTACAGTACATGAGCTGATGGTAAATATCTTTATGTAGCGCCTGTGTTAGGATAGCCAACGCCTTTTTCTCTAGATCGTAAGCCTTTTTATCGCCTTCATCTAGATTGGCTAAGGAGGTTGGGTTTGAGCCTGCCTCTTCGAGTGATTCTTTATACGGTGTAGTAAAACATGTCCACAATTCTGTGTTCTGTCCGAGAATATATGTGTGGAAACGACTTTTCCAGGACAGATAATCATTCATATGGTTCAGTTTAGGTGGACGGTTATTACTCTCAGTTTCACTCTCACTTATCAGAAGAGTCTGAATGCTCTGGTTTTGGTTTGCGATACACGCCCATTGATTTGCAGTAATCATGGTTGTATGTTGAGGCATCAATGATTTTACCCATGAGGTTGTGGAGCTTTGCGAAGAGTCCTGACTTGTGCTTGAACTACTACTCCAATCCCACGGATTAGTACTTATTTTCTTGATTATGAAAATTAAAAGGTTTAAAGTTTTTATTTTTGAAAATAACAATGTTCCTTTTAAAATTCACAATTTTAGAAATCACAAAGTTTGAGAAATCACAAGGTTTGAAAAACTGAAACACTAAAAACAAAACTAAGTTGTTCTTCATACGAACAACTGTTTCGTATAAATGATATATTCTTCGTAAGAACTACTTGTTTCGTACGGAGGATACTACTTCGTGCGAGCAACTAAGTCTTTCGTGCGAACCAGGTTCTTCGTGCGGATGACTAGTTTTTCGTAAGATCAATCTAGTTCTTTGTGCGGATGGGTTATTCGCACAGATGTTTTTCGCAGAGGAAGTTTTTTGCGGGCTGGTTGGTGAAAAATTTCCTTTACTGCACCGACTGGTTTTCGAAAGTGTTCTGTTGTCTACACAATTTTAGTTAAAAAAGACAAACATTCCATCAGCTTTTCAGTTTTAACAGTCAAGTCTAGAATGTCAGAGATTTGGTCAACCCTACAATAATATTCCGGTGAGTTTCTCGATGAGTTTCTACTGCAAATATGTTCAACTTAGATGAAAATTTTAAGAAAAACTAGATTTTAACATGTCTCCATGTGTTCTAACTAGATTTTTACGAAAATTTTCTGGATACAACAGATTTTAACCAAGTTTTAAGTTTGTTATCTTCCAAAAACTTAATTTTCTGCTTAAAGTTCAAGAACACTTCAAGAAACCCTCTCAACTAGCTCAGACACAATCACTAAGCTTGGTTTTGAACAATGGAAGAAAGCCAAAGCTCTGATACCACTTGTAGGTCCACTTGGAGGATCAAGAGAAACCTGCTTCCTTGTTTATACAACACAAATACGAGTGCAGAATCCTCGTAAGAATGCAAACCAAAGCAAAGTAAGAACACAGGATAACAAAGATTCAATATCTTGATTAATTGAAGAGAACTGATACAAACATATACAAAAAATGTTCATACTGCAACACACTCTGTACTCTTGTGTCTCTCTCTCTAGTATAGCTCTAGTCTCTTTTGAAGATCTCTAACCTACACTGAGAAGTGCATGTCTGCTTATATAGTGTCCATGCTCAACAACTGTACTGCTGGTTGTACGAAACACTAAAAGCCACGAAAGACATTCTCCAAATAGACTCGTACGAATGAACAGACTCGCACGAATCATTATCAAGCTCGTACGAAACAAGTAGAATACTTGTTTGGATGAACTTACTCGTACGAATGAGATATCATTCGTATGAATGGTGAGTTACTTGTACGTGCAGTATCTTGCTCGTACGAAGCATCCCCACTCGCACATAATGTTTTCCTTGGAGAACGTTCCATAGACACGACGTACACAAGACTCAACAGTATGCACACATGCAACTGTTTAACACAGACAAACTAAACGTCGTACTAAACCAAGATAAGAGGATATCTTGATTTGGTCGACATGACCAGACTATACAGACACAATAAACAAAGACCGTACAATTACAGACGTAACTAAGAACAAGCTACAGACACAAAAGTGTATCAACAATTTACTCTTATTCTTTTCGATGATGTAATTATCTCTAATAAACTTTAAACTTTTACCATATTATATATAATGCTAGACATAAAATCCAATAACATTTTGGATGACATGAATAATTTAAGACATAATATAATTATATGTATAATATGGACTTTTTAATAAAATCCAAACAAAATTACAAATATAAAATCATTGATTTTACTAACAATAACAAAGTGTTAATTTATTTTTCAAAAATAATTCAAAAAATATATAACTAAAAAACATATGACATTATAATACAATTAATCGATTTAATATCATACAACCTCCCAAGTCCCAAATATTCAATCATATTATTCTTTTTGTCTTATATTAACCAAATAAAAATTAATATTAATCTTATCCTACTTTAAATGTCGAATAGAATACTTCTATTTTTCTAATAAAACATTATCCTTTAATTTAATTTGTTAATTTAAGATATTTTTAAATAACCAAATTATTTATCACCAAAATCAAACTTTGTATTAATATATTATTTATTAGTATTATTAAAAAAATTATTATATATCAATTTTATTATTTAGTATATAAAATTTATTTATTCAACCCGTGTAATACACGAGATTATAAACTAGGTTTATATATATTATAAATAACTTAAATCCTAAATTGTCCTTCCTGTATTTCGGTATAAAGATAAGGTGCAACTCCTGTTTGAAATAAAAAAAATGTTTGTAAGAAAACAAAGAAATATGGTGCAACTCTTGTTTGAAATAAAAAAAAAGTTTGTAAAAAACAAAGAAAGGTGATACACTTAAAAAAATCAATGCTGGACAAATTGAACGCTTTTGGTCCTCCATCATCCTCAAGTAACAACTGCAATATATTATTCATATATATTAATAAATATTATTTTCTCAAATTTTAGGAAAGTATTTTGTAATATACTTTTATTTTATTTTTATTTTTTTACCTTTTTTTAATCAGACAACACATTATAATCTATATTATATTGAAGTCTGGTGAAAGTAAGTGTGAAATTATGTTAGGAGTAGATGTTCTCTTTCTATACACAAATATTAGCCATCCGGTTCTTCTCATCTTTCTAGAATTATCGGTTGCTCCATTGATCCGAAAGGTTTTTACCGAAAAGTCCAAGATAAGGAGGGGAGATGGTGGGGTACGTGTGTAATTCCGGCGTTGATGGCCGCATCCATTTTTGTTTTGTCTTTAACTAGATCGACGGCTGGAAAGCGAGAGACCGGCGTGAACCACGTCAAGCGGTGATGACAACTCTTTCTCTCACGACAACCATCCCCACCATCTACTACATCGCCGATGGTGCATCTTTTCTCTTTCTAAAAGAAACTTTGAGTTAGATTCAGTCCAAATCCAGAAGCAACGAAAGGTGCAATGGGACTCACTGGAGAGTAGGCTCGCTGAGGAAGCTCGTTATTCAGATCTAGGGTGTTCTTAACCACGTTTCAATGCGACGTTTGATGAAAACAAAATAGGTTGTGGCCGACGGTGATGCTATGATGTTAGTTCGTTGGAGAGTGAGAGAAAGAGAAACATGGGAGAAAGACAAAGAGTAGATAGAGAAAAAAGCAGGCTTGGAAGTTGGACCAATGAAACCAAATGAAATTGTAAAGTAATTCTGTGTGTAGAACCAAATTTGATAAATTACATAGGGGGAAATGTTTGAACGTAATGATTGCATACAACGCTAATGTTTGAACTGCATATACATTACCACACCACCCTAAACTCACTCCATTCCAGGTTTAGATGTACCACCCTAGAGCTTATCCATAGAAAGGATAGCGCTTTGACTTCCCCGATTATCTTTGATAAATGACATACGTTGTTGTTGAAGATTATGTTGTTAACGACCAGCAGACCGTAGCCAATATAATGTAAATCGCCTTTTTCTTTTTACCCGCCATTTGCAGATTATTGATGAACTCGAGCAGCTCAACAATGCATAGTAAATAGCGAGGCAGGGGTATTTTCGCCATCGCGACCCAAACCTGATGTGCAAACTCACAAGTTATCAATAGATGGTCCACCAATTCCTGCCCCCTATTACACATGACGCACACGATTGGTGGTATTGGAACATATCATCTCGCCAAGGCTTCCCTAGTCGTATCCGGTTTAAAATCGCCCGCTAGAGGAAGCAGTTAATCTTCTTTGGGATCCAGCTTGACGACTTCAAAACCTTCGTCTCAGGGATTGTTGAAATCTGATTCAGGTCGCCTCTTAAATCACAAACACGAAAAGGAGCCAATGAGTTACCCGTACCCCCTAGCCACTCGTCAGACCCATACCCATGTTTTGACTTTCAAGTATCAGTAAACACTCACTCCATCAAGCCATTGCAGCGCTATCAGTTAACCCGTTTGCACTTCCATAGAACCAAGAAGTATTCCCGTGTGTTATGAGATACCACTGAGCTACTAGACAATACTTGTAAGATTCCAACGTGAATAGCCTTGTAAACAGATTTTGTAGAGAAGTATCCGCTGCCAAATGTCAATCCAGAGTAATTTTGTCCCCCCGACTCATCTTCACTTTCATTTTGTGTTGAACATCAACCGGTCGATTCCCCGAAAGCCTGCCCAGATTCACAATGCCCTTTCCACGTTCCACATAGGGAGCTTTTTAGAGGTATAAAGGGGAAACCACGAACGCCACTTTGAACCGCCTTATTTGCCCTTTCCCAGAGTTGATTCGGTTCGTTCTTGAACCTTACGCTCCACTTGACCATTACGCCTTCTTTGTGGATGATAGACTACCCATCCCCAAACCACCTTGTGCCATTGAAGCTACCACCTTATACTAAGGCACCCAACTAATCTTATTATTTTCTAGGCATCCACACCAAACAAAGTTCCTCGTTTTTTTTCCAATCTTTTCACAACTTTTGCCGGTGCGTTGAACAAGGAGAAGTAGTATGTAGGTAGATTAGCAAGTACCGCCTTTATGAGAGTCACCCTTCCTCCGAGTGAGAGTGTCATTGCCTTCCAAGGTGATAATTTATTTTCGAACCTTTCGATTACGGGCCTCTAATTTTTTACTAAGCCCATGTTGGCTCCAACCGGTAGCCCAAGGTAGCTAAATGGAAATACACCCGCTTTGCAATCGAGGATGGAGGCCATATTGCATATATCCCCATTGTCTACACCTACATCAAACGCTAATTAGAAATAAAGATAAAGCTTAAAGTTAACGGAGCTTTTATTTATATTGGTATAGTTATAACTAGCATAACATTAAAAGAAACTCAATAATCTCTTGTCTATTTTAGTTATCTAAGAATAAACTCAAAACTCTCACATCTAGTTTTTTTTTAATAGAACTTGATTTGTAAAGGTAAAACTTGTAAGTGATAAGTTATTAAAAGAACTCATCAAACATATAAAAAAATTACAATTATATAATTAAAATCAGGTGAAGAGCAGAGTCATGTACTAATAGTTTAAAGTTACAATCAAGGTATTAATTTTCAATTTTTTAATAGTCTAGAGTATTGAAACTAATAAATGTTTTTTTAGTTTTATATGAAATGACAAAAACACCCTTTATAACTTAAAAGACCACTTGTGTGTAGCATGTTTATGTTATGAATGCATTCATTATGTAGTGACTTTCTCACATGTGTAACCCCTATCTAAGAATGCATCCATTATGTAGTGACTTTCCACATGTATAACCCCTTTCTCTTATTTACTTTGTACTAATGTAAATGCCTATATATAATGACATTTGTATATGATGTTAGATCAATGAATAAGAATTCTTCATGTTTTATTCTCTACATGATTTCATAATCTAGCTCTCATGTTTATACATATATATTGTTGCTAATAGACCGTTGTTTCACAACACGTTATCAGCATGATCGTGCTCTATGTGTTTTGCCACCCTTGGTATCCTTTTTTTTCCTTGCCTTTGATGTGTATTATTTTCCAGCCTAACTCAATCTCGCACGTTGAGAAAACAACCCAATAATTATCCAAAATGATGAAAGATGGTTTCTTATGCGATGGAAAGTTGGAAGCCATAGATGCGTAGCCACTGCTGACAAAACATTGGATCTTCGGATCTACAATCTCTACTAATAAAGGTATGATTCTTCGTATGATTATTTCATATTATATCTGATGATGATGCATCGATCTTACTGGTGACACTTATTAATATACATATATAAACTTAAACTGATCATTACTATAAATTCTAGGATGTAGTCTCATGATTGAACTCTTATCTATATATTTTTTTTTCATTTGCTTTTAGAAGTTATTATATTTATATTAGCATGTTGGTATTCATCAGGATTTAGATGTCACATCATAAATTATGACGTTACAATTGACTAATTCATCTTTTTCTAATACTCATTATTAATTGAATAATTATAGTTTTCGTTGACGACGACGATATTACGAATATTTATTTTATTTTTCTCTTTTACAAATGATCCATTCTATTATTCTAAATTGGCTGGATTATCATTTAATTAGTTAATTTAATATATGTCGTTTAGGACTTTTACAATCTAGTGATGCTCATCTACATATTTTTGAGCCACCATAATCATATATTTATGCTTCTTTGTTAACCTTGTTAAGTTGTAAATAAAATTGTTGAATTATTTTGATATGAGGAAGTTAATTTGCAATCTAGAGAATATTATATGTGCTTTTAGAAACCATAAAAAACAATTATATTCAATATTACAAAGTATGGAACTCAATATTTATGGACTAAACAATGCAATTGTATTATGTATATATGCTTGTATTGGTGGTAATATATACATGATGTGTACTAGATTTTCATTTTGTATAGTTTATAATTTAAATGGATATGAATTCTGTAATTAATTGTTTTTATTAGTCATTGTTAATACATAGCATGTCAAAGGACTTTTACATAATTAGATATAAATGAGTTATGTGAGTAGTGCTCATTGGATATTAATCCTCTGTTTACAAACATCAATTGATTTAGTTTTAATAAACTATACAACTTATAATGCAATATATTATTATTATTATTATATTATTATTATTATTATTATTATTATTATTATTATTGTTATAACATGATTATGCAAATATCATTTGGTACTTATACTAAGGTTAATGATGTAACAAATTTTGCATATAAAAATTCATATAATAGATTAATATTGCTAGATATCATTAGTTGTTTTTAGAGAAACATTTTCTAGCGATGTTGGTACCTCTCATGCATTCATTATGCCATGTCATAATGTTTAACAATTTATTTGCATATTAACTATTATTATTGCTAGTATAAAATATGAGTATTGTTATTGCTTCATATGTACAATGTATAGATTGCTTATATGATGTTATCAGTTGTTTAAATATCAACATTTGAGAAGAAAAAATGAGTATGTTATGTAATTCATCAGTATTACAGTTTTCAAATAAAATTTTCAAATACAACTAATAAATGATCTGAGAACTTGAAAGAGATATATTTTAAGTTTTAAAGTAAGTCTCAAAATATATAAGATATTATGTTTGGTTATACTAGCATACGTGCAAATAATACATATACGATTATAAACAAGAAGTTTATGGATCATGATTGTTTACTTTATTGGTATGACCGGTTAGACCACACCGAGTCAATGATGATGTGAAACATAATGAAGAACTTGAAGATTCTTAGTGATAATATTATTTGTTAAAGAAATTATTTTGCCAATTAATGGTATACGTCCCTAAATATTATGGAAATGTTAAAGGATTTGTATGTATCCTAACATAAAACCATTTAGTATTTTAAAATCGATACATCGTCTAAATAGTTATCAAATTTACAACTTGAAGTTGTGTGTAGCTTAGCTAATGAGATAGCATGCATATTATTCCATATTATCATATTTATGTGGTTATAACATTGAATTTAATATCTATGTTACTAATGATTATTGGAATAAGTATTGAACTTTCTAAATGCTTAAGACACAAATTGCATTTGTTGAAGACGATGATCAAACGTCTACTAATTGATTGCAAAGCCAATAATCAAGAGAGCAAGAGTTCATATTTGAGCACATGTGATTTTACATGCGGTAACATTATTTCACATCAAGCCAACATGTTGTAATAGTTTCTCCCCATTATAGCTGGTTTTGGTCAGGAACCAAATATTTCCCATCAAACTTTTTATTGTGTGGTATACATTGGAATTGATCCACCACAACGCACAAAGATTGAAAGTCAAATAATGTTGGGAATATATGTTGGGTGAAAATACTATTTATGATTACATACTTAGAGCAATTAATGAGAAATTTATTTATGGCTCGTTAGATCTTAATTTAAGTAAATTAACATTCCCAACATTAGGGGGAATTAATGGCAGTTGAAAAAGGAATGGGTATGCATGAATTATCATTGATCCTCAAACTAAATTGTGTGAACAAGAAGTTCAAAAGATAATTCGTTACCCAGATTAAAGAATCAATCACCAGACTTGTTAACTGACCTAAATATAGTGACTAAGTAAGTCACGTAGTCAACTGCTAATGCTCCAATTAAGTTAATTGTCCTAGTAGGGCAAACCATATATTAATGAGTCTATTACACGCCTGAAGCGTGGTAGACTAGTCGATTCTAAGAAAATAAAAGTTTCTCGAAAAAATTGGAGCAAGTAATGAAGAAGATGGTCAAGTCGAGGTTATAGTAAAAAAATGGTTTCTTGAAGAGACATTAGACATGATGGTTCTGGAAAACCTTAGGTACCTGAAAATAAAGTGCTCTTAGTAAATTATATCATGTCTAGAAGTGTATGGAATCGAAACAAAATCGACGTCGTTATACTTTTGTATATATAGCGCTTGAAAAGATGAAATGATGAGGATCAAGATTTAAAATCTGCCTATGAATAAATACAAAGAAATGATTAGCCAAAATGGAACGACGCAAATGAGGCAGGGTTGAATTCTCTATTGAAATGGAAAGCTTACGGGCCAGTAGTCCATAAGAAAGTTGTAAATATATATGTAATATAATTAGGTCTTTATGTGGATCAACAATTGATGGCACAAGGATTCGCAAAGACCTATGATTAATTATGAGGAGACGTATTCTCCAGTGGTGGATGCAATAGCTTTCCAGTATTTAATTAGTCTAGTAATATAAAGAGAGAATTGATATGCGTTTATAAATGTTATGTATCATTTAGATACTAAAGATTACAGGCAAGTCCTTGCAAAGATTTAAATTATGTAATTCATGTAAAGTAAGTTCTCGAGAACAATATGATCGTTGTATACAGATTCATTTTTGAATCGATTGAACTCCTGATGAGTTTCTTAAAGCAATTGAGTTCTTTAAATGTGAATCAAAACATCTTCACGATATAATTCTTGTGCACCAATAAACATACAATGAAAACTTGTACCCATTGATTGTGATATCTCAATAAATAGTGTACACGTATGGTACAATATGGATTTTGGAGATAAAAGCAATTGTTCATGACATTTTTACATGATATAGATATCTATGTGTTAAATGGGCAAATTTATATAGAAAAACTCCTAAAGAGTGAAAGCACATGCATATATGGATAAGATGTAACGAATTCCATCATAGATTGATAATGCTAGAAGCTTGATGTCAAAACCTCAAGAACATACTATATGAAGTTGACAAAATATGTGTGGACTAAAATAGTCGAGTCAAATATGATATAATTGACTCACCAGTGAGCTCGAAAACGAGAAATACATATGGTGAAGTTGGTCCATTTGTTTTCATTAAAAGAACGATATGAGGTTTACAAGTATTGCAATATATGTTGATGATTTATTTAAACTCCCGAAGAGAAAAAAAGAGCTCAAATATTTAAGCAAGAATTTGCAAATGAAATACATTATTGCAAATTTATGGCTCGATACATAGGACATACGTTTATATTATAATCCATCAATCATAATACATCTAGAAAATGTTGGACATTTTCATATGGACAAAGCTTTTGGTGCAAGTACATTTAATGATGTTCAAATATTTGATATCGATAAAAATGACTTTTATCATCTTCTATCAAAGAAGCAAAGATCCTTGGTCATGAAGTACCATAATTAAATACAAATTGTATTAATATATCTTGCTAGCTATAAACGAACATATACCATTAAATTCATTGGCAAGATTTAACTCGTGTACGACTAGGAGATAATGTAATGAGTAAAATATTTTTTTCTATACCCTTAAGGTACGAAAGGTATGGGTTTATATTTTACTAACCCATCAACAAATTTGGTTAGTTTTATAAATGTAGGGATTATAACAAAACACATTCATGGATCTTATGGTATCTACTTACAAGAGGAGGTAATTAAAGTTTTACCTGAAGATCATACATCAAGTTCATTAATAGATTGCACATCAAGCGACAAACCACTCACTACAAAAGTTTTTCAACAACTTTCATAGAAGCTTGGCACTTCTTACTTGAAATGATACATATTATATTGAGGGGGAGTTTTACATAAATTGCACTCTTTACCTTCACTAAGTTTTATCCAATTGAATTTTCTTAGTAAGGTTTTTTTGAGACAATGTACCTGATCCAGAAGTATCAGGGGGAGACAATACACGTTGCACTCTTTTTCCCTTAGCTGAGGTTTTGTCCCATTGGGTTTTCCTAGCAAGTTTTTAATGAGACAACATCATTAAGCGTATTAAAGAATAGTATTCCATCATGTGGATAGTCAAGAGGAGTGTTATGAATGCATCTATTATGTAGTGACTTTCCACATATATAACCTCTTTCTCTTATTTACTATCGTACTAACGTGAGTGCTTATATATAATGACATTTGCATACGACGTTAAATAATGAATAAGAATTCTCCATGTTTTTATTGTCTATATGATTTCATACTCTAGCTCTCATGTTTATATACATATATATTTGTTACTAATAGACTGTTGTTTCACAACAATTTATTTAATTAAAATGATCATTTGTGTGAAATACAAATGTTCAACTTTGTAACATAACAACGCAAATTCAGAGTTATCTGATTACTAAACTATAAATTAATCTCAAATTTACCCCTTTTCGGTAATTCTTTTTGCTTCTTTTTTTCTATTATTAAAGCATTTTGTTTTCGCTTTTTTTGCTTGTCTATAACGGTTTTACTTTCTTTTATGTTCTTAATAATCACACATCAACACTGGAAGTCATATGTAAATTTGTCCAGTCCAGTCGTATTGGTTGTTTAAGTTGGCCGCTTGTATTAATTAATTAAACTATAAACAACGCTAAAAATCTTTGTTTTTACAATTATGAAAATATGTTAATAACATCTAAAAGAAAATTGTGAACGATACTACTTTATCTCCTATGTTAAAAAAAAGACTTGTGCATCTCCTACAATATATATTTTGTATACTAATAAATGAAGAAAATTTTGACACGTGTAATCAGTGTCTCTTTATCTTATTTTTCACTTTCTTTTTCCTATTAAAGAATAATTTAACTAAATATAATTTAGATAAGAATAATAACATTTTTTTATCAAACTAAGAATTAATAATCTTTTTATCTTATTTTTTCAATTTCTTTAATTTTTTTTCTTTGTAAATCTGACAAATATATAAATTTTATTCTCATTTAAATTAGATTTTGGTTAAATTATTTTTAATTACTATTATTACTCAATATTTAATAGGATACATAAATAAGAAAACTATATTAAATCACAAACTTAATGGATCTCTCTTATTTATTTATTTACTTTCTATTTTATTTTATTTTATTTTTTCGCTTATTAATAATCATATAATATTTCATTGGTTCTACCACATGTAATACACATTTTTCTAACCTAATAATAAATAAAAAAATATTAAAATTTTAATAAGTAAATAGTACATCAAATTTATCATTTAGATACATATCTTGACGATCGTATGTGTTAATCGATTACATTATATTTATTTAGCTTGTGCAACATACGAAGTATTTTAAAGATATAACTATATTGTTTATTATATAAAATTAAATTTATGCAACCCGTATATAACACGAGGTTCTAAGCTAGTTTTAAATAAAAGAAAAGGGAAACAGCCAACAAGAAGTAATCAAAAGGGTTCTTTATCTCTTCTGCTAAATTGGTTCGTTCTTCACTCTTTATCTTCGTGAGTTCTTGGTACGACAACAGTTGAGCCAATTTAGTTATTTGATCGGCGAGTTCAGATAAGGAGAAATCACATTAAAAAACTCATCTCACTCAATCGATCCATTTTCGTTTTGAGTCCATGCTGGCTACCAATGCATGGATCTAGTTACGTGCATCACTAGTTCTCTTTTCTTCGTCGGTTAGGATTGGTTTGCCCGTGAAGGATTTGGCAACAATCGTGTTGCAAGGGAGGGGAATGGAAAGTCTTCGGTCCATGGAATGAAAGGTTCTAGGTTTTTTAGGTTGGAAAGGTCCCTAATTTTTGTGTGAATTACAAAAACAGTCCATCATTTACCGTATAGCTACATAGTTAGCCTTTTAGATGTAAAATGACTCAAATGCCTTTGAACCTAACTAATAACTAACATATCCTAGTATTAATACGCAGGTTGTTGTAAAATTGAACGATGGTGCCTTTAACTTTAAACTATTAGTGTACCTAACATTGTTACTTCATATAAACTATAGGGACTAACTATGTAATTAACTCTCAGTTATATATTAAACCCTGTTTAAAAATATGAATATAAATTTTATATTATGATATAAAATCGATAATGGAGGAAGAATAAAAAGTCGAAGAATCAAGTCATTGTGTGGAGAAAAACAAAGGTACCTTGCCACACACACATCTAAAGAGGGTGCCTGGAGAATTTAAACCTTTTTTATCCGTAATCTCCTTTTTTCCTAATTATCGTCAACCACATCTAATTAGTTAAAAAATTGGATTTGTCTATTTTTTGCGATTTATATTTGTACTAGTTTGATAAAAAAAAACACCTGACGCAACTAGTCAAGAAAACATCAACGTCCATGGTAAACTTGCAATCAACTCACCTCGTTTAGGCACCCATAATTAATCTAAACCTCATCACAAACTTATAAATATATATTTAGGTTTATTTATAGGTTAATGTATCCTTATTTATATGATTACACATAGAATCATTACTTTTTTTTGGAGTATTTTTGTTTTAATATAGATATATTTTTATTCCTTAATGATAACCATTCATCTCATTGTACTTTATTACCGTCTGTGAGGTTTGCCACGTGAGAGAGCATTTTTTTTAATTTACCTTAACATTTACATGATATTTAATTAAGTAGTGACAATAAGTGCTAATTTTGGCAATGAGATTTTTTACATGATAGTAATTAACTATTAACTAGTGACAATAACTGCAAATTTTTGCAATAAGATGTTTTTCTTATCTCATACGTAATGAGTTTTATAGGGTATGAATTGTTTTGATAATGCCCTTACATCATTTCTCTGGGCATTATAGGAGCATGAAGATGGAGGAACGTTATTAGAATAATGCCTAATGAGTAAGAAAAACAAGGAAACTAATAAATGAAAGGACATTAAGAAATTTTAACAATTACATGGAGCATTATGATGGTGATATGACAAAAAGTACCCCTTAAAAGGCATTAACCATTACCTTTGATCTTATTTAAAACATAAAAATAAGGTTGCCTATAATATAAAAGATTATTATGGAATACTTTGCATGCAGCTACTTCTACTAATATAACTAATCATTCAGAACTTAAACAAATGCTATTTAAATATAGTGGCGATCGCGTTTTTTTTGCATGAGAGGGGCAATGACGGGATTAGCAAAAAGCAAGGAGGTTTAACCGAACTTTAAAGGGGGCAATCAATCAAGATATTTACATAAGAATTACACTATATCTTTCTCTAAGGGGCGGCTGCTCCCCTCTAATACATTTAGGTAAGTCTCTAGTTAAAAATGTATACCATATTTATAAAAAATCGCCCCTATTCAACTAAACTGTTGATGCAGCATGTCTATCGCCTACGTCTTTGGGTCATGTCTGTGTCATGTAACAGGGCTTAAATGTTAGATTTGTATTTTGTATGTTTCACTTTGTACGAAGGTAACTTTGAGTCACTTCGTACGAAGATGATTCACTTCGTACGAAGGTAAGTCAAGTTCGCACGAAGCAGAAAGTCTATAAATAGGCTTCATTTGTTCATTGTATTTGTAAGTTCTTGCTGATCGACACGGCGAAGCCCTGTCGGATTTGTTTCAGGATTGTACAAGTTTGAACTATTAATGAAACATTGAGATTGAAAAGTAATCTTGAATCTACTGTCGTTAATCTAAAATGAATTCCGCATATTTAATATTAGGATAAACAAATTAGGACCTGATCGTATGGATGAAAGCAGATCCTCACAAGTGGTATCAAAACTTAGAGGCCTTATTTGAAGACAATCATCAAGATTCAACAATCTCACACTTCTCTTCTACTCATTTTTCACTATTTTTATCATTTTTCAAAGATTTAACGGTCGAAATGGACTGAATGTTTCAAGTAATACTTAAAATCTACTTATAATAAACCTTTGAAAGAATCAGACCTAAAATCAATCAGAATCATAATAAGATCATCGAAAAACGTGAAATTTTGAACTTCTCTTCTTTCGATCTTGTCACTTCGCACGAAGTTAGAATTACCTTTCGTACGAAGTGAATTATGTCAAATTTAAAAGTCTACCTTCACACGAAGATTAACTTGAAAAAGTTAATTCTATCTTCGTGCGTTATTCTACCTTCGCACGAAGATAGAATTTTTGCAAGTTTGGTTTTACTCTTGTACGAACTGAGATTTAATTGTGTTTTGTGTTTACTTCGTATCAGGTTATCTTCGCACGAGTTAACTTCGCACAAAACAAGTTTTGTTCAAAATTTTGACGAAAACGGATAACGAATTCTACAACGCCTTTGCTACTACAACAATCTCAACATTAGTCGTCCAAAACCTAAGCCTTGACAATGAGATGGGTACGATGACAAAGCCGCCCAAGTTGATGAACTTAGAAGAATACAAATGATGGCACGAATGGTTTGTGAACTGGGTGCAGGCGAATTATCTTGACTATTGGTATGCTATTGAGGAAGGGTATGTTGTCCCAACTAGAGAAAATAGTCTTGAAAAAGAAAGCATGCAGTTAAATGAACAAGAAAAAGTGGTATTTACTCGAGAAAAGAAGATGATGAACATCTTACAATAAGCGATTAAAGAGGATATCTTCACTCTGCTACAACATGAGGGTTATGCTCAGTCAATTTGGAATGCTTTAAAGATGAAGTTTCAAGGTAGCAAAACAGATGATAAAAAGTAAACAAGCGTTCCTAAAAAATGAGTTTGACATCTTCAACTCATTAAAAGGTGAATCAATGAAGCAACTCATCGAGAATATTGTCATTTAGTGGTTGAGATGAAGCGATTGGGTGTTAACAAAGATAATGAAGAGCTAGTTGACAAGTTGGTTGATGCTTTACCGGAAGACAAGTGGTCAACCTACTTGAAGATCATAAAGAACAGTCTAGAGTACAATAGTACTTTGAGTTTGGCGAGATTTATTGAAAAACTCGAGGGTCATGAACTAGAGCTTTAGAAGATGGCTTAGACAAGAAACGCACACGCTCAACAAGATGTAAATTTGTATTTCAAAGGAAGTCCAATAGCCAAAAATCAAAGCCCAAAGATTCAGACTGCCTTTAGTGCAAACAATTCGTCAAATGCTTCTACAATGTACTCAAGCAATGGTAGCAGATTTCCATCATTCCCAAGTTGTGATCCAAATGCTCCACGGCCACCTCAATCTTCTCAAAGCTCAAGTAATTACAACAGCAACTATAACAACCAATCCAACTCAAACCAACTGTTAGAACTTTTGAGACCGTTGGTGCTTGGATTATCCATAGTTTGAGCTAGTTCGTAATAGTTAGATATTGTTAAAGGGTAAAAAGTGTAATAGTATAAAACTTGTTGTTGGCAGCGTAATTACTAACCCAGCGTATTTATTAAATACGCTGGGTAGTCATTTTGTATAAATATGATGATCAATGCATGTATGTCAAAGTTTCTTGGACAGATTTTGGTGAACTTCTTATGTTGTGATTTTTGCTATTGTGCTTTCATCCAAATATGGGTGCTGTTATTGATTACATGTTATTGGGATTTCATATACAACACTAGTTGTTTGATCCAAACAAGATTCTTCATTTTTTTTGCTTGGTTTTTCTTAGTATTTGCACATTCAAACATCTAATCCATAGTTGTTTGGGTGAAAACAATCAACCACTGTGATCCGAATCTGTTTTTGGACTCACAATTTGGTATCAGAGCCTTTATGCTCTTGATTGTTTGAGTTTTTGTTAAGATTTGTCAAGTTTTGAAGGTTTTACAAAAGTTTTCAAAGTTTCATGGTTTTTCAAAATTTTGGGATTAAAATGGCTTGATCTGGTGCGTGCGTTTAATCTTTGGGTTGTTGTTAATCAGTAGTTTGGTAAACATTTTGGTCATTTAGCTGCAAAGAAACATGAATTTTGGGTCGTTTTTGGGTGATTAGAGGGTTTTTGTTCGTACTAAAACCCTTCTGGGCGTAATTATTCTTAAAGCCAGCATAGATATTCTTGAAGATAGCGTAATTATCTTTGAAGCTGGCGTATTTAACTTGAATCTCGCGTAGTTAACAAATACGCTGGTTCTTAAACCAGCGGATTTATATCATTGTCAGCGTAATTGCCCCAGCGAATTTAGTGAAGGCGACTTCGAAATCAGTGATACTAATCCTCAGCGATTTTATCATGGTGTTCAGCGAAATTAACTAAGCCTTTGCTTGTTTTCAAATATCCAGTGGATTTAGCATTTTGCAGGACAAAGTGCAGCGTATTTGATTTCTGGTCCAGCGTATTTACCTTCTAGCAAGCGTAATTATTCTATGATTCACCAAAGCCCAGCGTATTTAATCATCAATCATCCATTATGTCTCTCAAACACTCAATCTGATTGCTCAAGCCGAACAAGAAACTGGAACTGCTACAAGGCCACCAAAGTTGAATGGTTCGAAAGATTTCAGCAGCTGGAAAAACAGGATCAAGTCCTTTTTTGAGTATACCGATTATACTCAATGGATGTCAGTCACTGTGGGCCCGCATGTTCCCATGATAATACGTGACGACATCCGTACTATCAATGGAGATCCTTCAACGTTCACAGATGAAGATAGGACACTCATTCAACGTGACCGGAGGGCTCACGCTGCTCTTACTATGGCTCTGTCAAAGGACGATAACAATCTGTTTGAAGAATACACCTCGGCACATGAACTGTGGTTGGCTCTAATCGACCATTATGAAGGCAATGAGGAACTCAGGGAGAACAAACGAGACATGGTGCAGAAAGAATATGATATGTTTGGAAGTATTCTTGGCGAATGCTTGTCCGACCACATAAGCAGATTTCTGGAGGTATTGACCAAGATGAAGAAGGTGGGAAACCCAGTTGCAAATTATGCATCGATCAAGAAGCTGCTAGATTCTCTACCAAAAGTATGGAGTCTTCAATGCATGATGATTAAGAGAACTTTCCTCACCAGCACAACTCCAGTTACTCTCTCAGAATTGATTAACACTTTAAAAGCCTTTGAAATGGACATCGTGAAACGAGAGATGAATCAAACTGGATATTCTCAGAAGACGTCTCAGCAAGCTGCTGCAACCTCGGTCCCCAAGAATATGGCATTTCTTGCTCCTGTCACCTCATGTGGATCAAATTCCCAAAGTGTTGTTGAATCCTATTCAAATGCTTTCGCAAACTCTGTGAAGGCCTCGTCATCTTCCGAGAAGACCACCGTGGCCAGCGACACTCAAGCACTTAAAATTTCCACAGAACATGTAGCTCTTTTTAATACTTTCTTAAGTAGCTATGAGACACTTATGTTAGGAGAGTTGAAGAGAGAATTCCTCACAGCAGAGGACATGTATCAAGTAGATCCAGATGACATGGAGGAGATGGATCTGAAGTGGCGATGGCAATGATCACTCTACGGTTGAAGAAATTCCAAGATAAAACAGGAAAGAGCCAGATTCGACAAGTCCAAGCTTAGATGTTATAATTGCAAAGACTTGGGACATTTCAAAAGAGAGTGTCCGTTGCTAAATAACGAGAATACCGAAATCAACCCGACAAGGAGGCCGATTGCCATTGAAGGAAATAACAATGCTGCTGACAATAACCATAAGGCTTTAGTGGTGGTAGACTATGATTGGTCGGAGGAGATAGCTGAGGCAAAATGAGAAGTAAACAAGGCCCTCATGGCAAACATTACCACTGTCTCTGCCACGTCTGCTTCAAATGGTGTTGAAAAAAAACCTCCAAGATTCCAAAAGATGACACTGGTTTGAAAAGCATCATCTCTCCTATCTCAGAGAAGAGACAACAGAAAGCTGAAATGATTGAGTCGAAGCCTGCTGTTCAAGAAGTCATCAGTACCAGCAAGAATGAAGCGGGTGGAATATCCCCTACCACCATGAAATCATAAGCCGAGGATAAGGATTTGGTAAACAGCATTCCATATGAATTCAAAGCAAAGTTGTGAACCATGTTTGAACGTCATGACACACTACAAATCACTCAACCGTGATATAATTAAAGAAAAAGAAAAAGTTTTGAAAATAAATCAAGAACTAAAAGAAAATGAGGCTGCATATAAGCGAAAGTTGAATTCAACCATAGCTGAAATGCAGACTCTAAAGGAATTTGTTTTCAGAAAAGATTTTATCATAAATGATTTGACCGAAAAGCGAGAGAAGTCTCAAAACGAAAACAATAATTTACAAATCATTATTGATAAATGGAAAATTAGTCAAAAAGCACTGGTTGACATTGTAAACTGCCAACGGCCGACATTCATAAAGGATGGAATTGGATATAAAGATAAATTCGGAAACGAAAGAAAATTATTTCCTCCTCTCGCACAGTAAAAATTATGTTCCTATGCCATCTCCTTATCCTAAAAACGACTTAATCAATAAAAATGATCTTTTGGATCAACGTATTTTTTATAAGTCCGAAAACAACACTAACCTTTCTGAAAGTAATGCAGATCTGTGCGAGAGTAAGGAAGATGCGTGCGATGGGGAAGATGATTGTGGATGGATGAAAATATGAATAGGCTATTCAGGCGACTGTTATTCAACTGTTAACTGGTTCGCCTGGAATTGTGATAAGACGAACAAAATTTCTATTCGAGATAACTGTAATAGTTTATCTAGGATGGATGATTGTAATGGTTGTATGCCTAAATTGACAATTCAGGATGACTGTAATGGCATGTGCCTATACTTAAGGCTCACAACCAAGGGTTTGCCAAGGTTGAGGGCCATGACCTAAACTTTGCTCTCAATGATGAAAATGTTATGCTTGAATCTCCAGTATTTGTGCCAGAGTTAAAGAAAATCAGTTTTGGAAAATTCCTTACAGAGGAAATTCCAGAATTTGTTCCATCAGTTGCAGGTACATCAAAGACTGATAAAGATTTCACTGAAGATTCAAGCACAACAACTTCAGAAAGCGATGAAGAAAGGTCAGATGAAAGTCAAGAATCAATTTCCTCATCAGACAGTGAGCACAGTGAAGTCGACATTGAAGATAAACATTATCCTGAAGAGAAACTGAAGAAAACTAAAGATTCAAGCCTCGTTGCATCATCAAACTCCTCAAGATGCTCAAGACTCTCATCACATACTTCATCTTCACACTCAGCACCCAGGAAGAAAAGATCGAGTCAAAAACAATGTTTTTGCTGTGGTCATTTAGGACATACGGCGAAACATTGCAAAAGCAAGAAATTTTCTAAACCTAGTCAAGATTTCGTTAAAAGTTTTACTGATCAATTTGACAATTTAAAGAAATCAGTAAAATGCATAGTTGATTTAACCTATTTTTGGAAAAGAAAAGAAAACCCTCTTGCTCAAAATCATGATAGAACTAATGTAAAGCAAGTCTGGGTTCCAAAAGCTAGCTAATCTTGTACATATTTTTATTGTTGTTGTTGTATAACAGAATAAAATTCAGAAATGGCTTCGGATGCTCATGGAGTATATCTGGCTCGTTGACAGCGGTTGCTCCAGGCACATGACGGTCTAAAGGATCTGCTTACCAACTTTCGAGTTATTGATGGTGACTTTGTATCCTTTGCCGGAGACAAAAAGGGAGGAAAAATCGTCGGAATGGGTGACGTCGTGTCAGAAGTACTCACTTTGGAGAATGTGAACTATGTTCCAGAATTGTGTTACAATCTTATGAGTGTTTCACAAGTCTGTGATAAAGGAATCGCGGTGCTGTTCAATGACATGAAGTGCTTATTCCTCAAACCCGGTTACTCCGTCCCAAAAGAAATGATCATGCTTTGAGCTCCCCGTCAAAATAACACCTACGTGTTAAATATGAAGAATGCCAAATCAAATGAGCCAATGACATGACTTATGTCAAAAGCATCTGAATCGGAATCACTGTTGTGGCACAGGCGTTTGGGGCATGTGAATTTTAAGAACATAAATAAACTTTCAAAATTAAATCTAGTAAGAGGTTTACCTATGAAAGATTTTCCTTTTTCTGAAAAGTGTATCGCATGCGACCAAGGAAAGCAACATAAAAAGCCTCATAAGTCCAAAGTAGTGAATACGATTTCTGCCGCTCTAAAATTACTTCACATGGATCTTTTCGGCCCTAATTAGCATTAAAAGTTTAGCTAAAAGATCTTATTGTTTGGTGATTACAGATGATTTCTCACGGTTTTCATGGGTATTCTTTCTTGAAGCCAAAAGCAAAACGACATCCATTCTGAAGAGCTTCATTCCCATGATTGAAAACGTGATCAAGCTGAAAGTCATCTCCATCAGAAGCGATAACGGTTCTGAATTTAAAAACCATACGTTTGTCTCCTTCTGTGAAGATAAGGGAATTTGCCTCTAATACAGCGCGTGCCAGAACTCCTCAGCAAAACGGGGTAGCAAAACGCAAAAACAGAACTCTCATCAAAGCTGCAAGAACTATGCTTGTCGACTCTAAGCTTCCCATAATCTTCTAGGCTGAAGCGGTCAACACGCATGCTATGTTTTGAATCGTGTTCTTATCGTCAAACCTCACGGAAAGACAACCTATGAAGTACTTTTCAAAAGGAAGCCTCTGATAGATTTCTTCAAACCGTTCGGGTGTTCATGCACACTTCTCAACACTGAAGACAATCTCATCAAGTTTGAAGCAGTCGGTGACGTGTGCTACTTCATGGGCTATTCATCTTCTCAAAAGGCATATAGAGTCTACAACAAACAGACCAAGATGGTGATTGAATCATACTACGTTGATTTTCAAGAAGGAAACTCCACTAACACTGGAAGCGCTCCGAACTGGTTTTATGACGTGGATATTATATTCAACACTTTCAGCATCAATGAACCCATCACTGAATCCGAACCTGCAGAATCCACTCCGTTGGAACCTTTGTTTGATGCCTAGACATTGGTTTTACTCCTTTTACAACCCGTTTCACCCCTGCCTCTGCCTCTCCTACTCTTCCGGTGTTCGAAGGAAATGGTGACAATCTGCTGAGAATGCATCCGCACATGATGATTCTTCTTCACAGCAAGTTGTGGATGAACCACCCAAAGAAGACGAAACTCCAAGTATCTACGTCGATGAACACTTTTCTAATCTGCCTCAACAAATTGAAGCTCACACCAATGCAGGGTACAAGACTAATCGAAACCATCCAATTGAAAATGTCATCGGTTCTATTGAAGATGGAGTTCGAACACACGGACAAACTCATACCATCAACACAGACTGTATGCAGCTTTTCTCTCGCAGTCTGTCCCAAGAGATATCGGAGAAGCAATTCTAGATTCAAGTTGGGTACAAGCTATGCAAGAAGAATTAGCCCAATTTCAGAAACTTTAAGTCTGGGAACTCGTTACCTACCAGACGGAAAGTATCCAATTGGTACCAAGTGGGTGTTTCACAACAAGATGGACGATCCGGTGTTGTTATCAAGAATAAGGCTAGATTAGTGGTTCAAGGGTTTCGACAAGAAGAGGGGATTGACTACGAGGAAGTTTTTGCACCGGTTGCACGCTTAGAAGCCATCAGAATCTTCTTAGCCTATGCCTCATTTAAAAACTTTAAGGTGTTTCAAATGTATGTAAAGAGTGCTTTTCTGTATGGGAAAGTGAAAGAAGAAGTTTATGTTTGTCAACCTTAGGTTTTGAAGATCCTCATTCTCCCACGAAATACTATAAGCTTGACAAAGCTCTCTATGGTCTTCACCAAGCTCCTAGAGCACGGTACGAGACTTTGTCAACATATCTTCTGGAGTGTGGACACTCAGAGGCAAAATAGACATGACTTTCTTTACAAAAAGGATTGGAGAGATGTGATGTTGGTTCAAATATACGTAGACGATATCATTTTTGGGTCAACAGATGAAGCCCTTTGCAGAGAATTCGAGAAGGTGATGAAAGCGAAGTTCGAGATGAGTATGATGGGAGAACTCATGTTTTTCTTAGGACTAGAAGTGAAGCAACGAAAGGATGGCACCCTCATTCATCAGGCTAAGTACATCAGAGATATTCTTTACAAATACAGCATGAATGACTGCAAATCCGCCAGCACTCCTTTTGCTGCTCAGACGGAACTCACTTCAGACCTTCAAGGAAAGCCAGTGAACAAATCTCTCTATCACTCAATGATTGGGTCGTTAATGTATCTGACCGCTAGTAGGCCTGACATAATGTGGGATGTCTGTCTCTGTGCCCGCTTTCAGACAAATCCCAAAGAATCGCATGATGCTGCCGTCAAAAGAATCTTTCGCTATCTCAAAGGAACTCAAAGCTTGGTTTGTGGTATCCTAAAGATAGTAAATTTGATCTAATAGCTTACTCTGACAGTGATCATGCAGGTTGCAAAGTAGATAGAAAATCTGTCTCCGGAGGCTGCCAATTCTTGGGGAATCGTCTTATTTTGTGGCAGAGCAAAAAGCAGACAACAGTCTCTACATCTACCGCTCAGGCTGAATATACGGCAACTTATAGTTGTTGTTCACAAGTACTTTGGATACAGAATCAGTTGTTGGATTATGGGATCAACATCATGAAGACTCCGATATTCATCGACAATGAAGCGTGTCTGGGGATTGTGAAGAATCCCATCCACCACTCAAGAACGAAACACATCGAAATTCGCATTCATGCGATTAGAGATGCGTACGAGAAAGGATACATCCAAGTGGTGCCAGTGGATTCAGTGCAACAAAAAGCTGATATATTTACGAAAGCCTTCGATAAAGCTCGATTCAACCAGTTGGTAACCTGGTTGGAAATGGTGAACTTCCTTGAGTGGAATTGAATTTTGGTAAAAAAAGGAGGTCTTTATAATAAATAACAATCTCATAAAATGTGTCCCACAAAAAGATTTTCTTCAAGGTTAAAATTTCTTTTCAAGCAATGGATTCTCGAAAATAAAATTTTAAGGGGGGAAGTTTTCCAGAAAATATTGTTGAGACTAATTCCTTCTTTGGCACCTGCATGAGAAATGATAGAAAAACTGCTAACACTTTTGTTCTGATCTTAAAACAGAAAAAGATTAAGGCCTCAAGCAACGACGTGTCGGTAGATTCAGCAATACCTTGAAGTAAACTGCGAAATGGAGACAAACTCTAATGATCACACAAGAATTCCGAATACCCACAATGTTGTGCAACTTGCGGGTAACACGTTGCGGCGTATGGCTTAATGGTCTTAAATCTTGCGTTGATAGATTGCCAAAGTCTGAGATTTCGGGTCTTTATATTGGCTAATCATTCGGGGATATCATAGTTGCTCTTCTGCTGCATCCAGATATATGTTGACTTAGACACAGCTATGATATCTTTTCAAAAAGAGCCTATGCGGCCAAAACCCTACACAAATGAATCTCTCATTGAGAATCATTCAAGTGCTTAAATCGTACCACATTTGGTATCTGCCATAGCCCTCGTTAGACCTTGGTCTCTCTGCTGTACGGAAGTACTGACCTGAACACCAACTGTCTAACGTTGAAATCTCAAAAACGAATGAAGTCAGTATACTCACCTGTTATGAGGAATTTTTGCGCATACCTTGATCGTGGGGGTATGTCCTGACGAGGGACTCACGGGCACAACATTCTGACTATTTCAGCATGAGTGGGGAACGATTGAAGTTCTTGTCAATATTACTGCAACATGATAAAAAGGCTCTCCGATCGCATGTTGAAAGATAGGTGCATGGATTTAAAAGGACAAGCATACTGACAGTTTTTCTTGTGCCTTAATATTATATATCCAATATTTTATCTCAAACGAACGAAATGTTACCAGTATGATCATTTGCAGGAAAGTCATAGGGTTCAAGTCAGTTAGCAAAAAATTTGTGTGAAAAAGAAGACTTCCGGACCCAAAAACATCTTTCAGGATCTAGATTGCAATTTTTCATTCTTTTTCTTAAGTTTTTTTTTAATTCCTGCACTATTTTTAATCAAAAAGGGGCACTTTTTTCGAGAAAAGTTAAAATTTTCGAGCGTATTTGTTTCTAAGATTTCTTAAAGATGAAGATATCTCAAATGCATTATTTGTTGTTCCAGTGTATTTAATAAATACGCTGGAAGGTAATCATGTATATATATTTCAGTTTCGTTTTTGTGCAAAATTTTTCAAATTCACTTCATCATCTTCTTCTTCCATTCCTAAAAACTCAAAAACTCTTGTTCAATCATCACTGAATAATCCAATCAGATTTCGTTTAGATCGTTATCGATATGTTCTAGGTCTTATAATGTAGAGTGTTCGTTGATATAGTGTGCTGATTTCAAAATATTGTCTTGATACATATATATTTGAATCTGGATTTTCTGGTTTTAAGGGGTTTATCAAGAAATCTTTGAAGCCAGCGTATTTACTATGAATGCAGCGTAGATAATTTAAAATTGGCGTAGTTATCACAAACCCGAGCCAGCGGATTTAAGTCTTGAACGCGAGTTCAAGCAACCGGCGTAATTGACAATTATGCCGGTAATCTAGCGTAGATAATCATCTTCGCTGGACTCATTCTCGTGTCAAAGTTTAAATCCCTAGTCGTGTGCAGCGTAAATAATACTTAATCAGTGTAGGTGTGTCTAAGTCTTTTGCTCTGTCATGTATCCGGCGAACTTAGTTGTTTTGGCCCAGCGTAAATATTAGCGGAATTATCAGTTTCTTGAGTATATATCTTTGCATTATTATTATTATATTTTTGTATATATTTATACTTGTAATATATATATATATAAATACTTCTATATACATAAATCTAACTTAGTTCGTTTTCGATTTCAGAAATGGTGAAGGAGATTATTTGGGATAAAACTCGAAAGCACAATCAGCCATGCAAGCTGGTCCCACCTCTAAACGATTTTGAAGATGTAGTAGAGTGGATAAATTCAAGTAGGATCAGCTACGCTGTACAAGCCGATCCGATCATCTACATCATCCACATCGAAGAGTTTTGGAAGATAGCCAAAGTGTCGACCGTAAACGAAATTAAAAGAATCACAGCTACAGTCAGAAATAAGAAGATCATAGTTACAGAGGAGAACGTACGCAGAGTCCTCAGTCTTGGAGACAAGAACAGTGATTTGCTCAGAATGAAGAAGGACGACATCCTAGATGGGTTTAAAGGGATGAGGTATATTAGAGACTTTAGAGAGAAAAATGAGATCAAAAGAAAGGGGCTTACCAAGGACTGGAGATTCATTCTTCATGTATTCGCTATGAGCTTGACACATAGGAAAGGAGGATATGACGGGTTGAACTTGGAATGGTCGGCTACTATGCTTAGCCTCTGCACAAAGCAGTCATTTAATATCTCTGGTCTCATTTTTTACTGCATGGTTGATTATGCTAATTCCTCCACATGGGCCAAGTACCCTCGTTTTGTTCAGCTCCTCATCAATGACCAACATCCAAATCTTCCTCATGATGGCGACCTATACAAGTTCCAGCTGCCAACAGGGCGTCAGATTACCGAGCTAAAAACTGTGGAATGGGTGCTGTTACATCAGTGGATGTATAGGGAGGAAAGATATCCTGTCGTAAAAAGCAGCCTATGAGAAATACAGAGAACGTATTAAGAAAAAGAGGCAAGGAGATGGTGATGAGGAAGTGGAGGATGAAGAAGAGGAAACCGAGCAGCTAGTTAGAAAGAATAAAGGAAAGCAAATCAAGAAGGAAGGGGACTCCTCGAAGAAATGGAAAGATAGTGCTCCTCAAGAACGATTGATGGAAAGCAGTTTCAGGGCCAGAGGCACCAGAGAACATCACGAGCATATAGAGAATCTCTGTGCAATTCATGAGGCCGAAGAAAGAGAGAAGAGAGAAACTAGAAGAAAGAGACGTCATATGACAGAATCCGAAACACCGGTGACGGTCACCACCGAGCAAGAGCAGTTAGACGAGTTTGTTGATCAGTTGATTGTCGATCCGGAAGCCCCAAGTCTATCTCCCTTGCAGAAGCGTAAGAAAACTGGGAAGGACCTTCGACAGAGGAACAACAAAGACAAATGCCGCAACAAGCTCCTCGAAGACCTCGTCTATTTCAGGAGTTGTACGTTAAGCTAGCAAAAGACATCGGGAAAGGTCCAGCTCAGGAAATCTGTCTGTTAAAACATCAAGTAAGCAACACTAACGTTATTCGTGAGAAGCTGAGGGAACAAAGAAAGAAAAACAAAGAGCTTCACGCATACGTCAAAGAACAGACGAGATTTGTGAGATTTCAGCAAGATGGGACGGAAAAGATGTATCGTATGATCAGAGAACTTTGCACCAAAGTAGACATACCACCGATGTTCTCATCTACTGATATTTTTGATTATGAGAAGTTCAAGGCTGAAGAGGAAAGACAAAAAGCTGAGGATGCAGAAAAGAAGAAAAAGCGCTTAGAATCGGCCGTGAACGTCACTGAGGATGACGAAAGTGAAGAGGAGGAGGTAGACAGAGATGAAATGCCAGCTAGATTTGTTGAGTGGGGTTTGGAAGATGATACTATTTATGAAACCGAGGACGGTGACGCAGTAACTCTAATGCATCCTGAATGGTTCAGAAAAGAAAAGGAAAAGCTTCCAGATTTCTATCAGGTGGTCACCGTTGAAAAATCTGAAGTCACTAATAGAATAATCAGCTGGAAGTACTGCACTCTTAAAGGGTGTTCATCGGAAAGAGACGAGGTGGTGTTATTCAGCATTTTAAGACTGGAACTGACATGAAAAGCCTTCCAAGATGGGACATTCGAGAACTGGGGAGGCTAGACCTGATAAATCCGACCAACAGCAGCATCGGAGCTGACTTTGAAAGACTCATTTTAAGAGAATGCAATCGGGGCTTCACAGTTTTCAAGCCGCAACGACCCCGAAGAAGAGTGTCAAAGATGGCAAAAGATCCCATCATAGGAAAAGGGATGGTTACATGGGTAATAGATCCTGCTAAGGTCGAAACAAAAGTCAAAATTCCACCTCAACAGCCTGTCATGCTTACACACTTCAAGAAATGGTTTTACGATTGGAAGACAGGAGAAGCAGTGATCGGATTAGTGTCTAACGAAGATATTCGAATTCTAGACCCGATGGATGTTTTCATGTTCTGCCTCTCCGATCTCAACATTCTCTATGGTCACAAAATCCATGTGGGAGCCGGAAATGAGTACAGAGAAGAAGGAATGTTATTCCAAAGGGCTGTGGAACGGGCTCGAGAGAGGAGATAGAGATGATGGAGATTGTTCTCAGGATTGAGAAGCAGACAGAAAAGGAGGAGGCAAGAAAAAGAAAAAGAAAGCACAAGTCATCTTCGCAACAGAAAGCCCCCTCACCATCTCAAGGCTGCATCTCGGAGTTTACAACAACCCTCAAGTGAAGCTATTGTTAATCTAAGCTCTGAAGAAACAATCGAAGCAACCACAGATCAACTACCGTTCAAGCTGCACAAGACAAGGATGAAGGACCCGCCGCAGACCCAGAAGCTCGGAAGCAAGATTGAAGAACCCCAAGCACGCAACGGTCTAGGGGGGATATTGTTAGAACTTTTGAGACTGTTGGTGCTTGGATTATCCATAGTTTGAGCTAGTTCGTATTAGTTAGATATTGTTAAAGGGTAAAAAGTGTAATAGTATGAAACTTGTTGTTGGCGGCGTAATTACTAACCCAACGTATTTATTAAATACGCTGGGTAGTCATTTTGTATATATATGATGATAATGCATGTATGTCAAAGTTTCTTGGACAGATTTTGGTGATCTTCTTGTGTTGTGATTTTTGCTATTGTGCTTTCATCCAAATATCCAGATGCTGTTATTGATTACATGTTTTGGGATTTCATATACAACACTAGTTGTTTGATCCAAACAAGATTCTTCATCTTCTTTGCTTGGTTTTTCTTAGTATTTGCACATTCAAACAACTAATCCATAGTTGTTTGGGTGAAAACAATCAACCACTGTGATCCGAATCTGTTTTGGGACTCACACCAACGAATCTTGCAGTGCAATACAGAAGTAAACCTCTAAAATACACAAGACTTTACTAAGACTAATGCCAAACAACACATGGCGTTACTCAATTCAGTGTTGAAATCGTATGAAAGTCTAGTAGCTGGAAAAATCAGTAATCAAAACATAACAAAGGAGGATTATGACCAGATTGATCCAGAAGAGTTGGAGCTAATATATATCAAATGGTGTATGGCTAGCATCTTCAGACGAGCTTAGAGATTTATAGAGATAACATGCATAAATAGTTTTGGGGGGGGGGGTCTGGATGCCAAGCTAGGATTTGACAAATCAAAAGTCACTAGCTTCAAGTGCCGTGAGAAGGGCCACTTTAAAAGAGAATGTCCGAACCAAGAAGTACCAGGAAATCACAATCCTTTTGATGACGATTACTACACGAAAGCAATTTATTACCGACCTTCTCTGCAACCTCAAAGCACGGAAAAGTTAATACAAATTGAGGATGGTTCGACAAAATCGAAGGATATAGCTCTCATGGTCACTTAAGATGATGAAGGCTTCAACTGGAATGATTTCATTCTGAAGAAATAAAGCCTTGCATTGTTAGTAGAGATCATTGAAGAACCAGAACTAGTTATCGAAGAAGTAATCGAGGAAGTGTCAAGCGAAGATTGTGAAGTTACCTTCGACGAGAACCAGATGAATTTTTTGATGCTGAAGCATACTATTATGATCAATGTGCTGAGGAGAACATTTTTCACAATGCTTTTAAATTTGTCATTCTACCTGATCTTTACAATCTTTTTGCAGGTTTCTTTGGAAGATCAAGCTAGTATCAGGTTACACCAACTGAAGAAGAAACTAAGAAGCCTGTAGAAGAAATTATCGATGTCACAAAAGAAATGTATGTAGAAAATCTTTAAAAACTTGCCGACAAAAAAGTGAATGAAGAAAATCTTAAAGAAATTGCCGACAAAGCTATGATGGCGCAACTACAAGAGATAGTTTCTAAAAAAGTTCAAGATGGTGTGAATGAGTCGTTCAAGGAAGAGGGTAAGGTTGAGATGAAAGAAACTGAAAAACCATGCATGAAATGTTTAGAACCATGCAAAGAGTGTTTGGTATAAGATGAAAAATATAAATAACTTAAAAAACTTACTGATAACCTGTCAAGGGATTTTAAAGACATAGAAGTAGCATATGATAAACTGAGCAGGACTATTAACCAATACCAAGATGCAAGTCGAGAAGACAATGCTACGCTTTCTATGCTGAAGGCAACGGTCATGGATAAACAAATGGCGATAAATATTCATACTGACACGATTGCTAAACTTAAAGCTAAGTTAGAAGCTATTAGGATTGAATCGAAAAGGGTTAATAAGCTGTTGATAAGTTATTCAACTACTACATATGTGATTGATCATATTCTTCCTGAACCAGCTAAAAAAAATGAAAAGGAAGAAAATGAGACTGGTTATCAAAACAAGGATCTTGGTTATACTCGAGTTCCCCCCGATGTGGAACAGCTATTCAAGAAAAAAGCCTGACATGGTGGAAAAGACGCTCAATTTGAAATGAGAACTGAAAAGAAAGGTGAGATTCTTGAAAACATCGATGTAACATATGATTGTGAGTTAGATGTGGTTAAAAATGTGGTTGAAAATGTTTTGGGAATGATAGTAAGCACTGAGTTTCAGAGTGCTGATTCGAGTCTTGAGAAACAAGTTCAAGTACACATTCTGAAAATAAAGAAAGTTTTCACAAAAAATTATATTAAAAAATCAGAACAAAGTTTGAATGATGATCCTAATATTGTCGTGTACAAAATGAACGGATCTGACAAGCTGTATTCGGACGAAGAATTTCCGATTCAGAATGTAAATCTTGTTCAGGTTGACAAAGTATACAAATTGATTGAAGTTAGTTTGTCTGAGCTTGATAATCTTAATGCATCTTACTATTCCAAACCTAAACGCTCCTATTCTAACAACAAAAAAGATAAGAATTATCATGAGAGCATAAAATGTTTGGGATATGTTAAGAAAAATAACAACAGGTTCGAAAATCAAACTTTTCAAAAAATATAAACTTTGTTTTTGGAACAAGCTCAAAAAGTGAAAACAGAATTTGTCAGAAGAACAATTAAATGAAGAATTTTATGCTGAAAAACAACGTCGTGAACAGGTTATGAGATCCTCTATTAGAAATTACAGTAGGACGTACTTTAAATGCAACCAAGATGGACATATCGCTAGACGATATCTATAAAATAACTCTAAACTTGTTTACGGTGTTAAGAAAACTTCAGAGGATGTAAAACAGAAATCCCAATGTTTGTTCCTACTCATATTTTGAAACGAAATAATGAATCTAATAAAAATGTGAAACCAGCAAATCTTAATGTTTCAACTAAAAATGTCGTTGAATCATCGATCAAAAAGGAACGAAAAGATTCGAACTTGGGTGATTAAATCAAAAGTATCAACTAAAGAGATCAAACAACTGTTCCCACTGTGGTTAATGAAAAGATTGAACAAAAAGTGGAACATATGGTTGAAACAAGGAAAGAAAGTGTTTGTGAATCCAAAGTGAAAACCCAAACCCAACCAAGACCGTCAAGGCTTGGATCTCGCTATTCAAATAATCGTTTAATTACATGTGAAGGGGCCCCCGAGATCAATAATTTTCAAGTGGATAATGGATAGTGGAGCGTCTACTACAAGAAAATGAAGCTAATGTAACCCATAAAAATGTTGCATTAGGCTTTGAAAATGTTGCATTAGACCTAACGCAACATTTTATTGGGAACTATATTAGAAGCAGTTGCATTAAATCTAATGTAACCTTCCAAAGGCTTAATGCAATTTTTTTTAAGTGTTGCATTTAGTATTCAAATGCAACTTTTTCCATGCAACCTTTCTACATTAAAATGCAACTTTTTTTAGCACTCAAATGCCACTTTGTTACAGTTTAGTTACACAAATGTATCCTTTTTTTAGTTAATGCAACAATTATTTTCTTTTTATTAGAAAAAACAAACCTTTTTTTACACTAAATGCAACATTTTTTACGAATTTAAGTTACAAGAAATGCAACTTTTTTTATACCCAAGTGCAACTTTGTAACATAAATTTAATTGCTATTATTTGATATACATTCAATCGTAATTAGGCCAAAACATACTAACATAGATATCATTGATAGACAAATAGTGGACTTCAACATGCTTGTACAAACTCAAATAACAATTACTCAGCACAAAGTGTCAGTACAATAATAAAAAAATGAAAACATTCTACTCATCCGGTCTTCATCTCGATCTCTAACAGGTAGCCGTTTCATGACTTTCTACATCATAGCTTCCAAGTTTTGTCACTCGTTGTCAATATCTTTTTGCATAGCTTCGAGCTCAACTTTTTTTCTTTCATGATCCTCTTCAATCTCTTTACACATATCCAACAACTGGTTTTTCTCAACTTCAACGTTTGTTTTAAATGATTCCACCAGCCCCTCCTGAATCATGTATGATGTGCAAGCACCATCTACCTTTTTTATTAATGTATTTGTAACACCTCTACCATAAAGCTGCGGATATCCATACTTCTCTTTCTTCTTTACAACCAAAAACAGATCTACCGTAGCATTGCCATCCTCTATATGCTTATAGTTTTTCATTTATTCCTTCAATATTACCAAAAAAAACATATTGTCAAAACAGTTTAACAAGTAATATATAGAAGAGCTTAAAATAAAGAAACTCAATTCTAGACGATAGGATTGTTGCTTTCATCATAATCATATTAATCCTATGCATACTAGCACACATGAAACACAGATTATTACATACGATTAGCAAGAAACATTGATATATACATAAGATAAAAAGTAGAAAGAACTTACAATTTTTCTTACCGTGTCATCGTAAGTATCAACATATGCACGTCCTTCCGTCCTCTTACACGTGCGTTCAAACAATTGGGTTAAGGTAGGTAACTCTTGGTTTGGGTCATCATTTTTTTTATTCGTAATGACATAAACATCAATAAAAAAGACAAATCACGAGAAAAACAAAAACATATTACCATCTCCTCACGAATCCTAGTAAAACTCTTTGGACCGGCTGTGTGAATATATTTTTGAGACATGCGACATTGCTTGGCTCGTAAAGAACGTTTCTATACACATTAATATATACAAATAAACTAATAGACAACTACAAATAGCAAATGCTATTTACAAAGAAATTATCAAAAAAGAAAAATACCGGACTCCATAAACATAACAACCGTGAGAAATCAGCTTCTGGAATATTTTTAGGTCGGTTCCACCTTGTTTTGTTGTCCTTAAATTGATAGAAGTATTTTTTTTCTTAAACCGACATTTGTGTACCTTATACAATTCTCCAATACTCTTTAAAATCCACATCTTAGCAGCATCAGCACATCGTATTTTTCCTTTAAAACGTTGTCATTTAGTTAAAAATGAAAATCAAACAAATAAATGAACTAATACAAAAAAACCTTACCAAGACATACTCCCATATCTTTTCTTTATGTGGCACCTACTACCATGAAGTATGGATCAATGGTGCAGAACTATGATTACGAGCTATTGTACCCAAAAAATCGAGAGAATTGTCCAGCCACATTCTTTCCCTGTTTTATTGGACCAATGGGTTGCCCAAGATCATTGCATATAATTACTTCACACTCGTCGAACTTTCGCGTATGCACAATATGCAACATTGTTGGTCCTCTTTTAGCGGTTTTAGAAATTCCTGTAGATCATCATACATTACAAAGATATATATATATATATATTGTTAATCAATAACAAGCCAAAACACAATAAAAGTAGTTAAATCAAACCTATTGCTTTTTCTAACTCGGGGTGTTATAGTTGATCAATTTCGAGGCGATGTGCATCGTCCTCATCTTCCAAATCTTCACTGATATCATCCATTTGTATATCATTTTCTTATTTGCACTTGTCATATCTTCCATGTATTCATACTCTTTGTCTTGATCAGCCTCATCTTGTAATTTGAAAGAAAATATAGTTAATAAATAGCAATAACAAAAATGTTGAAACAACAGATAAAGATATACTTAAATCACTCAACAAACGTACCCTGAGATCTCATAAGATCCCCTTCATCCTCGTCGTTTTCCAAATAATCTAGTTTCATATTTAAACCATTAACATGTAAAAGCATGTTAAAATAAAAAGTAGTTTTAATTAAATAATTTTTAAGATCAATAAGTTAATACCTTGAAACATCCTAACATCCCATAATCATCCTCATCAACAAGAAGTGATCGTCCCTTTGATCCCCCTTCAATACAATTAGGCGTTGCCTTTTTTTATTCACTGCCTCTCTTTGCGTTCTTGAGATTAGGTCACCCATAGTGATTGTTGACCTACACTGATTCTCTTTCGTGGCATTTAAATCCAGTGGAAACTCTTTGGAGGCCTTTGAAGCGATCACTTGATTCTTCCTCGCTGAATTAGCAATTCTATTCATGGATAGTGGTGCGACATATTGTGGAGGATGTTGCTATAACAAATATCATGTTCATTAGAACACAAGTGTTTACAAAATAAAATAAATAAAAATTCATGATCTAATTACCTTTCTGGACACTTTAACACTTTTATGAACTTCTTGGTGATCTTTGACGTGGTGTGAGCAGGTTATAATTTTTGTTATATTTTAGGCACTTTTTACTCATAGATCAAGCTTTAAATTTATAAAACACGATACAATGCTACCACTCTACACACATTAGGGGAAGTGCACCCATCGTGGACGTAGTATAGTGATAGTAAGCTACCGAGGTCGTCCAAGGACACAAGAGCTTTTAGTACCTGCTTATCATTAACGTCTAATCTAACAAAATTTTGATAAAAGTTTTGAAAGTTTTAAAGATATAAAAGTAAAAACGTAAATAAAAAGGAAAACAAATAGACAAGAAAGAATCACTTGGTTCCGACTCCTCTTTTACATATTCTTTGATGATTTCCATACTTTGGGTATTTTAAGAGATTATCCTAGTTATAATAATAGTAGGCCCCTCTTGTGAAGGCAACCTTACCCTCAACCTATTGGTCTGAGTTAGCAGAGATACAGTTCCGCAAGGCCGGGTAAAGTTTTAAAGTAGTTTATTTATAAGGGGTTCAAGTCGTTCTTACTTCTTCTGATGTGATGCTATCTACCTCAAGGGAAGTCCTAATAAGCTTGAACCAAGTCCTTGCAGGATCTATACACAGAACGAGACAAGAACTTTACCCAAACACCCTTCTAACCCCTTCTAGGTAATTAACACGCTTTATATAGACCGTAAAAACACGAATGAGTGAATCAACGAAACATGAAATGTTTAAATAAAGTTCACTTTCACTATAAAAAAATTAGTTATTAAAGTCATCAATACATGCCCGTATAAAAAGTTGCTGAAGTTTGGAAATCAAAAGTAATATATAAAAGATTTGTCTTTACCAAGTGGTGTAAGAGATTTAGCCAAACATGGCCTTTGTTTGACAAGAACTCTTACTATCAATCTTGGATTGCGAGACTACTACACACTCTAAAAGATGAAAGATGGATGATAGTGAGAGAAAACAGTTGAAATCATGATGGAGACAACGGTTACAGACGGGAATAGTAAACAAATATAAAAGATGAAAGATGGATGATAGTAAGAGAAAACGGTTGAAATTGATGGGGATAAAGGTTACAGATGGAAATAGTATACGGAAAAAAACCTTCCACTTTTAATTGACTTAAAAGATGGGAAAACGTGGGAGGAGATACGTCTCTTACTTGAGTTGAAGTGGTGACCGTAGTTACTTTTTGTATAAGTATAAAAATGTTGGATTTTGAAATTAGGTCTTGCAATTGAAAGGGGTATAGTTGTTAATTGGGGTTTTTGTTAATCTTGAAACTGGAATAAGTGTTGATTTCATAGGATGTTGTTCTATGAAATTCTTGTCCAAGAACATGTCTTGTTTTGTTGTAAATGTTGGATTTTGAAATTAGGAATTTGTTACTAAAAGGGGTAGGTGTTAATTGGGTTGTATTAGCATAAAGATGTAGATCATAAGAAGCTTCAAAAGGGATTTTTGATAAGGTTTTGCAAACTGGATTTTTGTTAAGGTTTTGCAACTTATCGTGTTAGTCATGTTTTACTATTTGTTAAGTACGTTAAGTGATTCGTTTCAATAATCATGTTAAACATGTCTTTTGTTTATGTAATTGAACTGTTTTTTATTAATTGGTCGGGATTGTTTTAACTTTTGTAGTATTTTTCGTATTGTTTACCTTATATCTTGTTTCAGTTTAGTAAATAAATTCTATATATGTAGCATCATCTTAGTCTAAAAGTGAGGAAATTGATTTTTGTTCCAAACCCCTCTAACATTTAGACATTCTTCACGCTCTAGGGAGAATAGGTGTGTGATTTTTTTATCTCTTGCATTTCAGATTCTATTCTAGCTATTTTATCCTCTCTTTCTCATGATAATTGTCGTGTGCAGACTTTGAAATTCGTGTATTACTTGTTATACATTGCACCTATTGTATATTGTAACGCTGTCATTTAAGTTTTTGAATAACGAAATCTATACTAGGTTTGAAGTCTAGAATGGTAGTATGTTTGACTTTGAAAGTCAAAAGGTGACAATTTGGCAGGGGATGGTTTGTTTTTTAAATTTATAAACCTTGTTTTGACCAATGAAAGCGTTTGACGAGTTAATCTCTTCAATCAGCTAATAATGGCTAATGTTATATATTTCATATTACATAAAAAGTAAAAAAAAAAATTGCTCTATTTAGTATTTCAGATTTTTAGGTAACACACTTGCTCTCACAAAAAGGCTCAGGCTTGCAGAAAGTTTTTGTTTAGGCTAATATTCTAAGTTACCGGTTCTCGGACATGAGGCAACATAAAAGCCAACATAGCAAGCTCCCATTTCTTACTTTTAACTGGGTCAGATTACCTTAATTTTGAGAATTGAAGGTTTTATTTAAACTTAAATCTAGTTACATTTATATAGTCGAAAACAAAGATGATTATCCCATACAAAATAGACCAAAGTTTGTTACCTTATTACGCAATCTGTCCTGTGTATTTGAATCTAAAATTTTAAAGTTGGACCTTTTTGTTTGAATATGCACATAACGCATAAGATTTTCCACATAATTTAATTAAGGGCTTCTAAAGGTTTAACCGTAAGAAACACAACATACCCAAATTTCCCAAATCAACCTGCTTATTGTAAAAATAAACCTAATCAATATATAATTTATAAGGTGAACTCTCCAATCAGTTAACTCATTTATTACAACACCTTCACAATCAGCCAAACCAGTTTCTAACCCCCCCCCCCATTTACAACCAGTTACGGTTATATATAAATTGACTACATGGGTGTTCGGCTTAGGGTTAATGTCTTTTGCACGAATAAATCCATGGGTCATGTTCGAGTTCATCGATTCAACCCGCCAACCGTACACAATTGCAACTTCTAAATTGCTGACCAACAAAAGTATTTTTTTGTAGTGTGATCTTGATTAGGTCTTCTTGCATTACCGTGATAGCGTCTTAAAAATCCCACCATATTATGAACTTTTTTTAAGTTGTTTTTCTACAAGTCTTTCTTGATTACATCTAATGGGCTGTGATGTTAATGCAGAGATGATGAGTTTGATCTTGATCCTGAAAACATTATGCTCATGGAAGCCATCTAGTTTTCTTTTCGGGTATTGAAAGACTTTAAGCCATCTTACTTTAAAATTCATATCTTCAAATTATAACATTTGCTCATTATAATATCTTTTTTACATTCATGATTGTTGGTAAATTATCTAGGAGGAAAACAAGCACAAACACAAACACCATAACCCTAATTATGGTGATGCCGCTCAATTAGTAAGATATGCTACAAAAGTTCATGTCTTATCATCCATGGCCCCACAAGCCTCGATTTCAGCTTCATCGTCATCACCTTCGGATGGACTTGCACACGCCAATGACGCCCTAGCTGAACGTTAGCAAACGGGAGGTATATCATTAACTGATTACAACAATTACAGTGGGAATTTATCAGCATACGACTTGCATCCTAACCATAGTGAAACTAGGTTATTATCACTTGATAACCATCTGCAAATAAACCATGATAATTTAGCAGAATTGGGTGAAAAATATGAGTATCATGATACTTTGAGGACAACAGATAATAGATGGTGATTATGTAAACAGAAGATAGTATGGTCAACATGATGAGGTGGATAATGGTTATGTTGGTGCGGGGGAGTGTAGTTCCTGAGAGCTTTGAAGAGCAGATGATGCTAGCCATGGCGGTTTCTCTGGCAGAGCCTCGGGGTAGGACCAGTACGCCAGAGATCGCGTGGATTTCATGTGTTTTTGTGTGTTGTGTATAATATGTAAAACATAAAAAGAAAAGTGTAGATTCTCTAGTAGAGCTCTAAAACATGAAAGCATACATACATTCAATCCCTCTTTAGATTTAAATTCGTGTATGGTTGTTGTTAATGGGGGAGTTCAGACTTGTGTTTGAAAAGTGCAGTTAATCCTCTTTGGCCATGAAAGTATACGTTGTTTCTGGACCAAGGAATTTCAACATGTTATAAGTTATTGCAATGTTTTAGAAATGTTCGTCCAACGTATCCTAGTTGATCCTTTTTAGGACCAGTTGAGTTCAAATGTTGTGTACTAGTCTGCCACCTAATTGATATTTTCTAGGATTAATTGAGTCTAAAGGCGGCATATTGGTTTGACACCAGTTGATCTTTTTTAGTCGAAACGATCCATATTGCCATATTGGTCTAATACTCAGTCGATCCGTTTTAGGAACAATTGAGGCCAAAGGCTGCATATTGGTCCTACTATCTAAAAGACAGGTCTTTAGCCGAGACAGTTTCAAGATTAGGCTTAAAATAAGTCAGCTTAAAGTAAATCGTATAAGACTATTACTAAAGGTATATGTAGAGAAATAAACCCAAAGCAAATCAAGAAGAGAACAAGTTTCCTTGTATCATGGTTCTTGACTTGATGGTCGTTGTTTAGAGACCTCAAAATAACCAGGGTGGGGTCAAGGTTGTCGATGGGGATAGGCTTCATATAAAAGGGGAACATCCCTCATCACCAGCTAAGGCTCCTAAATGATCGCTCAGTGATATCTTTTCTACAAAAGAAAGCTCTTATTATTCGTAACTAAATTCGTCAATAATCAACTTTTGTTTTTTCAATATATAAAACAAATGGTTTGTACAAGTTGCTCTAGATCAGTAATTAAGTGTATGTTCTCGATAGTTAGCATTATTCTGTTATTGCCTTGCACAACAGGGCCGGGAGGTAAAGATTTAACCATTTAGGCAAGTCAATACAATCTATATGAGATCCTAACTGTTACATTTGTGTAAAACGGATTTCAAAAACCCGCACCTTTTATTAATCAAGTATTCGATTGTTGCATATTTTATAAGTTATCTTAAAGTTTCGCAATTAATAAAAGTTTATTAACAAATAACAAATAAAAATTAAAAAATTCAATAAATGAATAAAAGATAAGTTATTATATAAAAAATAAAGGGCTCAACCGGAATCGAACCTGGGTCACCTATGCACACACACACACCAAACACCACTACGATACACACACTTATTGTGAGAATTTAAAATCAAGTAATAAAGATAGTAAATCATGCGAGTTCTGCAAATTCAAAATCAGTAATTGTAACCGCCCAATTGATTTAGTGTAACATCCATAAAAAACGGATTTACCAAACCCGCTCCGTTTATTAACTGAACAATCAGTTAAAAATTTCGTTGCGAATTTAATGCCCAAAATAATTTTAAACGATACATAATTAATTATTATATGGGAATATATAATTAGTTTTTGAAAAACTGTTAAAAATAAGAAAATAAAAATAAATTGTTTCTGCCGGGTTTCAAACCCGGGTCAGTCGCCGGGTCAAGCAACGGACTTAACACTCAACACTTAAACCACTGCGCCACTTGTATTCTTTGTTAATTATTAGAATCATTTAATACATAACATGTTTTTCCGAATTCAAACCGGCGCCCAAAATTGCAGTCGTCGGAAATCCCGACTAACTCGCCAAGAATCGACGGTTACTTCAGTTATAACGTAAACCTTAAACACTACATCGGTTATAACCGACGTCTGAGTCCGCGACACAAGTTATAACCGCCGGAGATTTTCTAACCGATGAATCAAGTCGGAAATTGGACCAAATTCATCGATAACCTGCCTTATAAATACCCCCTCGAACCTCTGCAAACTTTTTCGCACAAAACCGCACCCTTTCTCGGCGAAAACTCACTCGCCAGAAATCTTCTGCTCATCGCCGGAAAACCGAACCCTCCATTTCTGAGCCTTACTGAACCCCCTGAGCTTATACCAAAGTCACCCACATTCTTTTCAAGCTTTCTGAAGACTCGCTGCTGCAAGACACACGACGCCGGAACCTGTTGCTGTCGCCGGAGTTCTGTCGAAAAAACAGAGGAGTCCAGTCGGTATACCTTACGCCTAATTTTTCTTTCTTTTTATTTATATCTCACCTATGATTAATCATAAAACGCTAAAGAAACCTGAATAAAACTTCGAACCAGTCAGTCATCGTTTCTGGTTAAAACTGACGAAGAAGACGAAGTTCGGTAACATATAAGTATAATTAGAATCAAGTTATAACTCGGGTTAGACACACAGTCCAGCGGTGGACTTTGTGCACATTAAACACACTAACGTCTCGAGTTCGAATCTTGTCCCACGCATGCTGCCTTAATAAAAATGTCTTTTTTTTAAACGAACCGGAGTCACACTGTTACATGTTAAGTTTATTAATAACCGGAATAATAACCAAGTTAGACACACAGTCCAGTGGTGGACTGTGTGTATGTTTAATCACAGGACACGAGTTCGAGTCCGGTCTTCTGCACCGATTCGGATAATTATTAAACTTTTTAAATAAGTCAGAAATGAAAATACTTAGTTTGTATTTAAGTATAATAAAAATCAGTTTAGTTAACAAGTTGGACACACAGTCCAGCGGTGGACTGTGTGTTAGCATAAACCACAGGTCCCGGGTTCGAGACCTGTGGAGCGCACCGAGTCTTGGATTAAAATCGTTTTTAAAAATAAAGGATTTTCTGTTTAATCTAATTAATATATAAATATAATTAAAAACAGAAATATTTCGGGTTAGACACGTAGCTCAGTTGGTAGAGCTGCGTGCACGCGTACGGGAGGTCTCGGGTTCGAGCCTCACTCAGCGCACACACACACGCATACGAACCGGTCAAACAGTCAAGGTCAACGGTCAACGGTCAACGGTCAAAAAAGTCAATTTTTTTTATTATTTTTATTTATTTATTTTAATTAAAAATCAATTAAAAATACTTAAAAATAACATTTTTAAGGTTAGAAAATAGCCTTAAACTCACAAAAATACACCCAACAATCCTACTAAAATGGATTAATAAAATCCGTTTACTTACCGAAACATTATGCCATTATCTAGGTTAATCTCACTCGTGGTTAAAACCACTTCGCGTGCATTCAACATCATCAATCGAACGCACCCACTGTGAGTGAATCTTACAACTCCCCCTTTTTAATTACACGTTTTGGGGTGTGTCATGTGTCACAAAATAATTAGCTCGTTTATTTAAACTTGTGCCATACCATATCGTGATCTAAACTTAGATTGTTTATATTGTTGTGATCATGTATTTCATTTTGTCAACTTATATGAAATTCATTCATTAAGCCCATCAGTTCCTCGTGGTAGACGAGTTGAGCAACGCGTGCCTCAAAACCAATCCATTATTGTTCATATGTGTATTATTGAGTTTATATTGCTTGTAGTTATGTCTTTCATATTATCATGTTTATGCAATTCATTCATTAGGCCCATCAGTTCCTCGTAAGAGACGAGTTGAGCAACGCGTGCCTCTAAACGATCCATTATTGTTCATGTGTGTATTGTTTAATATTAAATTGATTTATGAATAAGTTTACATCTATTTTTACTCATGTGTGGTGGTGCACTTTATTTCATAATCAATTAAATAAACTTGTTCAAATGTTTTCCATAGGATTCACTCGCCAACTTTTTGTTGATCCAAAAACCCTTTTACACATGATACATGTGAACAGGATGAAGCAAGGAAAACATAGGAAATGCCTTAGAAGAAAACAAAGAAGCTTAGATTGATGTTAGGTCATGATGTATTTATGGTTGTAAATCTCCTATTAAATTGTATTAATGAATATGAAACGTATAATAAATGTCATGAGCTTTGATGATAACCCAATCATGCCCCGGTCACCTTTTCTGCTGCGGGTCGGGGTGTGACAGATTGGTATCAGAGCCATGACTATAGGGATATAGGATAGGTTATTAGACCCTTAGAGCCTATACTATAGTCTGCCTAAATTTTAATTGATTAGGTGGTTACATACAAACTTGTGATATTTATTTGTTTCATATTTGTTTATACTTACAGTCAAACATACATACTTATACACATATTCATTATACATATATCAATGTTCATATATTCAATTCATTTTCATACTCTCATTATTCAAAGATTTTGTTGCAATTTTCAAATCTCATCAAAGTAAGTTCTGCGACGGGCATGTAGTAACTGGAAGGGTACAAGTACCGGTAGTCGGAACGTCCTGTCTAGGTTGGCATTCGTATAAATCCAATATAACGGACCAGTTTGCCTACCTGGGGACTAACGATGAGAGTACGAAGGACCTATTAGGCCAAAGCATGCCACACCAAACGTCGTTCGAACTAACCCACTTTGAGGTGTCGCCGTGTCTACACCTGGACACATTCTGAATATCACACGTTGTATACATATTTCTCGATTTTCTCCGGGTTTTAGTGTACGCAACCAGGCAAACCCATGCGAACCATGAAAAACCCGGTATTCATTGGGGCCCACATGATTACGAAGGTGAAGTATGGCGGCATGTAGGGCCTAATGGCGAGCAAAGCCCAAGACATCCTATGGATGTAGTAGATCTATTTTTCTATAATTATTTTATGAATGTTCATTCCTGAATGCGACCCATGATCCCAAAAACATCCAACTCATACTCTTGACATGTATTCCTTGTAGATGTCTTCTAACCTCACCCGTAGGAAGATGAGAGCAGGAAAAGCCCGCGAGCGCATGGCTGCCCTAATCGCTCAACAAATGGCTGCCGTAATACCCAACATTGTAATCCAAGTTCAACAAGCACTTACCGCTAATCCTGTCAATCAAGAAAACCAAAACATTATCAACTCTCCCCCAAATACCACTAAATGCACCTACAAGCATTTCAAATCATGCGACCCTCCGAAGTACAAAGAGACTGAAGGTGTCACTCGCTCTCCTCAATTGGTTTGAAGAAATGGAGAACACTTTTCTAAATTGCGATTGTCCCGATGATCGCAAAGTGCGATATGCTACCGGTCGATTATATGGGATGGCACTTACTTGGTGGAATACAGAGAAGGCCAAACGAGGTGTTGAAGATGCTATGACTTTAACTTGGAATGAATTGAAGGAAATCATGACCAGACGATTTTGCCCAAGGAGCGAAATCAAGAAATTAGAAGATGAGTTCTATTCGTTGAAGCAAAAGGAAGGCGACCACATCACGTACAACAAAAGATTCCTCGAGTTACATCAAATGGTTCCCAACATGTTCACTCCCCTCTACCGTTTGATCGAGCACTACATTCGTGGTCTTCCGTCAAAGATTCAAGACTCTGTAATAAGTACCTCGCCTGCAACTTTGGAAGCAGCAATGGAGCTAGCAACAGCGCTTACCGAGAACCGAATCCGGAACAAAGACTTCAAGGAGGAGAAGAAGAAGGATAAAGCATCGACTGAAACCTCCGACTACACCCAAACCGAATCCCCTTCTCAACCCAATACTAAGAGAAAAAGAGACGGGCAACTTTTCGCTGCTATCCAACGAAATCAACCAATTTCACACGCCATACCCATCCAAGCTATCCCAATCACTCAAGTGGCACCCAACTCAACTTACCCAAATAAGAAACCATATCTTGGACCTCACCCTCGATGCAACAACTGTTTTTACCACCATCCCCTTACTTTACCTTGTCGACTATGTGCAACTTGTGGACGCTATGGTCATTTGAGCAAGGTTTGCCGCACCTTTCCAAACCAAATCTCTCCCCCTACTCAAACCATAAACCAAAGCTATCAACAACCCCAATACCCCATGTTTCCATATGTTCGAGCTTGTTTCAATTGTGGCGACCCTACCCACTTTAGAAACACATGCCCTCAATTGGTTAACGTCATCAACACTCAAGCTCAATCAAACCCAGTTAACCAAGTAAACCAAGAAAACCCAACCGCTAGGCCACCAGCAAGAGGAAGAGTCTTCAACATCAACGCCAATCCTGTCGAAGATAATGACGGCCCAAACGAAGATACCCAACTAGTCCTCTTCACCGAAGATCCAGATTCAACTCCTATCGTTTAGTTTTATGTTTTTCTTTATCACATAGAACCAAACATAACTTAAGGATAAAGCCAATGAAACTTTGACAAGAATATGGTGGATACGCCGTTGGTACTTCCTATATATAAGTATTCTTGTCAAAGGATCAGAAGCATTATCTGGCGGTTATGAGAGGTTCCATGTGTAGACTGTTAGAGTAATTATTGTTTATTATTTTCAGTACATGCAATTTCATAGGCCGCCGCTCCCCATTACATTATGAGCGTTGAGCATGTTCCCCATTTTATTATGAGGTTGAACCTGGCGTGCCCACATACGATCGGCTCCGTTTGATTGAGCCTTGATCGCACAGACATTTTCATTTTCAGTACATGCAATACGATCGGCTCCGTTTGATTGAGCCTTGATCGCACAGACATTTTCATTATCAGTATCTTGTGGTTGTTGTGTTTGTAGTAGAGTCGCACAGAACTAATCATAACCTGCGTATAAAGTCAATGAAAATTTGACAAGAATATGGTGGATACGCCGCTGGTACTTCCTATATATAAGTATTCTTGTCAAATGATCGGAGGCATTATCAGGCGGTTATGAGAGGTTCCATGAATAGGCTGTTTGTGTGATTGTTGTCTAGATTAAGTTTATTATTTTCAGTACATGCAATACGATCGGCTCCATTTGATTGAGCCTTGATCGCACAGACATTTTCATTTTCAGTACATGCAATACGATCGGCTCCGTTTGATTGAGCCTTGATCGCACAGACATTTTCATTATCAGTATTTTGTGGTTGTTGTGTTTGTAGTAGAGTCACATAGAACTAATCATAACTTGTGGATAAAGTCAATGAAAATTTGACAAGAATATGGTGGATACGCCGCTGGTACTTCCTATATATAAGTATTCTTGTCAAATGATCGGAGGCATTATCAGGCGGTTATGAGAGGTTCCATGTATAGGCTGTTTGTGTGATTGTTGTTTAGATTAAGTTTATTATTACCAGTACATGCAATACGATCGGCTCCACTAGATTGAGCCTTGATCGCACTGACATTTTCATTTTCAGTACATGCAATACGATCGGCTCCGTTTGATTGAGCCTTGATCGCACAGACATTTTTCATTTTCAGTATTTATGAGTTTGTGTATTGGTTGTAGAGTCACCTAGGACTAATCATAATTCACTGATAAAACCAATGAAAATTTGACAAGAATATGGTGGATACGCCGCTGGTACTTCCTATATATAAGTATTCTTGTCAAAGGATCAGAGGCATTGTCAGACGGTTATGAGAAGTTCTATGTAGGATTTAGTAGTTTCTTGGTAACTAATCATAACTTGTGGATAAAACCAATGAAAATTTGGCAAGAATATGGTGGATACGCCGCTGGTACTTCCTATATATAAGTATTCTTGCCAAAGGATCAGAGGCATTATCAGGCGGTTATGAGAAGTTCCATGTAGGATTTAGTATTGTCTTGATTAAAATTTGTGTTACATTTATATCATCTCGCTATTTAAAGAAATTGGATTGTGTTCCATTTCTACATAAAATAACCTCTCCATCCTAACAAACGAGAGAGGAACTATCACCATTCAAACATATATGCTATCAGAATGTGGATTCAAATATTAGCTGTTGTGTTTATTTATGTTCTATAGTCATAGAACCAATCATAACTTACTGATAAAACCAATGAAAATTTGACAAGAATATGGTGGATACGCCGCTGGTACTTCCTATATATAAGTATTCTTGTCAAAGGATCAGAGGTATTGTTAGATGGTTATGAGAAGTTCCATGTAGGTTGTAGTATTAGAAGTTTTGCCTTAGGATATAACCATATCTTTCCAAACATATCCAAACTCTTATGCATGATATCATATTTAGCGAATCAATTCTGCTTATCAATACTTTTACAGTAGGCAACAAAAAGCGATTCCTGTAATGGGGTACTTAACCCTTACAAAGAACGTTACCGCCTCAAACAAAAACTTAAAACCTTACTCTTCTAAGCATGTAACTGTCAAACTAAACACCATCATTCTTTTAGTCAAATATATCACTATTTAAATTTCGGGACAAAATTTCTAAAAAGCAGGGGATACTGTAACATCCGTCAAAAACGGCTTTACCAAACCCGCTCCGTTTATTAACCGAACAATCAGTTAAAAATTTCGTTGCGAATTTAATGCCCAAAATAATTTTAAACGATACATAATTAATTATTATATGGGAATATATAATTAGTTTTTGAAAAACTGTTAAAAATAAGAAAATAAAAATAAATTGTTTCTGCCGGGTTTCGAACCCGGGTCAGTCACCGGGTCAAACAACGGACTTAACACTCAACACTTAAACCGCTGCGCCACTTGTATTCTTTGTTAATTATTAGAATCATTTAATACATAACATGTTTTTCCGAATTCAAAACCGGCGCCCAAAATTGCAGTCGTCGGAAATCCCGACTAACTCGCCAAGAATCGACGGTTACTTCAGTTATAACGTAAACCTTAAACACTACATCGGTTATAACCGACGTCTGAGTCCGCGACACAAGTTATAACCGCCGGAGATTTTCTAACCGATGAATCAAGTCGGAAATTGGACCAAATTCATCGATAACCTGCCTTATAAATACCCCCTCGAACCTCTGCAAACTTTTTCGCTCAAAACCGCACCCTTTCTCGGCGAAAACTCACTCGCCGGAAATCTTCTGCTCATCGCCGGAAAACCGAACCCTCCATTTCTGAGCCTTACTGAACCCCCTGAGCTTATACCAAAGTCACCCACATTCTTTTCAAGCTTTCTGAAGACTCGCTGCTGCAAGACACACGACGCCGGAACCTGTTGCTGTCGCCGGAGTTCTGTCGAAAAAACAGAGGAGTCCAGTCGGTATACCTTACGCCTAATTTTTCTTTCTTTTTATTTATATCTCACCTATGATTAATCATAAAACGCTAAAGAAACCTGAATAAAACTTCGAACCAGTCAGTCATCGTTTCTGGTTAAAACTGACGAAGAAGACGAAGTTCGGTAACATATAAGTATAATTAGAATCAAGTTATAACTCGGGTTAGACACACAGTCCAGCGGTGGACTTTGTGCACATTAAACACACTAACGTCTCGAGTTCGAATCTTGTCCCACGCATGCTGCCTTAATAAAAATGTCTTTTTTTTAAACGAACCGGAGTCACACTGTTACATGTTAAGTTTATTAATAACCGGAATAATAACCAAGTTAGACACACAGTCCAGTGGTGGACTGTGTGTATGTTTAATCACAGGACACGAGTTCGAGTCCGGTCTTCTGCACCGATTCGGATAATTATTAAACTTTTTAAATAAGTCAGAAATGAAAATACTTAGTTTGTATTTAAGTATAATAAAAATCAGTTTAGTTAACAAGTTGGACACACAGTCCAGCGGTGGACTGTGTGTTAGCATAAACCACAGGTCCCGGGTTCGAGACCTGTGGAGCGCACCGAGTCTTGGATTAAAATCGTTTTTAAAAATAAAGGATTTTCTGTTTAATCTAATTAATATATAAATATAATTAAAAACAGAAATATTTCGGGTTAGACACGTAGCTCAGTTGGTAGAGCTGCGTGCACGCGTACGGGAGGTCTCGGGTTCGAGCCTCACTCAGCGCACACACACACGCATACGAACCGGTCAAACAGTCAAGGTCAACGGTCAACGGTCAAAAAAGTCAATTTTTTTTATTATTTTTTATTTATTTATTTTAATTAAAAATCAATTAAAAATACTTAAAAATAACATTTTTAAGGTTAGAAAATAGCCTTAAACTCACAAAAATACACCCAACAATCCTACTAAAATGGATTAATAAAATCCGTTTACTTACCGAAACATTATGCCATTATCTAGGTTAATCTCACTCGTGGTTAAAACCACTTCGCGTGCATTCAACATCATCAACCGAACGCACCCACTGTGAGTGAATCTTACAACTCCCCCTTTTTAATTACACGTTTTGGGGTGTGTCATGTGTCACAAAATAATTAGCTCGTTTATTTAAACTTGTGCCATACCATATCGTGATCTAAACTTAGATTGTTTATATTGTTGTGATCATGTATTTCATTTTGTCAACTTATATGAAATTCATTCATTAAGCCCATCAGTTCCTCGTGGTAGACGAGTTGAGCAACGCGTGCCTCAAAACCAATCCATTATTGTTCATATGTGTATTATTGAGTTTATATTGCTTGTAGTTATGTCTTTCATATTATCATGTTTATGCAATTCATTCATTAGGCCCATCAGTTCCTCGTAAGAGACGAGTTGAGCAACGCGTGCCTCTAAACGATCCATTATTGTTCATGTGTGTATTGTTTAATATTAAATTGATTTATGAATAAGTTTACATCTATTTTTACTCATGTGTGGTGGTGCACTTTATTTCATAATCAATTAAATAAACTTGTTCAAATGTTTTCCATAGGATTCACTCGCCAACTTTTTGTTGATCCAAAAACCCTTTTACACATGATACATGTGAACAGGATGAAGCAAGGAAAACATAGGAAATGCCTTAGAAGAAAACAAAGAAGCTTAGATTGATGTTAGGTCATGATGTATTTATGGTTTTGTAAATCTCCTATTAAATTGTATTAATGAATATGAAACGTATAATAAATGTCATGAGCTTTGATGATAACCCAATCATGCCCGGTCACCTTTTCCGCTGCGGGTCGGGGTGTGACATTTAGTGTTTAATCTTTAGACATCAGTTTCAATCCTTTAATCAATCGATCTTTAACTGTCAATCATCATCCAAATATCAATTAAACTCTTTTAAAGATCAACCGTTATACAAATCATCAATCAAACTTTTGGTTTCAATAACCGAAATCAAAGTTCAATGCAGCCTATATACACCCGACGAGATTCTGTTCCAAATTCGTCCAATTATCTCTAGAAACCCAAAGTCGATTACCTCGTTTGGTCGGAATTCCTGTTGGCGCTATTCGCCGGAAAATCTCCAACGGAAAACCGGGACGCTCAATTTTGCCGGTAAAACCTTTGAATTATTGTTGTAATTTGGTTATCATTTATATTTTTTTTAAATTGCATGCCGGCAACAAAGAAATATTCAGAACTGATCAAAGATCAGTGCTGAGTTCTGTTCAATTGAGGAAGATGAATTGTAACAGTGGTTAAATATAATTAAAATTCCTATATAATCGGGTTAGACACCCAGCCCAGTTGGATGGGCTGGGTGCAACACAACACACAGGCGCGGGTTCGAGCACCGCTATGCACGCCGGTCAATTGATTTTGAAAACCTTTTTAAATAAATTAAATTCAGATTAACCTAAAGAGTGTATAAGTATAATAAAAATCTAGAATCTAACGGGTTAGACACGTAGCTCAGTTGGAAGAGCTGCGTGCACGCAACCGAGAGGTCACGAGTTCGAGCCTCACCACACGCAACTTAAATCAACAGTCGAACCGGCCAGGTCTACTTGTCAGACCTTACAAGTTTTTTTTAAAATTGTTTTATTTGTATGTTTATTTATTTATAATACTTATATAATTATAATTTAATTAAAATTCAATTAAAAACACTTAAAAATGAAATTTCAAAGGCTTTAAAACCCCAACAAAATACTACAAAATAATCTAGAAATCTAACAAAAGTATTAAATCGAAATATTAAATCATTTTATTTATCAAATTACCGCGTTATTATTTTAGGTTAGTATTCGTTCGTTGATCAAATTCTCAATTTTGTGCGCATTCATTTTCAAGCAAGGAACGCACCCACTGTGAGTGAATCCTTACAAACTCCCTTTCTAATCACGTTTTGGGATGTATCATGTGTCGTACATATTTTTATTTATATATTTAAACGCTTGTGCTAACATCATTATGCGATCAGATGTGTATTTTTTTGTTGGTGTGATTATGTGTGGTTATATTTTATCATTTCAATGCAATCATTCATTAGGCACATCCTCGTGGGATACGAGTTGAGCATCAGGTGCCTCATTAGATCGGCTTCCGTTTGATTGAGCCTTGATCTCAAGTTCATCATTCATCATGTCATGTGTTCATTGTGGATAATATGTGGTTTGTGATTGTTTATATATATACATGGGCTCACTTATGATTCATGCACAATTTTTATTTAAATAACAAATATATAGTAACTGTTTAAATGTTTACTAAGATTCACTCGCCAACTTTTGTTGACCCAAATCTTTGTTTTACGCATGATACAGGTGGACAGGTTGAGGAGAGGAACACGTAGGAATGGCCTTAGAAGATCAATAAAAATATATTATGTTGAGAACAATGTTTATCTGTGCTTGTATGTTTCTTTGCTTTTGGATACTGGAAGTTTTAATTCCAATTTAATAAATACAAAACCTTTTAGTAAATGTCATGAGCTTTGGTGATAACCCAATTGTGCCCCGACTTTTATTTCCGCTGCGGGTCGTGGTGTGACAGATTGGTATCGGAGCTTGTGACTATAGGGATATAGGATAGGTTATTAGACCCTTAGAGCCTATACTATAGTTGATTAGATTTTAATTGTTTATGTGTTATATGCAAAACTCATGATGTTTATATGTTTCATGTTTATTTCTCACACACAAATACATGCAAACACTTCCACTACTACATGCTAATATGTGATGTTCACTATAGTTTATATATTGTTAACATATCATGACTACGCAAGCACACACATCACGATTTCACAATTTTCCTGATTTCTTCTCAAATACTTTGCAATGTTTCATGTTTTTCAATCGCATCAAAGTGAGTTCTATGACGGGCATGTTGTAACTGGAAGGGTACAGTACCGGTAGTCGGAACGTCCTGTCTAGGCTTGGCATTCGTATAAATCCAAAAATAATGGACCGGTTTGCCTACCTGGGGACTAAAGATGAGAGTACAAAGTACCTATTAGGCCAAAGCATGCCACACTAAACGTCGTGTGGACTAACCCCAATTTGAGTTGTCATTGTGTATAAACCTGGACACATTCTGACCTTATACCCAACAATTATGTTTTACTATTTTCATTCGGGTGATGCAAGCATCAACAGGCCAACACCAATGTGATCCCTACCAAGCCTAGTAGTCATGGGGGCCCACGTGACTACCAAGGCCGAAGTATGGGAGATATTGGGAGGCCTAATCTTAAGCAAGCCCAAGACATCCTATGGATGTAGTAAATTTCTTGTTTCATTTATTTTGAATGTGTTTTTCACTTTTTACGACACATGGCACCTAAAAACGTTTAATTCATAATCTCACTGCGTATATCCTGTAGATGTCTGCTAGACACTCTCGAGGCGGTAGAAGGTCAGGAAGATCTAGCAAGCGTATGGCCACTCAAATCGCTCAACAGATGGTTGTCGTACTTCCTGATATCGTTGTACAAGTTCAACAAGCACTTGGCGCCAATCCCATCAACCCCACCAACCAAGAAGGGCAAAACATCGCCAACCCTCCTCCCAACACCATCAAATGTACCTACAAGCATTTCAAATCCTGCGATCCCCAAAAATACGAAGGGACTGAAGGTGTCACTGCTCTCCTCTGTTGGTTTGAGGAGATGGAAAGCACCTTTCTCAATTAGATTGTCCCGATGATCGCAAGGTGCGTTATGCTACTGATCAGTTGTTTGGAGTAGCACTTACCTGGTGGAACACAGAAAAGGGTAAGCGAGGTGCTGAAGCTGCTATGGCCTTGATTTGGATGAGTTGAGGGAAATCATGACGAGACGCTTTTGTCCAAGAAGTGAAATCAAGAAGCTGGAAGATGAATTTTACTCATTAAAGCAAAAAGAGGGACACCACACAACTTACAACAAGAGGTTCCTCGAGTTAAATCAGATGGTCCCTAACCTGTTCACTCCGCTCTACCTCTAATCGAGCATTACATTCGAGGTCTTCCCTTGAAAATTCAAGATTCTGTGTTAAGTACTTCACCTGCAACACTCGAAGCTGCCATAGAGCTGGCTACCGAACTTACGGAAAATCGCATTCGAAATGGCGATTTTAAGGAAGAGAAAAAGAAAGATAAGGCATCTGCTGAAACTCCAACCCCAACTCCGGCAGGTTCGTCTTCCAAATTTGCTGGCAAAAGGAAGCCAGTGGGAAGAATTTTGCCGTTACCCAAACTAATTCCCCCATCACAGCTGCCCCAATCACAAGTCGCCCCTCAAGCGCCCCATTCAAGAAACATACACTAGTCCTCACCCAAAATGCAATCGATGCCAATATCACCACCCTCATGAGAACCCTGTCAATACTGCACAAGTTGTGGCCGTGCAGGTCACACAATTCAAACTTGCCGTATTCTCCAAAAGCCAAACCGCAACCAGTCTCAAGCCCAAACCAATAATCAAGTGTTGGGCCAAGCCCAAAATCAACAACCCTTACTTTTACCACCTGCTCAACCCATGGCTCAACCCTACTACCAACCCAATTACCCAATGATGCAACCTGTCAGAGCATGCTTCAACTATGGCGATCCAACCCATTTTCGTAATACATGCCCATGCCTGGTGAACATCATCAACGCCCAAGCTCAAGGCCAATCCGGTGAACCAAACCAACCAAGCTAACCCACCTGCTAGAGGAAGGGCTTTCAACATCAACACCAACCAAGCGAGGGCTAATAATAATGTGGTCAACGGTACGTTTCTTATTAATGGTAGATATGCATCCATACTGTTTGATACTGCTGCGGATAAGAGTTTTGTGTCCTTAGAATTCGAATCTATTCTCGATCTACCTCGCGTTAGTCTCGCTGAACCATTCACAGTGGAAGTTGCTGATGGTGAACCTATTACGTTAGACTCAATTATTCGTGATTGTACTCTTACTCTTAATGACCATGATTTCTTAATAGATCTCATTCCTATGAAATTGGGTAGTTTCGACATTATCATCGGTATGGACTGGCTTAGTCAGCATCACGCTGAAGTTGTTTGCTACTAGAAGTTTATATCGAATTCCTCTCGCTAACGGTCAAACTTTACGTATCTTTGGTGAAACTCCTTCTAAAGGGCTTAAATTGATGTCATGCCTCCAAGCTCGTAGATATCTTCGCAAAGACGATATCGCGTTTCTAGCTCATATCGTCAAGAAGGAAGGCAAGGAAAGGAAGCTCGAAGATATTCCCATCGTTAAAGAATTTCCTCAAGTTTTTCCCGACGACGTTTCAGGACTTCCTCCTATGCGAGAAGTCGAATTTCGAATCGATCTTGTACCTGGTGCTACACCAATTGCAAAATCTCCCTATAGGTTAGCCCCATATGAGATGCAAGAGTTAGCTAGTCAACTGCAAGAATTGACTGACAAGGGATTTATACGTCCTAGCTCATCACCTTGGGGTGCGCCTGTTCTTTTTGTAAAGAAGAAAGATGGAACTTTTCGAATGTGTATCGATTATAGAGAGCTCAATAAGCTGACCATCAAGAATCGCTATCCATTACCTCGTATTGATGATCCTTCTAGATCAACTTCAAGGTGCTACCTGCTTTTCAAAGATCGACCTTCGTTCTGGTTATCATCAACTTAGAGTACGAGAAGAAGATATTCCTAAAACTGCTTTTCGAACTTGTTATGGTCATTATGAATTTATGGTTATGCCTTTTGGGTTGACCAATGCCCCTGCTGTTTTCATGGATTTGATGAATAGGGTGTGCAAACCTTATCTCGATCGTTTTGTCATAGTTTTCATTGATGATATTCTTATCTACTCCAAGACCAACTCCGATCATGAGCGTCATCTTCGACTCATTCTAATGATCTTGAGAACTGAAAAGCTTTATGCTAAGTTCTCGAAATGTGAGTTTTGGTTAAAAGAGGTACAATTTCTTGTCATGTCGTTAATGACAAAGGGATTAATGTTGACCCTGCAAAGATTAAAGCGGTACAAGAGTGGCAAGCGCCCCGTACTCCTACTGAAATTAGGTCATTTCTTGGTCTCGCTGGTTATTATCGTTGCTTCATTGCAAATTTCTCTCGTATCGCCGTCCCACTCACAGCCTTGACTCACAAGGGCAAGCCCTTTAATTGGGGGCCCAAGCAAGAAGAGGCATTCCAATCTCTGAAGCAAAAGCTTTGTGATGCACCTATCCTCACACTTCCTGATGGTTGTGAAGACTTTGTGGTTTATTGTGACGCGTCAGGGCAAGGCTTAGGTTGTGTTCTAATGCAAAGAGGAAAAGTAATAGCCTATGCCTCAAGGCAGCTCAAGGTGCATGAAAAGAATTATACTACTCACGACCTAGAACTTGGAGCAGTCGTGTTCGCTCTAAAGATATGGAGACACTATCTCTATGGTACCAAGTGTGAAATTTAACTGACCATAAGAGTCTTCAACACATCTTCAATAAAAAAGAGTTGAACATAAGGCAACGACGATGGGTCGAACTCCTAAATGACTATGGTTGTGAAATCCGATATCATCCTGGCAAGGCTAATGTTGTGGCTGATGCCCTAAGTCGAAAGGAGTATGCAAACTCCATCCGTCTTTTTGTTCTCAAATTGTAACCGATCTTCAAAACCGAATTAGAGCAGCTCAACATATTTCTGTCACGGAAAATGACGTGCGAGATGAACTGTCTTGTGGAGTTGAAACTAAACTAGAGTCCAAGTCGGATGGTATTCTCTATTACTGGAATCGTATTTGGGTACCTGATCGTGATGATCTTCGTGCTTTTCTCATGAGCGAGGCTCACAAAACTCGAGACTCTATACATCCGGAGCCGATAAGATGTACCAAGATCTACGACACCTCCACTGGTGGCCTGGCATGAAGAAAGATATCGCTATATTTGTTTCTAAGTGCCTTACATGTTCCAAAGTGAAAGTTGAACATCAAAGACCTTCAGGACTCCTTGTCCAACCCGAAATACCTGTATGGAAGTGGGAAAACATAACCATGGATTTCATTACCGGGTTACCTCGCACCTCTAGTAGGTATGACACCATTTGGGTTATCATTGATCGTCTCACTAAATCAGCTCATTTCATTCCAATCTGTGAAGATTTCAAGAACGAGAAGTTAGCTCGTATCTATATCAATGAAATTGTAAGCCGTCATGGTGTACCCTTAAGTATCATTTCAGATCGAGACGGCCACTTCAGTTCACGAACATGGTAAGCCGTATCAATCCGCTTTGGTTACACGTCTAGATCTCAGCAATGCCTTTCACCCTCAAACTGATGGTCAATCTGAGCACACCGTACAAACCCTTGAAGATATATTACGAGCATGTGTCATAGACTTCAAGGGAAATTGGGACACTCATCTACGTTAGTGGAATTTCGTACAACAATAGCTATCATTCAAGCATCGGTATGGTTCCTTTTGAAGCCTTATATGGTCAAAGTGCCGATCTCCTGTATCTTGGCACGGAATTGGTGAAGCACAAATCACTGGACCTGAATTGATTCAAGAAACGACTGACAAAATCCTTCAAATTCGAAATAATCTTCTAGCAGCTCGAAGTCGTTAAAAGAGTTACGCTGACAAACGACAAAAGCCTTTGGAGTTTTGTGTTGGAGATCGAGTACTTTTGAAAGTATCACCGTGGAAGGGAGTGGTTCGTTTTGGTCAAAAGGGTAAGCTAGCACCACGCTATGTGGGACCCTTCAAGATACTCGAAAGAGTAGGTCCTGTAGCATACAAGCTTGACCTACCAGAAGAACTCAACAGAATTCATCCCACATTTCACGTATCAAACTTGAAAAAGTGTCTCGCCGACGAAAATCTCCATATTCCTTTAGAAGATATTCAAATTGATGAATCAATGCACTTTGTTGAAAGACCGGTAGAAATCATTGACTTCGGTGAAAGCGTCTGAGAAGAAGTCGTATTCCAATCGTCAGGGTGTGTTGGGAGTCAAAACGAGGACCTGAGTTTACTTGGGAACGTGAAGACTCAATGCGGAGAAATACCCACATCTTTTTCCTTTTACGGCTACTACTTAAATTTCAGGACGAAATTCTAAAAGTAGGGGATACTGTAACATTTGTGTAAAACGGGTTTCAAAAACCCGCACCTTTTATTAATCAAGTATTCGATTGTTGCATATTTTATAAGTTATCTTAAAGTTTAACAATTAATAAAAGTTTATTAACAAATAATAAATATAATAAATAAAATTAAATTCAATAAATGAATAAAAGACAAGTTATTATATAAAAAAAATAAAGGGCTCAACCGGAATCGAACCCGGGTCACCTATGCGCGCACACACACCAAACACCACTGCGATACACACACTTATTGTGAGAATTTAGAATCAAATAATAAATATAGTAAATCATGCGAGTTCTGCAAATTCAAAATCAGTAATGGTAACCGCCCAATTGATTTAGTGTTTAATCTTTAAATATTAGTTTCAATCCTTTAATCAATCGATCTTTAACTGTCAATCATCGTCCAAATATCAATCAAACTCTTTTAAAGATCAACCGTTATACAAATCATCAATCAAACTTTCGGTTTCAAGAACCGAAATCAAAGTTCAATGCAGCCTATATATACCCAACGAGATTCTGTTCCAAATTCGTCCAATTATCTCTAGAAACACCTCTGCTCAAGTCCATTACCTCGTTTGGTCGGAATTCCTGTTGGCGCTATTCGCCGGAAAATCTCCACCGGAAAATCGGGACGCTCAATTTTTCCGGTAAAACCTTTGAATTATTGTTGTAATTTGGTTATCATTTATATATTTTTTTAAATTGCATGCCGGCAACAAAGAAATATTAGAACTGATCAAAGATCAGTGTTGAGTTCTGTTTAATTGAGGAAGATGAATAGTAACAATGGTTAAATATAATTAAAATTCCTATATAATCGGGTTAGACACCCAGCCCAGTTGGATGGGCTGGGTGCAACACAACACACAGGCGCGGGTTCGAGCACCGCTATGCACGCCGGTGAATTGATTTTGAAAACCTTTTTAAATAAATTAAATTCAGATTAACCTAAAGAGTGTATAAGTATAATAAAAATCTAGAATCTTACGGGTTAGATACGTAGCTCAGTTGGAAGAGCTGCGTGCACGCAACCGAGAGGTCACGAGTTCGAGCCTCACCACACGCAACTTAAATAAACAGTCGAACCGGCCAGGTCTACTTGTCAGACCTGACAAGTTTTTTTTAATATTGTTTTATTTGTATTTTTATTTATTTATAATACTTATATAATTATAATTTAGTTAAAATTCAATTAAAAACACTTAAAAATGAAATTTCAAAGGCTTTAAAACCCCAACAAAATACTACAAAAGTAATCTAAAAATCTAACAAAAGTATTAAATCGAAATATTAAATCGTTTTTATTTATTGAATTACCGCGTTATTATTTTAGGTTAGTATTCGTTCGTTGATCAACTTCTCAATTTCGTGCGCATTCATTTTCAATCAAGGAACGCACCCACTGTGAGCGAATCCTTACAAACTCCCTTTCTAATCACGTTTTAGGATGTATCATGTGTCGTACATATTTTCATTTATATATTTAAACGCTTGTGCTAACATCATTATGTGATCAAATGTGTATTTTTTTGTTGGTGTGATTATGTGTGGTTACATTTTATCATTTCAGTGCAATCATTCATTAGGCCCATCCTCGTGGGATACGAGTTGAGCATCAGGTGCCTTATTAGATCGACTCCGTTTGATTGGGTCCCTTTATCTTTAAGTTCATCATTCATCATGTCATGTGTTCATTGTGGATATTATGTGGTTTGTGATTGTTTATATATATATATATATATATATACACATGAGCTCACTTATGATTCATACACAGTTTTTATTTAAATAACAAATATATAGTAATTGTTTAAATGTTTAATAAGATTCACTCGTCAACTTTTGTAGACCCAAATCTTTGTTTTACGCGTGATACTGGTGGACAGGTTGAGAGGAAACGTAGGAATGGCCTTAGAAGATCAATAAAAATATATTATGTTGAGAACAATGTTTATTTGTGCATGTATGTTTCTTTGCTTTTGGATATTGGAAGTTTTAATTCCAATTTAATAAATATGAAACCTTTTAGTAAATGTCATGAGCTTTGGTGATAACCCAATTGTGCCCCGACTTTAATTTCCGCTGCGGGTCGGCGTGTGACACTAACAACTTCGTGGCATGCTCAATTATTGACCTAGCGTGTGAAACAGTAACGAAGAATTTATCATGTTGATTCTGAGAATACCTATGACAATCTTTCACAAACCACCCAAATTCGTCCCATAGGGTCGAGAATTTGAATGAAAGGGTGTTCTTATTGCAAAATTGATGAATGACCATCCATATTACAGAAAAGTACTTAAACAAAGACAGAAATTCTAAACAAACCATAAAAGGGCCACGAGCCAAACACAAGCCTAAAAACAAAGTGCAAAAAACATGAAGAAAAACTTAAAAGTGTCTGTAACTTCCACTAGAACACGTATTTTGGACCGAAACTTAGGCAAGGCCCTTCCTGACCCTTGCCACGACATGTTCCTCGTTTCAAGCTTCGATTAGATTGGTAGAACATCTAAAACGGAGACTTGTAGCCAAAGTTATGGTCATTTTCGTGTTTAACTCTTGGTAGCTCGATCATGAGCCTCCAGAAATGTCATGTCTCAATATTCCACACTTGGGCCTGTATCACTTAACTCTTTAACATAACTCTGTTAGGCTCTTTAACCATTGTTGTAACTCACCATATGTATGCCATGCCATCTTATCCATATCTAGCTATTGATTATGATACACAACTACTCATCTATCCTAGTAAGAGAGTATGATCCAACTACTTGATACAACTATCTATTATATCGTGTTCTTAAGTATCATAATGCAATCATATCACGTCTCAATTATGTGCGTGTAAAAATGCGTATACGCCATTCATCCCCTCTATACATTCAAGACATAATAATTGTTATTTTTATATCCAAACATTCCTTTGTAATTTGTGACAATATTCACACGATGTGACCCACTATCAGGTGTGATAATGTCATATCATTAATGACCCATGTTTTCACGACCAGAGTGGTAGTGGTCTCTTGTGGCAATCTGGTTAAGGTAAGTTGATTCTTTTTTTATTTATCCAAAAATCACGTCATAGGTTCACTTACTACAAGATTATATTTATTATTTAAATGTTTATTTTTTTAAATTAAAGAATATAAATAAAAAATCTATATAAAAATAACATTAAAATTATAGAAATATGATATTTTATTAAATCAATTATGACGTCTTTTTCATTTTTATGGTGTCATTTGATGCTTAAATTCAGCTGGACCGATCCTATTGGTAGACGATTAATGAGATTGGTTCCATGTCCGATCCAATTTTACAAACATAGCTATTTAGTGAGACAAAAACCAATGTAGTGTTAGCTCACTTGATAGAGCTACATTCTTTGTAGATAGAAGGTCTCAGTTCAAACTTGTACATATAAGTAGTTTAAAAATACCGGTCTAAAATAAAGTACGAGTAACATTTTTTTGAACGTCCAACTGAAATAATCCTGAGCACTCTCGGGGCTCCTACTGGATCAAATGGAGTACTCTGAGAGTAACCAAATTCCATCACCAATTCTGAGAAAAATCTGGTAACTCACCCACCTATAGACAAACGGTAAAATTACTAGTAAAATCTGTTTGACCCAAAAATCAAACCCAAGATTCCTTAAGTCTCCTGTCATTACAAACTAGTGTCTCAATATATACCAAATAGTACAAGAGAAACAAAAATCGTCCACCACTTGGTCTTGCCATCATTGGCGGTAACATTTACCTTTAATAAAATAACTTTTAGACAAAAATAGATAGATTTGACTTGGATTTTTCAAAAATGTGGTAGGCAGTCCAAGGTCCAAGCAAATGCATTCAGTCCATATGTTAGAATTCAAGTTTCGAACCGACTTTGCCCAACAGAAAACGTACTTGATCAGTTGAATCTGTAAGGTCTTCTCAAATCAGTAGCTTCTTCGATTCACCTGCAATAACGTGGCCGATGCAATTACGACTTCGCCGGCAAGAATCTGATCACGATCTGCACCAATGGTCTCTTCTCAAATCAGTAGCTTGCAGCAACAAGTATGAAAATCTCTTCTAATTCTAATCAGTAGCTTCTTCGAGTGCAGCAACTAGTATGAAAAAACTCTTCTAACTCTTAACACTCTTTTGATACTTATTGTTTCTTTGAATAAAATCTATCGAGAATTCTTCACTTAGTGGCCGATACTTGAGTTTGAGTTTTCGAACTAGCTTAATAGTTTAGGGTTTTAACCTATCATACAGGAATTGGTAAAATCTACAAATTAGCTCCTCTTTTGGATCTGTTTTTGTCTGATTTGATATTGATTGTGAAATCTTGAAGAATTGTTGATTTAAAATTAATGGATTATAAATTAAATGTATCCACTACACAGTACACACATCATGGTTCTCTTATGCCAAACACTATCACATGTGAAAACCGTTAATGCCAAACACTAAACACACACATTATGTTCAAGCTCGGATCGTTTTGATGCTTGATCAAATTGGAACCAAGGCGATCTTGATATCTGAAATGGTGAGGTCGTCACACCCTATCCGTGGTACCAGTGTCACCGTTGCATACTCCTCACCTTCAGTGTTTGTGTCCTCCAGCAACTCTGTTAGCCCGAACCTTGCTGCACTCGACATCATCATTTTCTCCATACCACTGTGTGGAATCTGCGCAAAACCGCCAGCATATTCAGGATCACAAGGCGTGGTCACTTCACCTTCTTTAAGCGTGTCATTCACAAACACATCAAACTTCACATATTTCTCACCGTCGAATTTTATCCCGTTTATCAACAAAACCTCGTTGGCTTTTGCCTTTTCTGCATCAGGCATGTTCACAGCAGGCCTCTTCACACGAGTCTTCAGTATTCTGTCTAGAGTCACCGGAAACTTCAGTTGATCCACTGTTTTCACATCCCCGGTTGAGGTTAATGCTACTCGTGACTCTTTGTTTCGCTTTGCGGGTCGACTCTTGCGCCAGGGGAACACAGACTCCGACTCTTCGTAGTATTTGTACTTGAGCTTGTCCATCTTGATGCAGTCTTTGTTATACACACGCACAAGGTCCTCATTCTCGTCATAGAACACATACGACGCGTTTAACTAATCCGGATCAGTTGGTTCCGTGTGTCCTTGTATGCCCAAACTCTTCCATAGTGTCCCATTCGATCCACATTCGAATGGTGCGCGTAGAACAAAGGGTCATACCCAGAAGAGTATAAATTACCCTGTCCTCAAAGTTAGCCTGAGTTGAGTCACCCACCCATCTGTGTATCGCGATGTGACAACCAACGGATCCGATCGACTTGTCACCATTGGCAACCGGGGCATCCCCAGCTACGTATTCGCCCCCAAAGAAGCTTTTTGTATGTGCACCATTTCTAACCAAATCGCGGTACACTGTACTCAGATTGCAGGCTATCTGTATCTCATTTGTGGTGTCACGTTCACCGCCACCGAAGTCCAGATCCACTAGCTGTGGTGGGAGATGACGGGCGTCCCGAGAATTGTCAAACAGCGGGTTTGGCGTGCGGGTATCGTTTAAATAGATCTCTGGAATCGTCATTCCGGCTGGATTGTCCCAGTTCCAGTAAGGCAAGGCGAAAGTGGGATCGTTGATCAACTTACCGAGTATTCTCTCATAGATGTAAAGGTACCAGCGGTGGTAAGGAAAGAAGAGCCACAAGTTGTGAATCTGAATATCGATGTCTGGAAACCCGCTATCGACTTGAGTGTAATCTCCGTTGCAGTATGCACAATGAATTTTCGCTTGTTGGATGAAGCTGTGCGGGTGGTCTTCAGGGAGATCCTTCATGGCTTGGATGGCTCGTTTATACTTCTCCACCTGCTCTTTCGACCCGTTATGCGCCGGCCATCTCACTTCAACCGTTTTTTCGGTAGGAAACACGAATGATTTAATCGTTTTTTTGATGTTAGGAGGGCAGCATTTTCGTGTCCTTACAGCTTTTTCTAGATCCTTGATGCCAGAATTCGCTTCCTTGCAACTCAACGTGATATCAGGAGTTGTTATGGGATCAGCGAATGCCACGGGTAAGGAAGGGAAGTTAGAGGCGGTGTAGAGTCCGCCGAGCCCGACGAGCAGCTTCGTCGGTTGATATCGGGCAGTATGAGTCTGTGGTGGTTATGATCATCATTTGGTGCAACGTTGCATGCGACCCTGAACCCATGGGTTTGGTTCTTATAGGTCTTAATCAAGGCTCGTTGGGAGATGAATGTGGTTTTGGTTAAGGTTGTTGGTTTGGAAGGTAGGGCTGAGGTAGTTGGTGAAACTAGGATTGAACAAGACATGATTAGTTATTAATGAAAGAGGGTTGTTTCTCAAATGTGTGTTTTGAGCTTCAATTTATAACTTCATGTTGAAGAAGTTAGATGACAATTCTGTAGCTGCCACTATATTTGTCGTGTTTCTAAATGCAAAGTTTCATTTTATATTTTTAAAATGAATAAAATATGTTCTCATCCAGGTAAATCAATTAACCGTTTGGCTGATTGAATTTTCTTTATTAAATTGGGTACCTGATGTTGCTGTATTTTTTATAGTATGATCTTTAAAATTTATACTCTTATGGCAGTTGACTCCTGGGATCGCTCCACTCGTGAAACGTAAAAAGAAATCCATAACTCATCAGTGGATAATGGTTGATTCGTATCAGTGTCACTTCTGTGCTATTTAAGATGGTAAGTCAAACCAGCGTCACAAACGATAGTGTCTGAGACACCTTTGGTGAATCCAACATCTCTAATCAAGATGATTGGACGATCGAAGACGATGAATCTTTAAAAGAGTGATTGTAAAATCTTACACGAATTGTACATTGATCAAAAGTGGGATGTAACAAACTGTTTTATTATTTTTAATTATTTATTATTATTATTATTATTATTATAGTTTATATTATTTCAATCACACCAACTACACTAACAAGTTGACACAGTAGTTGAATGAATATAGCCATAATTATTCATAATGAAAGCGACATATTACGTTATCAATTAGAATCATGCTTCATGACTCGATTATTCAACTTTTTTGCTTAGCCGCCTAAGTATTCAATGTTGAATTTTCAAATAAACTGAAATAAGATTCCGGGCCTAAACATTCTACGTTTTATTTTTATATTGTATATTCTCACTTCTTTATTTATATTTTTCGCCAGCCACCAAACCACAACCACGTTGAGTTTTTAAAACGTAGGAATCCAAAAAGTAATAAAATTCTATAAAATATTGGACATCAAAAGTAATTTGAAGTAAATCGATTTTGGTTAATACCTTAGTAAGCATATTAATATCGTATACATTCTGTGTATCTAATGTAGATACTAGAAAATAAAATGGAGTAACGAAAATAAAGTGGATATCATATAAATTAAGTGGAAATGGAAAATAGATATGTAAAATATATATAAAAGAGGAAAATCTCTGGATAATCTACGTGGTTTTGCGAAATTTCACCTATAATGTCTAAATTTCTAAAATTACAGCTATCGCCCTCACTTTTTGCATACTCGTTTCTTAGATAGTCCCCTTAGATAGTCCGTAATGTGAATGAGGGTTAATGTTCCTAGTTAAGTGAGTGTGAAATACAAAAATACTCTAACTATTAAAAAACCTAAATAAAGGATTTTTACATGTTTCCTCCTCCTAAGAGGACTTATTATATATTTCCTCAAACAAAAAGAAAACAATTACATATTTTCTTTTTTTAAAAAAATTACTCAATTACCCTTTTATCTTCTCCCATCTTCATAATAAATACAAAGACATTTTTTACCAATTAAAAACCATCATCTACAGATTCAAGACATCCAATAAATACAAAGACATTTTTTACCAAATAAAGCACTTAACGTTTACAGTTCATAAGAAACATGGTCATGTTTAACCTTTTTCCTTTTGATATTTTGCTTTCTGATATGATCCCAGACGATAAATTTAATTAAATGAAAACTATATGTACATGTGACCTCAATGAACCTATGTGATGATTTAAGTGTTTAAATTATGCATGCTAATTTACTGCTCTGTCCACACACAAAAAATATTTAAGCAGATATATCTTTACATTTGGCTACGCAAAAGAGAATGTATGAACGTAATATTCACTTGTAAAATAATAGCTAATTTTAGGTGACATAATGTGCACGTGCTCATTAGTGTTTTACTCATAACTATGAGTATTAGCAAATAGAATAATTGGAAAATACTATATGAACGCGGAAAATATGTAATTGTTTGAGAATACTGGAAAGCGGAAATATATAAATATTCATTTAATTAGTTTATTGAGGGTAAAATAGTCATTAAAAGGAGTATTTTTAATGAAAATGGAATATATGTAATCTGTATGGATCAGAGAGGGGAAATATGTAATTGAATTTTATCATTAGGTAAATATGTAATAAGCTAGCTTAGTAATCGGAAATATGTAAAATCCCAATAAATAAAACATTAAGTAAGCTTTTATGCAGCCTCATGATACAAATCTTGTTTGAAAAGTGTCTAGTTTTTTGAAAATTTTATGGGATAACCATTAGAGTCCCATGTTGGATCCTGATTCTATTCCTCCTTGACAATCTTCTGAACATGAAAGCTATTTGGAAACTATAAGCTCCGTGTTCTTAATTTGCACCACTGTCATTCATATGTGCAACATTCGCTAGATCAATCTCAACTTTGACACCAAATTCACCCGCTTTAAATGGGTAAATAACTTAGATCTAGAAAGATCGTTGGATTTCAACTCAGAAAACAGTAGTCAGAAAATCATGACCATACCTGCGTGTGGGGCCATTGAACACGGCCATCGGAAATCGATGATTTCAAGATTGACACCAAAACGTTTTCTTGGATGGAAGGGGGGTCTTGAACGGAAGGTGGGTCTGGTGGTGACTGTTGAATGTCACTATTGACGCTGAGTTTGTCGGAGGCGGAGAAGCAGCAGAGGTTGGAGGGGATAGGTATTGGAGGAGGATGTGGTAGCAGATGACGTCAGCGATGGTGGAGGAGAGAGTGGGAATGACAGAGGAGGCTGGAGGTGGGTGGGGATATGGAGGAGGGTGGAGAAGGAGGTCGGAGGTTGCAGGTGGTATGAAGAAGTGGGGTGGGGCCAAAAGGTTTTCTTTAATTGAATTGTTTTATTTATTAATTTTTTTAATATTAAAGGTAGGATATATAGCTGTAGTTTTAAAAAGTTAGTAGTATAGCTGAAATTTGACCAAACAACGAAGACTATCCGGATATTTTTCTCTATACAAAATGAGAAAAGTAAATAATCAAAATTAAATTTTGTGTGAAAACTGTAAAAAAAGATTGGTCAAGTTTGGCTAAGAAATTTTATATATATATGAAAAGATAAAAGGAAAACTTTGTTGAGTTAAAAAAACCAAAGAAACTTCATCTCCTCCACCTATGCATCTAATTTATGGTGGAGATTAAATCAAGTATAAATTTTTTTTTCTATTTTATTTTAACACCCTAACAAAAAAGTGCAACAATTTCACTCTCTTGTCTAACACAAAAGTATAAGTGTCTTTAATTGTTACACAAAAACTTCCTATAAAAATATAATATATTGTTACGTGCATTGCAAACTAAAAAACTTCATAAATTATGAAAAAATTGAAAATTGTAACAGGTGAAGTTCAAATAATAAAATAAAAATTGCTATTAAACCCACAAAAATGTAACAAGTGAAGTTCAAAAAAATGTAATGCTGAAAATTGTAATACATTCTCTGTTGAACCTATAAAAGAACAGATTATTGTAAAGCCAAAATATGCTAATCTGATTAGGAATAAATCAAGTAATAAAGCTCTAATCCTCCCAAAGATAATGAATATTGAACACTAACAGAAGATCTGTTTGAAGTCTTCAAAGCTCTGTTCAGAAATTGAAAGCTTTGTTGGTAAAGAAAGAAAGTTTGTTAAAGGTCAAAAGCTCTGCTAAATATTAAAGCACTGATGAGAAGACCAAACATCAGTTTAACCTGAATAGATGTTTGATGATCACAATCAATTTAATACAAAGGATCAGCTCACATAATTGATAATCGATCTGTTTGTTGAATCGAATTATTGAGTTAAAGAATCAATCTCACTAAAGTTTTTTAGTACACTCTGTTTTTCAAAAGATCAAAACGATTTCTTAAAAAAAATCACAATCCTCACAACACTGGACTCAACAATAAGCCTCCAATGCTTGTTAGGTTCTGAATACAATACATGGCAAAGTCGGATGGCCCATGTTCTTGCTCAACAAAACATTGGATGTTGGAATACGTTATATTCAGACCACATGTTCAAATGGTACCTAGTGCCGAAGATCCAAAAATTTAAGAGCCAAAGAAACCAGAATACTATTCCGAGTAGGATTTTCAAAATTTTGAGCAACATGCTAAAGCTTCTAGTATTATTGCTATTATCTACCACATTGGAATCTATGCTGGACTATTACCTTGTAATAGTGCAATGGAATTGTGGGATGCTTTGAAAGACAATTTGGTGGAACAAAGGAAGGAATTGAAAATAACTGTGAAATTCTCAACCAACAGTATGAGACCTTTACTCATGTAAATAGAGAGACATTGGCTCCACAGTTTAAGAGATTTAGTTGTTTGATTAGTGAATTAAAATTGGTAGATCTAAAATTTACCAATGTCACTTTAAGTCATACGTTCCTTAGGTTATTACCTGGAAAAGTTGGACAACATTACTATTGTTACGAGAAATTCACTAGGATTTAAGGACTTGACCTTAACTCAACTCATGGTAAGCTCTTAACCTATGAAAGAGAGCCTACTCAAAAGAAGGAACTCCAGGAAACTTGAAAAGTGTCTGATGATTATATCTTTAGCAACACAACACTTTTGAGTAAATTATCAAGGTTATGATCATTTCATTGTTATAACCATTAGAACTAAATCTGATCAACACACTCCAAATTTTGCTCTTATAGCAAATAGTGATGGTCAAAATTATGATAATATGTCCTTTGTGGTTGATGATTTGCAATGCATTGATCCCACTGACTTAGAGGAAATGGACATTTCGCATCAATTAACCTTACTCTGTGTTACAACTAAAAAATTCTACAAGAAAGCTGGTAGGAAGTTTTCGGTGTTACATGGAAGGGCAAGGGTAGGAATGGGTAAATTCAAAATTAAATCTTATAATGCAATAGATTGAGTCATTTTGCTAGGGATGTTGAAGTCAGATAGGTAGCTCTACACCCGTGATAACTTTTTCAAGTCAAAGACCTCAATTTTGCAATAGCAACACTTTTTTTTATTCTTCCCCAAATACCCCTGACGTAATGTTCAAAACACTAGACATTTTGCTCAATCCTTAAACCATGCCCGTTGTGCAATATGTTCAGCCACTGTTCCTCAAATTCAATATGTTCAAGTACTAGTTTCTCAAGTTCAAGCATCACTAGCTACTCCAGCCCCTGCACATGCAGAGGCCAAACAACAAAGTTTCTTCACTAAAGGCCCTGTTGATCGGGAATAGTCAGCCTGAGGAACTCTTAGATGAAAATTTTGCTCTTGTGGCAAAACCTGTAAAGGAGCCTATGAACTTTTGTTTTATGGCACTTTAATCTATCGAAGAAGAGAACAAGTTTAAAGAAGAAATATCTGAGACTGAAGATTTGAATGCTGATGTTGAGAATGCAGTTAACCTAGTACAAACACTTGTTTGTGAAAAGGTTGATGGAGAGGTTGTGACAGGCCATGATCTATGGAATTCAAGTGAAAGAAGGGATGGCAAAAATACGCGAGCTCGACGGGTATACCCTGTAAGTGCACCTGTTGATGATAAATGTTGGATTCTGCATTTCGGAGATTCTATAGGGTCTATTTTGTAATAATTGAATAGTTAAGTTTCGAAGTTGTCCAATTTTTTAGATGCGTGTGTCTGAATATGTTATAAATTCGGACAAAACATCCTTAGTATTTCATGTAGTCTGAATATGTGGTTAGGACATGTTGTCCGATCTTGTTATGTGTTTAGATGTTGTCCGAATTTGTAGTGTTACAGATTTAGACTAGAGTTTATTATCAGGACTTATGTGTTCGACCTTATGTTCTTGTTTATATATTCTCACTGAATGAATGCAAGGCACGACTCTGGTGTGTGAAGCAAAACCCTAGATACTGTGTGTTCTTGTGTGTGTTGGCAGTCTGTGAATACTTTGTGGATTCACAGATTGTTAATCATCATCTCTTTTCCGCCACTCTTTCTACATTGTGCCCTTTGCAGCGGTTTGCATTACTTAGTGGATTCCGCACACCGCTTGAGTTGGTGGTTCTTGTTTGTGATCCTAATCGGGTGTTCGAGGTCCGTAGGTGGGCTTACATACCTGAAACCCGACACAAATGGGCTGGGTACACTCGATACCTAACGGGTATTGGGTCGGGTATGGGATTAGTTTAAAAATTTTCGTTGGTATGGGTCAAGTATGGGATTAGGTGATACCCGACCGATTACCCGAAACCACATACCCGTTTACCGAAACTATATACCCGTTCATATACCCAAATTTTTTAATTTATAGTTTTATTTTTCATTGACCTTTGACTATTAGTAAGTTATTTTGGAACGTTCATAATGTGAAAAAATAGTTTTTTAGTATATATATATATTTGATAATAGTATTTATATTTTTGTTTATTGTGAAGTATATACATATAAGTGTATAAGTATTATAAAGTTATTATTAATTTATGATAAAATTTATATGTTTGTAATAGTAAAGAAATGTATTTGAAAATCCCAACGTATATCTATTAACAAACTAATGGGTATACCCGATACCCGACCGGTAATTACCTGACAAATACCCAACGGGTATTTGGTCAGGTATGGGATATGATTTCACAACCGAGTATGGGTATGAGATTACCAATACCCGACCTGAACCGACCCATTGCCATCCCTAAGTGAAAGAGATTGTGTTGTGCTTTGATGGCTGCTACTAAGGTACCTCCTCAGATTCTTAAAGAATCATGTTCTGATAAATGTATCATTGTATTTGCTTACATTAAATAGGTAAATGAAAAGCTTAGGAAAAAGGTCTTAGATGGTGAAAACCAGTTTGAAAAGATAACCAAAGAATTTAAAATTTAAAATAACTGAAAATGGCCAGGAAATTAGCAGACTCAAACGCGAAGTAACCATTACCGAAGACCGGCTTCAGACCATGATAGAAAAATATCAAGGTTGTAAAAAGGAGCTTGAGTCTACTCAAATCACTTGAAGAAATGGGTAAAATCATGTGCTATGTTTGAGATCTTCTCTATCAACAGACAAAAACTAATGTGAAATTTGGAATTAGGTTTTCAAAATCTAACACTCAAAGTTCTGAAGACAACATTCACAGTAACCCTAAAATGGTTGAAGTCATACCAACAGACTCAACTAGAAAAGAAATTAAAATCACTAAACCAAATGGTAAAAAGATCATTATGGAAAAACCTCAAGGTTCCTTATCAAAATCTGAAATAGAAAAATATGAATTTAAACCAACTTGGTTTGATGAGTGTGGTGTCAAAGCATCAATGGTAAAAATCATTCCTATTACTAACTATGTAGCAGATGTTTAAACATCTATTTCAATGAAAAGAAACAAAAGTATAAGGAAAGACAAGATCACTAACCTATTTTGCATTTTGTGAAAAAATATTTTTTTTTTGACAAAGGAATGTTTTCTTCTTAAAGTATATGATATAACAAAGGAAATAGTGTATGTGAATCAAAACATGAGTGTATCATATGTGTAAAGAAAAACCATGTGACTCAAGAATGTCATTTTGTTATATGATATCAAAAGAAATGAATTCACATCTAAATCGTTTGCTATTCAAGGAGTTGGCCCTACCAAAAAGGGCCACAACCAACTCCTGAAAAATTTGAATATGTTCGAACACTAGTTACCAGGGATTTGAATCAAAACCCTATTTATAAGGAGGTTCAAGTCACTGATGCTCCTCCCTCAAACAAATATCCAAGAGGCTTCGGACAACCAACCTGTCATAGAATGCCTTACAAGTATGAGAAGTTTCAAAAATGCCTCAAAAGCCAAGAGTAAACAGACAGCCTCATGGATATAGTGAACTCATAGGAAGTGGTCAAAAAACTATTGGCCTAAGTGTTAATATTCCAACATTTGCAACTGGAACAACAACTGAGAGAGATGGTTCAAAAACTAATACTCACAAAAGATCATTGTTAAAGGGTTGAGTCTGAAGAAGGCATGATCACAACCAAAGCCAATATGGTTTTGGATCCTCACCAAAACTAATTCACTATTGATATTCAGGGAGCTCTAACATGTTTTGATAGTTTATGGTATGTAGATAGTGGAGGCTCTAGAGACATGACAAGATGTAAAGCCCTACTCTTAAACTTGTCTACTCATGGAGGGGATGATATATATCTTTGTTAGTGATTCAAAAGGTAAGGTGTTGGGTTCAGGAATAACCAAGCTGGTAAGCTAAAATTTAATAGTGTTAATCTTATTGAAAATCTGATGTTTAACTTGCTTAGTGTTTCATAAATGAGTGACAAAGGGTATGGCTCATTTTTCACTAAGAAAATTTGTGAGATTGTTGGACTATAATTGATAACATTATAGCTAACAACACTTCACAACTTCTTGCTCACAGAAGTGGCAATGTGTATGTAGTGGATATGTTAAAAGATAACCCTATGCCGAATGTCTGTTTATTTTCTGTTGCATCAACAAAAGAAACATAAATTTGTCATATGAGATTGGGACATGTTAATTTACAAATTATTAACACTCTTTCAACACAAAATATTGTAAGAGGTCTGCCAATCAAAGAATTCAAATGTGATGAACGTTGCGTTTCCTGTTTAAAAGGAAAGCGACACAAAGTGTCACACAAATCAATTGATGAGTCCAAAATAACCCAGTGCTTACAAGTGCTACACATGTATCCGTTTAGCCCTGTAAAATAATGAGCTTAAGAAAAAGATATATTGGCTAGTTATAGTTGATGATTTTCTAGGTTTACATGGACTTTCTTCTTACATTCTAAAGATGAGACTACAGGTATCTTGAAAGACTTTGTCACCAAAGTTGAGAAACATTATGATTTACCAATTAAAATCTTCAGAAGTGATAATGGAACAAAGTTTAGAAATCAGGAGCTAGATGAGCTCTTTGTGCCAAAATAAATTTGTGAGACAATTCAATGTTCCAAGGACACCTAAACAAAATGGGGTGGTTAAAAGGAAACAATTAGAAACTTTATTGAAGCTGCAAGAACTGTACTTGCAGCTTCTAGTCTTCCCTTTTCCTTTTGGGTTGAAACCATTAATACTGCATGTTATGTTCAAAACAGAGTTTTGCTTAACCCTAGACATCAAAAGACTGCCTATGAAATTTTGTTCAATGTCAAACCACTAATCTTATTTTTAAAGATTTTGGTTGCCAATGCTTTATTTTAAATTTAAAAGATTCAATTTCAAAATATGCAGCCAAAGTAGATTGTGGTTATTTCTTGGGATACTCTTCTACAACTAAGGCCTATAAAGTGTTTAACACAAGGACCATATGTATAGAAGAGACTAGGAATGTAAAGTTGAATGAACTTTCTTCATTGAATATCCCTGCAAATCCTACAGAGCTGTTTGACCTTGATAAATTTAACTTTGAGGATGTTATTGTTGACTCTGTTGATGTATGTGTACCAAAAGATGTTCAACAAGATTTCAGATTTGACATTGTGACTCCTTCTCAACGTAAAGTCTTTTCAGTACCACAAAGTTTATCTATTCAAAGCGTTTGTCAAACAATTGCAACCACTGTTGACCAAAGTCAACCCCAAACCATTGATCAAACATGTAGTCAAACCTTATATCCCTTCATTTCATCAAATGCTCCACTTGGACCAATTCCACCACCTCCATTTCAAACCACTATTGACCATAATACAATGGCAACAAAGGTTTCACGAAATAATTCCCATTTATGCCCCTTACCTCAAAATTGCAACATTCCATGAACTAGTAACGATCCATTTTCAAATCTCATCCACTAGATCAAGTCTTTGGAAACATCAATGCTGGAGTGCTCACAAGAAGCCGAACCTCCCCTATTTGCCTCTTTACTGGTTTTTTTTATCATTAACCCAACCTGTTAAATACCAAGAAGTCTTGCGGGACAATAGTTGGGTAGAAGCCATGCAAGAAGAAGTCCTTCAGTTTAAAAGACAACAAGGTTGGGAACTTGTTGCATTACCTAAGGACACATGTCCAATTGGCATAAAATGGGTCTTCAAGAATAAAACTGATGAAAGGGGTATAGTTGTCAAAAACAAAGTCAGGGTTGTAGTTCAAGGGTACATACAAGAAAAATGCATTGATTATAATGAAACTTTTTCTCCTGTAGTAATGTTAGAAGTCATAAGACTCCTCTTGGCCCTTGCTATTAACCATAACATCAAAGTGTATAAGATGGATATAAAGTGTACCTCTCCTTATGAAAAAAATCATGAATAGGCCTATATGTGTCAACCACCAGGCTTTGAGAACACATTCCATTCAAATTATGTCTACAAGCTAACAAAGCTTTATATGGACTAAAGCAAGCAACAGGGGCTGGTATGTACTCTATCCAATTTTCTTTTATCCAATGAATTCAAAAGAGGTAAAATGGACTAAAGCAAGCAACAAGGGGCTGGTATGGTACTCTATCCAATTTTCTTTTATCCAATGAATTCAAAAGAGGTAAAATTGATAAAACTTTGTTTCTAAAATAGAAAGGAAATGATCTGATAACTGTAGCGTGATTCAAACCACTCGAAAGTAAATGGGTCAAAAGTTCCACCTCTACCCCCTCTCTCTTTTTGTTGACCGTACCTCGTTCAGTTTTGACTTTTTAGCTAATGCAATCAAACTCCTCTTTTATATGTTTCTGTTTTCAGCCAGCGTTTCTGAACTTGGCTTTCGGTGCAGCTATGGGGGTTTTCTTAGTGCTTGAAATCATTCGGGTAAATTCCTCTTGCAACCCGCCTTCAAATCTTCTTTTTAATTCATTTAAGCATAATATCATGTATTAGATTTGTTTTTTTACAAGATAACAAAATTGTTTTAGGCAGGTATGGAGAATTTGGCCTCTGGGATCAATTGTGCATCAGTTTATGATGGATGATATTATCTTTGGATCCACATGTGACGAAATTTGTGATGATTTCAGATAATTGATGACAACTCAACTTGAAATGGGTGCCATGGGTGAGCTGCAACTAGAAAATTGAACTTTCATTAATCAAAACAAATGTTAAAACACTTTTGAAGAAATTTGATATGAATGATTGCAAACCATGTAGCACTCCCATGTGTACAAGCAAACCATTCATTTCTGATGACAAAGATGATTTGGTATATCAAACTCATTATAGATGTATGATTGGATCTTTGATGTATTTAACTACATCAAGTCCTAATATCATGTTTTCTACTTATGTATGTGCAAGATACAAAACATCACCTAGAAAGTGTCACACCCCGGATTTCCAGCCAAATCCGAACACCGGTGGGCCCGGGTGGGGAATATCGTGCCGTAAGTTGGTATCATCATAGTCAATTAAACACAGCACAACGAAAGTCTTTGAGTTAAATTACTATTACTAACCAAATGTTCAAAGTACATAAATAATATGCAGACGGCTTGTAATAGAAGATCCACAGGCGGATCGTAAAATGTACAAAAATGTATAACAGACTTTAGGGCAGATCTAAGGATTTGCAAGATCCTCTTATATCACTACCGAGCAGCTTCCAGCCTATTTCGTATTGTACCTGCAAGCTTAGTCTTTTGAAAATACGTCAGCTTCGCTAGTAAATACACCCAACTGACTCATTTGAAAACATCTGAAATTGATTTTAAGTGCACATGGCACAAAATCTTTTATAACTTAGGAATGTTACTTTGTAACATTGTTAACAGATTCACATGTTTGTCCATACATTCATGGCCCACTACGGAGACCGAGGCATGATTAACGTACTCACCACTTAAGAACTCATGAAGGAGTTATCCCCAACTTTGTGGGTAAAGTTTTTAGCATGAGCGTCTGTTAGGTGTATGCCCACACCCCGCGCTTAGGTGTGGCCATTATATAATATAATGAGCCGAGGATATCCAGGACACGGTAGTTAACCCCCGATGTTTAAGTTATTAAACAAAACTGATGAAAACGTAGCCACAATCTGCCATTCGATTGACCCCATTTCCGTCCAAGTGGTAATAGTTTACCATAACCCAAGCCTGTATAGGGGAAATAAGTCGAGAGTATTTACCTGGGCTAGTTTGGCTTAAATGCAAGATTTAATATCTCAGCCGTACACAAAATGAACTAAGTGCAGATAGCATTTACCGGAAGGCTCTAGTCTGGATTATGACATAAGCTAACCAATTAAATGCTAACGGTCTTATATAAGTCATAGACTTAGACCGACTAGCGTACATGATCAATAACGGTAAAATACGCTAGATTAAGCGATGACCGGATTGAATGTAGTTTACACCCAACAAGTACTTTGACTTGTATAATATGGGTAAACCATAAAAATTCTGGATTTTGAGACTTTAATGACAAGGTTAAAGCTGTTTCGGTTAATTTCTGTAAACTAGTTACATATACTTAACCGTACGCATATCAGCGATATCAGGTAACCGGATAAGTCATGGACAAGTTCTATATGCCATTATACTTTAAATAAGTTGTAATATCAATAGGATATCAACTTATATGCTCGTTGAGGTTTTAGAACGAACTATGCCTCATGAAGGCATTTTGGTAATTTCATACCGTGTTAAAGGTGCGTGAATATATTTTAATGTTATAATGATAAGTATTTTGGAAAAATGTTTAATTTATGATATAATATCAGTAGGGTATTGATTATATGTGTAATTTATCTTTCATGACCAAACTATGCATCGAAAGGGCATTTTGGTCATTTTACACATAGTTTTATAAATTACTTGGGATTCTGAAAGGAACTTTCAAACTATGTCACATTTAGCCCCTCAACTTATTAAATCTCCTAAAACACCTTTATAGCATATTTAGCCCTCCGTAACCAATATTTGGCGTACTCGGGAGTATGCCCGGACATTGTCGAGCTCTCGGTTCGTTAAAAGGTCACTCAGAGGTGTTAATTAACATGTTGACACTTTTAACCCCTCCATTATCCAACTTTCACATATTTACAGAATTAACATCTCTCGTCCAACAAGTGGCATGTATGAGAGTAAGGACTTCGTAAAGGATCACTCAGAGGCTCAGTATAAGCATGTTGACTCCGATGTCACTCAAAGGCTGAGCATGTTGACACAAATGGTCACTCAGAGACCAAGTTTAAGCATGTTGACACTAATGGTCACTCAGAGGCTATGTTTTAAGCATGTTGACACTAATGGTCACTTAGAGGCTCGGTTTATGCATGTTGACATCAGAAGGTCAATCAGAGACTTAGTTTGAGCACGTTGACACTTTTAGTCCCTATTAGTCTTTAATAGACTTATAATAAAAATACGACACGTGTCACTATATTATTGGACACGATTTGACGAGGTGTTACATCCTCACCCCCTTAAAAGAAATCTCGACCTCGAGATTTTATTCAAAAAGATAGCGGTACTTTTGTCGCATAGTGGACTCAACCTCCCATGTATATTCGGGACCTCGAAGGGCATCCCACTTAACCTTTACTATAGGTATCAATTTCCTTCAAAGCTTCTTAACCTTTCGATCCTCGATCGAAACTGGTTTCTCAACAAACCTCAGGTTTTCATCAATTTCCACATCATGATGTGACATTGCTAGCGACTCATCGGCTAGACATTTCTTAAGGTTACTGATGTGGAACACATCATAAATTCCACTAGGCTCCTTTAGCAGCTTAAGCTTATAAGCTACAGTGCCGACACATTCGATTATCTCGAATGGTCCGATATATCTTGGGCTTAACTTGCCCTTCCTTCCGAATCTCATTCCACCTTTCCAAAGTTATACCTTTACCATGACTTTGTCCCCTATTTGGAACTTAAGAGGTTTACGCCTCTTGTTAACATAGCTCTCCTGCCTATCTCGGGCAGCTTTGAGACGATCACGGATATGCACAATCTTATCCGTGGTCTCCAGGACAATCTCTGGTCCTGATAGTTGGGCTTCCCCAACTTCTGCCCAACACACGGCGTTCGACATTTTCTCCCATACAAGGCCTCAAAGGAGCAGCCTTGATGCTCGTATGATAACTATTATTATAGGAGAATTCTATTAGATGTAAGTTGTCATCTTAACTTCCATCTAAATCAATCACACATGCCCTAAGGATGTCTTCCAAAGTTTGAATAGTACGCTCACTCTGACCATCATTCTGCGGGTGGTAAGCCGTACTCAAATTTAATCTTGTGTCTAAAGATTGTTGGAAACTTTTCCAAAAGTGAGAGGTATATCTAGTATCTCTATCAGATACAATAGATACCGGCACACCGTGTAGGGACACAATCTTGTCCACATATAACTTACCAATTTGTCGAATTATACGTTTCTTTTATTGGCAAGAAATGTGCTCACTTAGTCAGCCTATCTACAATGACCCAAATCGTGTTATTACCACGTTTGGTCTTTGGTAACTTGGTAATCAAGTCCATAGTTACCTTTCCCATTTCCAAGTGGGAATCTCAAGTTGTTGTAGAAGTCGTAAAGGCTTCTGATGTGTGGCTTTAACTTGTGAACATGTCAGACAGTTAGCTACATTAGTGGCTAGGGATTTCTTCATACGCATCCACCAATAATTCTTTTTCAGATCCTGATACATCTTGTTACCACCCGGGTGAACTGAGTATCTTGAATTATGCGCTTCTTGGAGGAGTAGATCTCTAAGTCCTCCAAAGATTGGAACTAGATTCTTCCATTAAATCTAAGGATTCCATCCTTTCTAGGCGTTAACTTATCAATAGTTTCCGCCTAATCCCTTATTAGGAATGTTAGCCTCTAACAGGGCTTGCTTTTGTGCATCTAATAGCTTCTCATTCAAGCTATTTCTGAGCTCAATGCTCTTGGCGTTAATCCTAATGGGCTAAACCCTTTCCTTGACTCAAGGCGTCAGCAACGACATTTTCCTTGCCGGATGATAGCGAATTTCGCAATCATATTAATTAAGTGTTTCCATCCAACGGCGCTGTCACATGTTCAATTCCTTCTGATTGAACAAATGCTGGAGACTCCTATGGTCTGTGTATATAATACACTTTGTGCCATATAAGTAATGTCTCCACAACTTTAGTGCAAATACAACGACACCCAATTCCAAATCATGGGTGGTGTAATTCCTTTCGTGCACCTTTAATTGCCAAGATGCATAAGCAATCACTTGCCATTTTGCATTAGTACACAACCCGTGCCAATGTGCAAGGCATCACAGTAGACAACAAAGTCCTCAACACCCTCAGGTAGAGATAACATAGGAGCATTGCTCAACTTGTGTTTTAGAATTTTGAAAGATTCTTGTGGTTTGGACCCCAGTCAATTTTGACATTCTTACAGGTCAAGGTAGTTAAAGGAGTGGCTATTCTTGAAAAGTTCTCAATGAACCTCTTATAATAACCAGCCAATCCTAAGCTACGAATCTCCGATGGAGTTTTAGGTACCTCCCAATTCATTATGGCTTCTATTTTAGCGGGATCCACTTGGATACCATGCTCGCTTACAACATGTCCAAGAAATTGGACTTCTCTAAGGTAAAATTCACACTTAGAAAATTTAGCATAAAGCTTCTCCTGCCTTAGCAATTCTAGGATGCACCGAAGGTGTATCTCGTGATCAACTTGATTACGAGAATAGATAAGTATGTCGCCTATGAAGACAATGATAAACTTATCTAAGTATGGCTTGCAGACTCTATTAATGAGATCCATGAATGCTACAGGTGTATTTGTGAGCCCAAAATGCATCACCAGAAATTCATAATGACCATAACGGGTCCTAAAGGCAGTCTTAGGAACATCCTCGTTCCTAACCTTCAGCTGATGATATCCTGTTCTCAAATCGATCTTAGAGAAGTAACTAGCACCTTGAAGTTGATCGAATAAGTCGTCGATCCTGGGCAAAGGATAACGGTTCTTGATTGTTAACTTGTTCAATTCACAGTAGTCAATGCACATTCGCATTGAACCGTCCTTCTTTAACAAAAAGAATAGGAGCTCCCCAAGGTGAGGAACTAGGCTGAAGAAAGCCTTTCTCTAAAAGTTCATCTAATTGCATCCTTAATTCCTTCATTTTCGTCGGTGCCAACCGATACGGAGCTCTAGCAACTGTGCTGATCCTAGTAGGATATCAATTCTAAACTCCACTTGCCTATCTGGAGGTAGACCTAGTAATTCTTCGGGGAAAACATCGAATACTCGAAATAACTGGAAGGTCTTAGTATCTGGTTTAGGCTCATTGAAAGTTTTACTTGTGCCAGGTAAACGACACAACCTTTCCCAAAACACTTGGATGCTTTAAATAACGACACCTTGTCTGGCAATCCACAATGAGAATCTCCTATAATGGCGATCATTTCACCAGATGGGGTTTTAATTTCAATGACTTTCTTATCATAGGCAATGCGGGCTTGGTTATGGGATAACCAATCCATGCCTAAGACTACATCGAACCCCGCAAATTTCATTGGCAAAAGAGAGATAGGAATAGAATGATTCTTAATGGATATAGAACATCCATCAAGAATGGAAGATGCTGTTTCTAAAGTTCCATCAGCAAATTCTACCTCATACGTTATCTCTAGAGTTCTTATGGTTAAGTTTAATAGTTTACTAAACTTATGGTCTACAAAATATTTATCTACACCCGAATAGAAAAGAACTCTAGCATATACATCATTGATGAGGAATGTACCTATTATGACGTTATTGTCATTAACGGCCTCCCTGGAATTCATCTAGAAGGTACGAGCATTCCCTTTCTTAGCCTCTCCAGGCTTTGCATCGTTATTTCTAGGGTTCTTAGGGCAGTTAAACTTAATATGCCCCTTTTCATTACAGCCGTAGCAGACAACATTCTTAAGATCCTTGCACTCTAGGGTCTTATGCCCCTTTTTCTTACAGATACCACAAGGTTTAGCATGTGGATCTATACTACACTGTCCTCAATGCCTACGGTTGCAATGTTTACATGTCGGCGTTACGCCTGACTTATTTTGGTTCCTTCTGAACCCAAATCTCCCCTTATTCTTCTTATTAAATCTGTAGGAGCTATCATCCTCTCTCTTCCTTTTCCCATCAGTCTCAGCTTTAATTGACTTTTGCCTCACCAAATCTAGGGTGAGAGAGAGCTATAGGTCAACAGCAGACCTATAGGTACTGGGCTGAGCTGCCTTTACCATGCCCTTGATCTTGAGCGCTAACCCATTAATGAAACGCGTAATGCGTTTGGGTTTTGGGGTAATTAGATAGGAAACTAACCTAGACAGGGAATTGAAGTCGGAAACATACTTACGACAATCTAGGTTTTTCATTGTGAGAGTCAAGAAGTCTGACTCTATCTTTTCTACCTCATGAGGTGGACAATATGTTTCCTTGACTAAATCAACAAACTTAGACCATCCTATGTTGTACAGGTGTACCTTACCTGTAGGTTGAATCATAGCCTTCCACCAAATCAGGGCATCTCCCTTAAAGGATTGTGATACATACTTAACCACATCCTTATCTGCACAACCACTGATATCCAGTATCGTCTCCATTTCATCCAGCCATTCCAAGGCTTCTACTGCTCCCTTTTCCCCATTAAAATCTCGGGGCTTATAGGAGACGAAGTATTTATAGGTACATCCGTCTTTAGAAGAACGAGAGCTATCAGTAAATTCTAGTTTCTTTGGTTCACTCTTAGCTTTGAAGAGTGAACTGAGCTCTCCTTACGAGCTGAGGATGGTGTGATTGATAAGGGTTTGGAGCGAGTAGCGCTCAATTCTTTAAACTTCTCCATGGCCTTTTCCATGGCTTTTCCCACAGCTGCATCAATGCGAGCTGGGAAATTATCATTATCGATGGCTATGTTTTCAGCTTTGTTAGAGTTGATCTCTCGGCGGCTACTTTGCGCCTCATCCGAGTTGGCCATTCTTGAAGCTTTTGGTTCTAAACACCAAATAAAACATCTTTTAGCCATGGTATTAAGAACCATATTGGCTTTAAACATTGGATATGCAAATCCATCGCCTAATCAAACTAGTGTGAATAAAATGACAACTCTTAAACTTATCATATCTATATTTGGCCTAGGTCTCAAAAGGACCATCAAAGGCAAATTACAATTTGGACATAGTCCATATATATTCGACAGTGGATCGTAATGTCACAACTGTCATTGTTATAAGACAATTATAAATAGCTCATAGGCTTGTCACGAAGGATGTTAAAACATGGCTCGTAGGCCTGTCACTAATGGACATATAGGTATGGCACGTTGACATGTCACTAATGGACATATAGATATGGCACGTTGGCCTGTCATTAATGGACATAAAATATGGCACGTTGGCGTGTCACTAATGGACATAAAATATGGCACGTTATGGCACGTGGCCTGTCACTAATGGACATAATATATGGCACGTTGGCCGTCACCAATGGACATAAAATATGGCAGTTTGTCTGTCACCAATGGACATAAAATATGGCACGTTGGCCTGTCACCAATGGACATAAGACATAAAATATGGCACGTTGGCCTGTCACTAATGGACATATAATATGGCACGTTGGCCTACATCACTAATGGATGTAAATTATGGCTCGTTGGCCTACATCACTAATGGATGTAAATTATGGCTCGTTGGCCTACATCACTAATGGATGTAAATTATGGCACGTTGGCCTGTCAATCGTCATCACATTGATGACATTAGCCGGGATTACATTGATCACATAGGCTATATAATAGGTCAGGAAATAGTGCTTTTACCTAGATGGCTAGTGTGGTTCCTCAAGCCACACTACCAGGAGTATGAACATTCCTGAATGTTAACATAAGAGTACCTTAATGGTTGATTAATAGTCCCGGTCGCATTGACCTTAATGACTTGGAGGCTTGAACCTAGTCCACCACCTCTGGATAGAAGGATAATCCCTTTAACTATCATGATAAAAGGCCCTTTTATCCTTAACTATCATTTATAAGCTGGCCAAATATATGGTCTGTGCCACTTGGCTAATGAAAACCATTAAGATCTTTTTGGAATTATATAGCAGAGCATAAATTTTGAGTAAAATCAAGACGTTCGCTTGAAGAGGATGAATACACATAAATATAATTCCAAAATATTTCATTAAATGCCATTTAAAATAAATTACAATACTAGAAATAAGTTAATGAAACAAACTGTCCATGCAAGGACTTAAAAAGAAATAACAATGTCCATGGAGGAACTAAGAAATAACAATGTCCTTGCAGGGAATAAATATATAAATAGAAGAGACTTCACTCGTCCTTCTTTTCCATAACCAACTTGGAGAGTTTCTTGAAGAACTTGTTCGTCTTCTTCTCCGTTTTCTCCGCTTGTTGTTGCATCTCTTTCATTTGTTCCAAGGCATGATTGATGGCCTCAAGTGGCGGCGGAGGTTGTGTTGTGGTTGTGGCATAACAGGATACTGGTACCCATAACCTGGATATCCAGTAGGTGGATAAGTAGGTGGGAAAGGAGACGAGTAAAGTGCGTTTTGCATGACCGCTTGCATATAAGGGTCATGCGACAAAGCTTGGTAATTTATCGGCGTGATGGGTTAAAAGGATCATATCAAGATGTATCTGGATATGTTGGGATAGGGTTGTTATAACCTGTTGGTGGTGGTTGAACCACTGGTGATGGTGTTGGTTCCACCACAGGTGAAGCGTTGGAGGGTCCACCCATTTGTGGGTCCTCGTGGATGGTAGGGTAAGTATTGGGTAACGGTGGCAGCGAACCCGATCGTTGACCTGCACGTACCGACATACGCGCTCCTCGTTTCCTCCTTGGTGGCTCAGGTGGCGGATGATGTTGTTCCACCGGTTCCATATGAACATCTTCTTGTACAGGAGGTGCTGGGGAGTGATGGGAAGGAGTGTTAGCGAAAGTAAATTGGTTCCAATATTGGTCCCATTCATTAGGACCTTGATATGGCGATCCGACATAAGAGTTCGAATCGCTTGAGACTTCGATGGGATGGGTGTGTGAACCTGACGATGGCATCTCTGGGTCAGAGTCCTCGTCCATTGGGTTGGGTTGGTCTAATTGGTTTTGGTCAGCTGGGGTGTGTTAAAGTAATGGTTTGGGTTAAACTCATCATGATATGAATGATGAGAGTGGTGTGATAGGTGCAAGAAATGGTATGAATTTGGTAGGTGGGGAATTGTATAGGGGCAGGAATCCCCAAATCTCAAGATTCGTGATGGGATTAAAGGATGGTCCAATGGTCTCCTTCATGGTCCGTTCTCTTCCTCTAAATTGGCGCATTCGATAATCAAAAAACAATACATAACTTAATAATGAGTAGTATCCCAGTCAAAGCTATGAAGTCTAAGGAATGTGCTTTTGTAAGTTTTAGATTAAACACAAGAAGGTTAGTGTTTAATTCTCTCAAATGTTGGCTCTGATACCAACCTGTCACACCCCAGATTTCAAGCCAAATCCAAACACCGGTGGGCCCGGGTTTGTCACACCCAGATTTGCTAGCCAAATCCAAATACCGGTGGGCCCAGGTGGGGAATATCGTGACGTAAGTTGATATCATCATAGTCAATTAAACACAGCACAACAGAAGTCTTGGTGTTAAATTACTATTACAAACCAAATGTACAAAGTACATAAATAATATACAGACGACTTGTAATAGAAGATCCACAAGCGGATCGTAAAATGTAAAAAATGTATAACAGACTTTAGGGCAGGTCTAAGGATTTGCAAGATCATCTTATATCACTACCGAGCAGCTTCTAGCCTATTTCGTATTGTACCTGCAAGCTTAGTCTTTTGAAAATACATCAGCTTTCGCTGGTAAATACACCCAACTGACTCATTTGAAAACGTTTGAAATGATTTTAAGTACACATGGCACAAAATCTTTTATAACTTGGGAGCGTTACTTTGTAACCTTGTTAACAGATTCACATGTTTGTCCATACATACATGGCCCAGTACGGAGACCGAGACATGATTAATGTACTACCACTTAAGAACTCACGAAGGAGTTATCCCCAACTTTTTGGGTAAAGTTTTTAGCATGAGCGTCTGTCAGGTGTATGCCCACACCCCACGCTTAGGTCGTGGCCATTATCTAATGTAACAAGCCGAGGATATCCAGGACACGGTAGTTAACCCCTGATGTTTAAGTTATTAAACAAAACTGATGAAAACGGAATATGCGGTTTTACTAGCCATAATCCGGCATTCGATTGATCCCATTTCCGACCAAGCGGTAATATTTTACCCTAACCCAATCCTGTATAGGGGAATAAGTCGAGAGTATTTGCCTGGGCTAGTCTTGGCTTAAATGCAAAATTTAATATCTCAACCGTACACAAAATGAACTAAGTGCAGATAGCATTTACCAGAAGGCTCTAGTCTGGATTATGGCATAAGCTAACCAATTAAATGCTAACGGTCTTATATAAGTTATAGACTTAGACCGACTAGCGTACATGATCAATAACAGTAAAATACGCTAGATTAAGCGATGACCGGATTGAATGTAGTTTACACCCAACAAGTACTTTGACTTGTATAATATGGGTAAACCATAAACATTCTGGACTTTGAGACTTTAATGAGAAGGTTAAACCCATTTCGTTAATTTCTATAAACTAGTTACATATACTTAACCGTACGCATATCAGCGATATCGGGTAACCGGGTAAGTCATGGACAAGTTCTATATGCCATTATACTTTCAATAAGTTGTATATCTGTAGGATATAAACTTATATGCCCTTTAAGGTTTTAGAACGAACTATGCCTCATAAGGGCATTTTGGTAATTTCATACCGTGTTAGAGGTGCGTGAATATATTTTAATGTTATAATGATAAGTATTTTGGAAAACTGTTTAATTTATGATATAATTTCAGTAGGGTACTGATTATATGTGTAATTTATCTTTCATGACCAAACTATTCACAGAAAGGGCATTTTGGTTATATTACACATAGTTTTATAAATTATTTGGGATTCTGAGTTTATATCATGTACCTACTGTAAAAAATTTTAAATAAGTTTTAAAATTAGTAGGTAATAAGTCTTGGTTGGTAAATATGGTTTAATACAATACTATATGCCGAAATGACGCTTATGTCGAAAAATGAAGAATTGTGTGATGTTTAATTAAAACTGATGTTAAAATCAGGTTTATATGTTTAGTTATGTTATTTAATATAACATATCAGTTGGTAAAAGATTTGATATGAAAATGTATGATTAAAACCATTTTTATGAGCCACAAGGGCGTTATCGTCATTTATCGACATAATACAAGGACATTGTTTATAAACTCAGTTTATAATCTGATTTGACATCCCAAATAATCCTACTTATGATATTATATTAGTAGGTAATTCATTTTCAAGTTCATTATCGTTTAAACCTTATTTTATATAAAAAGGGCATTTTTGTCAAAATGGCATAATTATGGAACTTGTACATAAACTTAGATTCTGATTATGATCTTGTAATATAACCTTAGGGGGTTATGTTACATTATATTACGATCATAATGGAACCTTAGATCAGTAGCTAACTAATCTAAATAGGGTCAGAATCGAAAGTCAAAGCAGAATCAAACTTTACGACTTTCGGTTGCGAACCGAGCCTAGAACTGAAATTGACGAGCCGAACACGTTCTCACATGTTCTAATAATTATTACTAACTTGTTAAATTGTCAAAATAGGTTTCATAACATATATAACTCAGATTATAATATTTCCGAAAAATGGCCTGTTTGACTTTTTAATATTAGAACTTTGACCCGTCAATTGGTCTAGCAAACGTGATCTTTAGAAGGTGCCCTTAATAGGGACTAACACCTACCTTATTACGATCAGTTAGCCATGTTCGTTACGGACAATGGCTGGACCATAGTGGTCTTGACCAAAAGTCAAAGCGTTTTTCGTAAAACGCTTGACTTTTCGCTATAAAAGCCTATAAACGAAAATGCAAGAGAAATGAACACTTACAAGTGATTCCTAGGATGCAATAGTACTAAGTTGGATGCTCCTTTCAGTTAGGAACTTCCAGAGGAGGGAGATAGAATGAGAAATGAGAAAGATGCAAGTTCAAATGGTGAACCTTGGCACCTATTTATAGTTGGAGAGCTTGAAGGAGGTGATGCCAGGTGTTAAGAGGTGTTAGAGGAAGCTTACAAGTGTCCTAAACGTGGCATAGCAGTTTGGAAGTCCCTTGTTTCGAGTCAAATGGTTTTTGTCAATTTGTGTGGAGGCCAAGCAAATTTTCTACAAACACAGGTGTCTCGCGACCCCGCGAGAGACATGGCCAATGTCTCGCGCCTCGCGCGCCTCAAGGGAACTTTGTCACATTTGGCCCCTCAACATATTAAACCTCCTAAAATACCTTTATAGCATATTTAGCCCTCCATAACCAATATTTGGCGTACCTGGGAGTATGCCCGGACATTGTCGTGCTCTTGGTTCGTTAAAAGGTCACCCAGAGGTATAAATTAACATGTTGACACTTTTAACCCCTCCATTATCCAACTTTCAGATATTTACAGAATTAACCTCTCTCGTCCAACAAGTAGCACGTATGAGAGTTACGACTTCGTAAAGGATCACTCAGAGGCTCAGTATAAGCAAGTTGACTCCAATGTCACTCAGAGGCTAGGCATGTTGATACAAATGGTCACTCAGAGACCAAGTTTAAGCATGTTGACACTAATGGACACTCAGAGGCTATGTTTTAAGCATGTTGACACTAATGGTCACTCAGAGGCTCGGTTTATGCATGTTGACATCACAAGGTCACTCAGAGACTTAGTTTGAGCATGTTGACACTTTTAGTCCCTATTAGTCTTAATAGACTTATAATAAAAATACGGCACGTGTCACTATATTATTGGACACGATTTTACGAGGTGTTACAGAAAGTCACATTTAATAGATGGAAAAGAATTTTTAGATACCTTAAACGTGCACCCACACTTGGAATCTAGTATCCTGCTAATGGAAACATTGAGCTTTCAGGTTATTCAGATAGTGATTTTGCTGTTGTAATATCACAAGAAAGTCCACTTTAGGAGAATGCTATTTCCTTGGCAATGCCTTGGTTTTATGGCAAAGCAAAAAAAAACAACAGTGTCAAACTGAACAATAGAAGCTGAGTACATTGCTACTACAAGCTGCATAGCTCAACTTTTGTGGGTGTGAGACCAATTAATTGATTTTCGAGTGACTGCTTTAAAGACACCATTCTCACTGGACAATCTAGTAGCTGAAAACATTATTAAGAATCCCGTGTGACATTAAAAAACAAAGAATATTGACATCCTTCATCACTTTGTAAGAGATTGTATGAAAAATGTTTGATTTCTATCCACCATGTTTCTGCTGAGGATCAGCTAGCAGATGTTTTTACAAAAGCATTAGTTACATCTATTTTTCAAAGCTTGATCTCCAGAATAGGCTTGTTAAACGTGATCAAAACCACAAGTTACATGGTCTTAAAGTCTGTTTGACCAAAGTCTACTACATTGTACAAGTAACCTATGTTGCTCTATCCTCTTATTTCACCATCTGTTGACTAGTACAACACAGGTTTACTATGTGGGACAGGCCTTGCTCAAACACAGGTTTCCTACTTCAAACACAGATTTACTATGTGGGATAGGCGTTGCTCAACAAAGGTTTCCATCTTTAACCTCTGTTGGCAACCAACAGAGGTTTCCTACTTCAAACACAGGTTTACTATGTGGGACATGCCTTGCTCAACAGATCTTTGAAACACATCAACAGATGCATGCCACGCCAGTTCTCAAAAATAGACTTTTGACTACATCAACATCACTATTTGATCCTATAAAACCCTTACTCATCAGCACATTCACTTACCATTTTCAAAATTCCAAACTTCATCGGTTCAAACGATTTATGTCTTAATCTTCAATCTTCGATCATGGCTTTCAATCACAAATCACCATATAACTACCTTCCATATCCTATCAAACTTGACACCAACCCTAAATTCCACTCCGTCATCGACATTACCAAATTATCAAAATATAATAATATTCTCACCACTGATGCACCCATCTATATTAATACTCTTCATGCTTTTTGGGCAATTTCTGATGTTCTATGGGATAAAAAGCATTTCACCATCATTTCAAAAATCAATGGAGTCGACTTATAGATAACCCCTCAATTCTATTCACCACATTTGACCTAAAAACGATTAAGGCATGGAATCGTTCTCTAACACGGATCTTCACAATGAGTTCATCGAAAGAGAGTATGATGCACAAATGGTGGGCGCCACAGTTTTTGAAACAAATTTGCCACATGCTATGAAAATTTTCTTCCATACCCTTTTAATATGTTTATTAGAAAAAACCACTTATTTTAATAAAATTCCATTAAAAACTCAGTATTTGGGATATGCTATTTTATGAAACTCCAACTATAAGCTATTCCAGACTCTATTTATGGATTTGGTAGGAAATGTGAAAGCCAAAAAGAAAGGTTCTTCTTTCTTTTCTTTCTTACTTTGCTCGATCTCCTCTAGCTTTCTCCAAGAAGTGTTCCATGCTGTTCCTGAATGTACATCGTTAGCAAAACAGACATTAACAATCTTCTAGAACTGGAGAGCTTGTTCTTTGTCTTTCTCTTCAAAACTAATCTTGCTGTAGAACAAGCATTCAATATCCTTCTTCAAACAATTGACTAGCCACATCAGGTCTAGTACTCGAATGCCATGCCATAGACCGTATATACATTTGTGTGCTATGACGGCTTCGGCTAATTCCTCAGTAATCTTCCAAGAATCATCATCTGGATGGACACATATAACAGCTTCACCCGTACTTGAATCGTAGTGCCACCATTTCAAGATCTTGTAGAAGTCTTGTTCCATCTTGATAAGAGGCATATTTTTCATAACTTTCGGCCTCTTTACGATTAGCGTCACATCTTTTTCTTTTGTTACTGGATCGATCTTCGTAATTTGCTTAGGGATATGAGGCTTCCAGTGTATAAATCCATGAGTTGCTTCAAGCTTGATCAGTTTCCACAGCCGCTGGTCATGAATTTCATCTTCAAATTAATCATCTTTGTTTGAACGAGCTCTTTGATATCCTAGAATGGCAGGGTCTTGATGTCGCTTAAGTATCGAAAATATTGGATCCCATATTCCCGTTTAACAGCATAAACATTCAGCTCTTCGATCCATCCCCAGCTAATAATGTCTCCTAGAGAAATATCTGCATCACGTGTAAAGAATGCTAGGGGACGTTTGAATTTTCGCTCAACTGGTACTTCTTTAAACCACCGCTTCCTCATCTCAACAATTTCTTTAGCAAACAAATGTTGAGGAACGGTTCCTTGTTTGACAACCTCTTCAACTTTACGCTTTAAAAGATCATCACTTTCGGCTGCAAACAAATCACTAAAAGTTGGGGAGTCATCTGTACCCTCGTCGGTAACATTTGCATCATCATCATCAGTCATCCTCCACGACAACTTTAACATACTCATGTGCATCAGCAACATGTTCGAAGGCATAATCAACAGGCTCGAAAGCACTGATGTCTTTAAGTTCTTCTTCAAATCGAACACAAAATCTTCTTTGTCCATGCCTAACATTTGAGCGATCTCTTCCTTTGTGTAGCTATGGACAAACTCTCCTTCTTCAACATCATGCTCTTCTTCAACATCATGCTCTGAATATAGAATCTTCAGTTTGGGCACGACAGGAACGGCAAACATTTCGGACACCGTGAAGATTCCTGCCTGCTTAGTATCTTTAGAGCTTTCAGACCCCTTTCCTTGATCATTGACATCTTCACTTTGATTAGCAGAATCATCCAAGTACACAGAAAAAATCGATATCATCATTCACATTAGATTCTGTTACAAGGACACCTGATCCACCCAAGTCATCATCACCACCATTACTATCATCATCAGAGTTATTAGAAAATATATCATCGAAATCATCTAAGTCTTCAGTTTCTTTCTCAGCATTCTCATCAAATTCATCTATCTTAGCTTCAATCTCTCTCTCCAACTTTCTCTTATTCAACCATTCTCGATGCTTAGCTGAAAGATTCGAAGTGTCAATTTCAACATCTTTAGGCTTTCCAACCATCACAAACTTCTTCGAAACCGCATACACTACCACCTCAGAAGATACTGCCACAGATTCAGCTTCTGGCTCAGTTATAACAGTCACGGGATCCTCACCAACCTTTGCTTTTCCCTTGTCCTGAGCGTCAGATAATTCTTTGGCAATGTGTTCCCGCTCGGCAACCCTCTCTCTGGCTTCGGCTTTCTCTATTTCATCAATTTCAACAGCTATATTGATTCCGAGTTTCTTTGTGAGTATTTTCTCGAATAAGCTCATCTTTCTCTGATTCTAAGACGTTCTTCATCATATTCTGCTATTCGATTTCTCAAATGCTCATTCTCCGATACGATACTCGCCAAAATAGCTTCTAACTGCTGTTTTTCTGCATTAAGCCCATTGAGTTGCTCCTGAAGCTCAGCAATTCTGACATTGTTCAACGTTACTTGTTTTTCTAATTATTCAATATGCGCATCGTTGAACATGTCTACCGAGAAATCTTCCCCCTGGTATATCACCAACATCAAAATCAAAATCGAACTGGGGTTGAGATTGAGAGGGCTGAGCTTGTGGTGGTGGGTGTGGTGTTGGTTGTGGTGGTGGGTGTGGAGTTGGTTGTGGTGATGGAGATGGTGGTGGTTGTGGAGTCGATTTAGCATTCACTTCTTCAACAATCTTTTTCTGCACTTTTCATTAGGATTTGTCTTTCGGAGAATCAGTGCTTCTAATCGCTGACCTCTTAAGACGTCTAGAAGTTTTCTTCGAAGATTTGCGAACAAGAGTATCGCTATCAAAACCCGAAGAAACATACGTTGTATCATCCTCTCCTGAAGCTTTATGTCTCTTCTCCTCTGCTTTTCTTTTAAATTTGGCCAGGCGTTCAAATTCTCGTTCTTTTGCTCTTTCTCTCTCACTAGCAATCCTATCCTCTGAATCAGTACTTGAGGAGGATGCTTCTTTAACTATCCCTTCTTGTTCTCCGAACGCTTCTCGCTCAATGTCAGCAGCCATAGTTTCAACATTTTCTTCCGGCTCTGACTCTTCAACCAATCTTGTGCTTTCAGAGGCACGCTGCTTCTTTGAAGGGGCATTGGAGGAAGATGTGGATGTTTGCTTTCTTTTTGTCCCCTTACCTCCTTTTTATCATCCTTCGAGAACCATACGCTTCTCTTTGTAATGAAACCTTCTAAAGCTTCCAACTCTTCATCATCGTCTCCACTATCCGCTTTCCTCCACTTTCCCTTTGGTGGTGCCACATAATCTTTATCCATGATAGTTTCGAAAACAGGGTTCGCATTTGGGAAGGCTTTGAGATGCAGATTCATCTTCTTTAGAGTTGACACATCCATATGATCCAACTTCAGTACATCATCTTTCTTTTTTTTTCAAATTCGGATGTAAATGGTCGAGCAACATCTGAATAAAGCATGGATACTGTAGAAATTTCTCACGCTGAATATTTTGGACCATCTGGGAGAAAATCACTCTCGAGAAATTGTAGGGCAAGTTCAGAATAAGTGTAGTGATCATGCACATCTGATAATCAATCAGGTCATCAAATCTACCCTTTCGGTGATTGAGAGCGTGAATAATGCAGTGTGTTATATACCGAAATGGAGCACTGAGGTTAGCCTTCTTGAAGGGAGTTGTGTTAACAAACCGACATAACCCATCGTGTAGAAGCACCCTTTAACCATATACTCTGGAAAACCAGTAGGGTCATCTTCATGATCATTGAATTCTAGCACTGTTCTGATTAAGTCTTCAATAATCTTTACTTGAATATCTTCATTGTTAATTCTTACTACAGACATAATCGCGTTTTCTTCTTCATCAAACTCAGCAGCATTCCAAAAGTATTCTACATGAGAACGATATGCCGTATGGCGGTCAGTGAGAGCTTTGGTGATAGGAAGTCGGCTAAGAAAATCCAGAACTTCTCTATATGCTGCAATTTCCAGGATAGTCTCGTCCAGAAGACAACAAATATTGTGGAACGGCGAAAACGAAGACTTCTTGATCTGCAAGCATAGAAATTTCAAATACTTAGAAAATTTATAAAAAAATTCAACTTTTTAATCACTCATACGAATCACCATTCGTGCGAGTCATATACATAGACAAAGTATAAGTCTAAGTCAAAACCTCACTCGTACGAGCCACTACTTTGTACGAATGGTAAATATACTTAACAATTTTCAAGAGTTTTAACCAGAACTTCCTCGTACAAGTGATGCTTCGTATGAGTCATCAAGATATAGACATTTAAGGTTCTACTCGTACGTATGATCACTCGTATGAGTGAAAATGATAATCAGACATTTGAAATCCTTGCTCGTACGAGTGATGATTCGTACGACTTACAAACCGCACGAAATAACACCTTATCAAATCGAACTTAAAACGTGTAAATTTTAACAAGTTGAAGGTTGATTTATAGGTTATCAGGGCCGATTTTAACATTATTTAGTTCAATTTTATATTTTACCGGTCCAATTACTTTAAATCTACGTTTTATGTCCTTTTGGTCCAATTTTGGCATTATAACGACTCAAAACAAGCATTAGTACCTTGTCTATTGAAAGAGGTGTGCAACTCAACCTCCCCAACGTATAGATACGAATTGTAGATCAAGAAAATATAGTGAAAAGAACTGGTTCACACAAAGTATGCTCTTAATCGCACAGAGTCAATAGTGTGACTCGTGCTAATGAGCATCCCTTTTATACTCATTCAAGGTTCACTCGTACGAGTCATGCTTCGCATGAATGAAGCTTTTGTCACTCGTACGAGTCAGTGTGTCACTCGTACGAGTCAGTTCTCACACTTTGTTAAAGTTTTTGATTTTTTATGAAATTTTATCTGTTGTTATAACCCACTCAGTTAACCAAGTCCAAGTTAATAACCTCAGTTAACCGATTTGCCTACCAAGTCCAAGTTAATGACCTCGGTTCACCATTGTTTGACCAAAACAAATTTATTCAAAAATTTAAAGTTTCAAATTAATGAACTTTGTTGATGTTTTAGGAATTTATCTTTTCTGATTAGCTCCCAGCCCTTGAACTTCAGCTTTCCTCCAGTAATCGTCGCTTTGACTTGGACTATCGGTATTTTCATCATCGGTAGACTAAAATCAAGGATAAATTGCCAAAAGTAAACTGAAAATCTTTTTGGGGTTTTTCTGAAAAGAAATAACAAGTAAAGATGTAAATACATACATTTTTTTTTGTGAGTTTTGGATTTAGAGGATCATATCAAGTATTTAAACAAATCACAAGTACCGTTGATCTTGGTAGTAACTTTAAGGTCTTAAACAAATTTACCTAGATTGCCAATATACTTATCCACTTAAACCTCTACACATTTCTCAATTGTTTCAAGATATGTTAGGTAATATTAAGGAATATGAACTAACTGTGTTTCCCATCTCAGAATATACTCCCGTATCGAGATTCCCAGAATATCATTTCACAGGTGAATATATCTAACTGATATCTGTAAATGGGGTGAATTACGAGACCTTGAGAGCTCAGGTTAGTATTTCCATACAGACAAAGAGATAAAGGCTCGACTTTAGGTGGTGTTCCATAAAGGAATCTTTTGAACTGCAGATGTCGTAAATGTTTATAACATACTCCATTTTTGTGCAACTTTTGTAGGCGAATAATGCATAAAGTATTACGCAAGTTCTAGGCCATTGCCGACGCAAAATCAGAAGAGCTCGGATAATACCCCAGATATCGATTAAATATAAAGATCTAGTATCGCAGAATCTAGCATTCTCTCAAACAAAATTCCAGAGTACTAAGTCCATATATCCGAGAGATGTAGACCCACAAGTTACTCAGTTTGTCTTTTTAGGTTTATATCCTGAAGAACAATATACTGAACGAGTGAAGCCTATTAGCACTTCCTCAGTAAGATCTGTTTAATTATCCATTTAAACATTCCATATCTTTAGCGTACTATGATTGTCAGCTGATGTAATATGATTACCCCTTTTTCACAAAAACTCGTTTTAACTTTTTAAATGTTTTTGAACTTTCACAACTTTTCTCCCCCTAAAATCAAAAACATGTTTTTGGTTTTTAGTTTTTGAAGAAAAGATATTTACAGAAAAACATGTCATACCGATGAGAATCACATCAAGTCCTCGTCATCCTCAAATTCAACCTCATGAATATCCCCTGATGGCAGATTTCTTAAACCATTAAATTTTGAAAGATTTTTAAATCTTGAACAATCAAATGCTTTGGTGTAAAATTTGCTTTTTGGTCATTAGTGTGGATTTTTGCAATTCTAACCAACTTTTTCTCGTAGCAGTCACGGATAAAGTGGTGTCGAATTTCTATATGTTTAGTGAGAGAGTGTTGAACATGATTTTTTGTGATATCAATAGCTGCTTTCTACATAAATTGGCGTATCAAGAAATTGCAGTCCGTAGTCTCTCATCTGCTATTGTATCCAGAGTATCTGGGCACAAAAACTGGATGCTGAAACGTATTCAGCTTCACATGTAGAGAGAGCGACCACAGTCTATTTCTTGCATTGCCATGTTACCAAACGAGTTCCGAAGAACTGGAAACCAGCTGTAGTAGATTTGGCATTAAGCTTGCAGCAACTGAAATCAGAGTCCGGGTAACCCGCAAGGTTGAAGTCGTGATATCTAGGATACCACAAGCCGGTGCTTGGAAATCCTTTCAAGTATCGCATGATTCGTTTGACGGCTAACAAGTGCGAATCTCTAGGATTGGACTAATAACGGGCGCATAGGCATGTTGGATACATAATATCTAGTCGCGAAGCTGTAAGATACATCAAGGATCCGATCATGGAGCGATATAATGTTTCATCGACTTTGACTCCATGAGCGTCTGGACAAATGCCGTGATTTGGTGCTAATGGAGTTGATGCTAGCGTAGTTCCTATCATGTCAAATTTCTCTAACACGTCATGAACATACTTCTTCTGATGAATGAAGATACCATCAAGCAATTGCTCAACCTGAATACCTAAAAAGAACTCCATCTCCCACATAGCACTCATTTCAATTTCTTCTTCATGACTTCTTCGTAGTCTTTGCAAGCTTATCATTTGTCGATCCGAAGATGGTATTATCCACATATATTTGCACCAAAATCATATGACCATCTACTTCCTTTGTGAAGAGGGTACAATCTACAGTTCCTCTGAGAAATGCCGTTGTCAAGAAGATGTCTTGAAAGCGTTTCATACCAAGCTCTCGGGGCTTGGTGAAGTCCATATAAAGCTTTGTTCAGAAGGTAGACTTTATCCTTGTGTATAGGATCGACAAACCCTGGTGGTTGACCGACATAGACCCCTATTTGACTTTGCTGTAAAGAAAAGCAGATTTAACATCCAATTGATACACCTTGAATCCTTACCAAGAAGCAAAGGCCAAGAATATGCGAATAGCTTCGAGACGAGCGACTGGGGCGTAGACTTCAGTGTAGTCTATCCCTTCTTGCTGGTGAACGCCCTGGACCACAAGCCGAGCTTTATTTCAAACCACTATACCTCTGTCATCTCATTGCACTTGAAGACCCATCGAGTGTTAATCTTTTTGTGATGATCCGGTAGGTCAACAAGCTTCCAGACTCCAAGTTTCTGGAATTGGAGCAACTCTTCCTGCATTGCCTCCACCCAGCTTTCTTCTTTCGCGTCTCTCCAGTTTTCGGGTTCAACCTGTGAAACAAAACAACTGTAAGAAAGTCTGGTTTGCAATGGAGCAATGCTGGTATAAAAACAGCTTAGATCCTTGTTGATCTGATTGCGAGTTTTCACTCCGGTTTGTAAGCAGCCGATGATATTCTTGATGGATGGTAAGATAATGTCATTGGCATTACTTCACTTGGAACATCCACTTGACTCTGCAAATTCGTGATCACTTCCTCAACCGATGCAGAAGATGTAGCTTCATTTCTGACATTGGATTGATCAGCTTGAGCATTCAGAAAGCTTTCAATATGCTCAGATCCTTCATCGGAACTAGATCCTCCATCATCAAAAGTCAATTCACGATCAGAGTGGGCATTAATCGGTTGATGCACAGATGATTCAGCACTGTTAAGATAGGTACAGAGACTGATTCCTGCATAGTAGTGCTCGGACCTACATCAGAAGTGTTGATAGGAAGTGATGGGGAATCACCAACGGTCTAGAAACTTGTTCTTGACTAGAGATTTGATGCTGTTGAAAGAGCATAACAAGTTCTTCTTCTGATGGAACTTCAGGTAGGTCAATAAATTCTACAAACCTTCATAGTTGAACATCCATAGATCCCCAAGTTTCCGCATTGGTGTAGTATACCTTTGACAATCAACATGCTGTGCAAGAATAACCTGGTTCAGACTCAGCAAGAAGACTCGTTTCTGTGGGCTAGCATAACCAACAAAAAATCCTTCTAAGGATTTGGCTCCAAATTTACCGTCCGGGTCCAAAACAGTACACGACGATCCAAATGGCTCCAGATATGCAAGGCTAGGCTTCCGTTGGTTTAGCAGCTCAAAACAGGTCTTGTTGTGAGGCTTGACTCTCAATACACGATTGAGGGTGTAACACGCAGATGCACTGCTTCGCTCCAAAAGTAATTGGAAGTTTTGAATCAGCGAGCATGGTTCTTGCAGTCTCTATCAGTGTACGATTCTTACGTTCAGCTACTCCATTTTGTTAAGGAGTATAGGGAGTGCTGAATTCGTGAAGATCTCTAGGCAATATAGATCTCCAAAAATGCTTTTGACGTTTAGTGGTCCGAATAGATCCATATGAAGCCTTTCCAGTGGTAGCTTGATTGAATTTAGAAGCTTTCTTGGGTGAGATTTCTTATGCTGTTTCCCCTTCTTACAGCTCAGACAATCATTAGATAACTGAAAATTCTTCAGGTTAACACCATCCACTAGGTTGTTGTGCACCAAATAATTCATCTTTCTCAAGTGTATTGCCCCATCTTCCGATGCCATAAGATTGACTCTTTCTCGGTTGCTTTAGAAACAAAGCACTGAACCTTCTTAGATGTAGTGGATGCGACACTCATGTCTAAAATTTAAAGATCATTTTCTCTTGGAGCGCGCATGATGATCCACTCCTCAGGAATTTTGAATCCTGGCTTTAGAATTAAGCATTCTTTGTCGTTGAAGTGTGTTATGAACATTTTGTCACAAATTTGCAAAATACTCAGTAGATTGTTCTCCAGTTCCGCAATGTAGTTCACCTTGTCGAAGGAAACCACTCCATTCGTAAGAATACCTTCTCCGACGATTCTTCCACCTTGAGTTCCAGCAAAACCAACGTAACCTCCCCGGATAGCTTTGACGTCGTGCAACAACACAAGCATCCCAGTCATGTGTCATGAAGATCCACTATCCATAATCCATTTTGACATGATCGATCTTGGGAGCCCCTGCACACATGAGGAAGAAACTATTTAAACAGAGAAACCCAAGCCTGCTTGGTCTTGGGTGGGTTTGGAATATCAAAGTTCAGACCAATTTTGATCTTAACATTCTGTTTGGCCTCTGTTTTGGCTAGAACAGATGGTTTCCGTTCTACCTTAGATGGTTTGAATTTTGCAACCCAAGTTTGTGTTTTCAAATTTGCCCTTTTTGAATAAAACTTTGAATCCTTTTGACGATTCTTGGTGGAAGTTTCACCAATTTCAAATTTAGAATTTAGTTGAATTGTTGATTTTACATTTTTGTGAGATTCATAGTTTCTTTTCAAAATTTGTTTTGGTACAACCATGGGTGCCTTTTGTTTCACACTTTGGTAGATCTGTTGGAGTTGGAAACAGATTTCGGATTTCTTTGTGAACAATGTCGTGCAATATGCCCAACATTTATACACTTGTAGCACGTCCTCTGTCTTTTCAGACAGAGGAATCCAAAACTTGTTGTCTACTCTCTTTTTCTTTCTTGAACTCATCATTGGATTGTTTACAAATGATTTCTTTTTCTCTTTCTGTGGTTGTCCCATAGACAAAATTGATTTTCTTTGTAAAGTTTAGTTTTGAGACTTGTTATACGTTCTTTGCTTTTGAAAACCCAACCCAGCTCTCCTGTTTTTAGGATAGTCTCTGTTCCTTTGGTGGTAGGGTTTGTTAACACATTTTGACTTAGAATAAAATGGTGCATTGTGTTCTTCTAAATCAGAATGGCTCACCTCACAAGCTTGAACAACTTTTCAACACAATCCAGATTGACATTCTGATTGGGAAATCCTCACCAGAATATAGTTTATCAGATCCATGCATTTTATAAACGATGATGTTTGTATTAGTGTTTAAACTATTTTTGATGATTTACCATCCATTTCAGAGTTCTCAGATTCACTCTTCAGAACACTTTCAACCACTGTTTTAACCACATCAGAATCACATTCATTTTCAGATTTTGTGTAAGTTACATCAATATTCGTAGGTAGCTCGCTTGATTTTTCAGTTTTCAATTTTAAATTGAGCACCTTTTCCACCCTGATGGTTTTTTACAAGCATAGCTATTCCACATGGGTGGTGGAACATGATCGTAACTTGCACCTTTGTTTTCGTTATTCTAGATTCTTCTTTTGCTTTCGATCTTTGCTTTCATATTATTTAACAGATTTGCTTAATATATCATAAGATTCTTTTGTGGATTTATAGTCACATGACAAATTATCTGTTAGACAAGTTAGCTCTTTGTATCTGTTTCTTTTACCGCACATTCACTGCATGGCTCGTTGCATTTCAAGCACAGTTTTTCTATCACAAACTCATTTTTGACACGTTTACCTCATTCACATTTGCCGTACAAGCTTTGTTGGTCTTGTCAGTCAGCTTTTTCAACGTCTCATCAACTCTCTTCTTCAACTTCCGGCTTCTTCTTTTCTTCTCAAGACGATCGATGGCTTGGCTCAAAATAACCTGCAAAGTTTTCAAAATATCACTAGGCATGAGATGTTTAAAAGCACTATTTAACAATTCCCCTTCTTCTGATGATGTGTGATAATATTCTTCAGGAGCTTCGTCAAAAGTTACCTCTGCATATTCTTCAGGTTCTTCAATGATTTCTGCAACCAAAGCCAAACTTTCGATCTTCGTGATGTACTTGTTCCAATTGAAACCTTCGTCCTCCTGAGTAACGACAAGAGCTTTGTCTTTGGAGTTTGACGGACTATCTTCGATTTGCACCATTCTTGTTTTGGGTCGAGGACGATGATAGATGACTTTCTTGTAATAGTCGTCAGCAAACGGGTTTTGATTGCCTTAGACTTCTCTGTTTGGAAATTCTCATTTGAAATGCCCCTTTTCTAGACATTTGAAGCATGTAACTTTTGAGTTTGTCAAAGCCAAGTTTCCCATCAAGTCCACTCAAATTTTCTTTTCCTGTAATCTCAATGAAACGTTGCGCTTTTCTGACTATAGAAGCCATACACCATTTGATGCCAATTAATTCCTTCTCGATCGGATCAATCTAATCAAATCATCTCTCTTCATCTCTGAATTCCCAAGCTTTTCTGCTACTAAATTGTCGTATGATTCGAGTACCGAGGCAAGTAATGACATGTGTTGCTTCGCGGTGTTCTCGTCGAAGTTTTGAGCATTCTGGAAATCAACAGCGATATTGCATTATAGAACCCATTAATTTAGATTAGATTGATTGTTCTAGTTGATCTAGTGATGCTCGAACTATGGGATGACTGTGTGCCTGGAGACGTATTCAGGTTGACAGAAGCGAAAGATTGAAATCCACTTGCTTGACTTGACTGTGGACTTGGTGTGTTGAAGGCGCTGAAGGCAGTTTGGATTTTTGGAGACTGTATCTGCACGGCAGGACTACCCTTGTAATAAGATTTACATCTTGTTACATTTGGGCGCCTTTACTCTTTGCCATTTTTTGCATCTCGAGCTCGTGCCCTTCCAATCCCTCAATAAATCTTGGTAATGAAAGATTACCATACTCTGTGCCATTCTTCAGAATAGTCAAGTAAGTAGACCATTCTCCCTAAGGTAAGGAATCTGCCAGCTTATCGACTAATTCTTCATTTGTCTTCACAATTCCCATGCGCTTCATTTGCACAACCAAGTGACAGTATCATTCAATCAATTGTTTCACTGTCTCTCCTTTAATCGAAGTAAAGATATTGAATCCTTTACTTATCAACGGTCTCTTCCCTTTTCGCAACTGTGCGCTTCCTTGGAATTTCAACCGTAAAGCATTACATACCGATTGTGCATCATCATTCATGTTGTAGAAGCGCCAAAATGTCTTCCTTGATGGCTTGCTGTAAGATGTTCATCATCTTTTTCTCGTTAATGAATTTTTCCCTTTCGAAATCCGAGAGTTGAGCTAACATTTTTTCAAGACCATTCTATCCAATTGGTGCTTGATATTTCTCTTCAATGGCAAACCAGCAGGTGAAATGATTTGCTTGAACCCAATTCATAAATCTTTCACTCCAACTATCAAAGTCTTCTAGGTTCATCAGCTTTGGAGGCTTTGTCATCGTGCCCATCTCCTTCTCAAGATTCATATTCTGAGCTGTGGTAGTTGTGACTGCTGAAGCAGCAAAAGCATTGTAAAATTCTTCTTCCATTTTTCTTCAAAAATTTCAGAAACCCACTTTCGAGAAACACTAATTAGAATGACAAAAGATGCAACAAACTGTTCTTCGTGTGAACGACAGAATTGCTTGTGCGATTGAGACGGTCGTGCTAGTAATATACTTGTACGAGTCAGAGATTCGAACAAATGGGATGTTCGTGTGAATGAAAGGTTACACGTGCGAATGACTTGGTCGTACGAATCACTGCTTTGTGCGAATGACAATTTTTTAACTTGTAAGTTTTTAGGAAAACTTGTTTGTTCGTTAGTACAAATGACTAAATTTGTACGGATAGCCGTTCGTACAAGTTGTCTCTCTACTCTTACGAAACAACTCAGGTCACCAAACGATGATTTTTACAAATTTCGACATGAATTAGGTTGATTTTAGATCTAATATTTTCAAGGATTGATTAGAGTTGATTTTAACGTGATATACTAAAATCCTAGTCCAATTTGTCCATGAATTTGTCCAAATCGGATATCTGTATGGGAAAGTGTAGATGTAGAAAACTCAAATGGTTGAATATGGATCTGAAACTGTTGGTATTATCGATGTTTGTCCTCAGATCAGGCCTCAAGGCTTTGATACCATTTGTGAGAGGGGATCGGCTCTCCTCTTATGAGCATCGGACTGATCTGACTCAGCTAACAGAGGTGGAATTCATTGTAAGCGAGTTTGACAAACAAACAAGTAAGATATACTGCTTAAACGCCTTGAATTGTATTGATAAAGGTGAACAGTTACAGAATGAGTAAACAGTTTGACAAGGCTTCGCCGTATATCAACCAACAGATATCTTACACAACACTGAGGCTCCTCTATTTATACGTCGACATGACTCGCACAGGAGGAGAGTGTGTGTGTGACTCGTGCGAGTGATGCCTCGTATGAGTGATAGAGTGTCACTCGTACGAGTCATGAAACTCACTCGTATGAGCCATGGCTCAAACAAATAAAACATATATTAACAAACACTATTTGACATTCTAAGCCCTATATACATAAACAACATATCCTAGAGGTAGACAATAGACATTATGCACCAACAATATCTTTTGGTAATAATTCAAAAGGAAAGGTACTTGGGACTCGAACAGTTCAGGCTGGGAAGCTCAAATTTGAACATGTCAATCTTATTGACCATCTGAAATTTAACCTTCTTAGCATTTCACAAATGAGTGACAAAGGCTATGGGTCATTCTTCACTAAGAAAACTTGTCAGATTGTCAGGCTAGAAGTGGTTAAAAAGATTTATCAAATCATAGCTGAGAGCAAAGCACAACTTGTTGCTCAGAGGACTGGCAATGTGTATGTGGTTGATATGTTGAAAGATAATCCAATGATTGATGCGTGTCTGTTCTCAGCTGCCTCTAACAAAGAGACAGAACTATGGCACAGAAGACTTGGACACACAAATCTGCAACTATCACCACACTCTATAAAAAGGCCCTTGTAAGAGGTTTACCACAAAAACTTTTCACAAAAGAAGAACACTGTGTTTCCTGTTTAAAAGGAAAACAATACAAAAGTTCTTACAAGCCAATTGGTGAGTCCAAAACAAGTCAATGTCTACAATGGTTACACATGGACTTGTTTGGCCCTGTAAAAATCATGAGCCTTAGTATAAAAAGGTAATGTCTTGTTATTGTTGATGATTTTTAAAGGTTTACATGGACTTACTTTTTACACTCTAAGGATGAAACTGCAGGAATCTAGCAAGGATATGTAAAGCAAGTTGAAAAACAATTTGACTTGCCAGTAAAAGTCTTCAGGAGTGACAATGGCACATAGTTTAGAAATAAGGAGCTGGATGAGTTCTGTGTATCAAAAGGAATTGTAAGGCAATACATCATTTCAAGAATACTAGAACAAAATGGGATGGTTGAAAGGAAAAATAGAACTTTAATTGAGGCTGCTAGAACTATGCTTGCAGACTCTGATTTACCCTTGTCCTTTTGGGCATAGGCTGTAAATACAGCTTGCTATGTTCAAAACACAGTTTTAATCAACCCTAGACATCAATCCACTGCTTATGAAGTTCTGTATAAGATCAAACCACTGATCTTCTATTTTAAAATCTTTGGCTGTCCATGTTTTATCTTGAACTTAAAAGATTCCATTTCAAAATTTGCAGCCAAAGTAGACTGTGGTTATTTTCTGGGACACTCAATCACTGCCAAAGCCTACAGAGTTTTTAACTCTAGGACTAGGTGTGTGGAAGAGACTTTGAATATAAAGTTCAATGAACTTTCTTCGTTAAAATCCAAGCAAATCCTGCTGAACTTTTTAATTTAGACAAATTCACCTTTGAATCTATTTCTGTTAAGACTGACATGCAGGTACATCACAGTCTCAAAATTATGATTATGGATATCGCATTGTGATTCCATAGTATAAAGCCACATCCAGCATCAGAGGAACAGATGTTGTCAACACCTATGAAAACTATGCCACCGTTGGATCAGCCACTACTGATCCATAATCATCTGCCATTTCAACTATAACCTTTGTTGATAAAAGTCCAACCAATGTGAATAAAAATCAACTTGGTTTCTCACCTATTTCACCAATTCCTCCATCTCCACTTCAAGCAGATGTTGGTTCTTCAAAAGTGCTAACAGATGTTAGCTCAGATAATTCACGTCTGCGGCCTTCACCTCATAATGCCATCATTCCATACAAGGTAGATTTAATCTACCTTAAAAACCATTCATCAGACCTTATCATATGCAACATAAATGAAGGGGTGCTCACCAGAAGTCAATCCTAAAACATTTGTCTTTTTTGCAGGCTTTCTATCTCTCACACAACCTGTCAAGTACCAAGAGGCACTGAAAGAAAACAGTTGGGTAGAAGCCATGTAGGAAGAGCTCCTCCCGTTTAAAAGATAACAAGTTTGAGAACTTGTACCATTGCCAAAGGATGTATATCCAATTGGCACAAAATGGGTCTTCAAGAACAAAACATATGAGAGGGGTATTGTTGTCAAGAATAAAGCTAGGCTTGTCGTTCAAGGCTACAGACAAGAAGAAGGCATTGATTATGATGAAACCTTTGCTCCAGTAGCAAGATTAGAAGCCATCAGATTGTTCTTAGCTTTTACTGTCAACCACAACATCAAGGTGTTTCAGATGGATATAAAAAGTGCATTCTTGTATGGCAAAATCAAGGAAGAGGTCTACGTTTGTCAACCTTCTGGCTTTGAGGATGCATTTTTCCTGATCATATCTATAAGCTTAACAAAGCTTTGTATGGCTTGAAACAAGCACCTAGAGCCTGGTATGAAACTCTCTCCACCTTTCTCTTGTCCATTGGTTTTTCAAGGGGTAAAATTGATAAAACCTTATTTTTAAAATTGAAAGGAAAAAATTTGATGCTTGTCCAAATTTATGTGGCTGACATGAAATTCTTTTTCCACACTCTTTTACTCTGTTTGTCAGCTAAAACATAATGAAATACCCTTAAATACTCAATACCTGGGTTACGCTATTTTAACCCAAACCAAAGTCAATTTTTTCTCAGGATTGCTTTCGGATTTAGTTGCAAACTTAATCCTAAAAAGGGAAAAGCCTTTTTGATACATCCTAGGTTGTTGAGTTTTATATTTACAAAAACAAGTTTCTGCTTCTGATTTTCAACAAGGTGCCTTCTGTGAAGTTGGTAGCCATAAAAATGAAACTTTTACTAGACTCTCAACACAAAAACCTAGGGTGTTGAAAACAAAAGCAACGGTGACTGAGCACATTTTGCACATCTGTTACAACCACTGCTCCTTCATCGGTTGCTGAGCCCACTGCTTCTTGTGACCACAGTACTACAACCAGTGCTGTGGAACCCACACCAGCCAACCCCAAAAAGAAACCCACAAAAACCACCAAGCCCTCCAAATGCCCAAACACGGTAGCTCTAGAAGATGAGATACCAGATGTCTTACCGGTGATACCACAAAAGTCATTAACAACCACTGCTGCTACTTCCTCACAGTAGGTTGGTTCAAAGATCTCCACTAGCTCAAACTCCTCTTGTTTCCTTATAAAAGGAACAAGTTGTACACACAGGGACACCATAATATGAGGCAGATGTTTCAATTGAACATCTGTTCTCTAGCCCCTCTCCCAGGGCTATGTCTATTTCCACTCCCTTACCCACTTCACCAATACCACCTACTTTCATCCCATTGTTTGAGGAAATAGAGAAAACTCAGACACTGAGTAGTCCCTCTCAATCACCCACTACTGAGAGTCAATTTCTACATATGACTACGTCTGCGATAACTCTATCTACTAGCCCACAAAAGATTGAGAAGGCTACACCCAGGAGTTACTTGTAACTCTTGTTGGTAATTCAAGTGAAGCAGCCACTACAACTGTAGTCACAACAGTTGCTCAGTTGGACAGTGGTTACATCAGTAAGACTTCCTTGAAGGCAACAACTGCTGAGGCTACAACACTAACCTCTGAGCTAGTTGGAAGTCCCCAATTACACGAACAAGGGGCATTTAGTGCTGATTTCGTTGAGACTCCTCAGGATGATGCACCAAATACAACTACCTCTGGTAGGAATTTGGATTATCCTATTAACTTAGGTGACAAATTACAATATCAAGAATTGACGGAGAGGATCTCTACCATGGAATCATCCATTGATGATATCAAATCCATGATGACCCAACTACTACAACATTCTCAAAGTCAACCTTCTTCATCTCTCTGCTGCTGAGCTATGGAATGTCGTGCAACCAAATTTTATTCCTCAACGATAACTTTATGATATACAACATGAGAACAACAAGAAGTTGATGAGGAATCTAGTTGATGCTCGTTATATGGATACAAAGGCTGATATTCGAGCTATTAAAGACCATTTAGTGTAGGATACTGCTCTTCCCCGGTTGTCATTCTCATAGAAGATGATGCCAAAAAGGGGCAGAAAGATTCATCACGCAAGTTGCAGCCTGATCCAACTGTCAAATCTAAGGTGCAACAACAGCCAAGTAATGCTGCAAGTTCTGCTGAGGCATCCGAAGCTCCTACTAGAAAAGATTGATGAGACTCTAAATTTGGAAGCTGAAAGGATTGATCTTGAAAAGCAGAAGGGACAAGATACATTGGAAGCAAAGGCTCTCATGCTTATTGAAGAAGAAAAGGTAAAGGAGCTTGAAAAAGAAGATGTTGGCACTTCAAAAGAAGGAAATCAACTAGAAAAGTCAAACAGTCAACTCCACTCCTTCTACAACAACTACTGAAGCCACTACTTGTGTATCCTCTGTCCTCATTATACTAGCAGAATTTGGTGCCACTGCTGAGAAGGCAGATGTTGTAACAACAGATGTTGGGACAACAGCTGCTAGATCAGCCAAGTTTTAAAAACCACTGCTATGATCACTTTTCCAACTACAACAGAACCATTACCCATACCATCTCGTATTCCCATACTTCCACCTTCACCCAAACTTAAATTCCAACGTAAAAGAAAAACTTTTGTAGTTGATGATGATGAAGAATACCAATCACCATCTCCCTATTTCTTCATAACCATCCTCGTCACCTCCATCCTCTGAAACTCCATTTCCACCATTTCCCATCATGCACCTATCTTCTTCTTTTCTTCCTATGGGTGCATAATATCCACTGAAACTTTTCTCTGTAAAAGGTGAGATTGAAACTTTCTTCAAAATCGAAGATCCAGCTAAAAGAGATTTCCCTTCCTTGTTGGGGTATCGAAAGCCTAGGAATCTTGATGAATATCTATATTTAAAGGCTATGCCGGCTGAGCACATAGCTAAAGACAAATCAAGAGACAAAGATGATAGGGCCTTACAACTATCCTTACAATATCAACTAAGCAAAGTCAGATGTATAGAAGAATTTACTAAGGAGCTAAGTAAGTCTATATTTTAATAGCCAACCACTGAAGATCCAGAGCTTAAAGAAGATTATCTAGACCACATCATGAAGCAAAAGCCTTATAAAGCAACAAGGGCATAATTTAAAGGCTGGTCGGTAAATGAGCTCAAAGAAGAAATTGACAGGATTCATTCCATGATCAAAGATCAGTCAAAGAAGTCTACTCCTCCTATCTGGAAAAAGTCCAAAGTAGACAGCCAAGACCATGCTCTAAAGATTAAAAGAATGAAAGTCGAACTTGTCGATGTTTTGTATGGAACAACAAGGCAAATTGCTCGATGGTCTGAGTCTAAAGTGGTAGATACCTATAGGAGGTTGGAAGATTTAAGGAAAAGGGATCCTTGTGTTCAGAAAAAGCTAATCTATGACCAAAGTACCACAGCTCTTAACCAGACCCTTGCTACAAAAAGATCAACTTCGACCACTAACTTGTCCATCATCGCCTTGAATCAAGCAAAAAAGCAAAAGCAGGTAGAAGAAGAAGATCAGAGGATGCATGAAGAAGTAAGAAAAGAGGGAATAAAAAACAACTTTTGTTTCATACTTATGCTACAAGTAACAAACTCAGAGCCTCACCCTCAACACTTGTACGCAGACCAATGTCACCAAACTCATCAAAAATAACCCTACTCCCAAGAAAACCATCTGACTCAGAAATTCTAAAATGGAAGTCAAACAAAGACAACCATGAATTAACATTGCTCAGGTTAGATGGTAGAGCTCAAAAGATAAAGATGGAGGATGCATATGGTCTTGATGCAACTGATCTCCAAGAGTTGCTGAATGTTGAACTTGAAAGGGATGTAGAAGACATGATTGCCGTAGATTTTGAACTTCAATTCAAAGGCCGAATAAGGGAATCATTGATGAGAATAAAGATTAAAAATAAAGTTTAGTTTTTGCATCATCTGTTCTAGGGGGAGATTGTTGGAAATTGAACCCTACAAAAGAACAGATGATAGAAAGCCAAAATATACTAGAACCTCTGATCCAAAGAATAATGGAACATTTGCCCAAGTAAAGCTTTGTTGAAGACGAAATGTTCAAGGTCTGTCATAGCTATACTCTGTTGAAGATAAGCTCTGTTGAAGACTAAAGCTAGAAGGTCTGCCAAGACAAGCTCTACTGAAAATCAAAGCTAAAAGTCTGTTAAGGCAAAGCTCTACTGAAGATCAACAGAGGATGTGTCATGAGTGTTTTCTATCAGTCCTTGTAATGTTTAGTGTATAGCAGTGGTTACCTTAGTAGATGTTATTAGTTTGTTATTTCTTGTTAAATGTCACTTTCATACTGACATCACAATAAGATGCTCAATGGTTAGGATTGTAGTATAAATAGAATTGTGCCTGTACTGTTCTATTGGATCTCTTCATCTAATATCAATCAAATCTATCTTTCTTACATTCTGTACGAACAAACCAGTGATCTTAGGCTGAGAGGGAGATTGTGAGTCATTGAGAGTAATCATTATTATGAAAAGCATGACGATGAAAACACTCTCTCAACTCTTGTGAATCAAAGTTTTTCTATTCTGCTACAAGTTCATATTATTCATTTTCTTTCATTTACCACTTTTGGAACTCTCACAAACAATTTAAAACTTGGATCCTAACATTTTGTCATGTTAAAGGAGAATGATTAACCCAGCAGTTTGAAAATTAAAAATGGTAAATACTAATTATCCTAATTCAACCTTGAATAGCAGATTTTTAAGATCATTACCAGAAAAATGGGACACTATCACTTTTGTAACTAGAACTACTGCTGGGTTCAAGGAGATGAGTTTGACTGAGCTTCATGGTAGGCTTCTCAGTTATGAGAGAGAGTTTAATCAGGAAAAGAAGCTATAGGAGTCAGGAAAAGTTGTTGATGACTATGCCTTTGGTAGTACAACACTTTTTTGTCAAGAAGAAACATATGGTGGAACTAAGGATCAGAGTTATGATCATTTTATTGACATAAGTGGAGGTTTTAGCTCTGATTCCTACTCACTCAATTATGCTTTTGCAGCAAATGGGGAAAACCAAGTTTCTGACAACTTATCTTTTGAGTTAAATGATCTTCAACATTTTGATCCTGTTGATTTGGAAGAAATGGACAACACCAACTGGCCTTGCTGAGTGTTAGGAATAACAAGTTTTAGAAGAAAACTGGTAGAAAGTTTCCAGGGTTTCATGGTGGTTTAAAAATTGGGTTGGATAAGTCAAAAATCAAGTGTTATAAGTGTAATAGGATAGGTCATTTTGCTAGAGAATGTAGTTGCCAAACAAATGGCCCTATAATTACACATCCAAGTCCTAGACCTTAAAACACTCAAAACACTATCCATTATTCCCAATATACCATGCTCCACACATGCAAAACACTGCTCATTTTGCACATCCTGTAAACACAGTTCCTGTCCAGTATGTCCAAACCATTGTTCCTCAGATACAATATGTTCAAGCCCCAGTTTCTTAGGTTCAAGTGCAACCTGCACCACAAGCTACACAAGCCACTACTCCTGCAGAGACAACTCAACAGAGCTTCTTTACACAAGGCTTTGTTGATTTGAGTAGCTTACCTAAAGAACTCACTTATTAAAATTTTGCTCTAGTTGCTAATTCTGATAAGAAAACTGAAATTTTTTGTTTTATAGCACTAGATACTATTTTGGAGGGGAATGAATCTTAGAAGTGGTGTCCAATATTGATATGGTTTGTGAAAATGTTGAAACAGATGTTACTAAAGAAACTGTTGGTGAGGAAAAGGGTGGTGAAGAAATGATAAATCCTCTGTCTGGCCCATGGGATTCAAGTGTTTGTGAAGGAGAGTGTGATTGTGCCATGATAGCTGCGGCTAAGGTATCACCTCAAGTCCTTAAAGACTTATGTTCAGACAAATGTATTATTGCTTTTGCTAACATTAAATAGGTGAAGGAAAATCTTAGAAACAAGATCTTAAATGATGTAACACAGTTTGAGAAACTTACAAAAGAGTTAAAATCAGAATTGTTAGAAAAGGATAGCGAAATCAGCAGTCTCAAACATGAATCAATCATAACCAAGGATCAACTCCAAACAATGATAGAAGAATATCAACGTTGTAAAAAGGAGCTTGAACCTACCCAATCACTTGTGAGAAATGGGTAGAGTCCTGGAAAATTTAGGAGTTGATGTTAGAATCACAAATCAAAAGCAATGTAAAATTTAGTGTAGGTTTTCTGAAAAAATGACCAAGTTTTTCAAAACACTGCTGTAAATGATTGTGGTTTGGTTGAAATTATTCCAACAAATTTGGCTAGTCAAGAAATAAAAGTCACTGAACCAAATGGTAAGAAAATTATTTTAGAAAGACAAGAAGGATCCTCAACTTTTGAGGAGATGGAGAAATATCAATTCAAACCTACCTAGTCAGATGAGGGTGACATTTTTGAAAACTTTAAGCTACTGGATTTTTCAACCATCGAAGGTGTAAAGCACCTCAAGTCAAGATCATTCCTTTAAAAGACCTTCCAGCAGATGTTTCATCATCTGCTGACAAAAAGGGTGAAACGGAGAAGAAGAAAGAAAAGATAACAAACTTGTTTTGTGATTTTTGTGAAAAGAAGAACCATGTTACTAAAAACTATTTTCTTCGAAAATCATATGATATTGACAAAACAAGTGTGATTATTGATGCACCTCATTGTACCATCTTTGGTAAGAAAAACCACAAAACCTCAAGAGTAAGTTTATCTAAAAAATTTTGATGTCAAAAGAAATGAGTATATATCTAAAACACTTGAGAGTTCAAGAAAAGAAAAGACCAAACAGACCTTTGTCCCAGTCCAAACATGTGTTACCTAAAAATTGAATATAACCTCTGTTCCCATAGAGGTTTAGTAACAGATGCACCTCCAACTAATAAAATTCCAAGAGGATATGGCCAACCAGCTTATAAGAGTCTACCACTTGGCTTTGAGATCTACAAAAGAACCTCAAAGCCAAGAGTAAACAGGCATCCTCATGGTTATAATAATTTGACAGGAAATGGCTCACAATAGATGTTTCAAAAATCTGTTCAAAACTCTGACCATTCCCCTGGACTTGAGGCTGAAATGTCTGTGACCCAATCCAAAGCCATTTTGGCTTTGGATACTCACCAAAACTAACTTGTTACTGATATGAAGGGAGCTTCCACTTGCCTTGATAGTTTATGGTATGTAGATAGTGGAGGCTCCAGCAACATGACAGGATGTAAAGCCCTTCTTAAAGATTTTCTAGCACATGGAGGGAGTGATATATACTTTGATAACAATTCAAAAGGAAAGGTGTTGGAGCCAGGGACAGTTCAAGCAGGGAAACTCAAGTTTGAAAATGTCAATTTTATTAACAGTCTTAAGTTCAATCTTCTTAGTGTGTCTCAAATGAGTGACAAAGGTTATGGGTCATTCTTCACTAAGAAGGATTGTCAGATTGTTGGGCCAGAAGTGGTTAAAAAGATTGAAACAATCGTTACTAAGAGCAAAGCACAGCTTGTCGCTCATAGGAGTGGGATTGTGTATGTGGTTGACATGTTGAAAGATAATCCACTGTCTAATGCATGCCTGTTCTAAGTTGCCTCAAATAAAGAGACAGAAGTATGGCATAGAAGACTTGGTCACACAAATCTCAAAACTATCACCACACTCTCTAAACAAGGTCTTGTAAGAGGTCTTTCATCAAAACAATTCACCTGTGATGAACATTGTGTTTCTTGTTTAAAAGGAAAACAACATAAAAGTTTATACAAATCCATTGAAAAGTCCAAAACAAGTCGGTGTTTGCAATTGTTGCGCATGAACTTGTTTGGCCCTATTAAAATCATGAGTCTTAAAAAGAAGAGGTATCGTCTTGTTATAATTGATGATTTTTCAAGGTTTACATGGACTTATTTTATGCACTCCAAAGATGAGCCATTTCCTGTCAAGGCCTATAAAGTGTTTAACACAAGGACTATGTGTGTGGAAGAGACCTTGAATGTAAAGTTCAATGAACTTTCTTCATTAAAAATCCCAGCAAACCTGCTGAATTATTTGAGCTAGACAAATTTACATTTGAAGATGTGTCTATCAGACTAACATTACAGGTAGACCACAATATTCCCATCAAGGTTATAGATATATATTGTGGTTCCACAATACAAAGTCACTTCCCCCTCCAGAGGAACATATGTTCCAAACAATTGTCAAAACTCTGCCATTGCTGCATCAACAGTTGTTGATCCTCAAACCACTGCTAGTTCATCAAGTCAAACACCTGTTGATAAAAGTCTGTTTTTTGTGAACAAAAATCAACCCATGTTTACACCTATCCCTCCATCTCCATTCCAAATAGATGTTGGCTCTTCAAAATTGCCAATAGATGTTAGCTAAGATAATTTCCATATGCAGCCTCTCAATGCCATAATTCCATACTAGGGAGATCTACCTTAAAAATCATCCATCAGACCAAGTTATTGGCAACATCAATGAAGGGGTTCTCACAAGAAGTCAACCCTAAAAGATTTTCTTTATGCTGGTTTTCTTTCACTCACACAACCTGTCAAGTACTAAGAGGCACTAAAAGATAACAGTTGGGTAGAGGTCATGTAAGAAGAGCTCCTACAGTTCAAAAGACAACAAGTATGGAAACTTGTTCCATTCCCCCAGAATGTATGTCCCATAGGCACAAAATGGGTCTTTAAGAAAAAAAACAGATGAAAGGGGCATTGTTGTCAAAAACAAAGCTAGGCTTGTGGTTCAAGGCTATAGACAAGAAGAGGGCATTGATTATGATGAAACCTTTTCTTTTGTTGCAAGACTGAGGCCATCAGATTGTTCTTAACCTTTGCTGCCAACCACAACATCAAGGTATATCAAATGGATATAAAGTGTGCTTTCCTATATGGCAAAATCAAGTAAGAGGTATATGTATGCCAACCCCCTAGTTTTGAAGATGCTTTTTATCCATATCATGTTTACAAGCTAAACAAAACTTTATATGGCTTGAAACAAGCACCTAGAGCTTGGTATAAAACTCTTTTCACCTTTCTATTATCCATAGGCTTTACAAGAGGTAAAATTGATAAAACTTTGTTTTTTTAAATGGAGAGGAAAGGATTTGATACTTATCGAAATTTATGTGGATGACATCATTTTTGGATCCACATGCAATGCCATGTGTGAAGAGTTTAGCGAACTCATGACAATAGAGTTTGAAATGAGTACTATAGGTGAACTCCAATGCTTTCTTGGTCTCCAATTTAAGCATTGCAAAATGGTACATTCAATCATCAAAGCAAGTATGTCAAAGAACTACTTACAAAATTGATATGAATGATTATAAACCATGTAGACACCCAAGGCAACATCCAAATTAGTCACTGTTGATGACAAAGATGACTTGGTTGATCAAACTCTTTATAGAAGTATGATTGGGTCTTTATTGTACCTAACTACATCAAGGCCAGACATCATGTTTGCCATATGTGTTTGTGCTAGATCCCATTCAGCACCTAGAAAGTCAAATATCATAGCTGTGAAAAGGATATTCAGATACATAAAAGGTGCTCCCACAATTGGTATCTAGTATCCTACTGAGGGTAATATTGAGCTTTCAGGTTATTCAGATAGTGACTTTGCTGGATGCCATGCAACAAGGAAGTCCACATCAGGAGGTTGTCAGTTCCTAGGCAATTGCTTAGTTTCTTGGGAAAGCAAATACCAAGTTGCAGTTTCAACCATCCACAGTAGAGGCTGAGTATATTGTTGCTACTAGTTGCACTGCTCAACTCTTATGGCTTAAAAATCAATTGTTGGAATTTGGTGTAACGCTTTAAAAAATCCTCTCATGTTAGATAGTCAAGCAGCTGAAACATCATTAAAAATTCAGTTTCACATTCCACTACCAAGCACATTGACATCAAAGATTATTTTGTGAGGGATTGCTATGAAAAAGGTTTGATTTCTTTGCATCATGTTCCAACTAAGGATCAGTTGGCAGATGTGTTCACAAAGGCTTTAGACACATCTACCATTGAAAGCTTGATCTCTATGATTGGCATGCTAAACATGGATTAAAACAACATTTTGTTTTCCATGAATAAATAGCATTAAAATGGTTTTAGAAAATCAATAATTCTCCTTAAAAATTATTTCAAAATTAATTTTTTTAATAAAATCCTAAAGTCTGTTTTAAACCACTATTTTAAAACCTCTGATTGGTTATAATTCTATCCACTGCTGAAAAGTATCATCTGTCTCCTTTTAAACATCTGATATCTATCCTCTGATAGAGTAATCACCATTGTTCACATCCATTGTTCCCAACCTATGTTGCTACCAAGCAGAGGTTCCATAAAAACTGTTATCCATTATCGAACAGAGGTTGTAAGTCCCAAAAACTGGATCTCACGATATCACACGAGGCTTGTTTGGTGGCGGAATCACACAAACAAGCTATGAATCAAATAGAAGAGAAATACGATGAAGTAGAAAGATCAACTTGCATACAAGTATTGTAATTTGTCTAATACAAGTTATAGAAAGAAACAACCAAAAAGCTCCTAACCCTAATACATTATTTTTTATCTATACTAGAGGGTTAGAGCACCATTAACCTAAAACCCTAAGGCCCAAAAGCCTTCCCAAGCCCATATACACAAGATAATCCATATCACTAATATAACTAATGCATAAACCTTATTAGGGCCAAACAGATGTTGCCACGTGACAGATGTTAGCCATCAGACTTTTGAAATCGCTGCCACGTCAGCATTCACTTTTCTTTTATAAAACCCGTGCCGTCTCGAATTCGAAGTTCTTAAAAGTAGTTTCCATTACTCTCATTCCTTCATTCTCTTCACCATCACTCACTTCTCTTCTCTTATCATGGCTCTGCAAATCAAACCACCTCATTACTACCTTCCCAGTTTTGAGAAAAACGACAAAAACACTTCCTTTCAGCCAATAATTGATGTTCTCACATCATCCAAATAGAAAACATCGTGCTTGCTGATGCTCCTATTTATGTGGATACTCTTCGACAATTTTGGGCAAACGCTAAAATTGAATCCCAAAACAAAAAGCCATATGCTATCACTTCACAGATTAGAGGAACTCTTGTTCAAATATCCCCATCTTCTATATCCATAGTCTTTGCTTTAAATGACCAGGAAGGTAAAATCTATTTTGAAAAACATGAACTTCACACTGAGTTCATAGAATGCGGGTATGAAGGTCAATTGACTGGTGTTACTATTTTTAAACCAAAATTTCCTGCTACAATGCGATATTTTTTACATACCTTGCTTATTTGTCTATCTATCAAGACCACTGCTTTTAATGAGATTCCACAAAACATTCCAAATCTGGGATATGCTATTTTGACAAATTCTGATTTTAATCTATCCAAGGCGTTGTTTTTGGACTTGGTGGTAAATGTTAATAAAATCAAAACAAATAAAACTTTTCTTTTGTATCCTAAACAAATAAAACTTTTCAAAAGCAAGTATCTAAAAAGGATTTTCAACAAGGTGTAGTTTTTAGGATGAAGAGTCTAACCAATGAAACTTTTACAAGAATGTTAAATCAAGAGTCAAAAGTTTCCAAAACAAAAGAAAAGGGGGTGAGCCTACTTTGGATGAGTCCACATCTCTGATGAGTCCACATCTACTGCTCAAACCTCTGTTGCTGAGCCATTTGCTCCTTGTGATCATGACACCACAACCGTTGTAGTGAAACCCACACCAGCAGAACCCAAAAGAAAACCCCCACAATCCAGAAAGCCCACCAAAACTAAACAACATAAAAAGGCACCTCTAGAAGATGAGATCCTAGAGGATAACCTTGTGGTATCACAAAAGCCACTTGAAACCACTGTAGCTACTTCCTCATAACAGTTGGAAAGATCTCCACCCAAAAGTCAAACTCCTCCTGCATCCTCACAAAAGGATCAGGTTGTAAGCACAGGGTCACCATATTATGAAGCAGACATTTCACTTAAAAGTCTGTTTTCAAGCCCTCTCCCAGGGCTGTGTCTCTTTCCACTCCACAACCATATCCCACAATTCTATCCACTTATATACCTCAGTTTCATGGAATTGATAAAACTCAAACACAAATTAGTTCCTATTAATCACCAGTCAAAGAGAGTACACCCCGAAAAGTGACTGAGTCTGAGAAAAATCAAGTTGCTAACCCAGAAGTAGCTGAGGAGGCTACACCCCATGAGTTAAAAGTAACTCTTGGTGGTAATTTAAGTAAAGCAGCCACTACAACTGATGATACAACTGTGTCTCAGTCGGACAGTGGTTACATCAATAAGTCTTCTTTAAAGGCAACAACTATTGAGGCTACAATTGTAACCTCTATTCTAGTTGGAAGTCCCAAGTACCAAGCAAAAGGGGCATCTGGTTCTGATAACATGGAGTTTTCTCCTGTTGATGATCCAAATACAACTACCTCTGGTAGGAATTCGGATGATCCTATTAAATTAGGTGATGAATTAAGTTATAAGGAATTGACGGAGAGAATGACATCAATGGAGTCTTCAATAGGTGAAATGAAAAATACGATGAAGCAGATGTTACAAAATTTTCAAAGCCATCCTTCTACACAACAAATTGCCAATGAGCTATGGAAATCTGTACGACCCATCATTCATGCTCAGAGGAATTTAGTTGTTATCAACCATAACACTTACATGGAACTGATAGAAATATGGTTGGGGCCAGATATAAAGTAAATTAAGCTGATATAAAGGCCATTAGAGAACATTTGGTGAAGACTACTAGCTCTGCCCCTTCAACAGTCCTTCAAGAAGAAGTAGAGGATGATGCCAAAAAGGAGGAGAGTGATAAACTGAGAAAGTTGAAGCTAAACTCAAAGGTGCAACAAAAGCCAGTAGAAGAAATTCAAACTTCTGCTAAGGCATCAGATGTTGGTGTTCAAAAAGGGATGATGAGACCCTGAACAAACCAGCAGAAGAAATTGCCTTATAAAAACAGAACAGACAAGATACACTGGAAAGCAAGGCTTCCAAATTAATTGAAGAAGAACAAGCCAAGCAAATGGAAAAAAGTATTGGCACTTCAAGAAAAAGAATGTCAACTAGAAAATTTAGAAAGCCAATTCCCACCTCTTCTAAAACCACTGTTGAGGCAACAAAAAGTGTATCCCAATCAAGCTCAAAACCAAACCAACACCGAAAAAGAAACCATCACATTCACCAAAATCACCACCAACAGATGTTGGTGCAACAAATGTACCAACAGATGTTTCCTCACCACTACCAAATCAACCAACAGATGTTGATACAACAATGTATCAACAAATTTTAACCAAACCTCTGCCATGATCACCTTTCCCATCTTAAACCAACCATTAACCACACCACCAAGAATTTTCTACACATCCACCCTCACCAAAGATCAAATTCCAAAGCAAAGAAAAACTTTTGTTGATATGATGATGATGAAAAGATTCCAAGACCAATCGCTTTATCATCAAAACCCATTTCCACATCACCCTCATCACTACCATCTTAAACATTTCACTACCACCCATGGACAAACCACCACCTGACATCCCACTAGCTACTAGATATCCTCTAGAAATTCTTGTTGTTCAGAAAGAAATTGAATCATTTTTCACAGCATAGGAAACTACAAAACTAGACTTCCCATCTCTCTTTGGATATAAAAGGCCAAGAAACTTAGATGAATATCTAAAATTGAAAGCTAAACAAGCTGAGAACATAGCCAAAGAGATGAGTAAAGGGAAAGATGACAGGGTTACTCAATCAATCTTATCTTATGAACTTAGCAAGTTAAAAAGATTGAAGATTTTGCCAAAGATATGAGTAAATCCATGTCAGAGAGGCCAGTCAATGCCGAGCTGGATGAGTAGCTGAAACAGGATTATCTTGACCACATAGTGCTTCACAAGCCTTACAAAGCAACAAGAGCATAATTCAAAGATTGGTCATCAAATGCTCTTAAGGAAGAAATTGATAGAATCCAGGTAATGCTTAAGGATCCTCTACATAAGCCAACTCCACCTGACTGGAAAAAGCACAAACAAGTAGATCAAAATAGGGCTTTGAAGCTTAAAAGAATGAATGAGGAACTAGTTGTTGCTAATTTTGGCTCTGCAAGATCTGTTGCAAGATGGTCTAAATCTAGAGTTGTAGATATATACAAGAAACTGAAAGAACTTAGAAAGAAAGATCCTACAGTTTCAAGAAAGCCAGATTATCCAACAGTTGTTATCCCTCAATAGATCCAAACACTCAAAAAGCATTCTTCAACCACTGTCTTATCCACACTTTCCTTAAATCAAGCAAAAAGGCAAAAGAATATGGCTGAAGATTATGTGTAGATGTTTGAAGAACATAGAAAAAAGGGAATCAAGAACCAACTGCTCTTTCTCACTTTCACATTGATGCTGCAAGTGAAAAACTAAGAGAAAAATTCTAACCTTGTAAGTAGACCTCATTCCCCCAACTCATGAGAAATAAATCTTCTCCTAAGAAAACCAACTTATTCAAAAATTACAAAATGAAAGTTAACTTCAGACACCCATGAATTAACTTTGCATAGATCAGACGGTAAGATTCAAAGGCTGAAAATGGAGGATGCATATGGTGTTGATGCAGATAACCTCCAAGATTTTTTGAACCTTGAATTACAAAGGGATTTTGAAGACATGATTTCCATGAACTTTGAACTACAATTCAAAGGGCAAATCAGGAAAATGTTGATGAGGAATAAAGATCAGCAATAAAGAAGAGTTTTGGTATCATCTGTTCTATGGAGAGATTGTTGGATCTATTGAACCCTATAAAAGAACAAATGATTGGAAAGCTAAAATGATTTATATCATCTATAAACAGTGCTTTGAATATTACATTCCTCCCAAAGGCAAAGGCAAAGACATCAACCTTTGCTACTCAAAGGTCTGTTGAAGCTAAATCTGTTCTACAAAGTCTGTTAGATACAAGCTCTACTTATAGTCTAAGGTCTGTGCTATTGAAGAATGAACAAGGTTGAAGCAAATGTTTGCTGGACCAACAGAGGTTAAAGCTCATCAAAGTTTCTATCAACAGATACGGATCAAAAGAGTTTTGTACATTAATGTAACAGTGTTATAGCTTAGTAGATGTTAGAGTTTGTTAGTTAGTTAGATGTCACTATCAAGGTGACGTCAACCTAGATGCCACAGTGGTTTGAATTGTACTATAAATAGAACAATGCATATACTGTTCTATTCATCACTTTCCTTGTAACATTTTTGGATGAACAAATCAAAGTGATCTAAGGATGAGGGGGGAGTTGTAATATTTGCATGCATACATGAATCAAAGTTTACAAAAGCATGTTGATAAAAACAATGTGTCTATTGTTGTGATTTGAAAGTTTATTATTTTCATTGCACTATTTCATTGTTTTTTATCGTCTTTCATTGATTTCATCTTAAACATTCACCACAATATCAAACTCGAATCCTAACAGAAATAATTGGTTTGTACCCAGTTCACAAATCTTTCATTCCAACCTCCATAATCTTCTAGATTTATCAACTTTGGCGGTTTTTGCATCGTCCCCATTAGATTATCTAAGTTTAGACTTTGAGTAAGTTCCGTGGAAGTTGATGTTGACGATGTAGCGAAGGGATTGTAAAATTCTTTCTCCATTTCGTCACGAAATTTGTTGAAATCAGCTTGGTGCGAAGTTAAGCTTTGTGCGAAGTTGAGCTGGTGCGAAGATAACACAAAAATCAATTAAATTCCAGTTCTACGATGTTAAAAATACCAATTTCATATCTATCTTCGTGCAATGATAAAATCTAAATTTTTCAAGGGTTTGCTTCGTACGGAGGTAGATTTTACTTTGTACGAAGTATAAGTTTTTAACTTGACAGAAATTCACTTCATGCGAAGGTAATTTTCTCTTTGTGTGAAGTAACATTTTCGATCATGCGAAGTGAGTTTCAAAATTTCACGGTTTTTTTGCCATTTTGATCATGATTTTGGTTGATTTTAGGTCCAATTATTTCAAGGGTTTGTTAGAACATGATTTTATGTAATCCTTGAGAAAATCAGTCTATTTCGACCGTTAAATTTTTGGAAAATTTTAGAAGATGAAAAAAATGAGTAGAAGAGAAGTAAAATCTTGACGAAATGTCTTCAAATCCTCTCCAAGGTCTGATACCACTTGTAGGTCCATGTTTGGATCCAATTAGCTAAGGTCTAATCTAGTTAACCTAGTCTTTAAAATGCGGAATCCGTTTTAGATTAGGCGACATGTTTAACAAGATTATATTTCCTCAACTTATCTATTTTCATTAATAGTTCAACGTTTACAAGATCCTGAAAACACTTGGACAGAGATCCATCGTCCCGTCTACCAAAATAGTTACCAATAAACTAGCCAATCCTCCTATTTATAGGCATCTAGCTCCGTGCGGAGTGAACTAGTTTACTTTGTACGAAATGACATGCTATCTTCGTACGAAGTGACATTCCAGCTTCGTACGAAGTGACATTCCAGCTTCGTACGAGTGGACACACACTATGAAATTTATACATTATGCTCCCAGTTACAGACTCGATATGACTTGATGACGTAGGTAACAGACATATGCTTCAACACTATTGACCACAGTGCTCAAGCCAACACCATGGAACCCACACCGACAATCTCCACAACAACCATTTCCATTCAAAAGTTAAATGAACCATAAGGGTACCTCTGGAGGATGAGATGCTAGAGGAACTTGTTGTAACAAAAAAGCATCTTACAACATTTGTTGATACTTCCTCTCAATAGATGCAAACATCTCTACCGATCCAAACCCTTCTCCTCACAAGCAAGAGACTTCCTTGATTACATTGAAACAACACCAAAGAACAAAGGTGAAGGTTTGGGTTACACAAAAAGCAAAATCCATAACCTAACTGTCTTTCTTCGTGCTTCTGAACCAATTTCTAACAAATCATATCAAAATCTGATGCAGAATCAAGCATGTCTGTGAATTCTGATTTTTTAACATCATCTTCAGAATCTAGCTTTAAAATGAGGAAAACATTTTTAAAAATGCAACAAGACAAGACCTTAAGAAAAGACACTCCAATCCAAATATCAAAATTTTCTTCAAAATAACGAAAAAGCTCGTCCATCACAATATAATTTATCAGTAAATTATGATAAAATATGTATGTGTGTTGAAATTATGATATTAATTCAACAACACCTTTCAAAAATTAAACCATTTGCCAATGGCTCAGCATTGAACAATAATTCTAATTACAACAGTTTAGAAGAAGAAGAATGTGAAAGAATTAGAAACACCAGTTCACTAGAAAGAGTACCCAACGATGTTTGAGTACCTAGAAGTTTCTAATCTCTCTATTTCAGGACCATCATGTATAGCAGATCTGTTACTGGATTCTATTAGCTCTAAGCAAATGACTGAGGATAGGAGCTTACTCAGCAACTATAAAGAAAAGCTTGGTAGATTAGTAAATTTTGGAAATGCTGTAAATGGAAGAACACAAGGATACAGTAGTATTGAATGTGGAGAACTTACAATTGATAAGGTTGTATATGTGGAAGGTTTGAAACATAATCGTCTAAGTTGCGGACAATTCTGTGACAAAGGCTTCAAGTTAACCTTTCTACCTAATACATGTTTGTTAATTGGTTTGGAAGATAACGAAGTTTATTTGATTGCAAAAGAATTAGAAAATCCATTTAGTACTTTGAGTTTAAAAAAGAAGTTGAACATCCTCAGCTTTGCATGTTTTCAAAAGAGAACAAAAGTAATAGTTGGTTATGGCATAAGAGACTAGCTCATCTGAATTTTAAAACTTTAAATCAGCTTGCAAACAAAAATCTGGTAAAGGTTTACCATTTATCTCTTCTAAGAAGGATTAACTTTGTGAAGCATGTGAGCTAGGAAATATAAAAAGAGGCTCACACAAACCAGTAAATGAATCTTAAATTTCTCAAAATCATGAACTTTTGCATATGGAATTATGAAGTTTTTCAAGAAAGAAATACAATTTAGTTATTGTAGATGATTACTAAAGGTACACTTCAATGAGTTCTTAACACAAAAAAGTGAAACCCCAGATCTGGTCATAAATTTCATTAAGAAAATTGAAAATCTCTTAAAATTATCTGGCAGAAAGATCAGATCTGACAATGAGACATAATTCAAAAATGCAAAACTTGGGACATTCCTCATAGCAAAGGTGCATCCCATGATTTTTTAACTCCCAAAACTCCTCAACAAAATGGGGTAGTGGAAAGGAGAAACAGAACTTAAGTAGAAGCATCTAGAAGAATGATTGCTTATGCCAAATTACCTACATATTTTTGGGTAGAGGTTGTGGCAAATGCATGTATCACACAAAACAAAACTATCATTAACAAAATACATCAGAAAACACCTAATCACATCATCAACAACAAAGTTCCTAATATCAATTTTTTTTACATACTTTTGGTTGTAGATGTTTTTTTGTAATGATTTTTGATAGTCTTGAAAAATTTGACAAAGAAGCTTAAAAGGGAATTTTTCTCGGGTACTCTCTTATATCAAAAGCATATAGGGGTTTTAATAAGTACAAGACCATAAGAAAACTTTATATGTATCCTTTGATGACACATCAGAAACAAAATATTCTGATGACATCTTAAAGGATATTAATAAACACAATTTAGAAAATCATAAACGTTTTCTTAATCATCTAATGAAAAAACTGTTAGGATATGATTTAGAAAGTAAATACACTGAAATTAGTAAGAATTAATCATATACTAACCCTGCAGAAAAGTTGGAGCCTATCACTGAAATACAAGGAACATATGATCAGAATTATGATTTTGCATCAAAATAAATCAAATGAATCAGATTCAAGATCCTTCAAGCTCAGAACAGGTAATAAATTAGGGGAAACAGAAAGATCTTCATTAGAACAAGATTTAGGATCGACAAATCTTAGCAATCTAAGATGGATTAAAGGGCACTCTACAACATACATGTGATGTCCTGGGGAAAATCTCAATCAAACTTAGCTACACAATTCATGCTTACTCAATTTTCGGGACAAAAATTCTTTCACCATGGAGATAATGTGACATCTCGTATTTTTAGGTTAACGCCATTAACCATCTCAGTTAAGTTCTTGTGATTTATATTATATGTGCAATTATAATTAATATCAAGTCATAACATACGATATAGTTCGTACACATATATATAGTTAGCAAGATTAATTTTCTATGCAAATGGTAAAGTTTGGACACACGAGAGGTGTATCTCGTCAAAACGCAAAGTTATTTGGAATAAATTTCAATACAAGATAACTCGGATAACTTCCTACGCGAGTTACAAGGTTTTGAAACTAGAGGGACTGGTCCTACACATGTAATAAAGTTAATTATAATAACTTCTTGTTCAAGTTTGAAGAACTTGAAACATGAGGGATCGATTGCGTAAAGTTATGTTTAAAAAAGATAGTAATAATATAAACAAACCTAAACCCTAGGCCGCCCCCAACACCTCACATCGTACTCTCTTCCTCTTCATCTCTTTCTCTAGCGAAACACACACACACACACATACGAATCATCATCATCATCATCGTCTCTAGGCTCAATCATGACCTCCAGTAATCATCTTCTCGCTTGTTAAGTGTTATTTTGGATGTAACTTGAAGCCTTGATCTTATTTTGATTATTTAATGCATGAAAACTTGAGACATGGAAACTAGGGTTTATGTGAAATCATGATCTTAATAATATGTGAAGATTGATATCTAGTAGATTCGCATGTATCATGTATGATTAGGGTTTTACATGAAGTCATGATCTTGATAAATACACATGTTAAATTTGATCCATGGTATGTATATTTGATTAGAGAACTGGAAAACATGTTTAAAGGCCATGAAAACGTTTTTAAGAAAAGCAGAAAGCAAAATAGTTTCTACGCAGAATTTTCAGCCGACTTATAACGGCTGTAACGGGTCAAAACTTAACAAAAACGTGTGGTTCTTGAGTCTAAAATGCAGTGTTTTGAAATATACTTCAAACCTCACTGGTTTTATAATTTTTTGACGAGTTTAAGTCAATCAAAAGGTTTTTACGGTATTAACGGTTGAGGCTGCGTTTTCCTATAGAATTTACATCGTATTACGAGCATCAGGACTTAGTCTAGAATAGGAATGTATACTTGAAAGTTTCACAATAGATAGTCCTAAGATTCTCCAACTGGAATTTCCTAAAAAGGATTAACAAGGATTTTTAAATAAATTATATCGTAAACTGTCGACAGAATGTGACAAATCAGACTTATGTGTACTATATGATTTTTAGTGTTTTTTTGTAACTATTAGGCTTTGAGAAAATTACACATGGTCTACCCAACTTAATGACATGTCGTATAATTTATTTGAAATTTTTATAGTACATTTACTATTTTAAATAAATTCCGGAAGACAACTCTAAAACTGATATGAAACTGCGTAAGCTGAAACATGAAATTTGTATTCGTTATTGGTTGTGTTAGTAGATATAAAGTGTCTATGCATGAATAAAATTTATGTAAGTATGATACATAATATGAGAGGTACACCTACTCATAATGTTGATGCAGAATGTCTATCGCCTACGTCTTACGGTCATGTTGTATTTGTATAATAGGGTTTCAATGTTAGTTTTAATTGATTTTGTATTTGTAATGTCCACTTCGCACGAAGTATTATGCACTTCGTACGAAGAGAAGCAGTTCACTTCATACGTAGCGAGCACACCTCTTATGAAGTGGAGAGGCTCAACTCGCCCGATCTGAAGATGTTTATATATAGGAGTGTTGGAGTCTTGAGTCTATAATAGTTTGCTGATCGGTATGGCTAAGCCCTGCACAATTTGTTTCAGGATTGTACACGCTCATGACATTAATGAAACAGTAAAATTTAAACAGTAATCTTGATATTTTCGCTTGTTGTAAAATGAATTCCGCACACTTTATGACTAGTTAATCAAATTAGGACCTAAGCTTTTTGGATGAGTAGATCCTTACAAGTGGTATCAGAGCTTGGAGGCCTGATTTGAAGACTTTGATCAAGATTCTACACTTCTATTCTACTCATATTTCTCATTTTTTTCCATTTTTCAATGATTTCATGGATAATATGGACTGATCTTTAGTATAATACATAAAATCCATTATAGTTAAACCCTTGAAAAGATCAAGCTAATAACAACTGAAATCATGACAAAAATTACAAAAAACGTGAAATTGTGAACACACTTTACATGATTTGATACCCTCACTTTGCACGAAGAGAATATACACTTCACACAAAGCGAAATTTTGTTAAGATTTAAACTTCCACTTCGCATGATGTGATATTCCAATTCACACGAATGAATTTTTAATCATTGTTGTTTTTGTTTGAATTTTCAGATTGCACGAAGTTAGATTTCGCACAAAATCACTTCATACCAAACAAGTGTTCAACAAATTTTCTGATAAGATGGATACCGAATTCTTCAAATGTATTCGCAACGTCCGCAATTTCAAACCCAGTAGCTTAAAGTTTAAATTTAGACAACGAAATGGGGGCCATGACAAAGCCTACGAAGTTATGTGTTTGGCAGATTATTTTGGTTGGAATGAAGGTTCATGAACTGGGTACAAGCAAATCATTTCAAATGCTGGTACGCCATCGAGGAGAAGTATGCTGCACCAGTTGAAGAGGACGGTTTAGATAAGACATTGACACAGTTTACTCCACAAAAGAAATAAAAGTTCATCCAAGAGAAGAAAATGATGATATTTTTGCTCTTCTACAACACGACGGTGATGCACAATCTGTATGGAATGCTCTAAGGGTGAAGTTTCAAGGAAGCACCCAAATGATAAAGAGCAAGAAGGCGTTGAAAAAAAGGAATTTGATATTTTCAATCTTCTCAAAGGCGAATCTATGAAATAACTAATCGAACGATACTTTCACCTTGTGGTCGAGATGAAGCGTTTGGGAATCCAAAAAGAGAACGAGGAGTTGATGGATAAACTTGCTGATTCACTACCCAAAGGAGAATGGTCTACCTATTTGACTATCTTAAAGAATAGCTCAGAATATGGCATCTTACTTTGTCAAGATTCATTGAAAAGCTAGAAGGTCACGAGCTAGAAATGTAGAAAATGGCCAAGACCAGACGTTCACATGTGCAAAAAGATGTAAATATATACCGTAAAGGTAGTTCAGTGACGAGTACTCAGAGTATGAAGATACATAGTGTGTTTAGTGTCTAATTCACCTCAGGTACTAGTTCCTCAAGTACTATTTCAAACTCTGGTGGAGGATTTCAATCATTTCTGACATATGAGCCTAATTCACCTCAGACACCGCAATCTTCTCAGAACTCGAACAATTACCAAAGTGGCCAGGGCAACCAAAACAATAACGCAAACTAGAGAATTCCACAATGCAACATCATCGTAAACTTAGAGAATGCAAAAGACTTCAATGAAAACACTGCTAAACAACATATGAAATTGCTTGCATCTGTGCTCAAATCTTATGAAAGTCAGGTGGCCAAAAAAATTGGTAACCTAAACATGACAAAAGAAGACTATGACCAAATAGATCCAGAAGAGCTGGAACTTATTGATAATAAGTGGTGCATGGCTTTGATGGTTCGTAGAGCGTGACGATTTATGGAGATCAGGGGTAGAAACAGTCTAGGAGGATTAGAGGGAAAGTTTGAATTGTAAAAATCAAAAGTTGCGTGCTTCAAATTTCAAGAAAAAAGTCAGTTTAAGAGGGAATGTCCAAATAGAGAATTCAACGATAACCAGAATCCTTTCGGAGACGACTACTACCGAAAAGCAGTTTATCACAAACCATCACCACCTCAAAATACTTCAAGACTGGTGTAAATTGAAGATGGATCATCAAGCTCAAAAGAGAAAGCTTTAGTTGTCGCTCAGGAGGACGAGGGGTTTAATTAGAACAAGTATATCTCGAAGACCGAGAGTCACGCGCTTTTGGCTGAGATAATCGAAGAACCATAACCAGTGGAAGAATATGTTGAGGCATCTTTCGATGAAGCTCCATATGAAGAATGCTTTTATGATCCTTTAGCTAAGGAAGAAGATCTTTTACACAGTGCATTTAGACATTTATTACGACCTGATATGTATAAACCTTTTGTAGGTTATTTTGAACCAAGCAACAAAATGCATTGTGAAGAAGAGCCGAAACCTGAGGTTGTAGAGCTGATTGATGTGAACTAGGATCTTAATGTAGAGAATCTAACCGAGATAGCCAACAAAGCTATGATGGCTAATCTGAAAGAGGTAGTTCCTGAAGATGTCCAGAAGTTCAATGTTGAGTCGGTGATCGAGTCAGTAGAGAAGTCGGTAAAGGAAGATGTAAAAGTTCAGATCATAAAGGTTGAAAAACCTTGCAAGAAGTGCTGAGAGCCTTGCAAGTAATGATTTGGAACAGATGAAAAATTTAAACAACTGAAAGAACTTTCTAATAATTTGTCAAGCGACTATAATGACACTAAAGAAGCTTATGACAAATTAAGTAAAACCATTAAACAGTTTTTACAAACAAGTAAAGAAGATGAAGCAACACTTACGATGCTTAAAGCAACAGTTTTGGACAAGCAAATGGCAATAAACATTTACCTTAACACGATTGCTAAGCTAAAAAGTGATTTAGAAATTATGAGAATTAAAACAGAAAAAGTCAATAAGCTGTTGATAGCTATTCAACTTCTTCATATGTCATTGATCATATTTATCCTAAACAACTAGAAAAAAAACAAAAGGAAGAAAATGTAATGTTTCTCAAAACAAAGGTATGAGTTACAATCGAGTTCCACCATCCGTGTGAGAAAGTTATTCCAAGAAAAAACCATCTAAGGCGGAAAAGGCGCTCAGTTTAAAACTTAAAACTGAAACGAACAATGAGCTGCCTGAGAATATCGATGTAATTTACACCAAATCTGTTGAAGAATGTAAGTCAGATATTGTAATACTGTGGTTGAAAATGTTTTGGGAAGTGAGAGTGATAGCACTGAGTTTGAGAGTATTGAGTCAAATTTGGAGAAAACTAGTTCAAGTTCGCTTTCTCAAATGAAGAAAGTTTTCACAAAAATTATCTTAAGAAATCGGAATCTAGTTTGGGTGATGATCCTAATTTGGTTGCATATACAATGAAAGGATCTGACAAACTATATTCTGATCAAGAATTTCCGATTTAGAATATGGATCTAGAAAAGGTTGAACAAGCCTTTAAGTTGGTTGAAGTAAGCTTATCAGAACATGAACATTTGAACGCGTCTTACTATTCTAAACCCAAACGTTCTTACAATAAAAACTACAAAGGTAAGAACTATCGGGAGAACAAAAGAAAAGGGTTGGGATATGTTAAGAAACATAATGACAGATTTCAAAAACAAAATTTTTCAAAGAATGTAAACTTCGTTTTCGAAACAAGTTCAGAAAGCGAGAAAGAGAGCTTAGCAAAAGAACAGTCAAATGACGAGTTCTATGCTGAAAAGAAACATCGTGAGTAGGTTCAGAGATCTACTATTGGAAACGACAGTAGGACATGTTTCAAATGTAGTCAAGTCAGGCATCTTGCACGACAATGTTCCAAGAACATCTCTAAACCTATTTACAATGTCAAGAAATCATAAGAAGATGAGAACAGAAAACTCCAAAGTTTGTTTCAACACAGATTTTGAAAAGAAACAATGAATCTAACATGGTGATACCAACAAATTCTAATGTTTCAAACAAAGAAGTTGGTGAATCATCAAGCAAGAATGATTAAAAGGATTCAAAATTTTATACTAAATAAGCATTGTCAAAACAACATGTGATATCCCGGGTTTTTCGGATAACTTAAACGTAATACTTGTCAAACTAATTACGTGCTATGTGTATGAACGTGTACGAGTTAAATGAATACGTGATGAGTGTTTGTGTAATTGTTTTAGTTATACAATATATGTATGTATAATAAATATGCACACGAACCGAACCGCGACACAAACACAAACCGAACTCTTTGTGAAACTAGGAAACCTGAAACCCAAGTCTTCGGCCGCGAGATGTAGATCTTAAACCTTAAGCCATTCTCGGCCGTATGCAACCCAAACCACAAACCTAAACCGAGAACAAGCCCAAACATGTTTCGGCCGTGAAGATCAAACCCAAACCGACCCACCCTAGTCCTCGGCCACAAGATCAAACCAACCCAAGTTCTGGCCGCGAGATCAAGCCCAAACCCAAACCAAAGCAATCCAAGTATCATCGGCCACAACACTTATCCAAGCCGTAACCCTTATCCCTTTTGCGCCTATATCTACGAAACCCATGCATGCTTCCTTCTAAAACACAAACTCTAATAGCAAAAATCGCCTTCTCTTGCTCCATAAATCGCGAACAGCTTCCTCCCTTCATCATCTCGATCTGAATCAGCCTTGTTCACCTTCTCGGTCGCTAACAGCCTGTTGCTTTCAGTCCCTTTCAGCCTCGGTCGCAACAGCTTTCCTTTTCTTTTCTTCCGGTCGCAGCAGCAACCATCGCTATCTTCAGTCTCGGTCGCAACTATCCAGGATCATCGGTTCCTCGTCTACTCACGGTTCACTAAGCTTGATAGTAAAGGTTAGGATTTATCTTTTGAATACAGGATCATGTTCGGATATATGTGCTTGAATGAATTGATTGTATTGTCTTCGGATTATATGTTTGAATGAAAAGTCATGATAGCCGATTAGCTAGTAATGTGTGCAAGTGAGGTTTGTTCGAAATCTGAAAAATCATAAGCTGTATTGGTTTATAAAAACAAGAGATGTTGACTAGGGTTTGCTTGGATATGTTATATGTATTGATCTATGATTAGGAAACAGGTTCTTGATCGCCTAGGTTAATAATATGAACGGTTTATGAGATAGAATTGCTGAAACAGGTTGCTAAGTAATAGTTACAGCCGATTTCATCTGGCTGTAACTCGGTCGATAGTTGTCGAAAAACGGATTTTCTGATGTCTAGAACGTAGGGATTTGAATAAGGAATCTAATGGCGCTAGATTCATAATTTTCTGAAGTCGTTTGATATTTTTAAAGGGCTAAATAAGTTCAGTAACTAAAACTGTGAAAATCCTGAAATTTTGCTAGTTGTTTGTCAAGCTAGATTTTAAAATCAGTAGGGAGTGGAGTCATGATTTTTGTACAGCAACTAGGTATAGAAATTTCCGGGCAACTCCAACTGGAATTTTGTTAATCGGACGATCAGTGATTTTTAAACAAAATCTTCCGTGGACTGCAGTCAGAAAGCGGTAAATCTGACTGCAGCTTAATGAATTAATATTTATGGTTAATTGGTAAAGATTTAGGGCTTGGAAAAATTATATAAATTTCTATGGTATAAATGTCACCTACTGTAAAAATATGGGAATTTTTAGAATGTTGGAACTATTTTATAAAAATCCTAGAAAACAGCTGAATAATTGAGTGTTAAGCAGAAAGTTGATAACTTGTGATTTTATGCATTAAAGTGTTGCATGGATTTGGAATATGTTCATGATAAGTTGTTTGATTACTATGATCACATGAGAATACTTGCATGCATGTTTGAGTGTTAGATATGTTGTTTGTGTGTATCACTTTGTGAGTAAATTGCGTGTGGAATTTGTATTGGTGTGATTACACACTGACGTGGAATTAATTGGTTTGTTAGGACGCAACTAGCGGTCCCATCTCTTATAATAGCTTTGCTACACTAACGAGCAAATAAAGGTGAGTTCACGGCCCCTAACTTTATCCGGTTTTTAAACAACAGGGGGAGAACATGTATACACTCTCAAACTCAATCTCTTTACGTTATACGAATTTAACGTCACGCAACTATACGGTAACTAAGTTAATGTTAATGTAATGTTATGGTCACTAAGCAGCTTTATCACTTAAGTCCTCGACAATCTCCTCGGATCGTTAGTATTTGGGTTAAATAGCGGGGGAATTATAAGTAGTACTACTGGGCCCGACAAGCCCCATCCGAGCTAGTCGCGCTAGCCGACCTGGTATGGTCAACGGGTGAATAATTGGCCTAACACCGCCATGGTCATGTGATAGGCCTGGCAAAACGGAGGCACAACAGTCAGCTTCGATCGCGAACACTTAGTGACATGACTTTAGGCTAGCTACCTATATATATTAACATTGAACTTAATTACGGATCAACTTAATATTCCGGGTTTGGAATATTGGAAACATCAACTTATTATCCCGGGTTGGGGATAATGGAAATAACAACTTAATATTCCGGGATGGGAATATTGGAAGCAACAACTTATTATTCCGGGATTGGAATAATGGAACTGATACGTTATCCCGGGTTGGGGATAACGGAGTAACAAACTATAACCGAACAAACGAAATTATGAAAACCTATGAACTCACACATCTTTAATGTTGACACTTGTTTCTTTACATGTTTCTCAGGACGCTAGGAGCTCTAGGTACACGCACATGCATTGAACAAGACATCTTTATCGAGTCTTATTTATTAATATTGTTTTGGGATTTTTCATTTGTTTTGGCGTTTGTGTTGGCGCCCGCATCACTACTTATTTATGCTTCCGCTCAAACTTAAAACTAATGCTCTGCTAAATATTGGTAATTGATATAAAATCTACAATGAACGATTTTGGAAAACGTATCAAATCAGGTAGAGTTGTTCGTCGTACTAGTGTTTCAGATTCTGGTTTGTTCACACGCCTCGCGGTAAAACTCCGCAAGTGGAAGGTTGAGGGTGTGACAGATTGGTATCAGAGCCACTAGCTATAGAGAACCAGGTTTGCATTAGAAGTAGACCTAAACTATAGCTGATATCACGACACTAGACTTAGTTTGGCACCGAATTATTATATCTTGTTATGCAATATACCCCAACTGTGTTTGGTAGATTATGCCTTCATAATAAGAAGTGAAAACAACTCATAACTAACTACACGACTTAACAGGCAATGTCATCATCCTCATCGTCATCATCATCCGACAGACCTACGCCACCAAGGGCACTAGGAAAGGCACCAATGGTGGAACCCATACCACCTTATGGCGTGGAGACACGCTCAGCGGCCAGGAAAAGGCTCGCTCTGGGGGAGGAGTCGTCGTTACGCCCAACTATTGCTGTACCGGTTGAACCGGTTAATCCTGTAGAAATAGGAATTGACATGCTTAGAATCCTGGTACATACACAACAAAAACAGCTAGAAAGAATGCAGGAAACTATCCTAGCACAAGGATGGATGATCCGACACCTTACAGGAAAGACCGACTCGCTCGAGGAAGAGCATCGTACGAGTAAGATAGCTCGTAACACCATAGCCAGGGATCTGCGTGCTGAGCAGATAAGAGCTGACTGGCTTGAGGACAGAGTCCTGGAAAATAGTTGGAACATTCAGGAGCTACAAAATCAAGCACTTGCACCAGCACCGGCCCCTCCAGAGCCGGTAGAGGAGGATCCAGAAGAGGATCCAGAGGAGGATCCTGAAGAGGATCCGGAGGAGGACCCAGCTGAGGAAGCTGGAAATGCCGTACAGGATGACGGTAATGACAGTGACTTGGGGAATGGAGACGTAGACGACTGACACGTCTCGTTTATATTAATTGTTTTCCTTCAGTTTATTTACTTTCCCACTTGTGTTTAAACTTGAGACTTTATAGTGAATTCGTATGTGTGATTTGCACTTTTGTAAGACGTTGAAATTTCGGTTAATCAAGTATTTCTTTTGATTATTTAACATATTGAGTTGACATAACTTACTAATTATTAAAGTACGAAGTAGGATAACTATATTGGATATATAGACTTATCGGGGTGTGCTTGTGTTGTGTTTCGAAGATCTAAATGGCGACTGGAAGACGTGAAAACCTTAACTTGACGCCCGAAGAACTAGCTGCCATGATTCAGGAGCATGTGAACGCAGCTTTAGCGGGTGTTCAGAACCAGCCGGCAGGTAACCATTATTAAATTTTCGCGTGAAAATCTAATAGTGAGGCTAGTACAATTCCTTGCTGACTTCCTGTTCTCTGTCAGCAGGAGGGGGCTTTAACCCCTATAAGATGTTCCTTGACGCAAAGCCAAGCAAGTTCTCGGGGGCGGAAGGACCCATTGGACTAGTCCGCTGGATCGAAAAGTCGGAATCCATTTTTGAAATGTGCAACTACTTAGAGGCCAACAAGGTCAAATACGCAGCCTCAACACTGGAAGATGGGGCACTGACATGGTGGAATGCCCAAGTCCAAACACGCGGACTGTTAGCTGCAAATGCAATGGCATGGGCTGAGTTCAAGGCCCTAATTAAAGAGGAGTACTGTCCACGAGACAGAGTGCAACAGTTAGAGCAAGCTTTATGGAACCACAAGATGGTGGGATCGGAGATTGAAGCTTACACCGCAAAACACCATGATTTAGTATTTCTGTGTCCCGAATTGGCCAACACGGTGGAGAAAAGACTCGAGTTCTATCTCGGGGGTCTGGTTCCGGAAATTCAGGGTATGGTGATGTCTAGTAACCCCGTAACTGAACATCAAGCAATCCGATTGGCTCACAAACTCACCAATAAAGCGGTGGAACAGAAGAAACTGCCAGCACGGGGTACCACCGAAGTCGCCCCAGATAACAAAAGAAAATTTGAAGACTCCACTGTTCGACAGTCTTCGTCATCACATCCGCAGCAAGGGAACCAGAAACGGTTCAATCATTACCACAGCCACCGGGGTCATCAAAATCATTCCGCCAACAACAACAACAACTACAACAACAACAACAACAACAACCAGAATGCAGGCGGCTATGTAGGTCGAAAGCCGCAGTGCAATCGCTGCAATCTTCATCATCACGGCCCTTGTGCCGGAATTCGCTGCCACAGATGTGGCAAGATGGGACATGCGGCAAAGGATTGTCGTGGGGAAACCATGCCCTGACAAAATCAGAATCAGCCCCAGGGTCAGCAGCAGGGTATAAACCGGGGATGCTATCAGTGTGGTAGCACTGCTCATTTCAGAAGAGACTGCCCACAGTTGCGCAACAACAACAATAATGGTGGAAACAACCACAACCACAACAATAATAACAACAACAATAATGGGAACGGTGGCACAGGAGGTGCCAAGGGTCGCGCATTTACATTGGGCCGCGGAGAGGCCAGAAACGACACGAACGTGGTCACCGGTAAGTTTCCCCTTAATGAACATTTTGCCACTGTGCTTTTTGATACAGGTGCGGATAGGAGTTTTATATCTGAGTCTTTTAGGAAGAACCTAAATCTCACGCTTAAACCATTAGAGACCCCTTATGTGATAGAATTAGCCAATGGTAAATCGGTAGATGTGACCCAAATCGTATCCGGCTGTCAACTCAAACTCGCGGGCCACACTTTTACCATTGATCTGATGACAACTACCCTGGGTAGTTTTGACGTGGTAGTCGGAATGGACTGGCTATCCGACGTCCGGGCTGAAGTTCTCTGCTTCGAAAAGTCTATCCGTATTCCACTCACGAACGACGAAATCCTGACGGTACAAGGCGACAAGGCAAGCGCCGTCACCAACATTATCTCATTTATACAAGCGCAGAAGTATCTTCGGAAAAAGAATTCCTTCGCTTTACTCGCACTAATTACCGAACAGCCTAAGGACGAGAAACGTATAGAAGACATCCCTGTCGTCCGTGATTTTTCCGATGTATTCCCAGAAGAACTACCTGGTCTTCCACCACATCGACAATTGGAGTTTGAAATCGAATTGGCAAGCAATGCAACTCCTATCGCCAAGGCTCCATACCGCCTAGCTCCAGCCGAGCTGCAGGAGCTGTCTACCCAACTTCAAGAGCTGCTAGAAAAAGGATTTATCCGACCAAGCGTTTCGCCATGGGGAGCTCCAGTCCTGTTTGTCAAGAAGAAGGACGGGACTTTCCGCATGTGCATCGACTATAGGGAACTCAACAAGGTTACAGTCAAGAACCGATACCCGTTACCTCGCATCGACGATCTATTCGACCAACTGCAAGGGTCAAGTTACTACTCTAAGATTGATTTACGGTCCGGTTATCATCAGCTACGCATCAGGGAGGAGGATATCGCTAAGACAGCATTTCGCACTCGGTATGGCCATTACGAGTTCTTGGTCATGCCATTCGGTCTCACTAACGCACCTGCGGTGTTCATGGACCTCATGAACCGCGTGTGTAAACCATACCTCGACAAATTTGTCATTGTGTTCATCGATGACATACTCATCTACTCCAAAAGTGAAGAAGAGCATGCTGAGCATCTACGATTACTGCTAGGATTACTTCAACAGGAAAAGCTATATGCCAAGCTCTCGAAGTGTGATTTCTGGATCCGGGAAGTTCAGTTTCTCGGGCACGTCGTGAATGAAAAGGGTATCCATGTAGACCCTGCCAAGATTGAAGCCATTGAAAACTGGGAAGCACCTAAGACACCGACGGAGATCCGCCAATTCTTAGGATTGGCTGGTTACTACAGACGCTTCATCGAGGGGTTTTCAAAGATTGCACAACCGCTTACTACCCTCACCCAGAAAGGCATCAAGTACGCTTGGGGTGAAAAACAAGAAGCAGCATTTCAATTGCTGAAGCAGAAACTTTGCAGTGCACCCATTCTGTCCTTGCCGGAAGGGACAGATGACTTCGTAGTGTATTGTGATGCTTCCATTCAGGGATTGGGATGCGTACTCATGCAACGCGATAAGGTCATCGCGTATGCGTCGCGACAGCTGAAGGTTCACGAGAAAAACTACACGACGCATGACCTGGAATTGGGAGCAGTAGTGTTTGCACTTAAGATTTGGAGACACTACCTCTATGGAACGAAATGCACAATCTTCACAGACCACAAAAGCCTCCAACACATCTTTGATCAGAAGGAGTTGAACATGCGACAGCGTCGCTGGGTCGAACTCTTGAACGATTATGAGTGTGCCATTCGGTATCACCCGGGTAAAGCTAACGTGGTAGCTGATGCCCTCAGTAGGAAGGAACACTTGAAACCTCGTCGTGTATGAGCATTACAACTCACTATTCATTCAGGGCTACCCGAACGAATACGCGACGCCCAGCTAGAAGCAGTTAAAGAGGAAAACCTCAAAGCCGAATCGGTGGGAAAAATGGAACGCGATTGGGAAGTAAAACCCAATGGAGCCCGGTATTTCATGAATCGCATATGGGTACCTCTCTGTGGAAACCTCAGAGAGCTAGTCATGGATGAAGCTCACAAATCTTGATACTCTGTCCATCCGGGTTCGGATAAGATGTATCAAGACCTGAAAGCTGCGTATTGGTGGCCCAACATGAAAGCCGATATAGCCACCTACGTGAGTAAATGTTTGACTTGTGCAAAAGTCAAGGTGGAGTATCAAAAGCCATCGGGGCTACTCCAACAACCTGAGATCCCAGTGTGGAAATGGGATCAGATCTCCATGGACTTCATCACCAAACTCCCGCGAACTTTGGGTGGTTGCGATACCATCTGGGTGATCGTGGATCGTTTAACTAAGTCCGCACACTTCCTAGCTATTAAAGAAACGGATAAGATGGAGAAGTTGACTCGCATCTACATTAAGGAAGTAGTTTCTCGGCACGGAGTGCCAACGTCCATCATCTCAGACAGAGATGCTCGCTTCACGTCAAACTTCTGGCAGTCACTCCAGAAAGCGTTGGGAACACGCTTAGATATGAGCACAGCTTATCACCCTCAGACTGATGGTCAAAGCGAAAGGACCATACAGACCTTGGAAGACATGCTTAGGGCATGCGTGGTGGACTTCGGAAATAATTGGGAAATTCACCTGCCTCTAGTAGAATTCTCATATAACAACAGCTATCATACGAGTATTTCGGCAGCACCGTTCGAGGCATTATACGGTCGTAAATGTAGATCACCGGTCTGCTGGGCAGAAGTCGGTGACAGTCAACTCACAGGCCCTGAGTTAATACTTGAGGCTACTGAAAAGATTGTACAAATCAGAAACCGCATGGCGGCGGCACGAGATCGACAGAAAAGCTACACTGACCAACGACGCAAACCGCTCGAATTTCAAGTAGGCAACCGCGTCCTACTAAAGGTGTCACCCTGGAAGGGTGTAATCCGCTTCGGAAAACGGGGCAAACTGAACCCACGGTACGTAGGCCCGTTTGTAATCTTGAAACGTATTGGACCCGTAGCATATCAATTAGACCTTCCTGCCGAACTCAGTGGAGTTCACAACGTATTTCACGTGTCAAATCTGAAGAAGTGTCTATCAGATGAAACTTTAGTTATTCCATTGGATGAGATCCAAGTGGATGAACAACTACACTTCGTGGAAAAGCCTATTGAGATCATGGATCGTGAGATCAAGACCCGAAGGCACAGCAAGATTCCAATCGTTAAAGTTCGTTGGGACTCTAAGCGTGGACCGGAGTTCACGTGGGAAAGAGAGGATCAAATGAAAAGCAAATACCCACATCTCTTCGCAACTGAGCAGCAAACCAATGATACCAGTAACTAAATTTTCGGGACGAAAATTCTTTCAACATGGGGATGATGTGACAACCTGGAAATTCCTCATATTTTCGTGTACTATTATTGACTAAATTCTTGTGCATGGCACATGGAAATCTTTGTGTATGACACTTGGGAACTTCTTGTAACGTTGCGTACCATTATAAACGAACTAACTCTTTGTGCGTGGCACTCTAAACATGTACGTTACATGCTAAACCGCGTTTACTCAATTTTCGGGACGAAAATTCTTTCAACATGGGGATAATGTGATATCCCGGGTTTTTCGGATAACTTAAACGTAATACTTGTCAAACTAATTACGTGCTATGTGTATGAACGTGTACGAGTTAAATGAATACGTGATGAGTGTTTGTGTAATTGTTTTAGTTATACAATATATGTATGTATAATAAATATGCACACGAACCGAACCGCGACACAAACACAAACCGAACTCTTTGTGAAACTAGGAAACCTGAAACCCAAGTCTTCGGCCGCGAGATGTAGATCTTAAACCTTAAGCCATTCTCGGCCGTATGCAACCCAAACCACAAACCTAAACCGAGAACAAGCCCAAACATGTTTCGGCCGTGAAGATCAAACCCAAACCGACCCACCCTAGTCCTCGGCCACAAGATCAAACCAACCCAAGTTCTGGCCGCGAGATCAAGCCCAAACCCAAACCAAAGCAATCCAAGTATCATCGGCTACAACACTTATCCAAACCGTAACCCTTATCCCTTTTGTGCCTATATCTACGAAACCCATGCATGCTTCCTTCTAAAACACAAACTCTAATAGCAAAAATCGCCTTCTCTTGCTCCATAAATCGCGAACAGCTTCCTCCCTTCATCATCTCGATCTGAATCAGCCTTGTTCACCTTCTCGGTCGCTAACAGCCTGTTGCTTTCAGTCCCTTTCAGCCTCGGTCGCAACAGCTTTCCTTTTCTTTTCTTCCGGTCGCAGCAGCAACCATCGCCATCTTCAGTCTCGGTCGCAACTATCCAGGATCATCGGTTCCTCGTCTACTCACGGTTCACTAAGCTTGATAGTAAAGGTTAGGATTTATCTTTTGAATACAGGATCATGTTCGGATATATGTGCTTGAATGAATTGATTGTATTGTCTTCGGATTATATGTTTGAATGAAAAGTCATGATAGCCGATTAGCTAGTAATGTGTGCAAGTGAGGTTTGTTCGAAATCTGAAAAATCATAAGCTGTATTGGTTTATAAAAACAAGAGATGTTGACTAGGGTTTGCTTGGATATGTTATATGTATTGATCTATGATTAGGAAACAGGTTCTTGATCGCCTAGATTAATAATATGAACGGTTTATGAGATAGAATTGCTGAAACAGGTTGCTGAGTAATAGTTACAGCCGATTTCATCTGGCTGTAACTCGGTCGATAGTTGTCGAAAAACGGATTTTCTGATGTCTAGAACGTAGGGATTTGAATAAGGAATCTAATGGCGCTGGATTCATAATTTTCTGAAGTCGTTTAATATTTTTAAAGGGCTAAATAAGTTCAGTAACTAAAACTGTGAAAATCCTGAAATTTTGCTAGTTGTTTGTCAAGCTAGATTTTAAAATCAGTAGGGAGTGGAGTCATGATTTTTGTACAGCAACTAGGTATAGAAATTTCCGGGCAACTCCAACTGGAATTTTGTTAATCGGACGATCAGTGATTTTTAAATAAAATCTTCCATGGACTGCAGTCAGAAAGCGGTAAATCTGACTGCAGCTTAATGAATTAATATTTATGGTTAATTGGTAAATATTTAGGGCTTGGAAAAATTATATAAATTTCTATGGTATAAATGTCACCTACTGTAAAAATATGGGAATTTTTAGAATGTTGGAACTATTTTATAAAAATCCTAGAAAACAGCTGAATAATTGAGTGTTAAGCAGAAAGTTGATAACTTGTGATTTTATGCATTAAAGTGTTGCATGGATTTGGAATATGTTCATGATAAGTTGTTTGATTACTATGATCACATGAGAATACTTGCATGCATGTTTGAGTGTTAGATATGTTGTTTGTGTGTATCACTTTGTGAGTAAATTGCGTGTGGAATTTGTATTGGTGTGATTACACACTGACGTGGAATTAATTGGTTTGTTAGGACGCAACTAGCGGTCCCATCTCTTATAATAGCTTTGTTACACTAACGAGCAAATAAAGGTGAGTTCACGGCCCCTAACTTTATCCGGTTTTTAAACAACAGGGGGAGAAACATGTATACACTCTCAAACTCAATCTCTTTACGTTATACGAATTTAACGTCACGCAACTATACGGTAACTAAGTTAATGTTAATGTAATGTTATGGTCACTAAGCAGCTTTATCACTTAAGTCCTCGACAATCTCCTCGGATCGTTAGTATTTGGGTTAAATAGCGGGGGAATTATAAGTAGTACTACTGGGCCCGACAAGCCCCATCCGAGCTAGTCGCGCTAGCCGACCTGGTATGGTCAACGGGTGAATAATTGGCCTAACACCGCCATGGTCATGTGATAGGCCTGGCAAAACGGAGGCACAACAGTCAGCTTCGATCGCGAACACTTAGTGACATGACTTTAGGCTAGCTACCTATATATATTAACATTGAACTTAATTACGGATCAACTTAATATTCCGGGTTTGGAATATTGGAAACATCAACTTATTATCCCGGGTTGGGGATAATGGAAATAACAACTTAATATTCCGGGATGGGAATATTGGAAGCAACAACTTATTATTCCGGGATTGGAATAATGGAACTGATACGTTATCCCGGGTAACGGAGTAACAAACTATAACCGAACAAACGAAATTATGAAAACCTATGAACTCACACATCTTTAATGTTGACACTTGTTTCTTTACATGTTTCTCAGGACGCTAGGAGCTCTAGGTACACGCACATGCATTGAACAAGACATCTTTATCGAGTCTTATTTATTAATATTGTTTTGGGATTTTTCATTTGTTTTGGCGTTTGTGTTGGCGCCCGCATCACTACTTATTTTCCGCTCAAACTTAAAACTAATGCTCTGCTAAATATTGGTAATTGATATAAAATCTACAATGAACGATTTTGGAAAACGTATTATCAAATCAGGTAGAGTCGTTCGACGTACTAGTGTTTCAGATTCTGGTTTGTTCACACGCCTCGCGGTAAAACTCCGCAAGTGGAAGGTTGAGGGTGTGACACAACAAACTTGGGTGGTCAAAACAAAACCATCTTCTAAGGAAAGCAAAATAAATGTTTCAACAACGACTGATAAAAAGGTTGAAGTTGAACATGTTGTTTAAATTAAGAAAGAAGTTAAGAATGTGTGTGTACCAAAGTATGATATTCCGAATCCACAAAAGACCAACAAGGCTTGGGTTTCTCTATTCAAGTAATCACTTAATTACATGTGGAGGGGCTCCCGAGATCAATCATCTCAAAGTGGATTATGGATAGTGGAGCTGCTCGACACAAGACGGGAATGTTAGCCTTGCTTTACGATGTCAAATCAATCTGTGGTGGCTATGTAGGGTTCATGAGTAATCAAGGTGGAAGGATAGTCAGCGAGGGGATTATGACAAATAGTGTGGTGTCTTTCGATAAAGTCAACTACATTGCAGAGTTAGAGAACAACTTGCTGAGTATTTCACAGATTTGTGATAAAAAGTTCACGACACTTCACAGATAAAGAATGCTTAATTCTGAAGCTGGGATTTAACATACCTGAGGAATGGATCATGATGCGTGCTCCTCAAGAGAATGATTTATACATCTTAGATATGAGCGTTGCTACAACCACAACGAAATCAGCGCAATGCTTCATATCCGAAGCAATAGAAAAAGAATCGATCTTATGGCACAGGAAGATGGGTCACATACATGTCAGAGAAATGAACTTCTTAGTTCATAACAATCTAGGGAGGGAGTAAACTTAAAGAGTATTCATTTGAGTGACAATTGAATTAGCTTCAAAAAGGGCAAACAACATAAGAAAATCACACCAGAGGAAGCTCCTGAATTCTATCAAGCTCCCACCAAAGAGACTACACATGGATCTCCTTGGACCTGTTAATATTAAAATCATTTTAGGAGATCTTTACTGTCTCGTTGTGACTGACGATTACTCAGTATTTTGATTAGTAATGTTCCTAGAGAGCAAAGATGAAAGTTTGAAATTTGATGATTCTGTTCCGCAAATTAGAGAACCTGTATAACTTACCGATTCGACAAATAAGAAGTGACAATGGTACAAAGTTCAAAAACAATCGGATGTTGGAATTCTGCAATGATAAGGTTATTTCGCATGAATTCAGTGCACCTTATACTCTACAACAGAACGGTGTAGTTGAACGCAAAATTCGGACCCTGATCGAGACAACAAGGACCATGCTCGCTGATTCAAAACTTCCAGTCAGTTTTTGGAGCGAAGTTGTGGCATCTGCTTGCTATACTTTTAAAAGAGTTTTGATGGTCAAGCCACATTAGAAGACATGCTTCGAGCTACTTAACAAACGAAAGGCAAATCTAAAATATCTAGAACTGTTTGGTCACCATGCACCGTAATTGATGCTAATGGCAAATTCGGAGCTAAATCATCGGAGGGATTTTTCATGGGATATGCTAGTTCACTTCTCAGAGTTTATTTACCTAGCATAAACGTGGTTATTGAAGCTCCAAATCAAAAGATGAATGTACCTGCTCTTACTTTTGATCAAAGTGATGATTTTGATTCTGATGCTGAACCAACGTATGATAATGAGGTCTACGTCCAATGAAGGTGTTGAACAAATTCAGAGTTTATTAAACAACCAAGCTGGTTCAAGTGCTCAGAATGAAGCAACTACAAGCAATCTTGTTTTTTATCATAATATTACAAATCTTGAACATGAAGTGAGCATCTCAAAAGATGTTATGCCGAGGACTTTATCATTGTCACACCCCGACCCGCAGCGGAAAAGGTGATCGGGGCATGATTGGGTTATCATCAAAGCTCATGACATTTATTATAACGTTTCATATTCATTAATACAATTTAATGGGAAATTTACAATCATAATTACATCATGTCCTAAACATCATTCTAGACTTCATTGTTTTCTTCTAAGGCATTTCCTATGTTTTCCTTGCTTCATCCTGTTCACCTGTATCATGTGTAAAAATGGTTTTTGGATCAACAAAAAGTTGGCGAGTGAATCCTATGAAAAACATTTGTACAAGTTTATTGAATTGATAAAACAAAGTGCACAACCACACATGAGTAAAAATAGATGTAAACTTATTCACCAATCATTTAATATTAAATAATGCACACATGAATAATAATGGATCGGTTTGAGGCACGCGTTGCTCAACTCGTCTCCCACGAGGAACTGATGGGCCTAATGAATGATTTGCATATACTTGACAATATGAAATACATAACTACAAACAATATAAACTAAATAATACACACACGAACAATAATGGATTTGTTTTGAGGCACGCGTTGCTCAACTCGTCTCCTACGAGGAATTGATGGGCCTAATGAATGAATTGCATATAACTTGACAATATGAAATACATAACTACAAGCAATATATACAATCTAAGTTTAGATCACAATATGGTATGGCACAAGTTTAAATAAACGAGTTAATTTTGGTGACACATGACACACCCCAAAACGTGTAATTAAAAAGGGGAGTTGTAAGATTCACTCACATTGGGTGCGTTCGGTTGATGATGTTGAATGCGCACGAAGTTGGTTTTAACCACGAGTGAAACTAACCTAGATAATGGCATAATGGTTCGGTAAGTAAGCGGATTTTATTAATCAATTTTAGTAGGATTGTTGGGTGTATTTTTGTGAGTTTAAAGCTATTTTCTAACTTAAAAAATGTTATTTTTAAGTATTTTAAATTGATTTTTGAATAAATAAATAAATAAAATAATAAAAAATGTTGACTTTTTGCGGACCGTTGACCATTGACTTGTTGACCGGTCAGACTGTGTAATTGTGTGCGCCGGGTGAGGCTCGAACCCGAGACCTCCCGTACGCGTGCACGCAGCTCTACCAGCTGAGCTACGTGTCTAACCCGAAATATTTCTGTTTTTAATTATATTTATATACTAATTGAATTAATCCAAAAATCATTTATTTCAAAAACATTTTAATTACTCGCTCGGTATTCTCCACAGTCTCGAACCCGGGACCTGTGGTTTAGGTTAACACACAGTCCACCGCTGGACTGTGTGTCTAACTTGTTAAATAATTTGATTTTTATTATACTTATATACAAACTAAATATTTTCATTTCTGTCTTGAATAAAAAGTTTGATAATTGTCCGGACCGGTGCGGTAGTCCGGACTCGAACTCGTGACGTGTGATTAAACATTCACACAGTCCACCACTGGACTGTGTGTCTATTTTGGTTATTATTCCGGTTTTTATTAAACTTAACATCTATTGCAGTGAAATCCGGTTCGGTTAAAAAAAAGGAACATTTTTATTAAGGCGAGTGTGCGTGGGACAAGAATCGAACTCGGAACGTAAGCGTGTTTATGTGCACACAGTCCACCGCTGGACTGTGTGTCTAACCCGAAAAATATCTTGATTTTAATTAAACATATATACTACTGAAACTTCATCTTCTTCGTTAATCTAAACCAGAATCAGTGTCTGACTGGTTCAACGATTTTAATCCAGTTCTTTTAGTGTGTTGCGATTAATTGTATGTGAGATTAATAAAAAGAATAAGGGATTAAGTGTAAGGTATACCGAACTGGACTCCTCTGTTTCGCCGGTGAAACTCCGACGACAGCAGATTATTCCGGCGACGTGTGTCCTGCGGCAGAGGGTCTTCAGGGAGCTTGAGATGAGTGTGGGTGGCTTCGGTCTGAGCTCTGGGGGTTCACTAAGGCACATAAGTGAAAGGGTCGGTTTTCCGGCGAGTTGTAGAAATTTCCGGCGAGTGGAATTACGTCGGGAAAATGTGTGATTGTGAGCGAAAAAGCTAACAAGTGTTAGAGGGGGTATTTATAGGCAGAACATCAACGTATTTAGTCCGTTTTCCATCTTGATTCGTCGGTCATTACGTTTTCCGGCGGTTATGACTTGCGTCGCGGGTTCAGACGTCGGTTATAACCGATGTCATAGTTAAGGCTTCGGTTAAAACTGAAGTAACCGTCCAATCTCGGCGAAATCGTCGGGATTTCCGACTACTGCGATTGGGCGCGTCGGTTTTGAATTCGATATTTATGTTATGAATTAATTGTTTCCATTATTGAACAAGAAACACCAATGGCGCAGTGGTTTGATGGATGAGTGTTAAGTCTTTGCTGAAATCGCTGGCTGACCCGGGTTCGAAACCCGGCAGAAGCCTTTTATTTTTAAACCACTATTTTTAATACTTTTTCAAATATAAATTATATATTCCAATATACTTATTAATTATGTATCGTTTAAAAATTATTTGGGCATTAAATACGCAAAGAAATTTTTAACTGATTGTTCGGTTAATAAACGGAGCGGGTTTGGTAAATCCGGTTTTTGACGGATGTTACAATCATACCATCCATCGGAAAAAATAATTCAAGAGTCCAAACTGGAGTTAAAATGTAAATTCAGATCAATAAGGATTTAAGTTGTTTTTATTCTAAAGTTTCACCTATATAAGATACTATCTCATATAGTTGTTTCATTTCACAGGTTGAACCAAAGACGTACAAAGAAGCTCTTACTGAGGAAAGTTGCGTCAATGCGATGCAAGAAGAGCTACAACGATTTGAGAAACTTGGAGTTTGAAGCTTGTTGACCTACCCGATGACCATAAGAAGATTAGTAACAAAATTGGTCTTCAAGTGTAAGCGTGCTGATAAAGGAGTGATTGTACGCAATAAAGCTTGACTCATTGTTCAGGTTTTTCATCAACAAGATGGAATTGACTACACAGAGGTCTATGCTCTTGTCGCTAGATTAGAAGCTATCCGCATTTTCCTGGCGTTTGCATCATGGATAGGTTTCAAGGTGTACCAATTGTATGTAAAGTCTGCATTCCTGTATGGTCAGGTGAAGGAGGAGGTGTATGTCAGCCAACCACCAGGGTTTGTCAATCCAATACACAAAGAAAAGGTTTATCTACTGGATAAGGCGTTATACGACTTGCACTAGACCCCGAGAGCCTGGTACGAGATGCTTTCTCAACACCTTTTGGAGAACGCTTTAACAAGAGGCGTAGTAGACAGTACCCTCTTAACACGGGAATCTGAAGGACACATCTTAATGGTGCAAATCTATGTGGATGACATCATATTTGGTTCGACTAATGATGTGCTATGTAAAGACTTCGAGAAAGTAATGTAGAAAAAATTGAGATGAGTTCTATGGGAGAGATGAGGTTCTTTTTGGGACTTCAGCTCGATCAGTTGCCTGATGGTATGTTTATCCATCAGACGAAGTATGTGCACAATATTTTGTAGAAGTTCGACATGTCGGAACATCACCATTATCTACCCCATTGGCTCTCAATCGCGGCATTGGACCAATTGAGAAAGGAGTAAAGATTGATGAGACCTTATATTGTCCAATGAATGGATCATTGATGTACCTCATAGCATCAAGGCCGAATATCATATATCCGACATGCCTCGGCGCCCGATATCAGTCAAATCGTTGAGTGTCACACATGCTGATCGTCAAACGGATATTACGATATCTGAAGGGTTGCCTAAGCAACGGCTTGTGTTATCCATGGGATGACAATTTCAACTTCGCTGGATATTCCGATTCTGATTTTGGGTGTTGCTGTTTAAATGCTAAATCTAAAACTACTGGTTGCCAATTCTTTGGCACACGATTAGTAATGTGGCAATGCAAGAAGCAAACCACGGTCGCTCTCTCTACTTGCAAAGTAGAATACGTATTAGCTTCCTGTTGTTCCCAAATCTTGTGGATACAACAACAGATGAGAGACTATGGATTGCAGTTTCTTGATACGCCCATATATGTTGATAATGAGGCTGCCATTAACATAACTAAAACCTGGTTCAACACTCTAAAACTAAACATATTGAAATTTGACACCATTTTATCCGTGACTGCTACGAGAAAAAGTTGGTTAGAATTGAAAAAATCCACACTGATGAACAAAAGGCAGATTATTACACCAAAGCGTTTGATCGAGCTAAATTTAGATATCTTTTGAAACTTAACGAGATGAAAAATCTGACATCAGGGGTGTATTTAGAGGTTGAATTCAAGGAGGATGAGGAGTTGACGTGATCTTCATCGATTTGTCAAGTTTTTAGTATTTCAAATTTCTTTCTTTAAAAACAAAAATCCAAAAATATGTTTTTAATTTTAGGGGGAGAAATGTTGTGAAAAATACAAAAATATATTTTTTTTTAAAAAGTACAAAAAGGATAAAAGTTTGTGAAAATACAAAAACATATAAAAATTCATAATGTACAAAAACACTAAAAGGACAAAAAGAGTTTTCGTGTAAAAAGAGGAAATGATAGTACATTAGTGGACTATCATAGTATGCTATAAAAATATAGTGTTAAAATGTTTAAACAAGTCTCATCAATGATGTGCTAGTAGGCTTCGCACATTCAGTAGATTGTGTCTGAGATATAAACATAAAGAAAAACTTTTTAATTAGCGGGTTAACATCTCTCGGATATATGGTCTTAGTACACCGAAATTTCATTTGAGAGATTGCCGGATTCTGAGATACTAGGTCTTTATAGATAATTGATATCTGGAGTATTATACAAGTTCTTCTGATTTTGCGTCAAAAATGGCCTAGAACTTGTAGAATACTTTTGCTTTAAAAACCCAAAACTATAGCAAATTGAAAGCATCAAAAGATCTAACAATTGCAGTCAAAAGATTCCAAATTTGGAACACCACTTTTAAGTCGAGCCTTCATCTCTTTGTCTGTAAGGTGGTACTACCTGAGCTCTCAAGATCTCTCACAACCCAGATACAGATATCAGTTAGATGTATTCCCTGGAAGATGAAATCAAAGGAATCTTGACTCCCGCGAGTATATTTTGAGGTGGGAAACACTATTAAGTAAAGTTCTAAGATATTTAATAAACGTATCTCGGAGCATTTGAGAAATGTGTAGAAGTTTAAGTGGATCAGTATACTGGCATCTAAGTGAATTCGTATAGAACATAAAGTTTTATCAAGATCAATGGTACTAGTGATTTGTCTCAAAAACTAATATGATCCTCTAACACAAACTTACAAAAAATATCTGTAAATATGTTTGTACATAGTTATTAAATTTCATTTACGAAAAAATTCAAAAAGATTTTCTGTGTATTTTAGCATAAACTTTAGAAAAATCAAAAGATTTTATTTCTATCTTAGTTTCGACTGTCGATGATTGAAAGCGGATCTTCAAAGTCCAAAGATGCTGAATGTTGTTGAAAATCTAGAGGACAACGGATTGTGAGCTAATCTGAAATGAGAAAATGTTTAGAAAAGATCAAAAGTTCATTAATTTGAAACTTAAAATTGCCCGAAAAAATCAGGTTGTTCATAAAATGTTCAACCAAGGTCATTAACTTGGATTTGGTAGACAATCAGTTAACCAGTGCCATTAACTTAGACTTGGTCAACTGGGTGGGTTGTTAAAACTGATAAAAAGTTCGAAAATATTGAATCTTTATGGTCACTTCGCACGAAATGGATCCACATCGTACGAATTAATCCACTTCGCATAATCGAACCACTTCGTACGAAGTGAACCTGCGCATTATACTGGATCGCATGAAGTGTTCATTTCACTGTTTCAATTTTCTTTGTGCATCTGAATCCTCTGAGCGATCTGAGGTGATTTTGTACGATCTAAGTCGAAATACTACCAAAATTTACATTGAGGAGGTTGATTTGCACACCTCTTACAATGATGAAGGTATAGAATCATGATTGGACCATAATTGAACGATATTCAACGATGTCGGTATTAACGGACCTAAAAACGTAGATCTAGGGAATTTTACCAGCAAATCCAAAATTGAACATAGATATTAGATAATCGGCGTTGTTATAAGCTATTGTAACCATCAATTTCATAAACAAACGATCAAATTCGAAATCTTGGTGAAATCTGTTTACGAATAAAGTGGAACTCACTTAGTAAGAAGTGAATAGTTCACTTCGCACAAGTGAAATGGTCTAATTTGTTTATACACAACTTCGCATGAAGTGAACTTGTATGTTTGTTCAAAAATGTTATTCCACTTCGTACGAAGAAGTGTTTGTCCACTTCGTTCTAAACTCCACTTCGCACAAAAGATGTTTTCGTATGTTTGTCAAAATTTTCTAAGTGTTGTTTTTATTTTTCCGCAGGAAAGGAAATCGATATTTGAGCCGGTACATAATACGTGTTGTGTACTTTACGAAAAGATACCGGAAATGGCTCCTTTCAATGAAATCTTGAAGTTTATGGACCGTATATCAATAAAGAAGGGTTAACACATAAACAAAAAGCCTATAGGTTACATATAGAAAGATTTTGCAATCTGCAAAGTTTGTACCAAATCTGTGAGCGATCAAATCTGTTGTCGGAGTTGGTAATAAAGACGTTGAAGTTAAAATCACTAAAGAATTGAGATGAAGGATATTGGATTTCAAAGATAAAGATGACGATCCCATGAGCTACTCTAAGGGAATGGTAAAGGGGTGTTTTTACAAGATGGGATACAAAGGTCACGTTAATGAAGCAAACTTCAACAAAGCATATCATGGCAGGCCATATAAATTCTTTACACATTCTGTGTTACTTGCACTCAGTCATAGAAAAGGAGGCTTTGATGTTATACTTGATTACCAAATGTGTATGATCGTGCACTAACTCTCAACCTTCCATACAACTTCACAATGTTATCTATGATCAGATGGTGGGAAATATTTCAAAGGAAAATTTTCTTCAGTATCTGAGGTTCTAACATATGATGCTCGATGATATGTTCCTGAACTTAGTGAAAAATGACGATGATGAATTGAAGTTAAGTCACATGGATAGTTAGACATTGATCAGATTAAATCAATACTTGAAGCAAGATATTGAACTGGTAGCAAAGAAGTTCTTTGGAGCTATAATAGATAAAGATTATGTTGCAGCACCAAAGCCTAAGTGGAGGAAAGATACGAGTGATTCTGAGAATGATGAGGAAGAATGTTTATCTGGTTATGTTCCATGAAGGAGTAGTTGGTATGAGAAAGAGGAAAAGAAAAAGAAAAGAACAACTCCTGAGAAGAAGCCTTCTCAAACACGAAAGCGTGCAGCTAAATAAATTGCAAGAACTTTGCTTGCTAATGAAAATTCTGAAGAAGATATACCAGTGAATGATCATTTGAATGAGCCTGTTGTTGATACTGTGAATGTACATGATGATGTTTTCTCTGTACTTCAGACCAAGAACGTGATAATGTGAATGTGGTTAACATAGCTACCGAGATTGAAAAGCAGGCATTTGAAGGAGACGATGATGAAATTTTTTTATGAAAGCATTGATCCTGAAGTAAGAGTTGCAACTGAAAAAGCAGAGTTAAAGAAAAGGTTAGCTTTAGGTGATGACGACGAAACATATGGGCCGTCTGAACCAGAAGCAATTATTGAAAGACCAGCTAAGAAAGAAAAAAGAGTAAAAGCAAGCCTTCAGATGTGTAAAAGAAAACAACAGGGTCTCCAGCGGCTAAGAAGTAAAGAAGAAAGTTTATGAGAAGAAAGACTTCAAAAGAGATGCCTGAGATTGAATCAGTATAACCACCATCACCACCACATGTAAAACAACCACATCAACCACCACCATCACCACAAAATGTTACACCACCACCACATCGGAAAAAACAACACCGCCTAACAACCATGATCGTCACCTGAATCTGCTACAAGACGTTCTCTAAATGATCGTTTTCCTGATGATTTTGGTGATATTCCATTCACATGTGGATTTGATGCAGATTTTTTCAATGACAAAAGAGTTGCCGATCTAGAGAGTAGAATCAAATTGCATGAGTAAAGAATTAAACAATTTGAAGCTAAAAATGTACAGCTGGTTTCAACCTCACAAACATTACTGCTGAAAACGAAAGACTTCACAGAGTTGTACAAGATTTGGAAGTTGAGAAGTCGGTGAACTCTAAGAAGTTCGATGTCTAATACAAAGTATTAGAGAAAAGATTCAACATCAACTTCAATGCAGAGTATGATGCAATAGAAATTGAAGAGGCAAAGGCTAGAGCCGCTGAACGAGCACGGAAAGCTGAGGTTGAGGCTGCAGTTGCTAGAAAGGCAAAGGAAAGATAGATGATATTCCAGTTATTATACCTACTGAGCCTAAACCGTTGGTGAATTATGTGCTGGTTGGAGAACATGTTGATGTTACTAGGTTTCAGTGAGACAAAAGTACTTGGATAAGAAAAAGATGGATGCTGAGATTGATGAAGAGGTTGATGGATACGAAAAGGATGATGATACAAAAATTGAAGAAGGTGACAAGAAAGACAACGATGATAAGGGTGATGATGATGATAACACCCAGGGTGGCACAGGCTTGGAAGTTCTGGATGCTAAGTTGAACGAGTCGTTTGATTATGATGTGTATCTGAATTATGATGTTAATCAGGAAGTGATACTCAATGATAGGGGGAGCAGAAAGATCCGTTAAATGATGAAGAGCAATCAGGATTCTTCATAGTTGTTCCTAATTTACCAAACCCAAGGTCTTACTTAGAACATGGTGTTGAAGAAGGTGAATTTGTACATAACTACACCAAAGAGAGATTGCAAAGATGTTAGGGGTTGATGAAAGTTCTTTTGACTTTGATTTCAAGGATAAGTTGAACAATGTTAGTACTTCTCAGTCTGAAGACTATGTGTATAAGTACGTGGCTGATGCAAATACATATGATAGGGTTGTCGTGGAGGACGATGACAAGACAGTCAAATATTCTAGAGTTGGAATGGATGACTTCCGAACCTTTCAAGAAATATTGCAGAAGAAACGAATGATTTATTGAAGCGTAGGGTTGAAGAGACTGTAAAGAATGGAAATTTGCTAAGAAGTTTATCAAAAGAAGAGATAGCTGAAGCCAAAAAGATGTGGTTCAGAGAGCTGCCTAAAGAACGAAAATTCAGACGACCACTTGCTTTCTTTACTCGCGATCAAGATAAATCTTTGGGAGATATACTTAGTTGGGGTTGGATTCCAAAGTTACGTTTATGTAGTTAAGAGGGAATTTGGTATTCAGTATTTCAGATACTTGAGTGAAATCAAGACGTTGCCATGGTAGGACGTTGAAGAGTTGGTGTAAACAAAGCCGGTAAACTATTTAATGTAATTTCACGATCAGAGATTATGGAAGTTGATTAAGTATGAAGCTGCTCATGGTTTTAATCACTGGAAACCGCGTATACCGAAGAAGATAATCAAGATCAATCCAGTTACGAAGGAAAAGGATGTAACATTGATTGTAAAACGACCATGAGCGATGAGGAATATGCCTTTGATGAAAATCGAGCAAGATTTTTTATGAATTCTTCAAGTGGTGGAAGTATGATATTGAAATGGGGGAAGTGGTGATTGTGCTTAAAGCTGAAGGTTTATGGAGGGCAATACAGATACTAGACCCAATGTGGCTAGTAAACTGTTCTGAGAAGGATATCGAGTTTGTTTTACAACAAAATCTGTTATGAAGTAAAGGAGAAGACTCAAGCGATGCAATACCAAGGTGTGGTTAATGTTTGCTATGCACACGCTATTAATTCCGGAAAGACGTGGATATCTAACTGGAGAAAGCTGGAAAGGGTTAAGTTTATGAAGCAGATTCAAAAGGAAGAAAGAACTGATGCTATTACATAGAAAGCTTCAATCAGAAGGTTTCAGTTTTGAAGTGGGCTCCTCCGACTGACCAGATGCCTATTCTAAGTGAAGAACGTTAGAAGCCTAGAAAGAATATCTTCGGAAGATAAAGTTCAATGTTATAAAGTTTTTGAAGACTGGCCAAGACTACGGCAATATCCAAGGGGGAGTTTGATGATGCAGAATGTCTATCGCCTACGTATTAGGGTCATGTCGTATTTGTAATATGGGTTTTGATGTTTGATTTAATTGATTTTGTATTCGTAATGTCCACTTCGCACGAAGTGGTGTGCACTTCGTACGAAGAGAAGTAGTTCACTTCGTACGAAGCGAACACGAACACTCATACGAAGTGGGGAGGCTCAACTCGCACGATTTGGAGATGTCTATATATAGGACTGTTGCAGTCTTGAGTCTGTAATAGTTTGTTGATCGATATGGCGAAGCCCTGCCCAGTTTGTTTCAGGATTGTACACGTTCATAACATTAATGAAACAGTAAGCTTTAAACAGTAATCGTGATATTGTCGCTTGTTTTAAAAAGAATTTCGTGCACTTTATGACTAGTTAATCAAATTAGGACCTAAGCTTATTGAATGAGCAGATCCTCACACATAACCACATGAACAGATAACTAAGTGTCAACGTTGCATATTATGTGGAAGTTTCGTGTAGAATTTAAGTGTGCACAATTTAACTAAAACGGTAACTATAAGGACATTAATAGGTTTATGCATTTGGGTTGTTTAATGTATTGGGCTTGGGGAAAGGCTTTAGGCCTAAAAGGTTAGGGTTTAAGAGCTCCAACCCTCTAGTATAAATAGTTATTGATGTATTAGGGTTGGGGGCTCTTGGTTGCACTATTCACTTGTATTAGACAAATTATAATTTGTATGCAAGTTGAATCCTTTGATCTTCAAGCTTGTTTGTGTGATATCGATTAGATCCGATTTATCGGGACCTACAATTGGTATCAGAGCCTGTTTGAACCTGTTTCCAGGCTCAGATCTGATATCACATAGTGCTTCTGATCATTTTCAGATCATCTCATATTGGTGTTTGAAGATCTCAAAATTGGTGTTTGAAGATCTCAGATCGGTGTTTGAAGATATCGGATTGGTATTTGAAGATCTCGGATCATCTCGGAGTGTTGTTTGAAGATCTCGGATAATCTTGGATAGTCTTGTTGAGCATCTCGAATCATCACAGTCTATCTCGAATTGTTTGTGTGTGTATCTCAAACCATCTTGAATCATCGTAGACCATCTCGGATTATCTACCTGACTATCTCGGATAGGATCACTAAGCATCTCGGATCAATAGCTGATATCTCGGATCAACTGTTGATATCTCGAATCAACTGTTGGTATCTCGAATCAACTGTTTGGCATCACGGACAAATTGTTAGCATCTCGGATTGACTGTAGCATATCGAATCAACTGTTGCAACTCGAATTGCTTGTAGCATCTCAGATCAACTGTTCATCTCGGATTGGTTATCCTTTCGAGTCAAAGTTACTGTTTCAAGTCAACGTTATTGTTTATGTTACTGTTTAGAGATACTGTTCACTCTCAGTTTAATATCTTTTCACCATCTTTAAAATGAATTCACACAGCATTCTGATGGCTGCAGATCTCACCAATGCTACTTTAATAGCTCTTCAGTCACAGTCACTGGCATTGCATCAGGAACTAGACCAGAGTATTGGAACGTCTACCAAAATTCCAAGATTGATATATGGTGATGATTACTTTGAATGGACTTGGCGTTTTGAACAGTACTGCAAAGCTAAAGAACCAGGAATGTGGAGGTGCATTCGTGGTGGTCCCTGCACAATCATGTACTCTACTACAGATGATCCAGACACTCAAATTCCGGAACCAAAAATTTGTGGTCTGATGAGGATCAGAAGATCAAGGATGAAGACGATAAGGCAATGGCAAATCTTACCATGGCACTTGGACCTGACATCTCAATTGTTGTCAAAACTGCACGAGTGCAAAAGAAATCTGGGATGTGCTGAAAAACCTGTACGAAGGAAACACTTATATGAAAGCTAGCAGGGTGAATATGTTGAACCAGCAGTTTAGTTCTGTTAATCATATTTACGGAGAAACTGTGGAAAATCAAATCAGGAGATTCGTCAAACTTATTTCACAGATGGTTAGTGCTGGGATTTCAATCACTAATAGTGGGATGAATCGTCAACTATTGAATTCTCTGCCTAAGTCTTGGGATGCCGATGTTTCAATGATCAAACGTACCAAGAATCTGAATGAGTTTGCACTATTCACTTGTATTAGACAAAGTATAATTGGTATCAGGACGTGGTTGATCATTGCTACTACAAATCATTTAATATTCTAGCCGAGCAAACTAAGGTGAGTTCACAAATCTTCACTAAAAGCGTGCGTCACTGGTTTGGGACAACACGCGCATCCCTGGATTGGGATCACACATACTCTATTATCTCTAGATATGGGAATAGTACACTTAACTAAACGCAAACTCTAACTGGAAGTCTCTACACATTTTACCTATTAGCATGCTGGGTTGGCAGGCGGGGTATAAGTTAATTGCGCTATTAGGTTTGACAAACCTCACACCGTGCTGGGAACCGGGCATGAACTACTAACATTTTCATTGCATCAATGCGGATAGACATTAATGAGGGAACAAAAACTATAATGTATTCATTCGGTGCACACAGTTTAGTTGTCTTGATGAGGGTTAGCTACGCGAGTCATGGTTTATAACGCTTTTGCATGTGAACTTACCTTACACTTTATGCTTAACTAAAATTGTGAATTCACTAACTTTATGTTGACACATTATTGCATGCTTTGAAGGTCGTTAGATACAGCTGCACATAGCTTGAATTTGAGGAGAGGTGTGGGTCATCAAACTTTACATTTTACTTATGCTATGAACTTGGGGTTTTTTATTTGCATCTGAATTTTTAAACTTTACTTCCGTTGTTAACTTAAACTTTTTTTGGACTTTTAAACTTTGATCACTAATCATGTTGATTGAATTGGTTCAACATGATTAGTGGCTAGATCCTGGTCAGTCGCACGCCTCGCGGTAAAACCCCGCATGTGGAATTTGAAGCTGTGATAAAACATCATTGGGAACCCTGAAGAAGGTGTCAGAGCAAGATCAACAACATCACATGAATGTCTTCATGCTGGATTCCTAAGCATGATAGAACCTAAAACTATCAATGAAGCACTCAAAAATCCAGACTAGTTACAAGCAATGCAAGAGGAGCTTGACCAACTTGAGAAAAAAAATGAAATTGAGAAATCTGGTACCCAAACCAAATAACAAAGGTGTTATTGGTTCAAAATGTGTATTCAGAAACGAATCTGATGAACAAGGAACTATAATAAGGAACAAAGCAAGACTTATGGTCAAAGGGTACAACCAACAAGAAGGGAATTGACTATGATGAGACCTTTGCAATAGTTACAAGGTTGGAAGCTGTAAGAATTTTCCTTGCTTATGCAACATCAAAAGATTTTAAAGTTAATTAGATAGATATATGAAACTCCCTCAAACTTTTTAATCAAATCTGGCTTCACCAAAGGTACAATAGATACAACCATGTTTCTCAAATCACACAAACGCACACTTTGTTGGTTCAAATATATGTTGATGACATCATATTTGGATCAACGAATTCTAGTTTTTGCAAAAAGTTAGAAAAACTAATGACCAGTCATTTTGAAATGAGCATAGTGGGTGAGTTAAGTTTCTTTCTAGGACTTCAAGTAAAATAAGAATCTGATGGTATACTTTTAAGTCAATCAATATAAGTCATAACAATTTTAAAGAAATACTCACTAGAAAATTGTTCATCCTTAAAAACTCCTATGGCCACATGAAACAAACTGGATTATCCAGATGGTAAAAATGTGGATATTAAAACTTATAGAGGAACGATAGGGTCCTTACTATATCTAACTGCTAGTAGACCAGACTTAGTGTTTTCAACCTGTTTTCTACCAAGATATCAATGCAATCTTAAAGAATCTCACCTAAAACCTATAAAAATACTTTTTAAATATCTTAAAGGAACATCTGATCTTGGTTTATGTTATCCTAAAGGCACAAGTTTAGACATTACTGCATACACAGATGAAGATCATGCAAGTTGCAAACTTGATAGAAAAAACACATCCGGTGCTTGTCAGATGTTAGGGAGAAAAGTTGGTATGTTGAGCAACTAAAAAAGCAAAACTGTGTATTTACTTCCACTGTAGAAGAAGAATACATAGCTGCAACAAGTTGTTGTTCACAAGTTCTATGGATGCAAACACAGCTCAGAGATTATTTAGTGAATCTAACAAAGATACCAATTCATCATGACTCAAAAGTGCCATTCCAATAACATCAAACCTAGTTCATCACTCCAAAACCAAGCAAATTCATGGCAGGTATCACTTCATAAAATATCACGTAAGAAAAGGTAACATGGAGATGTATTTTATACCAACAGAAAACCAAGTTGTTAATATCTTTACAAAACCTCTTGACAAGAAAAAGCATAATTATTACATAGTAAATTGGACTGGTCAATATGAGACACAAAGAAACAAAATTTATCACAAATATGTCTTACAATAATAAAAAATCTGATGACCTAAAAGACCATTAGATATCTGATTGAAGCATCAAAGTTCTGATGGAACATTGAAAATCTGATAATCTATTAGAAATCTGATGAATCATCAGAAAAAGTCAACATCCATTGTATTTATATGCATGCATACCACGTTAACTATACTTATTTATATATTTGTATATTTTTATTTTACTTTGTTTCTCTCTTTTTCTTCTTCGTACTGATTTTTACTTATTTGTAATCTCTAAGCGCAATTTTTATGATTATGCTCACATCATTAAGCCAATGTATCTGAACATAAATAATAACCACCCATGAGGTCAATACATGAGACACCACAACTCCCAGACCATATAAATAACCTTCTTCAACAAAAAACCTACATTCACCAAAAAGTTCGAAACCTATATACAAGCCCTAGAAATATCATTTTTGAAACCTAAAATTCTTCATCATATCACCATGTTTGCCTCAGTTTTAGTTAACCTCAATGTTCCTATCATAGACTATGAAGTACCTCTCATCAAGGAACAAATCCCTGCCCCTAAAAGATCACAATTTTCAGATAAATGCTCAACACAATTTATATGATAAAAGATGTCAGATTCTAGTTGAATATCTGATAAACTGTCCATCGAAGCAAGCCATGCTGAAAATAGCAGAAGTACCAGTAATCCTACTTCAATAACTAGTTAATACTCTGGAAAATTCAGAAGATAAAAACATAAAAGAGATGATAGCATATCTATGGAGGAACGTGTACGTAACCATCACCCCAAAGAAGATCAGAGAATGGTTAGAATTACTAGTAAAAGGCCAGTAAGCACCAAAAAAAGCTTTACGGTACCGATATTTACCGATTACTTACAAATAACGGTCTATACCGGTACCGAATCGTACACTGATTCGGTACCGGTCAATGACGGACCCAGGATTTTTTTTCAATGGGGTTCATATTTTTCGTGTTCAAAATTTTCACGGCAAAACGTAAAATTTTTAGTTCGGTCCTCATTTGGGTCGGGTCAGAGCAAGAAACATGTAACAAAAATTTATAATTATTACTCATTAGAAACATACACAATAAAATGCGATGTCATTCTAATTTCTAAACCTATTATTCATAGTAACAAATCCTTAAACAAATAGAGAAGTAACAAAATTCAAGTTATAAAACTAATAAAAATCAATAAGTTAAAAAAACAGAACAAACAAATAATACAAGGATTGAACATATGACCTCTTGTTGGTATAGAGAGGGGTTTACCACTACGCCAACTATAAAACTAATAGACAAGTAACAAAATTCAAGTTATAAAACTAATAAAAATCAATTATTTAAAAAACAGAAAAAACAAGTAATACAAGGATTGAATCAACAACCGCTTGTTGGTATAGAGGGGGTTTACCACTACAGCGGTTTTTCTTTTCTTCTTATGGTGTACACCTAATTATATCTATGAGGTCCTTATAAAATTTAATATAAATGAATCTACTAATTTTTTTAAAAAATATTGTCGTTGGAGGACGCTGATCCACTCTATATGAATCCGCCCCGATAGTGGTAGTGGTACTGGTTGGTAGCAAGGTGATCCATATGAACAAATGAATTATTTGTTGTAGTGTTGCAGGTTAAGATACTTTTCTTTTTTTGGTTTGTTTTGAAATGCTGATGTCACATGGATAAGCCATAAGTGACACATACACCATTGGCTTTACAATTTTAAATTTATAGTATTCACTTTTTAGTATGTAATCTTGCGTCTCGTCACTATTGTAAAGATTTGTCATCCACAAAATCGCTATCCTCGTGACCAGGTCATTCTCCAATGAAATATAGCAATTAGCGACTTTTCAAAACAAAAACGTTTTTTTTTCTTCATATTTCTTACTGTAAGAGTGGAGATATTGTACAAGACACAACTTGGGGACGATGTGTACGTGACATTTTTATGGAAAATTACCAATATATATATTTTCATTAAATGATATTTTAATATTTAGTTTACGTCAAATTTTATTAATTATAACAAAGATTTTGGTTTATAAGTGTATAGTAAAGTAATTTTGTTAAAAAATTAAAAACACTTATTAAATAGTTGGCTTACTAAGACCAATTCTCATCATGACATAACTTACATGGAACTCAAAGCAACACGCCTAATGTGCATTCAAGACCTCAAACCAAACAATCACATGACAATTTAGGCCAAGATAGGAACCAACTGGATCTTGATCTCGCCAATGGTAAGATCGTCGCATCCAGTCCTTGGCACCAGCGTCACGGTCGCATACTCTTCGCCATCTGTATTCGTGTCCTCCAACAACTCAGTTAGCCCAAACCGTGCCGAACTACCCATAAACATGTTCTTCATATCGTTGTGCGGAAGCTGTGCGAAACCACCCGCGTACTACGGATCACACGGAGTCGTGATTTCACCGGGTTTAACCTTGTCATTCACAAACACATCAAACTTCACAAACCTCCCACTATCGTATCTTATCTTCTTTATCACCAACACTTCGTTGGCTTTAGCCTTTTCGGCTTCACTTCGGTTCACCGCAGGCCGCTTCACTTTAACCTTCAGTATCTTGTTAAGCCGCAGCGGGAACTTTATTTTGTCCACCGTTTCCACCGGTGCAGTCGGCTCAACCTGCGACTTCTTGTTACGTCTAGCGGGCCGACTCTTACGCCAGGGGAACACTTCTTTGGAGTTTTCGACGAAATCGTAGTTGAGCTTCCGAATGTTGACACAGTCTTTGTTATACACCCGTACAAGCTCCTGATTCTCGTCGTAGAACACATACGACGCGTTCAACCAATCGGGATCACTCGGTTCATTGTGCCCTTTGATCCCCAACTCCTTCCATAACTTCCACATACGGTCCACATTAGAATAGTGGATGTAGAACACAGGATCATATCCTGCGGAGTAGAAGTTACCCATGTCCTCGCTGTTAGGTTGTGTTGGGTCACCAACCCATCTGTGCACTCCGTGTGAGAACCGGCTTCCACGGATCCGACCGAGGGAGCGCCGTTTGCAACCGGGGAGTCCCCAGCTACGTATTCGCCACCGAAGAAGCTTACGGTGTCGGCTCCGTTTCGGACCAAGTCTCGGTACACTGTGCTAAGATTGCAGAGTACTTGTGTCTCATCTGTAATGTCTTTGTCCTTTCCATCGTAGTCCAGATCTACTATTCTTTGTTTGATATGATTTGCATCCCTGTTGTTAGAATGAATAAAAAGGAGTTAGTTGCATAGTTTCGTTAGTTGGGTGGTTAACTAGTTTAAATAAGTGGCCATTGTATTGATTCACTAGAAAGAGTACCATCAAATAGAGGGAATATATTCTGGTATCACAATATGTATCTAATTATGTTATTCTGAAAGCGTTTAGGGTTTTACGCCTTGTTGTTGAGTTTTATTTAACGAAGGAAAAGAAAGGATTTGAAAGGATGTCAAAAAAAAAACCTTTGTTCCAAAGTAGTTTTTTTATGGAAGGAAATAGAAAGCTATGGAAAGAAAACTTTATGGAAGGAAATAGAAAAGTATGGAAGGAAAACTTTTGTCTTTTCCCTCATTTGGAAATGTGTCTTTGGATTAGGTTAGATTACGTTAGATTAGATTCTCAAATCACTTTACCTGTAAACGTCATACAACGAGTTTGGCTTGCCATTAACAACTTTCGGTAGAAACATTTCCGGAATCGGCATTCCTACGGGTTCGTCCCACTTCCAGAATGGTAAGGCGAAAGTCGGATCATTAATCAACTTTCCGAGTATTCTTTCGTAGAAATAAAGGTACCACCGATGGAACGGAAAGAAGAGCCACGAATTGTGAATCTGGATCTCGATATCAGGGAAACCGTTATCGACTTGTGTGTAACCGCCGTTGCAATACGCACAATGAATTTTAGCTTGGTTGACGAAGCTGTGCGGGTGATCTTCGGGAGATCCCGCATGGCTTGGATGGCTCGTCTATATTTATCAACCTGCTCTTTGGTCCCAGCATGCGCGGGCCATCGCATCCGTGTTATCTTTTCTTTCGGAAACGTGAATTCTTTAATTTTTTTCCAAGGCTGGGCGGGCAGCATTTTCGTGTCCGCACAGCCCTGTCAGCATTTTGAAACCCGGCACTCGCGTCCTTGCAAATGGACGTGATATCAGGGGATGTTATTGGAGCAGCTACTGCCGACGGCAAGGATGTGAGGCTTGCGGTCGTGTAGAGGCCGCCAAGCCCCTCAAGGAGGTTCCTACGGTCTACATTGGGGAGTATAAACTTTTTGGTTTCGGGGAGTATGAGGTGGGGTCATTGTGGTCGTCTGATGCACCGGTGCATGAGACTCTGAACTTATGGGTTTGGTTGGTTCGAGCCTTGAAGGCTCGTTGGGATAAGGGTAGGATGTTGATAGTAGGAGGGTTTGTGAATGTGGAGGTAAGAGGAAGTGGTGAAGAAGTCATAATTTAGAAGAGAAAGAGGTTTGTTTTGTCATTGGATATCGAGTTTGAGCTCCTATTTGTAGGGGATTCATGTGTGTGAAACATGCAGTTGGTACCACTTGTTCGTCCTATTCACTGGCTGGTAACTTCAAATCATGTTTTCAATGCACGTTTTTTCTTTCTATTTTAGTTTCTTTATAATAGATTTTACATGAAATAACATTATATTATATATTATACGTTCAAGTAAGAGGTTTGCTTTGCCAAAAAGAATAGAAGTATATTTGTTTTATTGTAAGATATTCAAACAAATTCTAGTTAAAGTTAATTTAGCGGTGTTGAAACTGGCTCGCCAAGCTTTACCGTCTTAGCTTTTAAGATTTAACTTTTACGCTTTAATTTTTGGCATAAGCTTTAGGGTTAGTTTTATGGTAATGGTTTACCATTTAGGGTTTAGAGTTTGACCCTTAAGATTTGATTTTAGGGGGTGTTTGTTTTTAATGAGAAGCACTTCTTTGACCCTTTATGTCTACCACACATAGACTACGTGTAGACGTTTGAGTCTGTAGTGCGTTTGTTTTCTCGAAGTGATTTATTAAAAAAGGTCTTTAAGACCTCTTCTTAGGGCAGATTTGGACTACCCTCTTTTCATCTCTTCTGCTCTTTCAAAATACAAGTTCTCCTAGCCCTAGCATCCTCCTCCAGTCATCACCCCAACCTCCTCCGCCACCAACTCCATTTCCTCCGCCACCACCACATCTTCGTCACCTCCATCTCCTCCGCACCACCTCTGCCTCCTTCGACAACCACCTACTGCCTCGTCGCCCAGCCGACACCTCCACCTCCTCCGCCACCATGACCACATCTCCGTCACCTCCACTTCCTCCTCAACCACCCTGTTGCCAAATGCACAACAACCTGCAGACCTGCGGGTAATGACCACACCCTTTAGCCTTAAAACAATAATAGTGATCGTGGGTTTCATAACATGGTAATGACCACACCCTTAGAATAGTGGTTTTGAATGGTGGATTAGAGGTCGTGAGATGATGCCTGTGTGAAGGATTATGGTAGTCATGAGGGTAATGACCACACCCTTTAGCCTTAGAAAAGTACTGGAAATCGTGGGTTTCATAACATAGTAATGGGCACGTAACAGTATTCAAAATACAATTTATGTATATCTAGTGTTTAAGTTGGTGTATCTCTGTTTATTTCTTTCTGTAAATGCTATAGCACTTTAATTTTATGTGATTTTCAATTTCTTTTTGTAGATGCTGTAGTACTTTAACTTTATGTGATATTTTAATACTTATAAAATAATATATTATACACCATGTCTTTCAACGACAAAGCATCCACAGTTCCACACGTATATAGGTGTGAAACTAGTGAGAGGCTATGCAAAAACAAATAATCTAACTGGGGATGGTTCAACCACATCTATCATGCTTGCACATGGCTTGATTGTAAATGTGTGAAGGTAGACAATAGTCAACTTAAGTTGATGTCTTAGAGGTAATAACCAATATGAAAGTTAATAAGTTATAAAACCCATCATGGAATTTAAATTTAATATGCCTAAACATCGCAGCTAAATTTTGTTGTACCTTAAAGTTGATTTGTGAAGCAGTATGGGTGGCATGATGTTATAACTATATATATTGAGAACAATTTACAGATTGCAGGGAAATGCAATTTGATTGTGGTTATTTGTCTAAATATTTTAGTGACCTAAGAACCATGAAAACAGAATTTCAAGATTGCAAGGTAAGATTTCAAAAAGTATTATTTATTACATTTGTAATATTTTTTGAAGAAATGGTATGTTTGACCTCAAAACACAAAGGTGTCTTTAATTTTATATTTAACTGTGTAAAATCTTATGTTGATTATAGTTGCTTTGGGTTGACAAAATAATTACAAACCCGAAGGAGTTACATAGAATATCGGACATTAATGTTAGAAGGGAGTACCCAAGCATGTTAATTGCGGAGGGTATTGAGAAAGACACTGTTAAGGCTCCAGCCTTTGCAAAACACCAAAATGGTAATTTAAATATATTTGTAAATAGAAAATACAAAAGAATTTTTAAGATAATACAAAACTAGAAAACACTAAAGAATTTTTAAGATAACACAAAACTACTAAATAACTGAGTTTTTTTGCGACGAATTTGCGACCATATATCAATTATAAAAAGTTTGGCCGCACACTCGGCCTCAAACAAGACAGTTAACAAAAAGGACAATCGCAAATCAGCCTAAAACATTCGCCTGTCAGAAATTGTGCCGTTGAAATTCAGCCACAATAAGACTAGGAGGTCGCAAAATTTGAGACAGAGATATCAGGCACTAAAACTGTCACAAAATATCTACCAGTTACAAAATTCATTTGCAACGGAAGTTTTTGTCCCCCTAAGTGCCATAGACTAAAAAACCACTCCATGATTCCTTCGTTTATAAACAAGGTTCAAAGACCATATATTAGTTTCGGATAGGCTTTACAAGAACTTCGAGATTCATTTTTAGCCTCTAATTATTGATGATTAGGTATGGGATAAAGTTACTTATCCCTCACATCCTAAGTACGAGGGCTTGTTTTGTAAATAGGTAATAGATAGTTCAAGTTGCAATTAGATTAGTTATGCAAATACGAGGACCGAATATGACAAGATGAAAGTTTGTAACATACAAACTTAGGGAAAAGGCGCCTCCATGAGACACGCCCCTCCCCAAGTAACGCCAACAACACAGAATCAAGAAGACGCATCGATTCGTGAAAAGACACGTCTATTTACTTGTAACTATTGGATTAGTATAAATAGGTTCAATTTCTCATTTGTATTCATCACATGCACAAAACATTTTGTTTATATTCAAGTACTTCATTTTCCAGAGATTAAAGATCAATTGGGGCCAACAAGGGAGACTATATTTCAGTTAAATTATTTCCTATACATAAGCCATTTGATACTATATATCAATCCCCAACGAGTTGTTCTTTCATCTACAGAAACACTCCCAAGACCAAATATGAGTTCCGAATAAATCCCTTACACGCTGTTTTAGGCTGAAACTGAAGACTTGAAATCAGTCCACAATTTTTTTCCTATACGAAGAGCATTCAAAACTGAATATCAATCCCTAGTTTGATTAGTTAGGTAATATTTATGTTCTCTCAATATTAGAGACCGAAGACCAATCTCCTATTCATTTACGTCATTTTCCATCACAGGGAAAATGTATATGATATTGAAATTCAGTAGCTAACAAATTTTCCCCCAAAACCTTATATTCGCAGACATAATTATGACTAACACCAAGTTTCAAATATACTGCCAAAATAATAGCGACCAGTTATTATCAACAATTTAAAAGGCTTACGCTATATGAAGTGTCGAGTGGACTTGGATTGGGGGTATTGCTGGACATGTGGTGAGGGTGAGGGTGTGGTGAGGCTTGGTGAGCCATGTGCAATTTTGTTTTTTTTTAACTATTTAGAATTTTATTTAATAAAAATAACACACTAATTAAATTAAAAAAATTACATACAATATTGTATAAAACTACAAAGAAAATTAAAAAAAAACTACAAAAAATAAAATAAAAAACATAAAATTAAAAACTACATAAAAGTTAGTCCATGTTATATTTTTTTTCATTATTTCTTTTTTCATTTCCGACGTTATTGCCAATTGTGGGTCGGTAAGGTGATCGACGGGCATGGCGATAAATTTCATATCTTCGCGTTTTTCTTTTAGAGATATCTTTTTATTGAACGACGCTTGAATGTTTTCCTGATCTCGATACTTTGTTGTTGGAAAAAATTAAATGTATCAATTTTGGTATTAAGATCTTCCAACTGGTCGGAGTATAACCCTTTACCCGAGGCTGAACCCGAGGCCGAACCGGATCTCGATCTTTGAAGCCGCTTTTTTGACGTGTCTCTACCGGGTGGGCGGGAAGGAGAATCATCAAAATCATCCAAATTAAGATCAAACTCTTGATCACGAGCATAGGACTGAGCTTGAGACGAGGATGTTCTTGCCCTTTTTGATGAGGTTGACTTGCTAGCAGGAGGGACCCTCGCCCATTTTGAAGCGTACCTACATACATCCCAACAATGCATGTACTTGAAGTCGTTCTCTTTGTATGCTAGCAAGGCATTCTTGACAAAGTCAACCTCGGTTTCACCGCTTCTTGGCGCGTTCTTCGCCTTATGGAAACAAGCGTTGAACGCGGTGATGTGTGTATTTATATCCCTCCCACTTCGACGAGAGGCTATCATTTTCACGATAGCCCTTGCATTTGCGAATGAAATGTTTCCTTGATCGAATCCCAAAAATCTTTTTAGTGTCATGAATTCCTATTCCAACAACACAAATAACACTATAAACATTATAAAAAAATTATAACAAAACTTAAAACAATAATATTGTAAACACTAAATATGCTATATTAAAAAAATACCATGAATCGGATTTTACGATTCGTCGATCCAACAAAGTAACTTCTTCTTGAACCATCCATTTTATTTGTGTTCGTTAAGCGGGCACTAATGTTTTCTCTTCATCGGTTTTCTTATTGTAGCTTCTTTTTTTGGCCGTTTTTTATGACGAAACACCAAAGTCTTACGGTTGAGTTTCAGGCATAGATTCGGGTTTGGATAGGCTAACTAGTATTTGTTGTTGCGACATTGGAATAGACGAGTCGTTCGTATGAAAGTTTGTCTATACTCGGTTTCCTATATACGATGCGATTCCAGCTAGATCAGGATACGATGAGTATACTAAAACTGTGTGTTGGCCGGAACAACGACTACTTTGAACCAGCCAACCATGTCATCCACTCCCCCCCCCCCTTCCCCACCCCACACCACGCACAATCTCCACGCCAAGCGGGCAACGCCATGCCCAACGTCTACCCAGGGTGGTGTAGCCAACGTTAAACCCATCCACTGCCCCAACCCACGCCCCACTCAGAATCATTTTTGGTTTAAATTGTTGATATACTTTCAAATTTACATTCATCCCTATATTATGTCCTAACTAATTTCCTTATTATCTATAATTTTGTTGATGTGAAAGTAAATTTAGTTGTTTTAAATAATTATGTTGTTTATCAATAATTACAGGCTTCCAACAATTTAAACAAGTTAATAAATAAAATGTATGATTGTTTATGGAATAAGTTTGAAAACCTCGTTGAGTTTAGGAAATACTGGAAACTATTACTAACCTTCTATCAAACTATCTGCAACAATGTATTTCTTTATAAAAACTTTAAGGCATGTAATATACATGTTTTTGAGCTTTTTGGACAAAAAATGTTCGATGGTTATTTATAAGAATATAAAAAAAGGTTTCATATGTTTTCCAACATCATTATCATCATCACATAAGGCAAGGTGGGGTGGGCTCACCTTGGAGCCGTTTTCATGAGGAGGATATAGGCATGGTGATGGTAATATAAAACTCATTTGAACATGTGCTTGAATCTTTTGAGATATTACCATTATGTTAATTGTGGATAATTAGGGTACTAATCATGGTTTTGGAGGCTAAAATATGCTAGTTCACTAGACTAGTTAATTTGATGTTTAGATATTAAATCCGGCCTGTTTCGTTATTGGATCATTATTAGATAAATTGTGCAACTTGTATGGTAATATATATATAGGAATGTTCATTTGAGAAGAAATTTAATATGAGAAGAAAAAGAACAAAAACATTTTATTCTACAAATTTTCAAAATTTATCCTATATATGTCTTACACTTATCGGAATTACCTACACCAATTACCTACACATTTCAAAATTTATCCTACACATACTAAAATTTATCCTACACGTGTCGAAAATTGTCATTCACCATAAATTATTTTATCTTGAAAGAGTATATTAAAAAAATGAGTTACAAGTTTAATTAATTAGCTAATTAATGACAACTATAAATTTACCTATATGTCATTTTTCATAATATTAAGTACACACATTAAATGAAGCATTATGGAGAATTTCTATTGGTTTAAAAGTTATTCTTTTTATTCTTATAAAATTTTCTTCTCATTTGAACTCTTCACTATATATATATATATAATATAATATATATATATTTATATATCCTTAAGATATTTTCAATACCTTTGATGTTGTCTATGATGTTCAACATCATCGATAGATCTTACTATTACCATAAAATGATGAATTATTGTTTTTTATTTGCTGAAATTGTTATTTCATGGTTTGGATCAGACAATATTAGTGTTTATGCATTTTTCTGAAAAGTTATAATATGACAAATTGTTTTCCCATTTTGGGTTTTGTATAAGCCTTACTTTGGACATGCTTCCATGTCCTATTTTTGTTGTTTTAGGGAGTACCGGAACTCTCCTAGCATGAATAGTGTATTCGCATTGTTTACCAATGCTTTTTGACATAGTTATTATTAGTTTGTATCGTTTCGCGACGCGGCGAATACGACGATATGATATATAATGTAATAGTATGTCATGTGATTGCTAGACTTTATAAGACTCAATCATACAAAAAGTAAGTCTATTGCACATAATTAAATATCTAAACAGTGATTAAGTTGTATGGAATTACCTATGATGTTCAACATCATTGATAGATCTTACTATTACCATAAAATGCTGAATTACTGTTGTTTATTTGCTGAAATTGTTATTTCATGGTTCAGATAGGATAATATTAGTGTTTATGCATTTTTCTGGAAAGTTATAATATGACAAATTATCTTCCCATTTAGGGTTTTGTATAAGCCTTACTTTGGACATGCTTCCATGTCCTATTTTTGTTGTTTTAGGGAGTATTGGAACTCTCCTAGCATGAATAGTGTATTCGCATTATTTACCAATGTTTTTTGACATAGTTTTTATTATTTTGTATCGTTTTGCGACGCGGCGAATACGACGATATGATATGTAATGTAATAGTATGTCATGTGATTGCTATACTTTATAAGACTCAATCATACAAAAAGCAAGTCTAATGCATATAATTAAATATGTAAACAGTGATTAAGTTTTACGGAAATACCGATTATTTTTCCGTTTGTCATAGATTCTTTGTTGGTTATGCTAGTCCTTTACAACGTGTATATTTAGCTAGCCGCCTGTGACTGATTAGTATACCCGAAGAAGCTTTGAGGAAGACATGAAGAAATATAGAAGACAGATCTTCGGGATAGATTACTGAAGAGTTCGAAGACGAAGAAGAAAAGACTGTGACAATATCCAAGGGGGAGTTTGTTGATATATATTCTAATGCCTACATCTAAGTCTTGTGTCTGTTTAGTTAGGAGTCCTACGTGCGTATCAGACATGAAACGCAGAAGTCCTGCGCCCCAATTCATGCGTGGCCTATATATATGGTCATGTGGCGCATGACTTCCTAACTTTTTGGTACTTGCACATTTGGTCTTGGAGAGCAGTTGTCAAACTTTGTATTCTCAAATGTTATGCTGCCCAAATTAGTATGGAAGAAATATATTATGAAATATTACACGTTCTTATACTTTGAGATGGATTTCGCACAGATCTGAGTTGTAGATATCATATTTTGTGTTTCTACGCACCAAACACGATCCTACATTTTCCAACAAATATTGGATGTTTGACACATGATGTCATTTTCACATATGTAACGATTTGAAGGGACTATGGAAGGCTAAGAAGCTAGAGCAAGGAGACTTGGAACTTCATGTGGGAAACGATGAAGAGCTAGCATGAAGGTTTAGGAGAATTTGTTCTTTACTTCCAAGTGGTCTTGAACTTGTTTTGAACAACTTTTGCTTTTTGCTTTGCATTTAATGTGACTAGGAGTATTATTTATGTTTCTACTTTAAAACAACAAGGATTTCAATATGCTTTAAATGGTGATTATATTTCAACATATTTTAATGAGTTGTTTTACTTTAATGCTAAGCAACATAATGAGATCTATGAGATAGAGGTCCAATTCAATAACGTATAATACAATATCTCTAAATGTAAAAATTAGATTTCAACGATTTCTATCTATGGCATTGGGAGTTGGAGACATAAACAACAATTGTGTCAAGAAACTCCAAACTGATATCCCATCAACAAAAGAGTCTTTTAACAGATGCGAATCATGTTTAAGTGGGAATTTAACCAATGCACCTTTCACGAATGTCGGCGAAAGAGCCAAGGAACTTTTATTGTTGACGTATGCGGTCCTTTTAGAACAATGGGTAAAACAGGGAGAGGTACTTCGTTACGTTTACTGATGATTTCAATAGATATAGTTATATTTATCTATGAAGCATAAATATGAAACTTTTGAAAAGTTCAAAGAGTACCAAACGAAATATAGAATCAACTATCTAGGAGCATTAAGATACGTCGATTGGATTGAGGAAGTGAATATCTTAGTCATGAGACTAACGGCATCTTGAAGTTCCAGGGATTCGGCGAAAAGTTAGTTTTACGTAACACCCTGTGATTTGTTCAATTGTTTTAATGACTTACAAATGGATCACTAAATGGGATTTTCTCGGGTTTAATACGTACACGCTTCCACTTAACAATTAATTTGGGATATTAATTAGAATAAATAATATATGATATTTATTAAAATTTATTTTGTTCAACGATGATTCCCAACAAATTAGTGCATTCTTCCGGGTGCTAAATCGTCTACTAGATGGAAAAAATTGGTCCAGAAAAAAAAGTCAATATAATGGTGTGAAGACTGTTAATGAATCGGTTGCCGACTAAGGTTAACCTTTGCAAAAAAAAGGTATTGATATGAATAGTATTTATTGTGCATTTTGTTGTAACTATGTGATATCGAATGATCATATTTTCCGGGATTGTTGTGTTGGTTCTTCGGTATGGAAGAGTGTGTCGAGATGGTTGGTAATTGAGTTACATGAGGTATGGTTCTAAGTAGTATTTTGGCATGGATTGATGATTTGAAGTTGACTAAACGAAAAGAAAAAAAACGATACTTTGGTAGTGTAGAAACGAGGGGATATCAAGCAGAGATGTAAAGGAGTTTATATTTTTATTCCATTTGCTATTTATGTTCTAATGGATTCTGTAAAGAGATTGCAAATTGAAAAATTGGGTGGGATTAGTGAATTAGAAATCCATAACTTTTCATGTAGTTGATTTTCGTTTTGCTGTTGATTGTTTCTCTTAATCAATATCATTTTTTTTAAATTATGCCGTTCAAACAAATATAGCCTAGTTGATTGGATTCTTGAAGACTTTATGGATTGGGCGAATGTACACTGAACAGTCCAGAAAAAGTGAATCGTCTAAAATAGTATTTTATGAAGTATATAAATATTGGGATTCCTTTAAAGTTTTGTTAATCGATAAAAGTGTAAAAAAACAGCTAATTTCATCTACTAGCTTACGAAATCTTTTCGAGCATGTAAACCTGCTTGAGATTGTCGATCTAAAATAAAAGGAAACAAACGGTTTTTTTTAACTGAAAATTTGAATCACTAACGGACTACTGAAGTATTGCCTTGCTACCAGCGGAACTACCCGATCATATCCATCTTCACTAGGTAATAATGTATATACACCAATTCAGAAAGAAACCTAATAAATAATAGAAAAACACCCTTATGGGAATCAAACTCAATACGTAATAGTATTTAAGTCTTATCTCACCCCTAAAATACCATTAAGCTATAATGTGTACACAAAGGAAACAAATGTAGGTGGTATTTTACATATTCCTTTTTTTCTAGAAAATGCAATTTTAAGCTTTTACGTGGTTTTTAAAGATTGGTAGGATAGTTTGTTCTACTAGAAAGTGAAAAAGGGTATTTGAGAGAAACAGTGACGTTGCACCAATACCAAATTTTTATGATTGGCCTTCAAGGGAAATGCAACATGAGTATTGCATTTTTCGAAGTAAAAAACTTCACCCCTATCTAAGCAACCTCAACCCCTTCTTAGCTACCACTTGCTTTCACCAACCATGAGCATTTGGTTTCTTTTCTTCTCCCAAAAATGGGGTGGCTTCAATCCATCTTCTCTCCACTCAAGAAGCTTTGGGTTAAACTACATTCTGCCCACCACAAGAGTATGTTCATAATACACTTCTTTTTGCACTCATTCGGGTTTTTGTGTTAATAAACACCAACTGAGCATTGTTTTTTTAGTTAATTGTAACACGCACGGCTAATTGTAAAATGTGATTTTCAGGTAGAGGGATATACATATTGTATGAAGATGTAAAGTCATGTCAATACGAAGATGTGCATGTTCTTTGGTCTATATTGGTCGAGTCAACTCATGCACCGCCTCATCCCTTGACTTTGCCACCATTGAATTGCAAGCAACATTCTTCCCGAAGATGATACCCGAGCATCATGTGTTTGTTGTACATAATCCATCACCTTTTCCAATCAAATATTGTTTTTGTCTCTGAGGTTTTTCGGGAATTGTACTTCGAAATTGATTAAGTTATTATGATACTCTTATTCTCACATTTAATAAGTTGTATACCACTTAATGTAGCTACATTGATCGCTAAACCAATTTGGGATTGGATCGACGTTATATACTCGGCCACCTAACTTCTCACCAAGTGTTTGGTTTTAGGTCCGAACTAGCTAAGGCGTTGTTGAACATCACATTCACACCAATCATGGTTAATTGTGTAAACGTGATTACATTCAATTCGCAGTTTTCATAAGAAAATGAAATAAAATAAGTAAATGTGGTACTTTGGCAGTTTATTGTTGGTTTGTCCTAGTGAAAGCAGTTTTTATTTCATTGTCGTTGTGTAGGTGTTAGTTGTAAAGTTATGATAGATAGTTGAGTTTAGTTTGATGAATGAAACTAATAGAAATATTCAACTAAACATCGATGGGGCTTGTAGTTTCAATTTGGAACTTCCTCTTGTTGAGGTTTAGTATAATTAAAACATTAAAATAATACTTTCAAAATGCAACCCAGTTAACAAATTGAAAAAAAAATCAATATTTTCTTGAAGTGATTTTTGTCTTGGTAAAATGTGATTTGAATTTATTTGTTCCATTATTCATTGGGGAGTGACTTCACATTTTCTTTTAAATGTTTTTAAATTTATAAAATTTCTTTTTTACCAACTTTATAATTTATAACAGTTTTAATAAATTTATAAATAACTGTTAAAAGGATTTTCTTTTTTCTTTTGGTTCAAAAAGTTTTAGCTCTAAATGAATTCTTTTTATAGTGAAGTCCACGATTGTGAGAATTAAGTGCTCGAATACCACTCGCTACTTTAAATTAAGAAAAGAGTAAAGTACTATTTCGACCATTTCTTTTAACTAGTTCAATTTTTTAGTTAAAAAAGAATTTTTTTTTTGACATATCAGACCTTATTTTAATAATATAATATGAAATTTCATAAAAAAAAGTAAAATATATCATTGTCACGTGCTAATTCTTTATCTATAATTTGATAGAAGTTAAGATTGTGAGAATTAAGTGCTCGAATACCACTCGCTACTTTAAATTAAGAAAAGAGTAAAGTACTATTTCGACCATTTCTTTTAACTAGTTCAATTTTTTAGTTAAAAAAGAATTTTTTTTTGATATATCAGACCTTATTTTAATAATATAATATGAAATTTCATAAAAAGAAAAAAGAAAAGTATATCATTGTCACGTGCTAATTCTTTATCTATAATTTGATAAAAGTTTAGTTTGAGTGGGTCAAACTTAGTTGGTTTTTTTTCTTTACAGTGACGAACCCAAACGAAAAATCCAAACAACATCGGTACATGTACATTATTTTCTTATGTTTTTCTCGTCATATCGCAATAAAGTTTCCATCGTAAGCTATAGCAAATGTCAGTAACCGAACCGATACCAGCTGAACAACATCTATCCCCGTACTGATATTTTTTTTATTTTTTATAATAGAAGAAAACCATGTTTTGATATCCATTTGGACAGATTTCATTCAATTGCTATACTGAGTGCCGGAATCGTTTGAATACTATAGTAAAGGGAATCGGAAGTCCGCTGAAAAGAGCGAAGAATCCCACTAGTATGCTTTAATATGAGCTTTTATATGATAAACATCATTCATAAAAACATTATTAGTAAAAAAATAATATTTTTAAAGTTAGATACTAAGGTTAGGTGTGTGGAATAAAACCTCATCTGGCTTTAAAGCGCTACACCTCGACATCATATAGACATTAAGGCTTCAAAGCATACTCTTAATTAAGCTAGTGAAATAAAGCTCCTAAACCATTTCCTAATCATTTAATTATTTTTCAATTTAATTTAAAATTCATTCTTTACTTTTAAAATATTTATTGTAAAACAAGCAAAAATAATAAAAAAATACACTAAAACAAAAAATTAAAAACATACTAAAAGTTATTCATGCCAAACAATAACCATTATAACAAACCATTAAACAAATTACAGTTGTTCTACTCGTCATTATCGACCTCATCAATATCATCGTGATCGTTTGATCGATTCAACCAAAACTACTTACGAATATGCAAAAGTGTATCCCTTTGACATACTTTATAATGGATAGCAAGTTTCTCATCGGAGCTTAGACTGGGCAACGTCGGTGATTGGACAGAATCGCCATGGTCGGCATAAATGGCTCTTTCCGAGTTCTCAAAAATCATATTACATAAGATAATGCACGTATACATTATGTTCTTTAATTTTCATTTATGTGGAATATGTGTCCTTCGCTTCTTTAACACCCCATATGTCCAATATCTTTTCTTGTGATACAAACATTTATCATCATCTAGGCGAAAGAGTTTTCACCAACGTGCCTTACTCCAAATAAATACCATCGACTAGATAAAATTTGTAGTTGTACTCAACATTATTTGCATAAAAAGATGACCTTGATGCAATGCTGTCATAGACGTCATCGGAAACATTGGATGATTGTAAAACAACGATATCAGTGTTTGTGTCAGCTATACCAAAGAACTCATGCCAAAACCAGAGATCTTGTGATGTGACGGCTTGGAGTATTAGACTTGGACCTGGGTGATCACCCTAGTGATGTTGGCCTTCCAAGCAGTTGGACAAACTGCCAGCTCCCAATGCGTGCAATCAAGGCAAGGCTATCGAATATCCTGAGAAAACCATGTATCTTCCTCATAAACTTTTTGCATATCGCTAGAAGTCAGAATCCTCAAATATCTTTTTGCGTAGAGATTAACAACACCTAAAATATCCGTACTAGGTGAATAATAATAATAATAATAAAGGGGATGAAACACCTACTCTAAAGATCGTCGAGAGGTGCACATCCTTGGAGGAGTTTGCATTGTCAGGAGCGTCGCTTGATGTTTCTAAAGATCCCACTATCGGCAATTTTTCCTCATATACAACTACCTTTATTTTAAACGTAATTTATCTCAACTAAAACTACTTTTTAATAGGTGCTGGCCAAGAGGCGACCATGTTTTGAAGTCATATTCATGAAAACGTTTTCGCCTCTATGAGCCATGGTGAATACCGCAATCCTGATTTATTTTCCAGCAAATGGACAACAATGCCAATTTCAACAATATTTTCAACCGACATATGAACAATCCCAATAGAGCAAGATGTTTAAGCGATGTGGATGTCATGACGGAGGCCCAAAAACAATATAAACTCATGTATGGCGTTGGGTTTACTATTCTAGCTTCTTGGAAACTACTTTGAAAATCACGTATCTTGTACTGCCAGTTAAGACCGGTCAAGCATCTAAATGGTCCAAGACGACTTCTAGCACACCGAAACCGAATTTGTCTCAAGGCACTGTCGGATGCTCATTCCTATATAAACCTAAATAACTACATCGACGACTTTGATTTTGAAGAACTGGCAGAGTTACAATGGCCGCCCGGTAAAAATAAAAGCAACGCGACAACGAGAGTTCGAGCAACTTCCTCGTCTACATACACGATGAATTCCAAGGTGAAATCGCACTTGAAAGTTTTGAAAAAAAAATTCTACATTATTCTCGATCAAAATACAAGAATTGCATGACAAAATCAATTACAGATGCAAAGACAAATGGAAAAATATATCAAATTCCTCGTGAAATACCTCTCACATTTTTTGTTAGAAGACTGAAAAATAAAATCCAAGGTCAATATTGGAAAAAGTAAATTTAGTATCTTCTTTGTGATTATTATTTTTTTCATTTGTAGTAGGTTTTTTAATTTAAATTTTCGTTTTGAATTTTTAATGTATTTTTTTAACTTAATTGTTGATTTTTTTATACCAATAAGTGTAGTTTGTAACTTTTTATGTAATTTTAATTTAACTATTTCATAAGATTATTGTTGTTTTTAAATTAAACAAAAAAATAATAAGAATAATGAAATAATGATCGTGGAATTATTGAAGGGGGCTGTAAACTACGTCATGTTACTTAAAGGGTTGGCTAATTAAACTCCCTGTCTACGTGGTTTGATGTGACGTCTTAACTAGTATGAGGGCTTCAAACCAGCCTTAAAGCACCCGCAACCATGTAGTGCACTTGTAAGAATTTCCAAAATATCCAACGTGAATACATTGTAAGAAGATTAGGATATTTTATTTTATTTTATTTTTTTAATGATATGATATATTAAATATCCTAAAAGCCAACCACTAGCATGAAGCTATGTAAAAAAAACTTATAAGTGCATTTGAGGATTTTTCAACCACTCAACCAACGAAAAATTTGACTTACTTTTCCTATAAACACACCACAAGAACTATTAACTAACAATGAGATCAAAAATCGTTTCCTTCCGGTTTTTTGTTGACCTAGAAGACACAATTATTCTTAAACGGCCACAACACCTATCAAGTCGTCATCACAATAACCTCTACCAAGTACTTACTGGCAAACTTCATTTTTAACAAATCTTCACACAACCGAAGATGTAACGATCTTGTTGTAATCGGTAACCTAAAATCCAACCCTCTTGCATTTGCTCCAGGTTGTTTCCATATTTATAATATGAATATGTGAACTCACCCTCCTTTGTACTGACACTTGATTTTAACGTGTTCTTTAAGTACTTGAGCTCAGCTTCGGAATTTTGGTGTATCTTGTGGTTGTTGATGCATTTCAATTTTAACAAATCTTCACACAACCGAAGATCTAACAATCTTGTTGAAATCAATAACCTAAAATCCAACCATCTTGCAATGCTCTAGGTTGTTTCCACTATAGCCTCCCCCCCCCCCCCCCCCCCCCCCCCCCAAAAAAAAAAAATTGATTATGTTCGGTCTTAGGCTCTCGATCACACAATGGACTTAAACCCGAAGGAACATCGATAACATTCCATGTTTAAACTTTGCAAAAATAGGACAAAACCCACTCATCTTATTTTTAATTTGGCAGACTTAGTTCTTAAAATATCATAATATCCCTCAACTTGAGATGTTATTTAATATAGTTGTGTCCTAAAAACTTCCTTTTCTTGGAATTCACAAGCGTAATATTCTAATTTTTGTTGCGTTGTATTGAAAAAAAAAATTTTGTTGTATATAACATTGAAAAAATTCCAAATTATATTGTCTTGGTGTGAATTTTGTTTAGTTATTTGTAAATTAGACCAAAACGTAACAATGCACCAATTTAAAATAGTGATTGTGGGTAAATTCGCTAAATAGTGTACTTGCATAAAAGCTAAAAATATGTATAGTTCTTGTGAAGTGAAACCAAATTTCCAGCCGTTCATTGAGGTGTGAAATAGTGGATTAAGGTTGGTTCTATGTGCTATAGTTGAGAACAAATGGACATTAATTGTGTAAACTCCTTGTGATGAAGTTTCCAATAGTTGAATATTTAAGTGGGTTCTATATCCAATGGTGATTTCTAGAAATTATGTTATTTATAGTATTTGTGGGTTTTGATTTGAGAGCATTTGATCCACGGTTGCTAGTTAGTAAGATTTAATTCTACTGAATGTGAATATGCTACAGTTTGTGCGATTTGACTTGGCTGGTTGACTAGTCTTATTATTGCACATGACTATCTTATAGATTGATGTTTTAATGAGAGTGAATCACATATGCATTAACATAGTTTGAGTAACTTACTATATTGTTTAATAATTACTTTGGAAATTATGAATGTATCTATTATGTAGTGACTTTCCACATGTATAACTCATTTTCTCTTATTTAGTATTGTACTAATGTGTGTGCCTATATATAATGGCATTTGTATATGATGTTAGATCAATGAATAAGAATTCTCCATGTTCTATTCTCTACATGATTTCATAGTCTAGCTCTCATGTTTATATACATATATATTAGTTGCTAACAGACCGTTGTTTCACAACACGTTATCAGCATGAACGTGCTCTATGTGTTTTGTCACCCTTGGTATCCCTTTTTCCTTAACTTTGATGTGCATTATTTTCCAACCTAACTCAATCTCGCACGTTGAGAAAGCAACCCAATAATTCTTCGTATGATTATTCATATTATATTTGATGATGATACATCAATCTTACTGGTGACACTTATTAATATACATATATAAACTTAAACTGATCAATACTGTAAATTCTAGAATGTAGTCTCATGATTGAACTTTTATCTATATATTTTTCCATTTGCTTTTAGAAGTTATATATATATATTATATTAGCATGTTGGTATTCATAAGGATTTAGATTTTTACATCATAAATTATAACGTTACAATTGACTAATTCATCTTTTTTCTAATACTCATTATTAATTGAATAACTATAGTTTTCATTGACGACGACGATATTACGATTATTTATTTTATTTTTCTCTTTTACAAATGATCCCTTCTATTATTCTAATTGGCTGGATTATCATTTAATTAGTTAATTATAATATATGTTGTTTGGACTTTTACAATCTAGTGATTCTCATCTACATATTCTTTGAGCCACCATAATCATATATTTATGCTTCTTTATTAACCTTATTAAGTTGTAAATAAAATTGTTGAATTATTTTGATTTGAGGAAGTTAATTTGCAATCTAGAGAATATTATATGTGCTTTTAAAATCCATGAAAAACAATTAAATTCAATATTCAATATTAAAAAGTAAGGAACTCAATATTATGGACTAAACAATGCAATTGTAGTAGGTATATATGCTTGTATTGGTGGTAATATATACATGATGTATGTACTAGATTTTCATTTTGTATATTTATAATTTAAATGGATATAAATTCTGTAATTATTTGTTTTTATTAGTCATTGTTAATACATAGAATATCAAAAGACTTTTACATAATTAGATATAATTGAGTTATGTGAGTAGTGCTCATTGGATATTAATCCTCTGTTTATAAACATCAATTGATTTAGTTTTAAATAAACTATACAACTTATAATGCAATATATTATTATTATTATTATTATTATTATTATTATATTATTATTATTATTATTATTATTATTGTTTAACATGATTATGCAAATATCGTTTGGTACTTATACTGAGGTTAATGCTATAACAAATTTTGCATATAAGAAATTCATATAATAGATTAATATTGCTAGATATCATTAGTTGTTTTTAGAGAAACATTTTCTAGCGATGTCGGTACCTCTAATGCATTCATTATGCCATATCATAATGTTTAACAATTTATTTGCATATTAACTATTATTATTGCTAGTATAAAATAGTAACTATTGCTATGCTTCATATGTACAATGTATAGATTGCTTATATGATGTGATCAGTTGTTTAAATATCAATATTCGAGAAGAAAAAAAAATGAGTATGTTATGTAATTCATCAGTATTACAGTTTTTAAATAAAATTTTCAAATACAAGTAATAAATGATCCGAGAACTTGAAAGAGATATATGTTTAAATTTTAAAGTAACTGTTCAAAATATATAAGATATTATGTTTGGTTATACCATAATAAGTTATTACATAAATTATATGCGTTTGCTTATTAGTGATAAAAAAGGTTTCTTTTTTATAAAGGCCCATTATAAGTTGTTTTTATATGATGACATGCTATAAGGTCATGTATTGTATGATTTGTTGCTATCTATACATTGTATTCTATATGCTATCACTTCTTTGCATCGATAATACTGAATAGAACGACTAAACCAAAGTTGTGGTTTATTGTCATTCTTATGAAAAAGTAGAAATAGCTTCGATTTGACACCAAAAGTATCATACTCCTTGTATCTCATTATTAAGTATAAAAGAAATATTATATGACTCGGACATATAATTACTTCTCAATTGACGTTATACGAAGAGAAGTTTATTTATAAGGGAAATCGGATAAAACAAATTTTGTTTGTCAAACCTCAAATATACTCCTGAAGTAGCAATATCATTTAAAGGGTATGAACGGTTTGAAATGACTGTATATCTATATGTTTGAGAAAATAATGGAAAACCGTAAAACTTGTATGGTTTTACTCTGATTCATGAAGTGAATATATATTGATCATTGTAATCATGGGCATCATTGAGAAAATTATAATGATGATCATATTAATAATAAGATTGACCATCAGAAGTGCAACAATCATCATGTTAATAAGAGATCAAACTATCAAAATTATAAGATAGTGAAGCTAATAATGAGATCGAATATCAGTATTATAATGATAGTCATGATGAGATTGACCACCAAAAGTGGTAAACTAGTGATTACATAGCACGATGGTTTGAACTTTGAAGTTATAATACATTCTTTCATATCTTATGTTTTGTATTACATACATGCAAGTAATACATATACAATATCATAAACCATAAGTATATGGATCATGATTATTTACTTTATTGGTATGACCGGTTAGACTACACCGAGTCAATGATGATGTGAAATATAATGAAGAACTTAAAGATTCTTCAAGTTGATAGCATATTATGTTTGCTCTTAAGGGAAATTATTTATTTGCCAATTAATGGTATAAATCCCTAAAATATTATGGAATGAATGAAGGATGTATATATCCATACATGATAACGTTTAGTGTTTTTAAATCGATGCATCGTCTAAATGGTCATCAAATTTACAACTTGAAGTTGTGTGTAGCTTAGCTAATGAGATAGCAAACATATTATTCCATATTATCATATTTATGGTGGTTATAACATTGAATTTAGTATCCATGTTACTAATGATTATTGGAATAAGTATTGAACTTTCTAAAAGCTTAAGACACAAATTGCTTTTGTTGAAGACGATGATCAAACATCTACAAATTGATTGCAAAGCCAATAATCAAAAGAACAAAAGTTCATATTTGAGCACATGTGATTTTACATGCGGTAACATTATTTCACATCAAGCCACATGTTGTAATAGTTTCTCCCCATTATAGTTGGTTTTGGTCAGGAACCAAATATTTTCCATCAAACTTTTATTGTGCGGTATACATTGGAATTGATCCACCACAACGCACAAAGATTGAAACTCAAATAATGTTAGGAATATATGTTGGGTGAAAATACTATTTATGATTACATACTTAGAGCAATTAACGAGAAATTTATTTATGGCTCGTTAGATCTTAATTTAAGTAAATTAATATTCCCAACATTAGGGGAGATTAGTGGCAGTTGAAAAAGGAATGGGTATGCATGAATTATCATTGATCCTCAAACGAAATTGTGTGAACAAGAAGTTCAAAAGATAATTCATTACCTAGATTAAAGAATCAATCACCAGACATGTTAACTGACCTAAATACAGTGACTAAGTAAGTCACGTAGTCAACTGCTAATGCTCCAGTTAAGTTAATTGTCCTAGTAGGGCAAACCATATATTAATGAGTCTATTGCACGCCTGAAGCGTGGTAGACTAGTCAATTCCAAGAAAATAAAAATTCCTCGAAAATTGGAGCAAGTTGAAGAAGATGGTCAAGTCAAGGTTATAGTAAAAAAAAAAAGCGTTTCTTGAAGAGACATTAGACATGATGGTTCTGGAAGAACATCAGGTACCTTAAAATAAAGAGCTCTTAGTAAATTATATCATGTATGGAATTGAAATAAAATCGACGTCGTCATACTTTTGTATATATAGCGCTTGAAAAGATGAAATGATGAGGATCAAGATTTAAAATCTACCTATGAATAAATACAAAGAAATGATTGGCCAAAATGAAACGACGCAAATGAGGCAAAGTTGAATTCTCTATTGAAATGGAAAGCTTACGGGTCAGTAGTCCATAAAAAAAGTTGTAAAACATATTTAATATAATTAGGTCTTTTATGTGGATCAACAATTGATGGCACAATGATTTCGCAAAGACCTATGATTAGTTATGAGGAGACGTATTCTCCAGTGGTGGATGCAATAGTTTTCCAGTATTTAATTAGTCTGGTAATATAAAGAGAGAATTAATATGCGTCTTATAAATGTTATGTATCATTTAGATACTAAAGTTTACATGCAAGTCCTTGAAGGATTTAAATTATGTAATTCATGTAAAGTAAGTCTCGAGAACAATATATTGTTGTATACAGATTCTTTTTCGAATACGATTTAACTCCTGATGAGTTTCTTAAAGCAATTGAGTTCTTTAAAAGGTGAATCAAAACATCTTAACGATGTAATTCTTGTGCACCAATAAACATACATTGAAAACTTGTACACAGTGATTGTAATATCTCAATAAATAGTGTACATGCATGGTACAATATGGATTTTGGAGATAAAAGCAAGTGTTCATGACACTTTTACATGATATAGATATCTATGTGTTAAATGGCAAATTTATATAGCAAAACTCCTGAAGAGTGAAAGCACATGCATATATGGATAAGATGGAACGAATTCCTCATGGATTGATAATGCGAAGCATTGATGTCAAAACCTCAAGAACATACTATATGAAGTTGACAAAATATGTGTGGACTAAAATAGTCGAGTCAAATATGATTAATTGACTCACCAGTGAGCTCGAAAACGAGAAATACATATGGTGAAGTTGATCCATTTGTTTTCATTAAAAGAACGATATGAGGTTTACAAGTATTGCAATATATGTTGATGATGTCATTGAATCTCCCGAAGAGAAAAAAAAGAGCTCAAATATTTAAGCAAGAATTTGCAAATGAAATACAATATTGCAAATTTATGGCTCGATACGTAGGACATACGTTTATATTATAATCCATCAATCATAATACATCTAGAAAATGTTGGATATTTTCATATGGACAAAGCTTTTGGTGTAAGTACATTTAATGATGTTCAAATATTTGATATAGATAAAAATGACTTTTATCATCTTCTATCAAAGAAGCAAAGATCCTTGGTCATGAAGTACCATAATTCAATACAAATTGTATTAATATATCTTGCTAATTATACACGAATATATACTATTAAATTCATTGGCAAGATCTAATTCGTGTATAACGAGGAGATAGTGTAATGAGTAAAACATTTATTTTCTATACCCTTAAGGTACAAAGGTATGGGTTCATATTTTACTAACCCATCAACAAGTTTGGTTAGTTTTATAAATGCAGGGATTATAACAAAAACACATTCATGGATCTTAAAGTTTTACATGAAGATCATACATCAAGTTCATTAATAGATTGCACATCAAGCGACAAATCACTCACTACAAAAGTTTTTCAACAACTTTCATAGAAGATTGGCACTTGTTACTTGAAATGATACATATTATATTGAGGGGGAGACAATACGCGTTGCACTCTTTTTGCCTTAGCTGAGGTTTTGTCCCATTGGGTTTTCCTAGTAAGGTTTTTAATGAGGCAACATCATTAAGCGTATTAAAGAATAGTATTCCATCATATGGATAGTCAAGAGGGAGTGTTATGAATGTATCCATTATGTAGTGACTTTCCACATGTATAATCCCTTTTCTCTTCTTTACTATTGTACTAATGTGAGTGCCTATATATAATAGCATTTGTATATGATGTTAGATCAATGAATAAGAATTCTCCATGTTCTATTCTCTACATGATTTCATAGTCTAGCTCTCATGTTTATGTACATATATATTAGTTGCTAATAGACCTTTGTTTCACAACAGGATAAACTTATTTGAGAATTGGGTAAGTAATTTTATTGAGTTAATTAGAAAGATAGTACTTATAATTTATTGAAAGTAACGGCTATGAGTACTAACTTATCTTTTTTAACATGTTCAGATCTATGGTTTTGATTTTGTAATACCTTTGAGTATTAAGGCTAACCTTTGTTAGTTTTTCTATTAAATCAACATAAAATGACCAAAATACCCTTACATAACTTCCTTTTAATACTCAAAGATGTTACTTTCAATACACTAAGGTTCAGGTTCTATAGTTTCGATTTTATAACACCTTTGAGGGTTAAGGCTAACTTCCGATAGTTTTTCTGTTAAATCAGCATAAAATGACTAAAATACTCTTATATAACTTTCTCTTAGTACTCAAAGATGTTACTTTCAATAAACCATAGGACTATCTGTATAATTAACTCTAAAAATATAAAAACTCATTAATTTGTAAACAAAACATATTATAAAATATGCTACATAAATTATTTAATAATTATATTCCAAAATTAATATATATATTACCAAATGTCTACACGAGCTTAATGATTATTCAACACAAATAAATAAGATTAGAAAGAAAGTTATTTGTTGTTGTATTAATATTATACATATTATACTAAGTTATAGACTCGTGTATAAACGAGTTTAATGCTAAGTTGACATAAATAAACAAGATAAGAAAAAAAAATTATTTCGGATTCCATTGATATATTAGAAAAATAAATAAAAATTGATGAATAAGTAATTGATATTAAAAAAGTACTGACGTTTTACTTTTTATTAAACAGTTTGTGTAATATATGTTAATTATTATTGAATGACTTTAATTGCACACACTATTTTTGTTTAATGTCAAATGTGTAATAAACGTTTTTGTACATAAAAAGTTACAAATGAATAGTAACCTACGTTAAACATTATTAATTTAGTCATTAAAAATAACTTTTATATTTAATATCAAATGTATATTAAACGTATTCTTTTTACATAAAATGATTACAAAGTATAGTTTATAAATAATATAAAGTTAACCTATTTTTAATATAAATCTTAACTTTTTATATTGAAACTTGCCCGATATGTCTGTGTACCCGGAAGATGAAACTTGCCCGATATGTCGTAAAGCTTGTATGGATAAATACGGTGAGCATGCAGTTCACTGTAAAGAGCTCCCTGGGTTCAAATATCGGCACGACTGGGTGCGTGATGCTTTGTGGGACATCTTAAGAAGAGCTGGGATTTCGGCTAAGAAAGAGGCCCTATGAATTTCCTCACGGACCCTATGGAAGGGAGATCTACTCTGCGACCAGCGGATCTGCTCGTCTTTGGCTGGGCTGGGCTGGGCTGGGGGAAACATGCTTGTGTAGACCTCACGGGGGTTTCCCCTTTGGTTGGTTTAAGGGAAAACAGGTTTGTAGCTGGACAAGCGGCAAGAAAGGCAGAATCAAAGAAAGTGGATAAGCACGCTAAAGCTTGCGCAAAGAACCAGCATGTCTTTGTCCCTTTTGCCTTTGATACTTTTGGCTCCCTAGCGCCAGAAGCTATCCACTTCTTGACGAGAGTTCAACGGGTCGTCTACAGCAATTGTTCAACCCCAAGGGGGCAAGGGTTTGTATTTGGAATGTTAGGGTTTGCAATTCAGAAAGGATTGGCGGCGCAGCTTGTTGCCCGGCTACTTCTTTTTTATGTAACTTGACAAGTTTTCTGAATTTAAAATAATTTTTATAAACAAATTTACAATAGTATGAAAAACCTATCTAAACATAAATACAATTAGATTATATTTGCAGTAAGGGTCATTTTTTGACAAATTCTAATAGAAATTTGGTAATATATACTAATTTTAGGAATATAATTATTAAATTTTTGTTGCATGTTTTATAATATGTTTTTTTTATAAATATAATGAGTTTTTATATTTTTTTAGAGTTAATTACACTGATAGTTCCTATAGTTTATTAAAAGTAACATCTTTAAGTACTAAGAGAAAGTTATATAAGAGTATTTTAGTCATTTTATGCTGATTTAACAGAAAAACTATTGGAAGTTAGCCTTAACCCTCAAAGGTGTTATAAAATCGAAACTATAGAATCTTAACATGTTAAAAAAACAAGTTAGCATTCAAAGACGTTACTTTCAATAAACTACAAGCATTATCTGTGTAATTTATTTAAACAGCTTATTTGACCTCTTAGAACTGACACCAAATTATACGCCTGCATACCACTAGAACAAAGGCACTTCAATGAAAAATGGGGTAAGTAATTGGCAAGGTCACACGACTATTTACACATTTCTTAAATAATTGTGCTCCTCGAGGAAAACTTGAAATTTTAATTTTGACTAAACTTGTTAGACGGTTATGTGAAGATTGCTTAGTTAGTTGCTCGGTTATGTTATTTAATTAGTAGTTTCTTTGTTGTTGATGGTTATCCGATTAAATAAACGGATGTTGCATTTAAATAATATCAACTTTTACTAATTGACTAATAGCACTCCTAGCTTTTGATTTGAATTACAACACTTATAATTTTTAACTTATTTTCCTTTGACACTCTCAGACCAACTGGATTCTAACCTAGTTAGCCGACTCAGATGCTACATCATCAAACAAGTGCCGCATCACTAACCAAAGTGCCACATCAGCAAAAAAAAATTACTTGGTTAGGATTCAGTTAGTTTAGAAGTGACAAAAGAAAATAAATTGAGAGTTGAAAGTGGTGTGGTACAAATCAAAAGTTGAAAGTATTATTAGTCAATTAGTGAAAATTGGTGTAACACTTCGCATTTCAATACTTTCCTTATTTAGAAGGTTTTATTCACATTTTCATTTTTCGAAACTTGTAATCAAATCGTGTTCGTACTTCATTTCCAATTCTGTAATCTAAGGCTTTGGTCATAACGGAAATTCATTTTTATACATATACGTGTTACACACTTATGTTATACGTAATCAATCGTCGAATACATGTTTATACGTAGGACCGAGACTCGACATGCATAGAAATATTAACCATACATGCCTTACACTCATATCATACCTTGATACACTTTGATTACCTAAAACGGGCTAAAATACAAGTTTACGGCATAAAATAACATAATTACAAAGTTAAGGGGCCAAAAATGAAAATTTGCATACTGGACTCCCAGGCGCCAAGCGGGAGAATTTAGGTCTTCTCCAGCGATGAGCGGGAGAGGTCAATCTGCAGCAGGTTGCAAATAGCTCGCGAATTAGTCCATTTTCCACCTCTTTTTTTACCTCCAATCACATCCTAACTCATTTAACACTAACCGTTATCAACCCCGTCATAATAGGAGCCTCCATACACTCCTAAACACTTTAAACACTTCTAAAACATCAAATTACCTCCATTTCTTCAAGTTCTTAGCAAATTGAAGTTGTGCTCAAATCAGTGATTTTGAACACCTTTCTTCCTTCTTTTTCTTGTTTTTCTTGCTTCAAACTCCTTGGATAACATCAAGGATTGTTGCCCAAGGTTCACCATGATGAAACAAGGTGGTACAACTTCATATTTGATATCCAAAGTAGGTTATAAAATTTTGTTTTCATAGAACTTTTACATTATATTTGTTTCTTGTTTTATCTTGTGAGATTCATGCATCAACCTAGCTCCCAATCAAACTCATGGTTGTGGGGCTTATGCATGGTGGATTTTCAAAGGATTAAAGGCCTAAAAACCTCATTTAGCTACTTTCCAAAAAGGTTCAAACAACCTTTAAAGTGTTGAGACCAAATCCAAGTCTTCAATCCTCAATATTGTAAGACTTGTGTTCTTGACAAAGTGTGAAAAAAAATGGATGCCTTGGCTTTTCAACTATGAGTCCACTATCTCATTTTCTTGATTAGTTAGTTTATATTCATATTACTATATCTTAAAACAATTGCCAACAAAGTGACAAGGCTACATCACGTCCCCAAACACTTTCCATGTTCGGAATACATGCATCTTACTAGCTCACTTGGTTGTTTTAGATATAGTAATTTAATGTTCTTATGTTCCATGACCATCCCAATCATCCTTGTGATGATTTGTGTATTGGTGAACATTCAGGTTAATGGATTCATCCAACCCATGCATGACCATACTTGATTAACTAACACTTGGACTACTAACAAACTATACAAATATATATATATACATGTATATATATGTATATATATAACTACAAATTAACCAAACCTAAGACACTAACCAATCCATGGTTTGATTCCTTTGCTGCAACAAGTCGAGTGAACCAAAATCCTATTAATAGATACGAAGACATTCCAACCAATTCCTAAAAAATATAAATTCATGAGGAACATGGTCAAATTATCTTGATTGGACTCCTTGAAATTTGAACTTCCAATAGGCAAACTTACGAGAACACTACACTATGGTGTCCAAATTTGAGAATTTTATCAAAGATAAGTTTTATGTATTTTGATACTAGATAAGCATCTTGCATTCCAAATCTGAATATCATCAAACTCATATGCCTCGTTCATCCTTGTAGGATAACTTGGCGGTCCTCTAATCACTCAACACATCAACTCACGTTCGTGGAAATTGCTACGCAAACCATGAGTATACTCGATCCCATTTACCGTTTTACACACTTTGGGTGCAACATGTATACAATATAAACATCACATATTCACGATTAAACTTATTTTCATGAACACTCTATCCGTTAAACACATGATACTTATTATATTCTATATTACATGCTATGTTCAAACTTGTGTTCAATATGCTCATTAACTTTGCTAGCCTCCCTTAACAATTGTAGCACTATAGGATTAAAGCACCGCCCGCATTCTTGTGGTGTTGTTAAGTAACTAATTACGAACTTGTCGTTTCCACGATAAGGGTGCGCATGGTTGTGGTATACTTTGGTTTGACATATGGTTAACACATGCTAGTATGATAATGAACAACATACGCAATTTACCATGTTAGATGTGAGACAACTTTTAGACACGATTATGCTATGTATTCAAACTTGTATACTCGCCAACTATTGTTGATTTTATTTTAATACATATTGCATGAAACCAGTTGATGACGATTGAAGAAACGTACTTATGGTGGATTAGAAACACACCTAGACTTTAATTTATGTATTTTGTTTCATGTTGTTACGCTTATTTACAATATGTTGTATTTCCCTTTTCAAAACAATGTATTTCACTTTAGTATGAATGAAATTTGAATTATTTAATTATTATCACAATTAGCAAGTTATCATGTCTCGAGCAATCATGTTCTCGTCTCACTTTGATGTTTCCGCCACTGGTTGGGGTGTGATAGATTGGTATTTGAGACATAACTATAGGGAATTAGGAACAATTGCCATGATTTTTTTACCTAGTCTATAGTTTAGGAACCATACTTGACCATTCTTGTTATCATTCTTAAACTACTTGAATTCTTCCTGATTGTCTCTTATCTACTTCTTTTTTGTCTCAGATATACATGTCTTTCCTAACACTAACTATAATACATGCACAAGTATGTGAAGACACTTTTATTTAACAAATGAGACGATCTCACCAAAATAGGCGTGAAACCCTCCCTTTTGGTGAAATCTCTCAATCCACGTTTATCGATTTTCCACGAAATTGTACCATCAAGTTAGGAGTGATATCCACACCTTGATGGAGAATTCCATTTCTCATTCTAGTGAACCCTTACTAATGAGTCAAAATATATTTCCTTACCTTGTTTGGTAAGTACCAACCACGTTTTACGGAATGATGTTATCAAGTTGGTGATATCCACATCTTGATAACTAGTCCCACTATTCGATTTTCAATATCGCCAAAGTCTCGAACTTTCGTTTGACTTGGGACATGTAGTAACCGGAAGGGTGACTATAGTTAACTGAAATTTCAGCGAGAGTATTCTACCTATTAGGCCAAAGCATACTTCCCAAACTCAAAGGAATTTCCGATCACTTTGGAATAGTCTTAGTTTCGTTCCAAGACACTCCACGATTTACGTTGAATCTCTTTTATGCTATATCAATTTTAATGTGTTTAAATTTGATAGGTTTCTCATTTCGAAGTCGAAAACATGAATTGCACTTCACTCGCAATCTCAAACAATAATAAATCACCATGAACAAACTAATTTTACAACCGTTTAGTCATTACTTGTTATTAGTCAAAGTGAATTCTTATTATGCTTATGTGAACTACTTGAAACTTACATGTTATGTGACATATTACATGCTAAAAGATGGAAATTATTTTCAAACACCTTATGATCAAGTCTCATCCTCTATCCTTATTTGATCATGTAGATGTCTTCTAACCGATCCTTCCATTCCAAGAAAAGCTCCAAGTCGAACTCTAGTCAAGATTCCAACAAGAAGATGATGGTATTCATGGCTAAACAGATGGCCAAGGTGATACCCAACATCGTTAGCAAAATCAACGCCACAAACTCCCCTAACACCTTGGTTGACTGCAAGGTAGACCCTCATAAGTCCACCTTTACCTTCAAAAAATTCAACTCGTGTAGCCCAACGCCTTTCACGGGTGAAGAGGGGGCTACAAAGATGCTCCAATGGTTTGACTTCATTGGGGTGACCTTCCGTCAGAGCGTGCGCCCTGAGCATCTTCGAACCACCAACGCCACCGACGTCTTTCAATCTAGGGCACTCAATTGGTGGACCACCGAACGTAATGCCTGCGGAGACGATGTCACGTATGCCTTATCTTGGGCTGAGTTGAAACAACTCATGAGTGATGAGTTTTGCCCTCCTCATGAACTCCAAAAACTCGAAGACGAGTTATAGCACATCAAACAAGTCGAGGGCGACAACACGGCATTCACCGCTAGGTTTAAGCAACTTAGTGCCCTATGCCCAAATCAAGTTAGCACCAGCACAAAGACCATCACCAAGTACATCCAAGCTCTTCCACCATATGTTCGTGACCACGTGGAGTCCTCCCAGCCGAAAACCATTGAGGATACCTACCGCCTAGCCGCCAAATTCTCGCACAACAAAGTCGTGGATGGGACCCTAAAACCCAAGGATTCTACCACAACCGTCCATCAAGCCACTACAGAACCCAAAGATCCCAAATCTAAGCCGCAAAACAACAATGGCAAGAAGCGAAAGTTTAAAAGCTATAGCTGTAACGCCATCACACTCATTACTAACCCGATTCCCCCACAAGAAAATGCTAGGAAGCCTTACACTGGGGCTCATCTTAAGTGGAACACGTGTCACTACCATCACCCGACCAACACTGGGACTCATCACCATTGCGCAATGTGCAATCGGTTTAGGCATTTTGCTGCTACCTGCAGAGGTGGCCCCGCGCCACCACGCAACCAAGTTCAAGCACAACCCCAAAACCAAAACCGTCAAGCTCCGGCGAACAATGCTAGAGCTTGCTATAAATGCGGTGATCCTACTCACCTTCGACCTCAATGTCCACAAAACAATCAAGCACAACAACAACAACCTCGTGGACGCACCTTCAACATCAACGCGAATCAAGTGTAACACGACAATAAAGTAATGAACGATACGTTCCTTGTAAATGATTTATATGCTTCATTAATGCTTGATACTGGTGTGGATAGAAGTTTTATATACGTTGAATGTGAACTAATGCTTAATTATACAGGCTTTAAAATTTAAAAACCATTCATCGTCGAAGTAGCCAATGGCAAGTCAATCACCGTTGACTTTGTCCTCCGCGATTGTGTTGTCAATCTTAACGATCACGAATTTCCTATCAATCTAATACCCATGCAATTGGGTAGTTTTGATATCATAGTAGGCATGGATTGGCTTCGTAAGAACCATGCTGAAGTTGCTTGCCACGAAAAGTTCGTTCGTTTTCCTCCTTCTGTTCAGTGACACCTTACAAATATACGGCGAGAAACCATCAAAAGGTCTTAAGCTTATGTCACGTACTCAAGTGAATAAATACTTTCACAAAGAGTACCTTGCCTTTCTAGCCCATATAAAAGAAGGACGAAGAAAAAATCTTGAGTGATGTTCCGGTTATTTGCGAATTTCCCCACATTTTCCGTCATGGGTTGGGTGTGACAATTCGGATATTTAAATCAATATTTCTTTAACATATAATAAATAATTTTCAACAATATATATATATATATATATATATATGTTGATGCACTTTGTGTTCGTCACTTTACGAATAGGCTAGATAGAGCGTGTGTTGAATATTGTATAGATTAGATACGAACACATGACCCAAGTATGAACGTGAGAGCTACATATATGTCACTTCGTACGAAGGTAATTTCCTCACTTCGCACGAGGGTAAAACGTGTCTATAAATAGTGTCGTGTGTTCATTGTTTTGTAAGTTTTGGAGTTCCCAAAGGGGAAACGCTGGCGAAATTTCTCCAGAATTTTGCCAGCTTGACAAGATGTATACTCTTTCGGTACGAATGAATGATGTTTCCGCTGATTCTGTTTCTACTCCTTTCTTAATAACATTCTATCGAATCTGTGATATTATGCCCAAACTTCCATCTAGAACCGCCGGATCCTAGACCTACAATTGGTATCAGAGCTCAGGTTGCCTGATTTGAAGACAATTGTTCAAGATTCAGCCTAGAAGACTTCTTATTCTACTCATTCTTCTTCTTTTTCACTTTTTAAAATGAATCCATGGTCAAAATAAATTAATTTTCAAGCATAATACGTAAAAATAAGTTTAGATAAACCCTTGAGAAAATCGGAGCTGAAAACAAACGAATTCATGTCGAAAATTGCAAAAAATGTCAAGGTTTTAACCCACCTTCACACGTACATAACTTTACATTCCCACGAAGATAAAAGTTGCAAAGGTTTAAAAATCATTTACTTTCGCACGAAGATAAATCTATCTTCGCATGAAGATAAATCAATTTTTGACATTTTTACTTCACTCGAACCAAAATCTTAATCGTTTTAGCATTTAACGTTGTTTCATGCTGGTAAAATGGAGAACGAATTTTACAACATGTTTGCTACATCCACTGTTAATGTATCAGCCGCAACCGCACATAATCTGAATTTGGAGAACGGAATAGGGACAATGGTGAAACCCCCAAAGATGATGAATTTGGAGGATTATGACAATTGGAGTGAATGGTTTGTTACTGGGTGCAAGCGAACCATTTTAACTGCTGGTTTGCTATAGAAGAATAATATACCGCACCAATTGGGGAAAATGAATTGGAGAAGACGTTGACTTAGTTCATAGTGGCTGAAAAAGAAAAGATTGTCAATGAAAAGAAAATGATGAGCAGATTGCAACAATCAATCAAAGAAGATATCTTACCATTGCTGCAACATGATGATAATTCACAATCATTATGGAATGCATTAAGGTTGAAATTCCAGGGAAGTTCACAAATGAGGAAGAGCAAAAAGGCACTGCTTAGAAAAGAGTTTAATATTTTCATCCTTTTGAAAGGCTAAACTATGAAGCAGTTGATCAAGCCTTTTAGTCACCTAGTTGTTCAAATGAAGAGGTTGGGAGTTCAGAAAACAAATTAGAAGTTAGTCAAAAAGTTGGCAGATGCTTTCCCTGAGGGAGAGTGTAACACCCTAAACTCGTTTTGATCCAAAATGATGCAGCGGAAATACCGACTCAAAAATTCTTTCCAATTATTGTCTACATGACCTACTTGAAGGTTCCTTTAGTAAAATGTTGGAAACTTTCCTGAAATGATTTACAACATTCATTCTTAATTAACTTTTTAAAGGTAATGCATGGTTACAAATCATGAGACTGCTCTTCTTGTACAATCTGTGCTCCTTAACTCGATCTTAAACCCTTTAACTTCCATGGTAATGATAACTCGGTGCAACCTGTAATCACCACATACATTCGTATTATTAATATTCGGTGACTTCATACATAATAATATTCAACATTCATAATTAAATGAATCACTCCATATTCTTTCTATTCATGAAATCCTTTCAATTATCGTCCATGTATGATCTTGCATCACAATCGTCAATCTTAAAAGGTCAACATAAGTAAACTTGCATTTCTATTTCATTCTGAGAGCAATAATTAGTAACGTTAATGCTCATACATATTGGAGTCGTGTATACATGCATACAGGCCCTTGTTTACCCATAAAATTATACTAACACATCCATATAATTAAGTCCCATACATACGAACCCATGCACATGTTTACTTCTATTTGTGTTTATCTAAGGATTCCACCACTAACACGAAATTCAGCCACATACACGTACATGCTTACATACTTATTCATATCCGCTAATCATTAATACTATTAAATAAGTTCACATAACTCCCTATTGCTTATTTTCACTTTTCGGGGTTCATTGAGAGTTTTGGAACAGGGATTAGGAGATATGGAACTCACAATACGAACAACCAACAAAAACAGCATATCAATTTTGTGGGAAGCGTCGGTGACGCCCTCCTATAGCGTCGGCGATGCCAGCTAGAATGTTGCGTCGGAACTAAGTTGCGTAGACAGTTAGTTAATGCGTCGGAAAAGGGGCGTCGGCGATGGCTAAGGAGGCCGTCGGCGACGCCCCTTCTGTGTTGCTAACGCTGATTTTCCTTACTCAAGCTTACACAACCCGTTTCCGATTTCCGTTCTTACCCGAACTGACTCATTATGTCCCGCATCATCCCATAACATTCCGTAAGCTTCACGTATCCTTTTAATACTTAACCCATGCCTCCTTAATCAAATCTATACTTCTATCATACTTACGTGATTCTTTTGACCCGTTCGACTATTCTAAGTTATTTCCAACATAGCGACTGATTACGGCCAGTTATAACAATACTTTCCTTAGTTCTGTGACTACTTAAACATTCTTATGTGGTTCCCATACCGTAACATTCAAAACCCACACCCGACACATACTTCTACATTTCGACCAGTCTACTTCCATTATGATTTCTGAATGTAGTTGACATCCTATAACTTATCACAACAACACATACCTTGATTCCTTCCCTTATCCGTAATTTCTTACACAACTCACTGCATTCAACATAATAATATTCGTTTACAAAAGAAGAAGTGATTCTGGAAAGCACTTACCTTAGCGTCCATTTTAGCATCCGTTACCTTGCCTCCTTTTGACCCATTAGCTTTTCATGTTCCCATCCGCCTTGAAATGATTCCTACACTTTCATGTCATAACATTCACATTCTTGTTAGTATACATGATTGTACATGTTAACGGTCATATCGAATGCATATCTTACATTTGACTTTCATTAGTCAATTCTACCAAGCATAAGGCATATCCCCACTATCATATCTATTCAACTCATACAATTCATCACGTCATCACATATAATACATACTGATCTAATACGCATCATATGACTTTCTATAACATTGCAATTGTAACAAAAGGTCTAACCTTGCTACTTATGCATAGTTGACTTTCAGAAAGTCAACGATTTATCATACGAACTTTCAACCTAACCTCATACATTCATGTCATCGTAGTAGACCATACAATGACACTATATACATTTCATACTCATGTTTTTGGACATATATAATCACATGACCAATTTATTACATTATACGCACATAATCAACTCAATACATATTTATGTTCACATGATTCTACAATTGTCAACTACATTTAAAGTTAGCAATTTAACATAAACATAACATCATTCGTCACTAGTGAGTCCATATGCTATGGACATAGTGCTCTTTCACTTCTTGATCCCAACTAATGATCAATCGAATACATGATGAACATCATACTATTCTAGTACATGGTACACGCTTTTAATGCATCATCTTACCCAAAACATACATTCCACCCGAATTTCTTGTATGAGTTCCATTTATAGCACATTCTTCAGGTTAGTTTACTACTAATTACATTATTAACATATTTCATTCATATATGTCAAGCCATTTCATACCATTTCACATCCTAACTTCACCTAGACATTTCATCATACACTTGGTGTGCATACCACTTTCTAAGCATAATGTACAACCCATTCATGCTTTGATTTCCACTTCTTGCATTCATCTTATCAATACAACTATAACCAAACAATTTTCATACTATACTTTATACTAACTAACATATAAGATCACACATCGCATAATTCATCAAATTTGCAATAGGATTAGACATGGGTGACACACCTATGTCACCTTCTTCATTATCCCAAATGGGTTTTACTTCCAAACATCGAATTAATCAAAATCATGCATAACACATGTTCTATATGATGATTATAACACATAAGCATGCTTAATTTCATACCAATTTACAGATTTAATCATAACCCATTTCTAAAAAGATCATCAAATGAGAATCTACAACTTACCAAGTGATTTATAGGACTAGATGATCAAGGATTCAAGTACATGCATGTTTTAGCTTGAATTCATCTTCAATTTGGACAAGAAAGGGGTGAATTGAAGGTTTCTCCATTCTTCTTGTGGGTGTCAACCACACAACCAACACACACACACACACACATACTGAACTTTTCTAATTATAAGAAACTTAAACCCAATTTCCCACTTTTAGTCCTTCTATTTATTCTTATGCCACCAATAATACTAATTTTCATTCTCTTGTTACTTGACTAACTATTTAACTAAGTTAAATAGGTTGGTTATTTTATTTCGTGCCATCACATAAGGAAACATACTACTCAATTAAAATTTGTGATTTTGGGGCGTTACAAATCTACCCCCCTTAAAGGAGGTTTCGTCCCCGAAACCTTTCTTATTCCTGCTACACCAATTCTAAAATAAAATAAAATTTTATTTTTTAATCATGATGCTTACTACATCATGAGTACATTTGAAATGTGGGTAAAAGTTTTATTTACGCATAAACATAATTGTTCGCATTGTTCTCGCCGTCTTTAATCAAGCAAAAATTACTTTCATAATCACATAAATCAGAATCTTATCTAAGCTCTTATTATTGTCTTTTTCACTTTATAATGCTAGTTCCTAGCACACATCATCGCTAGCGGTTCATTCATTGAATTTATTCCAAGTGTATACTATTGCTCGTAAAGACTTAAGTTTACGGCTTGTTTCTATCTTTCTAATTAAGTCTAATACATTCATACATTTGTTAATCAAAATAAATTTATTTCATCCTATTCATATATCATTTATGATATTTTCATTTTGTTTACCATGGGCAAACCCCAACATCCCATTATTAACGTTCTTTCTAATTAATTTCATATTCATATCACTATACAATTAACTTCCTTCATGCACTACTTACCCTACTAAGCAAGCATGTATCGTGAGCGCTCCGTGCGAGCATTTAATCAATACCCTAAATTCTTACTTAAATTTTTTTTATCCTCCTATTGTCAAAATTTCCTTCTTACCTTACCCATTAAAGCAAACCATTCAATGTACCAATTCTTACACATAGTTGTGAGATAAACATTTTACTAACCTAGATTTCATTGCTAACCAACAGTATGTGATCCGAATCGGCATGATTCTTCGTGAGTTTATGCGATACTCGGATTAATCGCATCCATTCATTTGTTGAGCTTCCGCCTATGCTCATCCTTTCAACAATGTCTTGTTCAGATGAACATGGCCAACAAGCCTAGCATCAAAGTTAGCATTTTCTGACGGCACTTACCATTAATACATTCCCTTCAAATATTCATTCTTCTCGGTGCTTATGCACCTACCATTTGTAACATTTGTAAAAATCGGGTTTTCAAAACCCGCTCCATTTTGTAATCGAATATCAAGTTATAAAAGTTACGTTGAATATTTATGATTATTTTGATTTAAAACGATACATAATTAATAAATAAACTAAACTATAAAAATTATATTTGATAAAAAGTTAAAACAAAATAAATAAAAGAATTTTGTTGCTGCCGGGACTCGAACCCGGGTCAGCCAAGGACAACCCCAACGACTTAACATACACTCACATCACCACTCCGCCACTTTGTGTTTTCTGTTATCTCTAGGAAATAAATAAAATTTATACTCAAACTCGGTTAAAACCAGTTTGGCCAACTGAGAAACGGAAATCAGCAAAGCAATCGTCAAATCGTTTGATTTCTCGCGTATTCATGTTCATAACCGATGAACCGATGTCTTTAATCAATTCAGAATTGATTGAGCATCAAGTCTCATCATTATCGGTCTTCATAACCAAAAAGCAATCAAATCCTGAATACTTCAACCCAAGATCACTCTCGCGACTCAGAAACGTCATAACCATACTCCATTTCATTTTCGTCACATTTTCAGACCATCAGAACGCTTAAATCAATTCGCCGGAATTTTCTGCAAATCCCGCCGGAAAACCGTATTCATCCTCAAACGGTATTCTCTCAATATTATTGCAGTTCAACAATTATTAGACTATTTCTAATTTAAACCTCTCAATTGAAATCGAATTCAGGCGCTGTATTCAACTAATTCCAGTTCGCCGGAACTCCCCTGAAAATTTCTATTTCCGTCTGTGAAGCGGTAAGGGTCATCAAACACATCGTTAACGTTTGTTTATCACTTCAATTCCACATTCGACTAATCAAAATAGTTAATTATCTTGTTCAGTTGAAGAGCATCAAAGCAGGAACCGACACATCGCCGGAAATCTGAAATAAACCGTTCATCGGTATGTTCACCTCTAATTACCGTCTCTGCCTTTTCATTTAAGCTTTAATAATGTCTGTAAATCGTAAACACAAGGAACGAGTTAGTAAATCAGTTGACTGTATTTTGAATGAAGAAGACGAAGCTAACTAAGTTATAAGTATATTTAAAACTAGTAAAATGAACGGGTTAGACACACAGTCCAGCGGTGGACTGTGTGCAAAATACAAACGCACGTCCCGAGTTCGATTCCTGCTATACGCACTCCTTATATAATAAAATGCCTTTTTGTTTAAAAACTAAACTGGGTTAACCCAGTTAGTGGTTAAGTATAATAAAAACCGAGATAATAACCAGGTTAGACACACAGTCCAGCGGTGGACTGTGTGCAACATTAAGCCATACGTCGCGCGTTCGAAACCCGTCACTAGCACCGGTCCGTTGAATTAAAATGTTTTTGCAAATAAAAGAAATTCGGTTAAATTGAATAAGTGTATAAATATAATTAAAAACAAGATTATTTCGGGTTAGACACGTAGCTCAGTTGGTAGACCTGCGTGCACGCGTACGGGAGGTCTCGGGTTCGAGCCTCACCCAGCGCAAACCATGTCCTGACCGAACCAGTCAACAAGTCAACAGGTCAACGGTCAACGCAAAATAAACAATTTTTTTTATATTTTTATTTATTAAATTTAATTTAAAAATCAATTAAAAATACTTAAAAATAACATTTTTAAAGATAGAAAATAGCCTTAAACTCACAAAAATATTTCTAAAAATTTCATTAAAATCCTTAATAAAATCCACTCATTTAATATATTTTTCCGTATTATTTAGGTTAGTATTTCTCGTTGTTCCGCTCATCTAATTCGTGCGCATCTCACCATCTCCAATCCAACGCACCCAATGTGAGTGAATCTTTACAAATTCCCCGTTTTAATCACGTTTTTGGGGTGTATCATGTGTCTTTGTATATATATTATAGTTAAACCATTGTGCATACATCATATCATGAACTTGTGTATACAATTTGTTTCTGTTGTATTGTTGGATGCAATTTATTATTTTCAGTACATGCAATTTCATAGGCCGCCGCTCCCCATTACATTATGAGCGTTGAGCATGTTCCCCATTTCATTATGAGGTTGAACCTGGCGTGCCCACATACGATCGGCTCAGTTTCATTTATGTTATTTATAGTATGATGTTGGTATGTTCATGTATGCTGTCATATGTTATTGTATGTTATAGTGGTGACTACTATTTGCTACTGCTTGATTATTTACATTTGCTCATCTATGATTATGCACAATTTTTCATTGATAAACTAACAAGTAATTCCTTAATAAATGTTTATCTAATAAGGTTCACTCGCCAACTTATGTTGACCCAAAAACCCCCATTTTACACATGATACAGGTGAACCAGCAGCAGCTAGGAACACATAGGACTTGGACTAGAAGAATAAAACGATTTAGAGTTTATGTTTGGTTTATTTTCTTTGTAATGAATGAACATGTTTGGATATTTGAAAATGTAACTTTGACTTTATTAAATATAAAACATATTAGTAAATGTCATGAGCTTTGGTGATAACCCAATTATGCCCCGACTCTTATTCCGCTGCGGGTCGGGGTGTGACAGATTGGTATCAGAGCCATGACTATAGGGATATAGGATAGGTTATTAGACCCTTAGAGCCTATACTATAGTCGATTAGAAACTTATAAGATTTTTGTGTGTTACATGCCAAATTTCATGATGTTTATATGTTTATGTTAAATGTTACATTTAATATTGTGCAAGCATGTTCATAAGTATGTATTATCATATAATGCCTATCATGAATCGTATACTCATAACATATCACATCCATGAAAGCACACACCACATCATGATTGCTTTTACAATGATTTTCGTGTTTTCAAATCTCATCAAAGTGAGTTCTCATGACGGGCATGTAGTAACTGGAAGGGTACCAGTACCGGTAGTCGGAACGTCCTGTCTAGGCTGGCATTCGTATAAATCCAAAATAAAGGACCAGTTTGCCTACCTGGGGACTAACGATGAGAGTACGAAGTACCTATTAGGCCAAAGCATGCTATACCAAACGTCGTGTGAACTAACCCCACTTTGAGTTGTCATTGTGTCTACACCTGGACACGTTCCGACCAAACATCTCATGAACATATTTTGAGGTTTGCATTCGGGGGATGCGAGTGTTAAATTGCCAATACTAATGTGAATCCTACCAAGCCAATAGCCATGGGGGCCCACATGACTATGTAGGTGAAGGTATGGGGGACATTTGAGGCCCAACATGAGCGAACCCAAGACATCCTATGGATGTAGTTGCATTATTGATATTTATGTTATTTTCATTTTCTTAAAGACACATGACACCTAAAAAGACATCATAAACTCACAATCTTCTCATTGTATGATCCTGTAGATGTCGTCTAGACAGCAACGAAGGGGTAAAAGATCGGGAAGGTCTCAGGAACGTTTGGCCACTCAGATCGCGAAACAAATGGCCACGATACTGCCTGACATTGTGGTCCAAGTACAACAAGCCCTTGCTACAAATCCTACTAACCCTCCCCAACAACAGGACCAGAACATCGACAACCCTCCTACCAAGAAGTGCTCTTACAAACATTTTAAGTCTTGTGATCCTCCTAAATTTGAAGGGACCGAGGGTGTCACTGCTCTCCTACATTGGTTCGAGGAGATGGAAAACACCTTCCTAAACTGCGATTGTCCTGAGGATCGCAAGGTTCGATACGCCACCGGGAGACTATTTGGGGTAGCTCTCACTTGGTGGAATACTGAGAAAGGGAAGAGGGGAACTGAAGATGCGATGGCCTTAACTTGGGAGGAGTTAAGGGAAATCATGACTAGGCGTTTCTGTCCTAGAAGTGAAATTAAGAAGTTGGAGGATGAATTTCATGCTCTATAGCAAAAGGAGGGTGATCACACTACCTATAACAAGAGGTTCTTGGAGTTGAACCAAATGGTTCAAAATTTATTCACCCCAACCTATCGTCTGATCGAGCATTATATTCGAGGACTTCCCTCGAAAATCCAAGATTCAGTTCTCAGCGTTTCACCAGTAACACTTGAAGCTGCTATGGAGTTAGCAACTGAACTGACCGAAAACCAAATTCGCAACTGGAAGTTCAAAGAAGAGAAGAAGAAAGCCCCTGTTGAGGGACAAACTTCAAACCACCCCATTCCTTCCTCTAAGTTTGCTAACAAGAGGAAGCGCAACACCAGAAATTTTGCAGTTACCCAAACCAACTCCCCTATTCCTGCTGCACCCATTACTCAAGTCACTCCTTCACCCGCACCATACAGAAGACCCTACACTGGCCCGTTACCAAAATGTAACCGTTGCCAATATCACCATTCCCCTGAACATCCTTGCCAATATTGCACCGGCTGCGGTCGCACAGGACATACTGTTCAAACTTGCCGCATGCCTCAACGAACGAACCGCCACCAACCTTTAACCCAAACCCACCAACAAATAATGGGCCAAGCCCAACAACCCATACTATTACCACCCACCCAACCTTTAGCCCAAATATATTACCAGCCCAATTATCCTATGGGTCAACCAATGCGGGCTTGCTACAATTGCGGTGACCCGAGTCATTTCAGAAACACATGTCCAAGGTTGGTTAATATTATTCATGCTCAGGCCCAAGCCAACCCGGTGAACCAAGCAAACCAAGCTCCCCCACCTGCAAGAGGGAGAGCTTTCAATATCAACGCTAACCAGGCCAGAGCTGACGGCAATGTGGTCAACGGTACGTTCCCTATAAATGGTAGATATGCCTCTATGTTATTTGATACTGGTGCGGATAGAAGTTTTGTGTCTTTAGAATTTGAACCTATCTTAAGCAAAAATCGGGATAAGCTCACGGAATCCATAACGGTAGAAGTTGCGGACGGGAAACCAGTTTCATTAAACTCTATTATACGCAACTGTACACTCACCTTAAATGACCACGATTTCTCAGTCGACCTTATACCTATGAAGCTGGGAAGTTTTGATATCATAATCGGTATGGATTGGCTCAGTCAGCATCAGGCAGAAATTGTATGTCGTGAAAAATTTATTCGTATTCCTCTTTCAAACGGTCAGACTCTTCGAATCATTGGAGAAACCTCGTCGAAAGGGCTCAGCTTAATGTCTTGTCTCCAAGCTCAAAAATATCTTCGCAAGAATTATGTCGCGTTTTTAGCTCATATCATCAAGAAGGGAACCATGGAGAAGAAGCTTGAAGACATTCCTGTAGTAAAAGACTTCCCACAAGTTTTTCCTGACGACATTTCAGGACTTCCTCCAGTTAGAGACGTCGAATTCCGTATTGATCTTATACCTGGTGCTACACCAGTTGCAAAGTCTCCTTATAGGTTAGCCCCCTCTGAAATGCAAGAGCTAGCCAGTCAATTGCAAGAGTTGACTGACAAGGGATTCATACGTCCTAGCTCGTCGCCTTGGGGTGCACCTGTCCTTTTTGTAAAGAAGAAAGATGGATCGTTTCGTATGTGCATCGACTACAGAGAGCTCAACAAGTTAACAATCAAGAATCGCTATCCTTTACCACGCATTGATGATCTTCTTGACCAACTACAAGGTGCCAGCTGCTTTTCAAAAATCGATCTTCGATCTGGCTATCATCAACTTAGAGTGCATGAAGAAGACGTCCCTAAGACTGCTTTTCGAACTCGTTATGGCCACTATGAATTCATGGTTATGCCATTCGGATTAACCAACGCACCAGCTGTCTTCATGGACCTAATGAACAGAGTCTGCAAACCTTATCTTGATCGATTTGTTATAGTCTTCATCGACGATATTCTTATTTATTCAAAATCTAAATCTGATCATGAGCGTCATCTTCGACTCGTTCTTGCACTTCTAGAAAAGGAAAAGCTTTATGCCAAATTCTCCAAATGTGAATTCTGGTTAAAAGAGGTGCAATTCCTCGGGCATGTAGTCAATGACAAGGGAATACATGTTGACCCTTCAAAGATCAAAGCGGTTCAAGAATGGCAAGCTCCACGTACACCAACTGAAGTAAGATCTTTTCTTGGACTAGCTGGCTATTATCGTCGGTTCATTTCAAACTTCTCTCGCATTGCTGTACCACTCACGGCTTTAACTCATAAGGGAAAACCATTCATATGGGGACCCAAGCAAGAAGAAGCCTTTCAAACTCTTAAACAAAAACTTTGTGATGCACCAATCCTCACTCTTCCTGAAGGTTGTGATGATTTTGTAGTCTATTGCGACGCGTCAGGGCAAGGATTGGGCTGCGTTCTAATGCAAAGAGGAAAAGTTATAGCATATGCTTCGAGACAACTCAAGACACATGAAAAGAACTACACCACTCATGACCTAGAACTTGGAGCCGTTGTGTTCGCTCTTAAGATATGGAGACATTATCTCTATGGTACTAAGTGTGAAATATACAGTGACCACAAGAGTCTTCAACATATCTTCAATCAAAAAGAGTTAAACATGAGGCAACGAAGATGGGTCGAACTTCTAAATGATTACGACTTTGAAATTAGATACCACCCTGGTAAAGCAAATGTGGTGGCTGATGCACTTAGTCGAAAGGGTTATGCGAACTCCATTCATCTTCTATGTTCGCAAATTGTAACCAACATTAAAGATCAAATTCGAGAAGCCCAACACGTTTCAATAACGGAAGAAGATGTGCGAAAGGAGATGTCCTGTGGAGCTGAGTTAAAAATTGAAACTAAATCTGACGGTATTTTGTACTACCTGGATCGTATCTGGATTCCTAACCACAACAATCTTCGTGAAACTCTTATGAATGAAGCACACAAAACGCGATACTCGATACACCCAGGGGCCGATAAGATGTATCAAGACCTACGATATACCTATTGGTGGCCTGGAATGAAGAAGGATATTGCTGTATTTGTTTCTAAGTGCCTTACATGTTCCAAGGTGAAGGCTGAACACCAAAGACCCTCAGGACTTCTAGTCCAACCGGAAATACCTGTATGGAAGTGGGAAAATATAACCATGGATTTCATTACCGGGTTACCTCGCACTTCTGGTGGGTATGACACTATATGGGTGATTATAGACCGCCTTACAAAATCAGCTAACTTTATTCCCATCCGCGAAGATTTCAAGAACGAAAAGCTTGCTCGTATTTATATCAACGAAATCGTAAGCCGACATGGGGTACCGTTAAGCATTATTTCTGATCGTGATGGTCGTTTAACTTCACGAACATGGCAAGCAGTACAATCCGCTATGGGCACGCGATTAGATCTCAGTACCGCCTATCATCCTCAAACTGATGGACAGTCTGAGCGCACCATTCAAACTCTTGAAGATATGCTACGAGCATGTGTCATAGACTTCAAGGGAAATTGGGACGCCCACCTACCATTAGTTGAATTTTCGTACAACAACAGGTATCATTCGAGCATCGGCATGGCACCTTTTGAAGCCTTATATGGTTGTAAGTGCCGATCTCCTGTATGTTGGCACGAAATTGGGGAAGCTCAAATTACTGGTCCAGAATTGATCCAAGAAACCACAGACAAGATCCATCAAATTCGAAACAATCTTCTAGCGGCTCAAAGTCGTCAAAAGAGTTATGCAGATAAACGACGGAAGCCCTTAGAGTTTAACATTGGTGATCATGTACTTTTAAAAGTATCACCATGGAAGGGAGTAGTTCGTTTTGGTCAAAAGGGCAAGCTAGCACCACGTTACGTAGGACCTTTCAAGATACTCGAAAGAGTAGGTCCTGTAGCATACAAGCTTGACCTACCAGAAGAACTCAACAGGATTCATCCCACATTCCACGTGTCGAACTTGAAGAAGTGCCGCGCTGATGAGAATCTCCATATTCCGCTGGAAGATGTTCAGATTGATGAATCTATGCATTTTATCGAAAGACCTGTAGAGATCATGGACTTCGGAGAGAAACGTCTACGGCGGAGTCGCATTCCAATTGTTAGGGTACGCCGGGAGTCGAAACGGGGACCTGAGTTCACTTGGGAACGTGAAGACTCAATGCGTGAAAAATACCCGCACCTTTTTCCTACTACTTCAACTACTTAAATTTCGGGACGAAATTCCTAAAAGTAGGGGATACTGAAACATTTGTAAAAATCGGGTTTTCAAAACCCGCTCCGTTTTGTAATCGAATATCAAGTTATAAAAGTTACGTTGAATATTTATGATTATTTTGATTTAAAACGATACATAATTAATAAATAAACTAAACTATAAAAATTATATTTGATAAAAAGTTAAAACAAATAAATAAAAGAATTTTGTTGCTGCTGGGACTCGAACCCGGGTCAGCCAAGGACAACCCCAACGACTTAACATACACTCACATCACCACTCCGCCACTTTGTGTTTTCTGTTATCTCTAGGAAATAAATGAAATTTATACACAAACTCGGTTAAAACCGGTTTCGCCAACTGAGAAACGGAAATCAGCAAAGCAATCGTCAAATCGTTTGATTTCTCGCGTATTCATGTTCATAACCGATGAACCGATGTCTTTAATCAATTCAGAATTGATTGTGCATCAAGTCTCATCATTATCGGTCTTCATAACCCAAAAGCAATCATATCCTGAATACTTCAACCCAAGATCACTCTCGCGACTCAGAAACGTCATAACCATACTCCATTTCATTTTCGTCACATTTTCAGACCATCAGAACGCTTAAATCAGTTCGCCGGAATTTTCTGCAAATCCCGTCGGAAAACTGTATTCATCCTCAAACGGTATTTCTCTCAATATTATTGCAGTTCAACAATTATTAGACTATTTCTAATTTAAACCTCTCAATTGAAATCGAATTCAGGCGCTGTATTCAACTAATTCCAGTTCGCCGGAACTCCCCTGAAAATTTCTATTTCCGTCTGTGAAGCGGTAAGGGTCTTCAAACACATCGTTAACGTTTGTTTATCACTTCAATTCCACATTCGACTAATCAAAATAGTTAATTATCTTGTTCAGTTGAAGAGCATAAAAACAGGAACCGACACATCGCCGGAAATCTGAAATAAACCGTTCATCGGTATGTTCACCTCTAATTACCGTCTCTGCCTTTTCATTTAAGCTTTAATAATGTCTGTAAATCGTAAACACAAGGAACGAGTTAGTAAATCAGTTGACTGTATTTTGAATGAAGAAGACGAAGCTAACTAAGTTATAAGTATATTTAAAACTAGTAAAATGAACGGGTTAGACACACAGTCCAGCGGTGGACTGTGTGCAAAATACAAACGCACGTCCCGAGTTCGATTCCTGCTATACGCACTCCTTATATAATAAAATGCCTTTTTGTTTAAAAACTAAACCGGGTTAACCCAGTTAGTGGTTAAGTATAATAAAAACCGAGATAATAACCAGGTTAGACACACAGTCCAGCGGTGGACTGTGTGCAACATTAAGCCATACGTCGCGCGTTCGAAACCCGTCACTAGCACCGGTCCGTTGAATAAAATGTTTTTGCAAATAAAAGAAATTCGGTTAAATTGAATAAGTGTATAAATATAATTAAAAACAAGATTATTTCGGGTTAGACACGTAGCTCAGTTGGTAGAGCTGCGTGCACGCGTACGGGAGGTCTCGGGTTCGAGCCTCACCCAGCGCAAACCATGTCCTGACCGAACTGGTCAACAAGTCAACAGGTCAACGGTCAACGGTCAACGCAAAATAAACAATTTTTTTTATATTTTTATTTATTAAATTTAATTTAAAAATCAATTAAAAATACTTAAAATAACATTTTTAAAGATAGAAAATAGCCTTAAACTCACAAAAATATATCTAAAAATTTCATTAAAATCCTTAATAAAATCCACTCATTTAATATATTTTTCCGTATTATTTAGGTTAGTATTTCTCGTTGTTCCGCTCATCTAATTCGTGCGCATCTCACCATCTCCAATCCAACGCACCCAATGTGAGTGAATCTTTACAAATTCCCCGTTTTAATCACGTTTTTGGGGTGTATCATGTGTCTTTGTATATATATTATAGTTAAACCATTGTGCATACATCATATCATGAACTTGTGTATACAATTTGTTTCTGTTGTATTGTTGGATGCAATTTATTATTTTCAGTACATGCAATTTCATAGGCCGCCGCTCCCCATTACATTATGAGCGTTGAGCATGTTCCCCATTTCATTATGAGGTTGAACCTGGCGTGCCCACATACGATCGGCTCCGTTTGATTGAGCCTTGATCGCACAGACATTTTCATTTTCAGTACATGCAATACGATCGGCTGCGTTTGATTGAGCCTTGATCGCACAGTTTCATTTATGTTATTTATAGTATGATGTTGGTATGTTCATGTATGCTGTCATATGTTATTGTATGTTATAGTGGTGACTACTATTTGCTACTGCTTGATTATTTACATTTGCTCATCTATGATTATGCACAATTTTTCATTGATAAACTAACAAGTAATTCCTTAATAAATGTTTATCTAATAAGGTTCACTCGCCAACTTATGTTGACCCAAAAACCCCCATTTTACACATGATACAGGTGAACCAGCAGCAGCTAGGAACACATAGGACTTGGACTAGAAGAATAAAACGATTTAGAGTTTATGTTTGGTTTATTTTCTTTGTAATGAATGAACATGTTTGGATATTTGAAAATGTAACTTTGACTTTATTAAATATAAAACATATTAGTAAATGTCATGAGCTTTGGTGATAACCCAATTATGCCCCGACTCTTATTCCGCTTCGGGTCGGGGTGTGACACCATTCCTTCATAAATTTCTTTCATGTATGCTATTACATATTACATATACTATTTCTTTCATTTTACTAATTATTTCATCTACCCTTTGCAGTTTGACTTTTTCAAGGTCAAACTAGCACTTCTACCTATCGTATATGTATTGTAGTACCCATTTGTACTCTTTCTAATTCAAGCGTACTTACTAGATATTATTTTAGCTTTTCTTGTTAAAGTTTTCCTTTCTTTGTAAATTACATAAGTCATTCGTTCAAATCCTAGCCCATCACTCATTTTGACTTGCTTGGGTCGATTACTAACATACCTCACATGTAACGCATTCGAAACTTATATCTTTCAACTAGGTTTCTTGCTACTACTATAGCTTTCATCGGTTATACTTAATGAATCAATTATGTCATGCTATTTTACTATTACTTGCTTAATAATTATTTACTTAACTTCGTTTGTCACTAGTGAGTCCGTATGTTGTGGACATAGTGCTCTTTCACTTCTTGATCCCAACTAATGATCAATCAAATACATGATGAACATCACACTATTCTAGTACATGTACACGCTTTTAATTCATGAACTTACCAAAAACATACATTCCACCCGAATTTCTTGTATGAGTTCCATTTATAGCACATTCTTCAAGTTAGTTTACTACTAATTACATTATTAATATATTTCATTCATATATGTCAAGCCATTTCATACCATTTCACATCCTAACTTCACCTAGACATTTCATCATACACTTGGTGCGCATACCACTTTCTAAGCATAATGCACAACCTATTCATGCTTTGATTTCCACTTCTTGCATTCATCTTATCAATACAACTATAACCAAACAATTTTCATACTATACTTTATACTAACTAATATATAAGATCACACATCGCATAATTCATCAAATTTGCAATAGGATTAGACATGGGTGACACACCTATATCACCTTCTTCATTATACCAAATGGGTTTTACTTCCAAACATCGAATTAATCAAAATCATGCATAACACATGTTCTATATGATGATTATAACACATAAGCATGCTTAATTCATACCAATTTACGGATTTGATCATAACCCATTTCTAAAAGGATCATCAAATGAGAATCTACAACTTACCAAGTAATTTATAGGACTAGATGATCAAGGATTCAAGTACATGCATGAGTTTTAGCTTGAATTCATCTTCAGTTTGGACAAGAAAGGAGTTAATGGAAGGTTTCTCCATTCTTCTTGTGGGTGTCGACCACACCACCAACTCACACACAAATACTGAACTTTTCCAATTATAAGAAACTTAAACCCAATTTCCCACTTTTAGTCCTTCTAGTTTATTCTTATGCCACCAATAATACTAATTTTCATACTAAGTTAAATAGCTTGGTTATTTTATTTCGTGCCATCACTTAAGAAAACATACTAGTCAATTAAAATTTGTGATTTTGGGGCGTTACAGAGAGTGGACTACGTGCTTAACGATTCTAGAAAATGGTGCAGAGTATGGTGGTTACAGCTTATCAAAGTTAATAGAAAAGCTCGAAGGTAATGAACTAGAAATGCAGAAGATGGCCAAATTAAAAAGTGCTCAAATGAAACAAGATGTAAACCTTTACTTTAAAGGCAGTTCTGTTGGTACTCAAAGTCCGAAAGTACAAACCGCCTTCAGTGTTGATAGTTCTGCAAGCCCATCTTCTAATCAATCCAGTTTTCAATCATTTTCTAGCTTTGAACCAAATTCACCCAAAACATCCCAGTCTTCATTGAGCTTAAATAGTTTCCGAAGTCAACAATCTGGTCAATCTAACTCAACCTAGAGGATTTTACAATGTAGCATAGTTGTGAATCTCCAAAACGCACAAGATTTTAATGAACAAACCGCCAAGCAGCACATGTCATTGCTTGCATCTGTTCTTGAATCTTACGAAAGCCTGGTTGCTGGGAAGATAGGAAATCCAGATATGACTAAGGAAGATTATGATCAGATAGATTCAGAAGAATTAGAGCTTATTGACATCAAATGGTGCATTGCTTCCATAGTCCCCAAGCTCAGAAACTGATGGAGATTACGGGCATAAATAGTTTGGAAGATTTGGATGGGAAGCTTGGATTCGACAAATCAAAAGTTACTTGTTTCAAATGTAGAGAGAAAGGACATTTCAAACGGGAATGTACTAACCAAGAAGTCAACAGTAATCAAAGTCCTTTTGGTTATGATTACTACAAGAAAGCTGTCTATCATAATCCATCACCACAACAATCAAACTCAAGGATGATTCAAATAGAAGAGGGTCCATCTAATGCTAAGACAATGCTTTAGTAGTCTCCCAAGAAGACGAAGGATTTTAACTAGAGCAAGTACATTTCTAAAAACGAAGGTCTCGCACTTCTCGCAGAGATAATTGAAGAGCTTGAAGCAGTATTCGATGAAGCAGTATTCAATGAAGCTCTTGAGGAAGCTGTTCTTGAAGGATTTGTTCATGAACAACATGCTGAAGAAGAGAATATATTACATAATGTTTTTAGAATTCCGAGTCCACCTAATATATTTCCATCTTTTGCAGGATATGATGATTCAACCTATCAAGTGCAAGCAGAAGATGAATCAAAGCCCGAATGTGTGGAATTGATAGATGTGAAAAAAAGAGATGAATGCCGAGAATTTGACAGAAATTGCAAACAAAGCAATGATGGCAAACCTTAAAGAGGTAGTTTCTAATGAAGTCAAGGAAGAGTTAGTGACTGAAGTTTTCAAAGAGTTGGTAAGGGAGGTTGTCAAAGTTCAGATTGTTGAGGTTGAAAAACCATGCAAGAGATGCCGAGAACCTTGCAAGGAATGTATCAAGAAAGAAAAAACTATTCTGAACTGAAAAAACTTTCAGATAATTTGTCAAGTGATTATAACGAAACTAAACAAGCTTATGAAAAATTATCTAAAACAATTAAATAATATGAAAAAGTTAACAGTGAAGATAGTACAACTTTGTGAATGCTTAAAGCAACTCTTATGGACAAACAAATGGTAATTAATATTCATCTAAACAAAATTGCTGAACTTAAAAATGAGCTTGAAAAAATGAAAATCAAAACGGAAAGGGTTAACAAATTGTTATTCAGTTATTCCACCAGTTCTTATGTCATGATCATATTCTTCTGACAATTGAAAAGGAAGAAGATGATAAGAAAGGTAAGAATAAAAGTGTTGGTTACAACCGTGTTCCACCACCCATGTGGGAAAGCTATGTTAGAAAGAAACCATCAGGGGTGGAAAAGGCGCTTAATCTAAATTTGAAAACTGAAAAGAAATATGAGCTGCCCAAGAACATTGATGTAACATACACTAAATTAGACAATGAAAGTTAATCTGATGTGGTTAAAACAACGGTTGAAAAGGTTTTGGTGAAAGTGATAGCACAGAGTATGAAAGTGCTGAGTCGAACTTAGAGAAAACGAGTTCAAGTTCACCTTCTATAAATGAGGAAAGCTTTCACAAGAATTATCTTGATAAATCAGAATCTAGTTAAGATGATGATTCTACAATGGTTGCTTATACCATGAAAGGATAAGACAAACTATATTCTAATCAAGAATTTCCGATTCATAATGTAAATCTTGAAAAAGTAGAACTTTTGCGACTGAGACAGCGAAAGTGATATCCCGGGTTTTTCGGATAACTTAAACGCGACACTTGTCGAATAAAGTATATGTTAAGTATTAAACGTGTACGAGTTAAATGAATACGTGATGTGTGTTGTGTGATTGTTTTAGTTATAGAGTAAGTATGGTAGATATGTACACGAACTGAACCGAACCGCGACACGAACCAACTTTGATTCATTGTGACTCTAGGAGTTAACAAAGTTTTAAACTTTAACTCAAGTCTTCGGCCAAGATCAAACCCAAACCGAGAGCAAACCTAAACCCTAAACCAAAACACTCTCGGCCGCGATCAAGCCCAAAACCGCGAACTTATTGAGTTCAAACCCAAACCGAACCCACCTAATCCCTTGGCCGCGAGAACTAGTCCAAACCGTAACCCTCATCTCCCTCTTTGCCTATATATATCATCCATGCATGCTCCTTCAAAATTCACGAAACCCTAGTCGAAGTTAGCAGCCGACGGCAGCCCTTTACTCATTCCCTCGATCGCCAGTTCAGTTATAATACATCCCATCTCGATCGCAAACAGTTTAACTTCAGTCCTCGGTCACGAGATCAGCCCTTTCCTTCCTCCCGGTCGCAGCAGCCCTCGCCATCTTAGTCCTCGGCGGCGATTTTAGTTGATCATCGGTTTCTTATCTAAATCACGGTTCGTTTACTTTACCGTTAAAAGTCTAGAATTTATCACATGTTGCTAGATCATATTCGGATATATGTGTCTTGAGTTTGTTGTTCTCGGATTTGCATGATAGAATGAGATGGATGATTGTATTGTTTCGGATATATATATGCTTGAATGAATTGATTAGTTGTTTCGGATATATATATGCTTGAATGAATTGATTAGTTGTTTCGGATATATATGCTTGAACGAATTGATTAGCTTGTTTTCGGATCATAAGTGTTGTAAGTAATCGGCTGAACTACCCATTGTTTGCATGAATAATTGTTTGCGGAACTTGTGAGTTGCGACTAGGGTTGTTTGTAAAAAAAAACTAGAAGTAAGAACTAGGGTTTGCATGGATAAGTTATTAGTAGTAATCTATGATTAAAAATCGGTTCTTGCTCGCTTAGGTTGATCAATAGGAACGGTTTATGCAAGTTGTAGTAATAGTATGCTGAAAACAGTTGCTGAGTAATAGTTACAGCCGACTTCATCTGGCTGTAACTCGGTCATTAGTAGTCGAAAAACGGATTTTCTGATTTCTAGAACGTAGAGATTTGAATAACGAATCTAATGGCGCTGGATTCATAATTTTCTGAAGTCGTTTGATATTTTTAAAGGGCCAAATAAGTTCAGTAACTAAAGCTGTGAAAATTCTGAAATTTTGTTGGTTGTTTATCAAGTTGGATTTTAAAATCAGTAGGGAGTTGAGTCATGAATTTTGTACAGCAACTAGGTATGGAAATTTCCGAGCAACTCCAACTGGAATTTTGTTAATCGGACGATCGATGATTTTTAAATAAATTCTTTCGTGGACTGCAGTCAGAAAGTGATAAATCTGACTGCAGCCTAGTATATTAATATTTATGGTTAATTGGTAAAGATTTAGGACTTGGAAAATTTATATAAATTTCTATGTCATAAATGTCACCTACTGTAAAAATATTGGAATTTTTGGAATGTTAGAACTATTTTATAAAAATCCTAGAAAACAGCTGAATTATGAGTGCTAAGCTGAAATTTGAGAACTTGTGATTTTGTGCACCAAATTGTGGCATGAATTGGTTTATGTTTATGATGAGTTGTTTTGATCACTAAGTTCACATGAGGATACTTGCATGCATGTTTGAGTGTTAGATATGTTGTTTGTGTGTATCACTTGTGCGTAAATTACGTGTAGAATTTGTAGTGGTGTGTTCACACACTGACTTGGAATTAATTGGTTTGTTAGGACGCAACTAGCGGTCCCATCTCTTATAACATCTTTGCTACACTAACCGAGCAAATAAAGGTGAGTTCACGGCCCCTAACTTTATCCGGTTTTTTAAACAACAGGGGGAGAAACATGTATACACTCTTCAAACTCAATCTCTTTACGTTATACGAATTTAACGTCACATAACCATTCGGTAACTAAGTTAATGTTAATGTAATGTTATGGTCACTAAGCAGCTTTATCACTTAAGTCCTCGTCAATCTCTCGGATCGTTAGTATTGGGTTTAATAGCGGGGAGTTATAAGTAGTACTACTGGGCCCGACAAGCCCCATCCGAGCTAGTCGCGCTAGCCGACCGGGTATGGTCAACGGGTGAATAATTCAGCCTAACCTCGCCATGGTCATGTGATAGGCCTGGCAAAACGGAGGCACAACAGTCAGCTTCGATCGCGAACACTTACGTGACATAACTTTAGGCTAGCTACCTATATATGTTAACACTGAACTTATTTACGATTCAACTGTATTATTCCGGTTTGGAATAATGGAAACAACTGTATTATTCCGGGTTTGGAATAATGGAAACAACTTAATATTCCGGGTTTGGAATATTGGAAGCAACAACTTATTATTCCGGGTTGGAATAATGGAACCAATACGTTATCCCGGGTTAGGGATAACGGAGAAAACAAACTATAACCGAACAAACGAATTTATGAAAACCTGTGAACTCACTCATCTTTAATGTTGACACTTGTTTCTTTACATGTTTCTCAGGACGCTAGGAGCTCTAGGTGCACGCACATGCATTGAACAAGACATCTTTTATCGAGTCTTATTTATTAATATTGTTTTGGGATTTTTCAATTGTTTTGGCGTTTGTGTTGGCGCCCGCTTCACTACTTATTTATGCTTCCGCTCAAACTTTAAAAACTGATGCATCTGCTAAATATTGGTAACTAATCAAGACAATATAAATCTACGACAAACGGTTTTTGAAAACGTATTATCAAATCATATAGAGTCGTTCGACGTACTAGTGTTTCAGATTCTGGTTTGTTCACACGCCTCGCGGTAAAACTCCGCAAGTGGAAATTGAGGGTGTGACAGATTGGTATCAGAGCCACTAGCTATAGAGAACCAGGTTTGCATTAGAAATAGACCTAAACTATAGCTGATTTCACGACACTAGACTTAGTTTGGCACCGAATTATTATATCTTGTTATGCAATATACCACAACTGTGTTTGGTAGATTATGCCTTCATAATAAGAAATGAAAACAACTCGTAACTAACTACACGACCTAACAGGCAATGCCATCATCCTCATCGTCATCATCATCCGACAGACCTACGCCACCAAGGGCACCAGGATAGGCACCGATGGTGGAACCTATACCATCTTATGGCGTGGAGACACGCTCAGCTGCGAGGAAAAGGCTCGCTCTGGGGGAGGAGTCGTCGTTACGCCCAACCATTGCTGTACCGGTTGAACCGGTTAAACCAGTAGAAATAGGAATTGACATACTTAGAATCCTGGTGCATACACAACAAAAACAGCTAGAAAGAATGCAGGAAACCATCCTAGCACAAGGATGGATGATCCGACAACTTACAGGTAGGACCGACTCGCTCGAGGAAGAGCATCGTACGAGTAAGATAGCTCGTAACACCATAGCCAGAGATCTGCGAGCTGAGCAGATAAGAGCCGATTGGCTTGAGGACAGAGTCCTGGAAAATAGTTGGAACATTCAGGAACTGCAAAATCAAGCACTTGTACCAGCACCGGCCCCTCCAGTGCCGGTACAGGAGGATCCAGAACAGGATCCAGAAGAGGACCCTGAGGAGGATCCAGAGGAGGATCCGGAAGAGGACCCAGCTGTAGAAGCTGGAAATGCCGCGCAGGATGACGGCAACGACAGTGACTTGGGGGATGGAGACGTAGACGACTGACACATCCCGCTTATTTTATTTGTTTTCCTTCAGTTTATTTATTTTCCCACTTGTGTTTAAACTTGAGACTTTATAGTGAATTCGTATGTTTGATTTTCACTTTTGTAAGACGTTGAAATTTCAGTTAATCAAGTATTTCTTTTGACTATTTAACATATTGAGTTGACATAACTTGATAATTATTAAAGCACGAAGTAGGATAACTATATTGGATATATAGACTTATCGGAGTGTGTTTGTGTTGTGTTTCGAAGATCTAAATGGCAACTGGAAGACGTGGAAACCTTAACTTGACGCCCGAAGAGCTAGCTGCCATGATTCAAGAGCACGTGAATGCAGCTTTAGCGGGTGTTCAGAACCAACCGGCAGGTAACCATTATTAAATTTTCGCGTGAAAATATAATAGTGAGGCTAGTAAAATTCCTTGCTGACTTCCTGTTCTCTGTCAGCAGGAGGGGGCTTTAACCCCTACAAGATGTTCCTTGACGCAAAGCCAAGCAAATTCTCGGGGGCGGAAGGACCCATTGGACTGGTCCGCTGGATCGAAAAGTCTGAATCCGTTTTTGAAATGTGCAACTGCCTCGAGGCCAACAAGGTCAAATACGCAGCCTCAACACTGGAAGATGGGGCATTGACATGGTGGAATGCACAAGTCCAAACACGTGGACTTATAGCTGCGAATGCAATGGCATGGGCTGAGTTCAAGGCCCTAATTAAAGAGGAGTACTGTCCACGAGACAGAGTGCAACAGTTAGAGCAAGCTTTATGGAACCACAAAATGGTGGGATCGGAAATTGAAGCTTACACCGCAAAACACCATGACTTAGTATTTCTGTGTCCCGAATTGGCCAACACGGTGGAGAAAAGACTCGAGTTCTATCTTGGGGGTCTGGTTCCGGAAATTCAGGGTATGGTAATGGCTAGTAACCCTGTAACTGAACATCAAGCAATCCGATTGGCTCACAAACTCACCGATAAGGCGGTGGAACAGAAGAAGCTGCCAGCACGGGGTACAACTGAAGTTGCCCCGGATAACAAAAGAAAGTTTGAAGACTCAACTATTCGACAGTCTTCGTCATCTCATCCGCAGCAAGGGAACCAGAAGCGGTTCAATCATTTCAACGGCCACCGGGTCACCAAAATCAGCCCGCCAACAACCACAACAACAACAACAACAACCAGAATGCAGGCGGCTATGTAGGTCGAAAGCCGCAGTGCAATCGCTGCAATCTTCATCATCACGGCCCTTGTGCCGGGAACCGCTGCCAACGATGTGGCAAGGTGGGACATGCGGCAAAGGATTGTCGTGGGGAAATCATGTCCCGACAAAATCAAAATCAACCCCAGGGTCAGCAGCAGGGTGTTAATCGGGGATGCTATCAGTGTGGTAGCACTGCTCATTTCAGAAGAGACTGCCGACAGTTGCGTAACAACAACAATAATGGTGGAAACAACCACAATCACAATAACCACAACAACAATAATAACAACAACAATGGGAATGGCGGCACAGGAGGTGCTAAAGGTCGCGCATTTACATTGGGCCGCGGAGAGGCCAGAAACGACACGAACGTGGTCACCGGTAAGTTTCCCCTTAATGAACATTTTGTTTCTGTGCTTTTTGATACGGGTGCGGATAGGAGCTTTATATCTGAGTCTTTTAGGAAGAACCTAAATCTCACGCTTAAACCATTAGAGACCCCTTATGTTATAGAATTAGCCGATGGTAAATCTGTAGATGTGACCCAAATCGTATCCGGCTGTCAACTCAAACTCGCGGGCCACACCTTTACCATTGATCTGATGACAACTACCCTGGGTAGTTTTGACGTGGTAGTCGGAATGGACTGGCTATCCGACGTCCGGGCTGAAGTTCTCTGTTTCGAAAAATCTATCCGTATTCCGCTCTCTAACGACGAAATCCTGACGGTACAAGGCGATAAGGCAAGCGCCGTCACCAACATCATCTCTTACATGCAAGCGCAGAAGTATCTTCGGAGGAAGAACTCCTTCGCTTTACTCGCACTGATTACCGAACAGCCTAAGGACGAGAAACGTATAGAAGACATCCCTGTCGTCCGTGATTTTTCTGATGTATTCCCAGAAGAACTACCTGGTCTTCCACCACATCGACAACTGGAGTTTGAAATCGAATTGGCAAGCAATGCAACTCCTATCGCCAAGGCTCCATACCACCTAGCTCCAGCCGAGCTGCAGGAGCTGTCTACCCAACTTCAGGAACTTTTAGAGAAAGGATTTATCCGACCAAGCGTTTCGCCATGGGGAGCTCCAGTCCTTTTTGTCAAGAAAAAGGACGGGACTTTCCGCATGTGCATCGACTATAGGGAACTCAACAAGGTTACTGTCAAGAACCGATACCCGTTACCTCGCATCGACGATCTATTCGACCAACTTCAAGGGTCAAGTTACTACTCTAAGATTGATTTACGGTCCGGTTACCACCAGCTACGTGTCAGGGAGGAGGATATTGCCAAGACGGCATTTCGCACTCGGTATGGCCATTACGAGTTCTTGGTCATGCCCTTCGGTCTCACCAACGCACACCGCGGTGTTCATGGACCTCATGAACCGCGTGTGTAAACCATACCTCGACAAGTTTGTCATTGTGTTCATCGATGACATACTCATCTACTCCAAAAGTGAAGAAGAACATGCTGAACATCTACGATTACTGCTAGGGCTACTTCAACAGGAAAAACTATATGCCAAACTTTCGAAGTGTGATTTCTGGATTCGGGAAGTTCAGTTTCTCGGGCATATCGTGAATGAAAGGGGTATCCACGTAGACCCTGCCAAGATTGAAGCCATCAAAAACTGGGGAAAACCCAAGACACCGACGGAGATCCGCCAATTTTTGGGATTGGCTGGTTACTACAGACGTTTCATCGAGGGATTCTCAAAGATCGCACAACCGCTTACTACCCTCACCCAGAAAGGCATCAAGTATACTTGGGGTGACAAGCAAGAAGCAGCATTTCAATTGCTGAAGCAGAAACTTTGCAGTGCGCCCATTCTGTCCTTGCCGGAAGGGACAGATGACTTTGTAGTGTATTGTGATGCTTCCATTCAGGGATTGGGATGCGTACTCATGCAACGCGATAAAGTCATCGCGTATGCGTCGCGACAACTGAAGGTTCACGAGAAAAACTACACGACGCATGACCTGGAATTGGGAGCAGTAGTGTTTGCACTTAAGATTTGGAGACACTACCTCTATGGAACAAAGTGCACAATCTTTACGGACCACAAAAGCCTCCAACACATCTTTGATCAGAAGGAGTTGAACATGCGACAGCGTCGCTGGGTCGAACTCTTGAACGATTATGAGTGTGCCATTCGGTACCACCCGGGTAAAGCTAACGTGGTAGCTGATGCCCTCAGTAGGAAGGAACACTTGAAACCTCGTCGTGTACGAGCATTACAACTCACTATTCATTCGGGGTTACCCGAACAAATACGCGACGCCCAGTTAGAAGCAGTTAAGGAGGAAAACATCAAAGCCGAATCAGTGGGAAAAATGGAACGCGATTGGGAAGTAAAGCCCAATGGAGCCCGGTATTTCATGAATCGCATATGGGTACCTCTCTACGGGAACCTCAGAGAGCTAGTCATGGATGAAGCTCACAAATCTCGATACTCTGTCCATCCGGGTTCGGATAAGATGTATCAAGACCTTAAAGCTGCGTATTGGTGGCCCAACATGAAGGCCGATATAGCCACCTACGTGAGTAAATGTTTGACTTGTGCAAAAGTCAAGGTGGAGTATCAAAAGCCATCGGGGCTACTCCAACAACCTGAGATCCCAGTGTGGAAATGGGATCAGATCTCAATGGATTTCATCACTAAACTCCCGCGAACCTTGGGTGGTTGCGATACCATCTGGGTGATCGTGGATCGTTTAACTAAGTCCGCACACTTCCTAGCTATTAAAGAAACAGATAAGATGGAGAAGTTGACTCGCATCTACATTAAGGAAGTAGTTTCTCGGCACGGAGTGCCAACGTCCATCATCTCAGACAGAGATGCTCACTTCACGTCAAACTTCTGGCAGTCACTCCAGAAAGCGTTGGGAACACGCCTGGATATGAGCACAGCTTATCACCCTCAGACTGATGGTCAAAGCGAAAGGACCATACAAACCTTGGAAGACATTCTTAGGGCATGCGTAGTGGACTTCGGAAATAGTTGGGAAATCCACCTGCCTCTAGTAGAATTCTCATATAACAACAGCTATCATACGAGTATTTCGGCAGCACCGTTTGAGGCATTATACGGTCGTAAATGCAGATCACCGGGTCTGTTGGGCAGAAGTCGGTGACAGTCAACTCACAAGCCCTGAGTTAATACTTGAGGCTACCGAAAAGATTGTACAAATCAGAAACCGCATGGCGGCGGCACGAGATCGACAGAAAAGCTACGCTGATCAACGACGCAAACCGCTCGAATTTCAAGTAGGCGACCGCGTCCTACTAAAGGTGTCACCCTGGAAGGGTGTAATCCGCTTTGGAAAACGGGGCAAACTTAACCCACGGTACGTAGGCCCTTTTGTAATCTTGAAACGTATTGGACCCGTAGCTTATCAATTAGACCTTCCTGCCGAACTCAGTGGAGTTCACAACGTATTTCACGTATCAAATCTGAAGAAGTGTCTATCAGATGAAACTCTAGTCATTCCATTGGATGAGATCCAAGTGGATGAACAACTGCACTTTGTGGAACAGCCTATCGAGATCATGGATCGTGAGATCAAGACTCGAAGGCACAGCAAAATTCCAATCGTTAAGGTTCGTTGGGACTCTAAACGTGGACCGGAGTTCACGTGGGAAAGAGAGGATCAAATGAAAAGCAAATACCCACACCTCTTCGCAACTGAGCAGCAAACTAATGATACCAGTAACTAAATTTTCGGGACGAAAATTCTTTCAACATGGGGATGATGTGACAACCTGGAAACTTCTCATACTTTCGTGTACTATTGTTGACTAAATTCTGGTGCATGGCACTTGGAAATCTTTTGTATGGCACTTGGGAACTTCTTGTAACTTCGCGTACTTTCATAAACGAACTAACTCTTTGTGCGTGGCACTTTGAACATGTACGCTACATGCTAAACCGCGCTTACTCAATTTTCGGGACGAAAATTCTTTAAACACGGGGATAATGTGATATCCCGGGTTTTTCGGATAACTTAAACGCGACACTTGTCGAATAAAGTATATGTTAAGTATTAAACGTGTACGGGTTAAATGAATACGTGATGTGTGTTGTGTGATTGTTTTAGTTATAGAGTAAGTATGGTAGATATGTACACGAACTGAACCGAACCGCGACACGAACCAACTTTGATTCATTGTGACTCTAGGAGTTAACAAAGTTTTAAACTTTAACTAAAGTCTTCGGCCAAGATCAAACCCAAACCGAGAGCAAACCTAAACCCTAAACCAAAACACTCTCGGCCGCGATCAAGCCCAAAACCGCGAACTTATTGAGTTCAAACCCAAACCGAACCCACCTAATCCCTTGGCCGCGAGAACTAGTCCAAACCGTAACCCTCATCTCCCTCTTTGCCTATATATATCATCCATGCATGCTCCTTCAAAATTCACGAAACCCTAGTCGAAGTTAGCAGCCGACGGCAGCCCTTTACTCATTCCCTCGATCGCCAGTTCAGTTATAATACATCCCATCTCGATCGCAAACAGTTTAACTTCAGTCCTCGGTCACGAGATCAGCCCTTTCCTTCCTCCCGGTCGCAGCAGCCCTCGCCATCTTAGTCCTCGGCGGCGATTTTAGTTGATCATCGGTTTCTTATCTAAATCACGGTTCGTTTACTTTACCGTTAAAAGTCTAGAATTTATCACATGTTGCTAGATCATATTCGGATATATGTGTCTTGAGTTTGTTGTTCTCGGATTTGCATGATAGAATGAGATGGATGATTGTATTGTTTCGGATATATATATGCTTGAATGAATTGATTAGTTGTTTCGGATATATATATGCTTGAATGAATTGATTAGTTGTTTCGGATATATATGCTTGAACGAATTGATTAGCTTGTTTTCGGATCATAAGTGTTGTAAGTAATCGGCTGAACTACCCATTGTTTGCATGAATAATTGTTTGCGGAACTTGTGAGTTGCGACTAGGGTTGTTTGTAAAAAAAAACTAGAAGTAAGAACTAGGGTTTGCATGGATAAGTTATTAGTAGTAATCTATGATTAAAAATCGGTTCTTGCTCGCTTAGGTTGATCAATAGGAACGGTTTATGCAAGTTGTAGTAATAGTATGCTGAAAACAGTTGCTGAGTAATAGTTACAGCCGACTTCATCTGGCTGTAACTCGGTCATTAGTAGTCGAAAAACGGATTTTCTGATTTCTAGAACGTAGAGATTTGAATAACGAATCTAATGGCGCTGGATTCATAATTTTCTGAAGTCGTTTGATATTTTTAAAGGGCCAAATAAGTTCAGTAACTAAAGCTGTGAAAATTCTGAAATTTTGTTGGTTGTTTATCAAGTTGGATTTTAAAATCAGTAGGGAGTTGAGTCATGAATTTTGTACAGCAACTAGGTATGGAAATTTCCGAGCAACTCCAACTGGAATTTTGTTAATCGGACGATCGATGATTTTTAAATAAATTCTTTCGTGGACTGCAGTCAGAAAGTGATAAATCTGACTGCAGCCTAGTATATTAATATTTATGGTTAATTGGTAAAGATTTAGGACTTGGAAAATTTATATAAATTTCTATGTCATAAATGTCACCTACTGTAAAAATATTGGAATTTTTGGAATGTTAGAACTATTTTATAAAAATCCTAGAAAACAGCTGAATTATGAGTGCTAAGCTGAAATTTGAGAACTTGTGATTTTGTGCACCAAATTGTGGCATGAATTGGTTTATGTTTATGATGAGTTGTTTTGATCACTAAGTTCACATGAGGATACTTGCATGCATGTTTGAGTGTTAGATATGTTGTTTGTGTGTATCACTTGTGCGTAAATTACGTGTAGAATTTGTAGTGGTGTGTTCACACACTGACTTGGAATTAATTGGTTTGTTAGGACGCAACTAGCGGTCCCATCTCTTATAACATCTTTGCTACACTAACCGAGCAAATAAAGGTGAGTTCACGGCCCCTAACTTTATCCGGTTTTTAAACAACAGGGGGAGAAACATGTATACACTCTTCAAACTCAATCTCTTTACGTTATACGAATTTAACGTCACATAACCATTCGGTAACTAAGTTAATGTTAATGTAATGTTATGGTCACTAAGCAGCTTTATCACTTAAGTCCTCGTCAATCTCTCGGATCGTTAGTATTGGGTTTAATAGCGGGGGAGTTATAAGTAGTACTACTGGGCCCGACAAGCCCCATCCGAGCTAGTCGCGCTAGCCGACCGGGTATGGTCAACGGGTGAATAATTCAGCCTAACCTCGCCATGGTCATGTGATAGGCCTGGCAAAACGGAGGCACAACAGTCAGCTTCGATCGCGAACACTTACGTGACATAACTTTAGGCTAGCTACCTATATATGTTAACACTGAACTTATTTACGATTCAACTGTATTATTCCGGGTTTGGAATAATGGAAACAACTGTATTATTCCGGGTTTGGAATAATGGAAACAACTTAATATTCCGGGTTTGGAATATTGGAAGCAACAACTTATTATTCCGGGTTGGAATAATGGAACCAATACGTTATCCCGGGTTAGGGATAACGGAGAAAACAAACTATAACCGAACAAACGAATTTATGAAAACCTGTGAACTCACTCATCTTTAATGTTGACACTTGTTTCTTTACATGTTTCTCAGGACGCTAGGAGCTCTAGGTGCACGCACATGCATTGAACAAGACATCTTTTATCGAGTCTTATTTATTAATATTGTTTTGGGATTTTTCAATTGTTTTGGCGTTTGTGTTGGCGCCCGCTTCACTACTTATTTATGCTTCCGCTCAAACTTTAAAAACTGATGCATCTGCTAAATATTGGTAACTAATCAAGACAATATAAATCTACGACAAACGGTTTTTGAAAACGTATTATCAAATCATATAGAGTCGTTCGACGTACTAGTGTTTCAGATTCTGGTTTGTTCACACGCCTCGCGGTAAAACTCCGCAAGTGGAAATTGAGGGTGTGACAGCGAAGCTCTGTCGAATTTCCTGGTCATTTGTAACTTTAAATATTGAATGAAATCAGTTAATTAATGAAATAACCTTGTTAATTGTCACTAATTTTATCATGGATTATCTTCGCATGAAGGTACTATCTTTGCACGAAAGTACTATCTTCGCACGAAGATAATTACCTTCGCACGAAAATAGGCGCCACTTCGTACGAAGATAGATTACCTTCACACGAAGGTAGTTATCCTCGTACGAAGGTAACCTGGAATGCCTAAAAAAGGCATTGAAAAAGTTTGTTGATCGTATTGATGAGATGAGTGTGCAAGAAAAATTTGGTGATAGGAACTTTTTTCAGGATTTAATGACCGATTCGGTTGTTCGAGGACACCGTTTGAAGCTTTAGAGTACAAATTTGATGATACGATCACAGTTGGTTGAAGATAACTGTGTAGTCACTGATACGGATGCAGAATGATGATCCTCTTGTATAGTGACTATTAATGGGCCTAAATGTTAAATCCGCTTTTGATAAAAGCTGATTTTTCATATTTGAGGGGGAATTTCAGTGAAAAGTTTGGTACGCTTAGAATTTGCAAAAATCAAAGGAATAAAAATTTCACGTATATATGAAGATTCTGACACTTTTGAAATTCGTGACCATGCAACTGTATTCGGGTGGTTATAACTGCAGAGTATTTGTTGATGCAAAGTGTCTTGGATTTTTCTGTACGAGATCAAAGTGTAGTGAGAATTCATTAGTGATGAGATCAAGTTGATGTCTACTTTTTCGTAAAAGTGGGGTTGCATAACTGAGTCTTGGAGGAGTTGTTTATCTGATTATGTAGTCGTAGTCACATTGATGCTTGAGTCTTGTACAAGCCGATTGCACACACGACTGATTAGTGATACAAAGTATCCAATTTAACTTTGCAAGGCAAATGAACTGTTTTCCGGACTAACCGCTAGGAAATGAGGATGTTTTGTGGTTTTAGTTGCGCCGTGACTAACGAGGAAAGCTATATACTTATGACTAAAGAAGATGATATAATGGAGCTTTCGGAGAAAGAAGTGTATCAGTTTCTCACGAAATAGACTATACATTTGAGATTGTTATGAAAGATGAATATTACATGTTTGATCTTGAACGAAGAAGAGAATGTCACACCCCGACCCGCAGCGGAATAAGAGTCGGGGCATAATTGGGTTATCACCAAAGCTCATGATGTTTACTAATATGTTTCATATTTATTAAATTCAAATTACATCTCAAAGATTCAAGTCAAATTCATACAGTACAAGGAAAGGAAAAATTAACTAAAACAATCCAAAATCTAAACTGGTTTATTCTTCTAGGCCGCCCTATATGTTTCTTGCTTCAACTTGATCACCTATACCATGTGTAAAAACGGGGAATTTTGGGTCAACAAAAGTTGGCGAGTGAACCTTGTTAAAAACATTTGTTATTGATTCCTTGTTGTATTTAATATGGAAAAATTGTGCAATAATCATATATGAACAAACGTAGGTAAACAAATAATCACAAACCACCCTTGCATGAGTATATGATATGAATGACAATGTATATGTTGGCAACGTCTCGTTCACGCTCATAGGTAATGGGGAACGGACGGCCTATGATGATGTATGTGCGATCAAGGCTCAATCAAACGGAGCCGATCGTATGTTGGCAACGCCTCGTTCACGCTCATAGGTAACGGGGAACAGCTCACGCTCATAGGTAATGGGGAGCGGCGGCCTATGATAATGTATGTACTGAAAATGATAACTTTAAATCTAAACATTAACCACACAAACAATTGATATATATTGGCAACTCATTTGATCATGAATATGATGAATGCACAAGTGTTTAATTGAAATAAATAAATAGCGACACATGATACACCCCAAAATGTGATTAAAACGGGGAATTGGTAGAGATTCACTCACTTTGGGTGCGTTCTCTTGATGATGTTGAATGCGCACGAGTTAGAGGATTGATCGACGAGGAATAACTAACCTAATCAATAACGAAAAGGTACGGTAAATAAGTGGATTTATTAACAATTTTAATAGGATTTTTGGATATATTTTTGTGAGTTTAAGGCTATTTTCTAACTTTAAAAACGTTAATTTTAAGTATTTTTAATTGATTTTTAAATTAAATAAATAAATAAAAATAATAAAAAATGTTGACTTTTTGACTTTGACCGTTGACCATGACTGTTGACCGTTGACCGGTTCGGTCGTGTATATAATTGCACTGAGTGAGACTCGAACCCGTGACCTCCCGTACGCGTGCACGCAGCTCTATCAACTGAGCTACGTGTCTAACCCGAAATATTTCTGTTTTTAGTTATATTTATACACTATTTAAGTTAATCAGAATTCATTTATTTTAAAAAGATTGTAATTGTATCGAACCGGTGCCGTCAACAGGTCTCGAACCCGGGACCTGTGATTTAGTGTTGCACACAGTCCACCGCTGGACTGTGTGTCTAACCTGGTTAATATTCTGGTTTTTATTATACTTAACATCATTCAGTGAGTTAACCCGGTTCGGTTTTAAAAAAAAACATTTTTATTTCCGAGGATAGGGTCGTAACAAGGATCGAACTCGAGACGTGTGTTCATTGTTTGCACACAGTCCACCGCTGGACTATGTGTCTAACCCGTTTATATGTCTTGTTTTAATTAATCTTATACAATAGGCCGACTTCATCTTCTTCGTTCAAAGATACAGACGACGGTTAATCAACTGTTTCTTGTTAAATTCAGTTAACGAACTTATAGGTGATTGAAATGTGATGAACAGAGAGGGTTTGGGGAAAGAATGTACCGGAACAGATTGTCTTTCTCAGAACTCCGGCAAGGATCGTCGGCTCTGTTTTGTGAACTCCGTCTGTTCGGATAAATTAACAGTTTTGATTGATTAGATGTGAAATTGAATTACTGAGCAACGATTATCAGGAGGTTTAGATGATCATACCGATTCACAGCGTGATTCTGGAAATTTCAGAAGTTTTCCGGCGAAAGCAGAATATCCGACAACGTCGTCTGGGATTGATTCTGGGTGATGGATTGATGTTAGTAATGGTCTAACAATGGATTGAAACAGAAAGAGTCAAGGTATTTACCGTTTTGAGGTGAGTCTCGGTTTTCCGGCGAAAGTCCGGTGATGGCAGAATATTTCCGGCGAGTGAAATTGCTTTGAGAAATGGTGCGATTTTGAGCGAAAAGACTACCAGAGGCTTGGGTGTGTATTTATAGGAAAGAATATCGATGAATTGGGTCCGATTTCTGTCTTGATTCGCTGGTCAGCCTTTCTCCGGCGGTTATGACTGATGTCGCAGAACTAGACATCGGTTATAACCGATGTTGATGTTAATGCGTACGTTAAGTCAAAAGAAACCGTCGATAATTGGCGAAATCGTCGGATTTTCCGGCGACTGCGAAATGGGCGCGCTGTTGACTGGGTTTGATTTCGAGTTTTGTTATATGTATTAATTGTTTCGATATATTATCAAATAACACAAGTGGCGGAGTGGTTGGATGTGTGTGAGTTAAGTCTTTGAAGATTCACCCGGCTGACCCGGGTTCGAAACCCGGCAGCCGGTTTCTTTTTTTATTTATTCTATTTTCACTTTTTTTCAATTATAGTTTATAAATTCTAATTTGTTTATTAATTATGTATCGTTTAAAATTAAAATAAGTCATAAATACGCTACGAAATTTTTATAACTTGATATTCGATTACAAACGAAGCTAGTTTGGAAACCCGTTTTTCGGAGGATGTTACAGTATCCCCTACTTTTAGAAATTTCGTCCCGAAATTTAGGTAGTAGTGGTAACCGGAAAAAGATGTGGGTATTTCTCGTGCATTGAGTCTTCACGTTCCCAAGTAAACTCAGGTCCTCGTTTCGACTCCCAGCGTACCCTGACAATTGGAATGCGGCTTCGTCTTTAACGTTTCTCTCCGAAGTCCATAATTTCTACTGGTCTTTCAATGAAATGCATAGATTATCGACTTGAATGTCTTCTAGAGGAATATGGAGATTTTCATCGGCGAGGCACTTCTTCAAGTTCGATACGTGGAATGTGGGATGAATTCTGTTGAGTTCTTCTGGTAGGTCAAGCTTGTATGCTAGAGGTCCTACTCTTTCGAGTATCCTGAAAGGTCTACGTAGCGTGGTGCTAGCTTGCCTTTTTGGCCAAAACGAACCAACCCTTCCACAGTGATACTTTTAAAAGTACTTGATCACCAACGTTAAACCCAAGGGCTTTCGTCGGTTGTCTGCATAACTCTTTTGACGACTTTGTGCCGCTAGAAGGTTGTTTCGAATTTGATGAAATTTGTCTGTTGTTTCTTGTATTAATTCTGGACCGGTGATTTGAGCTTCTCCAATTTCGTGCCAACATATTGGTGATCGGCACTTACGACCATATAACGCTTCGAAAGGTGCCATGCCGATACTTGAATGATAGCTGTTGTTGTACGAAAATTCAACTAATGGTAGATGAGCGTCCCAATTCCCTTTGAAGTCTATGACCATCTCGAAGCATGTCTTCAAGAGTTTGAATGGTGCGTTCAGACTGTCCATCAGTTTGAGGATGATAAGCGGTACTGAGGTCTAATCGTGTACCCAAAGCGGCTTGTACGGCTTGCCATGTTCGTGAAGTGAAACGACCATCACGATCTGAAATAATGCTTAACGGTACACCATGGCTTACGATTTCGCTGATGTAGATACGAGCTAACTTCTCATTTTTTAAGTCCTCGCGAATCGGAATGAAGTGAGCTGATTTTGTAAGACGATCAATGATTACCCATATAGTGTCATACCCACCAGAAGTGCGAGGTAACCCGGTAATGAAGTCCATGGTTATGTTTTCCCACTTCCATACAGGTATTTCAGGTTGGACTAGAAGTCCTGAGGGTCTTTGATGTTCAGCTTTTACTTTAGAACAGGTAAGGCACTTGGAAACAAAAACAGCAATATCCTTTTTCATGCCAGGCCACCAGTAGGTGTATCGAAGGTCTTGATACATCTTGTCGGCTCCTGGGTGTACAGAGTATCGTGTTTTGTGCGCCTCTTTCATAAGGAAATCGCGAAGGTTATTGTGATCGGGAATCCATATGCGATCTAGATAATACAGAATGCCGTCAGATTTTGTTTCGAGTTTAAGTTCTGCTCCACAAGATAACTCATTGCGTATGTCGTATTCTGTTATGGAAACATGTTGAGCTTCTCGGATTTGATCTTTGATATCGGTTATGATTTGCGAACATAGAAGACGAATGGAGTTCGCATAACCCTCTCGACTGAGTGCATCGGCCCACCACATTTGCCTTGCCAGGATGATACCGAATTTCACAGTCGTAGTCATTAAGAAGTTCGACCCATCTTCGTTGCCTCATATTTCAACTCCTTTTGGTTAAAGATATGTTGGAGGCTCTTGTGGTCAGTGTATATTTCACACTTGGTACCATAGAGGTAATGTCTCCATATCTTAAGAGCGAACACAACGGCTCCAAGTTCTAGGTCGTGGGTAGTATAGTTCTTCTCATGCACTTTGAGTTGCCTAGAAGCATAGGCTATCACTTTTCCCCTTTGCATTAATACACAGCCTAGTCCTTGCCCTGATGCGTCGCAATATACTAGAAAGTCATCGCAACCTTCGGGGAGTGTGAGGATAGGTGCATCACAAAGCTTTTGCTTAAGGGTTTGAAGGCTTCTTCTTGTTTAGGTCCCCATATGAAGGGTTTTCCTTTATGTGTCAAAGCCGTGAGTGGTACAGCAATACGAGAGAAATTTGCAATGAAACGGCGATAGTATCCAGCCAAACCAAGGAATGATCTTACTTCGGTTGGTGTAGTGGCGCTTGCCATTCTTGTACTGCTATGATTTTTTAGGGGTCGACATGTATTCCCTTGTCATTGACGACATGTCCAAGGAATTGTACCTCTTTTAACCAGAATTCGCATTTGGAGAATTTGGCGTAGAGCTTTTCATTCCCTAAAAGTGTGAGGATGAGTCGAAGGTGTCGTTCATGATCAGACTTAGACTTTGAGTAAATGAGAATGTCGTCGATGAAGACTATAACAAAACGATCGAGATAGGGTTTGCAGACTCTGTTCATTAGATCCATGAAGACAGCTGGAGCGTTGGTTAGACCAAATGGCATGACCATGAATTCATAATGACCATAACGAGTTCGGAAGGCGGTCTTTGGGATGTCTTCTTCATGTACTCTGAGTTGATGATAGCCAGAACGAAGGTCGATCTTTGAAAAACAGGTGGCACCCTGGAGTTGGTCTAGTAGATCGTCGATGCGAGGTAATGGATAGCGGTTCTTGACCGTTAATTTGTTGAGTTCTCTGTAATCGATACACATGCGAAACGTTCCATCTTTCTTCTTCACAAACAGAACAGGTGCACCCCAAGGCGATGAGCTAGGACGTATGAATCCTTTGTCGGTCAGTTCTTGTAGTTGACTGGCCAGCTCTTGCATTTCGGATGGGGCTAACCGATAAGGAGATTTTGCGACAGGGTGTTGCGCCAGGTATAAGATCAATGCGAATTCGACTTCTCTCATGGGTGGAAGTCCTGAGATGTCGTTGGGAAAGACTTGTGGGAGTTCTTTCACTACAGGTATGTCTTCGAGTTTCTTCTCCTTATTTCCCTTCTTGACAACGTGAGTTAGAAATGCGACATAATTCTTGCGAAGATATTTTCGGGCTTGAAGACAGGACATCAGTTTAAGTCCTTTCGAAGGGGTTTCTCCAAAGATTCATAGGGTTTGACCGTTTGCAAAAGGAATGCGGATGAACTTTTCGCGGCATACCACTTCAGCATGATGTTAGCTGAGCCAGTCCATGCCGATTATAATGTCGAAACTTCCCAACTTCATAGGAATGAGGTCAACTGGAAAATCGTGATCGTTTAGAGTGAGAGTACAGTTTCAGATAATGGAGTTTAATGAGACCGGTTTTCCGTCAGCAACTTCCACCGTTATGGATTCCATGAGTTTATCACGGGTTTGGTTGAGGAGGGGTTCAAATTCTAAGGACACAAAACTCTTATCCGCGCTAGTATCAAATAACATGGATACATAACTACCATTGATGAGAAACGTACCGTTAACCACGTTGTTGTCGCCCTAGCTTGGTTGGCATTGATGTTGAAAGCTCTTCCTCTAGCAGGTGGAGGAGCTTGGTTAGCTTGGTTCACCGGATTTGCTTGAGCTTGAGCATGTATGATGTTCACCAAGCGTGGACAAGTGTTTCTAAAGTGGTTTGGGTCTCCACAGTTGTAACAACCCGCATGGGTTGCATCATGGGGTAGTTGGGTTGGTAGTAGGTTTGGGCCGTATGTTGTGTAGGTGGTAGTAGTAGGGGTTGTTGGGCTTGACCCATTATTTGATGTGGGTTTGGTTGTGGGTTGGTTGCGGTTCATTCGCTGTAGTGAGCGGCAGGTTTGGATGGTGTGACCTGCACGGCCACAGCTGGTGCAATATTGACAGGGGTGTTCGGGAGAGTGATGGTATTGGCAACGGGTGCATTTTGGGTATGGGCCGGAGTATGGCCTTTTGTATGGTGCGGGTGAGGGGGCAACTTGAGTAATGGGTGCAGCAGGGATAGGGAAATTTGTTTGGGTGACAGCAAAGTTTCTGGTATTTCGTTTCCTCTTGTTAGAAAACTTTGAGGAGGAGGTGGAATGGTTTGAAGTTTGGCCCTCGACGGGGGCTTTCTTTTTCTCCTCCTTGAATTTACCGTTTCTGATGCGATTCTCGGTAAGTTCGGTAGCTAATTCCATAGCAGCTTCGAGAGTTGCAGGCGAAGTGCTGAGGACTGAGTCTTGAATTTTCGAGGGGAGGCCTCGAATGTAGTGTTCAACCAAGCGGTACACTGGGGTGAACAAGTTAGGAGCCATCTGGTTCAGCTCAAGAAATCTTTTGTTGTAGGAAGTATGGTCTCCTTCCTTTTGCTTCAGCGAGTGGAATTCATCTTCCAACTTCTTGAGTTCGCTTCTTGGGCAGAAGCGTCTTGTCATTATTTCCCTTAACTCTTCCCACGTTAAGGCCATAGCATCTTCACTCCTCTCTTACCCTTCTCGGTGTTCCACCAGGTCAGGGCTACCCCAAATAGTCTCCCGGTTGCGTAACGTACCTTGCGATCCTCGGGACAATCGCAATTGAGGAAGGTGTTTTCCATTTCCTCAAACCAGTGGAGGAGAGCGGTGACACCTTCGGTCCCTTCATACTTTGGGGGATCGCAAGATTTGAAGTGTTTGTAGGAGCACTTCTTGGAGGAAGGGTTGTCGATGTTTTGATCCTCTTGATTGGGTGGGTTGATAGGATTCGCGGTGAGAGCTTGTTGGACTTGAATAACGATGTCAGGAAGCACCGCGGCCATTTTTTTGCAATTTGGGTGGCCAAGCGTTCGTTTGACCTTCCGGACTTTCGACCTCCACGTAGCTGCCTAGCCGACATCTACAGGAACATACATAGGAAGATTGTGAGTTTAAGGAGTCTTTAGGTGTCATGTGTCGTTTAAAATAATAAAATAACATAATCATCAATAATGCAACTACATCCATAGGATGTCTTGGGTTTGCTCATGTTTGGGCCTCCAATGTCCCCCATACCGTCACCTGTATAGTCATGTGGGCCCCCATGACTATTGGCTTAGTAGGATTCACATTGGTATTGGCGGTTTAAGACTCGCATCACCCGAATGAAAACCATGAAATATGTTTGCGAGATGTATGGTCGGAGGGTGTCCAGGTATAGACACAATGACAACTCAAAGTGGGGTTAGTTCACACGACGTTTGGTATAGCATGCTTTGGCCTAATAGGTCCTTCGTACTCTCATCGTTAGTCCCCAGGTAGGCAAACTGGTCCTTTATTTTGGATTTATACGAATGCCAAGCCTAGACAGGACGTTCCGACTACCGGTACTCGTACCCTTCCAGTTACTACATGCCCGTCATGAGAACTCACTTTGATGTGATTTGAAAATACAAAAATCGTTGTAAAAATCATATGAATTGTGAGGTGTGTGCTCCCATGGATATGATATGTTATGAGAATATGATTCATGATAGGCATTGTATAATAATATGTACTTATGAAGATGCTTGCATAACATTGAATGTAACAATAAACATAAAGCATATAAACATCATGAATTTTGCATGTAACACACAAACAATTTAAAATTTAATCAACTATAGTATAGGCTCTAAAGGTCTAATAACCTATCCTATATCCTATAGTCATGGCTCTGATACCAATCTGTCACACCCCGACCCGCAGCGGAATAAGAATCGGGGCATAATTGGGTTATCACCAAAGCTCATGATGTTTACTAATATGTTTCATGTTTATTAAATTCAAATTACATCTCAAAGATTCAAGTCAAATTCATACATACAAGGAAAGGAAAAATTAACTAAAACAATCCAAAATCTAAACTGGTTTATTCTTCTAGGCCGCCCTATATGTTTCTTGCTTCAACTTGATCACCTGTACCATGTGTAAAAACGGGGAATTTTGGGTCAACAAAAGTTGGCGAGTGAACCTTGTTAAAAACATTTGTTATTGATTCCTTGTTGTATTTAATATGGAAAAATTGTGCAATAATCATATATGAACAAACATAGGTAAACAAATAATCACAAACCACCTTGCATGAGTATATGATATGAATGACAATGTATATGTTGGCAACGTCTCGTTCACGCTCATAGGTAATGGGGAACGGACGGCCTATGATGATGTATGTGCGATCAAGGCTCAATCAAACGGAGCCGATCGTATGTTGGCAACGCCTCGTTCACGCTCATAGGTAAGGGGAACAGCTCACGCTCATAGGTAATGGGGAGCGGCGGCTATGATAATGTATGTACTGAAAATGATAACTTTAAATCTAAACATTAACCACACAAACAATTGATATATATTGGCAACTCATTTGATCATGAATATGATGAATGCACAAGTGTTTAATTGAAATAAATAAATAGCGACACATGATACACCCCAAAATGTGATTAAAAGGGGAATTGGTAGAGATTCACTCACTTTGGGTGCGTTCTCTTGATGATGTTGAATGCGCACGAGTTAGAGGATTGATCGACGAGGAATAACTAACCTAATCAATAACGAAAAGGTACGGTAAATAAGTGGATTTATTAACAATTTTAATAGGATTTTTGGATATATTTTTGTGAGTTTAAGGCTATTTTCTAACTTTAAAAACGTTAATTTTAAGTATTTTTAATTGATTTTTAAATTAAATAAATAAATAAAATATAAAAAAATGTTGACTTTTTGACTTTGACCGTTGACCATGACTGTTGACCGTTGACCGGTTCGGTCGTGTATATAATTGCACTGAGTGAGACTCGAACCCGTGACCTCCCGTACGCGTGCACGCAGCTCTATCAACTGAGCTACGTGTCTAACCCGAAATATTTCTGTTTTTAGTTATATTTATACACTATTTAAGTTAATCAGAATTCATTTATTTTAAAAAGATTTTAATTGTATCGAACCGGTGCCGTCAACAGGTCTCGAACCCGGGACCTGTGATTTAGTGTTGCACACAGTCCACCGCTGGACTGTGTGTCTAACCTGGTTAATATTCTGGTTTTTATTATACTTAACATCATTCAGTGAGTTAACCCGGTTCGGTTTTAAAAATAAACATTTTTATTTCCGAGGATAGGGTCGTGACAAGGATCGAACTCGAGACGTGTGTTCATTGTTTGCACACAGTCCACCGCTGGACTGTGTGTCTAACCCGTTTATATGTCTTGTTTTAATTAATCTTATACAATAGGCCGACTTCATCTTCTTCGTTCAAAGATACAGACGACGGTTAATCAACTGTTTCTTGTTAAATTCAGTTAACGAACTTATAGGTGATTGAAATGTGATGAACAGAGAGGGTTTGGGGAAAGAATGTACCGGAACAGATTGTCTTTCTCAGAACTCTGGCAAGGATCGTCGGCTCTGTTTTGTGAACTCCGTCTGTTCGGATAAATTAACAGTTTTGATTGATTAGATGTGAAATTGAATTACTGAGCAACGATTATCAGGAGGTTTAGATGATCATACCGATTCACAGCGTGATTCTGGAAATTTCAGAAGTTTTCCGGCGAAAGCAGAATATCCGCAACGTCGTCTGGGATTGATTCTGGGTGATGGATTGATGTTAGTAATGGTCTAACAATGGATTGAAACAGAAAGAGTCAAGGTATTTACCGTTTTGAGGTGAGTCTCGGTTTTCCGGCGAAAGTCCGGTGATGGCAGAATATTTCCGGCGAGTGAAATTGCTTTGAGAAATGGTGCGATTTTGAGCGAAAAGACTACCAGAGGCTTGGGTGTGTATTTATAGGAAAGAATATCGATGAATTGGGTCCGATTTCTGTCTTGATTCGCTGGTCAGCCTTTCTCCGGCGGTTATGACTGATGTCACAGAATAGACATCGGTTATAACCGATGTTGATGTTAATGCGTCGTTAAGTAAAAAAAAACCGTCGATAATTGGCGAAAATCGTCTGATTTTCCGGCGACTGCGAAATGGGCGCGCTGTTGACTGGGTTTGATTTCGAGTTTTGTTATATGTATTAATTGTTTCGATATATTATCAAATAACACAAGTGGCGGAGTGGTTGATGTGTGTGAGTTAAGTCTTTGAAGATTCACCCGGCTGACCCGGGTTCGAAACCCGGCAGCCGGTTTCTTTTTCTATTTATTCTATTTTCACTTTTTTTTAATTATAGTTTATAAATTCTAATTTGTTTATTAATTATGTATCGTTTAAAATTAAAATATGTCATAAATACGCAACGAAATTTTTATAACTTGATATTCGATTACAAACGAAGCGGGTTTGGAAACCCGTTTTTCGACGGATGTTACAGAGAAGATTACTGTGTGTTATCAAATGATTTGATTCCGATGAAGATTTGCTAATTAAGAAGATTACCAATTTGCTAATGATTCTTTCAAGAGTATGCTTAAATGTGATTATGGAACTTGGGATTTCAAATTTTTGCGGATATTCATTGATTTGAAGTTTATCGTTGGGTAATTCGAAGTTTCTATCAATTGCCGTGGGGTTTTGAATATCAGAGGATCGAGCATAGGAGGAGTGCACTAAACTGAACGCGGATGTGGTCAAAGTTGAAACGGAGAAGCTGTATTGACTAATTTTGAGTTAGTGATTATTCAAGAAAATTTGTTGATTAACCAAATCAGAGGAGGTTGGAAACCGTGCAAACAAGAACCTGAACTGGAGAAATTGTTTCAGGGGGAATGTAATGTAGATAATGCAAACCGAATCATCAATCAAGAGGGAATTTGTTGACACGTTCTATGACATCGACAGATACCTTGATTGAAGTTGCAGAATATTCAAACACGGCTCTCATATTTCAAGACCAAGATCAAGCTTTGACAGTGATGTCCAAGGGGGAAATAATTGATGCATTTTGTGTCCGTCACTGTACGAATAGGCTAGATAGAGCATGTGTTGAATATTGTATATATTAGATACAACAGACGACCCAAGTACGAACATGAGACCTACGTATATGTCACTTCGTACGAAGTGAGCTATCACTTCGTACGAAGGTAATTGTTATCTTCGTACGAAGGTAAGCTACCTTCGCACAAAGGTAATTTGCTCACTTCGCACGAGGGTAAAACGTGTCTATAGATAGTGTGGTGTGTTCATTGTTTTGTAAGTTTTGGAGTTCCCAAAGGGGAAACGCTGGCGAACTTTCTCCATAATTTTGCTAGCTTAACAAGATGCATACTCTTTCTGTATGAATGAATTAAGCTTCTGCTGATTCTATTTATACTCCTTTCTTAATAACATTCTACCGAATCAGTGATATTATGCCAAAACTTCCGTCTAGAACCGCCGGATCCAGATTTTCAATATATATATATATATATATATATATATATATATATATATTACAGAAACTTGTCTGCTACTTTGATTTGGGTGACCATGTTTTTAGTTTTCAAATAAAGTAACCCTAGGTTATTAGAAGGGAAGGGAATATCAACTTTCCCTCCCCTTCCATGGATGACATGACAAGGGTCTAAGGAATCATTCTTTGAAAGTAACGTACAAATTCCTCCTCGGTGAAGGTTGGTGAAAATAATAATACGACGACCAAGAAAGCGTATAAATTCATATTAAACTCTAGGGCAAAAAAATGGAGCAGCCAAAGGAACAGACGTCTCTAGTGACATGTAGAGAAAGTCAAACCATTATCCATCAGGGAAAGGTTTGGAATTCTAAATATCTCAGCTACGAAAAGTTATCAGCAACATATCCTATCAAGGAAGAACATGTATACCACTTGTAAAGGGAAGAGTAATGGAACCAATATGTGCAACCCTTTGGATCAAACAAGATCAATATGTCTCAACAATTACCTCTAGACTTTGCGTTGCTACCTCCTTATCATTCTATTAGTTCTTGAATGCTTCCCAGAGTAACTTAAGGAAAGTTTCCCCTAAACTTGAGCTATCATGGGCAAGATTTTACCATTAATAAGATCTCATACTTTCTCATTAATTTTTACAGCAACATTGCTCGAGATCCTTGAATTTTATGACATCATTTATTGTCTTCCTTCGTTAAGAAATGTTACTTCTTTTTTGTAGTTACAATAATGTATGTTTTTTTATTTATTTAGATGTTCTAGTTAAAGGTGTTTGGTGAAGAATCGTGTGATTCTAAGTTTAATCGTACTGGTCTTTTTAGTCTTGCCATTCACTAATTTAAGACATGGTTTTGAGTTTGTATAGTCATGTGACTTGTTTTATCATATATTTAGGGAGCCTCTAAAACTTTTCCACAAAATCTTATATATATATAGGGGAGGGTTTAAATAAGAACGCCAAATATCGTGAGAACCATGAGAACAAATGAAAAAACCACGAGAACTTGGTCAAAAACAATTCAAATCAAAATTTGTTACACTTATCATTATTATTCGAATACAATATTAGAAATTAAATTTACACATTTAAATATTCGTGAATTCGTAAATAAAAAATTTAGACATGTGTAAGTTTGTCATTTACACATGTGTAAATTTGTTATATTTACACATGCGTAAAAAATCTAGTAAGAATGATTTTGAGAGGAGAAATGAATTATTTGATGTTGTAAATTATTTTTTGGTGTTGTATTTCAATTATAATGAGGTGTGTATTAAAAAAATCGATTTTGATTAGTTTTTTTATTCGTTCTCACGGTTCTTACAATATTTAGCGTTCTCAAGATAACCCTCCCCTATATATATATATATATATTGTATATATATATATGTATATATATATATTATGTATGATATGTATATATGTATGTTTGTATGTATGTATGTTTATATGTATGTATGTATAAACAAAAAAAAAGACAATTTGAGAAACCATAAAGTTGTGTGAAAAAAATCATAAGATTTGGAGAAATTAAAGGATTGTAGAATAATTGGTCAATAAGTCGTTCTTACTTGAAATTAGGACGTGTCGATCAATTTGTGTGAAAATAGTTGATTGTTTGAAACGCAGCCAAATGTGAGTTTCACTATCCCTCTTTTTACTGTTTTATATAACGTTTTGGGAGAAAACATACTTTAAAAAGGATATAATATGTTTTTTATATAAAACATGCCTTAAAATGAGTTATGAATATATTTTCGAGGAAATATGGGTTGAAAGGAATGTGTTGTGTTTTCGAGGAAAATACGGATTTGGAATATGGATGATATAAAATTGTTTTTGAGGAAAACGAGAATGAATTGAATATATATTTGTTTCGGGGAGAAACATGGATGGACAAATTATAGTTTCGGGGAGAAATAGGGAGGATTGCAACGTTCAGGTATAACGGTTGTATAGATTTAAAAAAAAAGTTAATCTAAGTTGTGAGGATCTTGCACGATCTCAAGAGATTAGGTAACAGAATAAGCATATAACATCGGTGGTGACTTCGGGGCTTTCTACAACATAAATATTAATTTTTTTCGATTTAGTAGGATATATATATATAGTCATAAGGTAGGCACCATAAGTGCTCCCAATTTGAGGCACATTGCGCGAATTAGTCGCTAATCATTAATGCTAGTATGGGTAAAATTGTTGATAGATCTATCAGGTTAACTACCCCGTCGTGACCGATAGCTCCATGTCAAGTCAAAGCGTCAAATTGATATTTTGTGATTGTCTAGCGTTGATTATACCCTTATTCATTATATATAACTCATAGGCTTTGTAACCCTATGAATTTGAAATTTTGATGCTAGAAATTTAATATATATAAACCTTTTAGGAAGATGAATTGAGTCAAAGGTTTTGGAAAAAAATGCTTGCAACAAGAGAACTAACCCTCGGATTTTTAAAAGGAAATTTGATTAAATTTGCCTAAATATGTTTCATAAATACGAAAAGAGACACTCAATGAGAAGGCTTTTCCTAACAAAACAAACTATGGAGAAATTTACTTTTAGTTTTTAAATACGTGAACTCATCAACCCTTTTTGTGTTGACACTAGATTTACATGTTCTGCAGCTACATGAGTTCGGCTTTGGGATTTTGGAGAATCTTGTGTTTATTGGATGCAAAATTAAATAAACGATGTTTTGGACAATTTTTAAAACTATTTGGCACCGCTTGTATTAAGATACATAAAGGATCAAACAAGTATATCATGGCTGTGTTTTACGTTTAAAACACTTAACACTATGTTTTAATTAAGTTAAATGTTCAAAATAATTAATGTATCGTCCACTAAGATACTTATGGGTACCAACCTCCATCACCGTCATGTTTGTATTTCTGCTAGACGTTTTTGGAGTGTGACAAATGGTCTAGTACCCGGGTTGATGAGTACTGCTCATCAACTCATACTATATACACCGTCTTGTCTTTTTCTTTCTCACTGACCCTTTTCTTTTCTCTGATGTTTTTTACTAAGTGAGTGAGCTCCCCGGATTCAATATCTGCTTCTTAAGGTTATAACAATCATTTGTGTGATGACCTCTATCACTATGGAACTCACAATACTTGGACTTGTCCTTTCCTTGCCTCGCCATTAGCTTTGGTAGCTTGAAGCTGAAACGGGCTTCTTCTGTTGCTAATATCTCTAGGGGTTTTGGTGACCTTAGTGAATTGTACCCCTTTAGATTTTTTAGGAGACCTTTTCCTCTTGGTGGGTCTTAAGTAAGGCTTCTCGTATGCCCATCTTGTTTCAAAATGATATCTTCTAGTTCCCCTTACAGCATTAGAGGAGGATTCGAAACGATATCTGGGAGGAGAAGAGTCTTTCCAACATTTGCCTTAAGACGGGCCTCTTGTGCTTGCAAGGCTTCCTTTCCCCTTAGGTACGACTTAGCTATCTCTAGAGCTTCCTCCATTGTTTTTAAGGGGCGTTTCCCCATTTCTTCGCACAACTGCTTAGGGCATACCCCGTGAACAAAGCCAGAGACTCTCATTCTTTCATTAGCTTCTCCCACACAGAGGCTTTGTTTCTTGTATCCTTCATGAAATCCTCAGAAGTTCATCTTCTCTTTGCCCAATATAGTGTAATGAGATGGGATCTTTGATGCACTTCTTCTATTACATAAGGTCGGTGAGTAACCTCTCGCTTAAATCTTCAAAGCTATCTATGCTCTCCTTCTAGAATGTCGTTGCACCATACTAAAGCCGCTCCTATGACTGTTTGAACAAACATGTTGCACCACACGGGAATGGACCATTGTTCCACCTTGGCGGCTCTTGAGAAGAGCTGGAGATGGTCATCAGGGTCTCCAATTCCATCATACATCTTGACATTAGTCAGCATCATTGTCTTTGAGGGGATCTTGAATTTGACGATTCTTTTGGTAAACTTATTAGAATCTTTTGACCGATATGGCTTCAATAACTCATCTAGGATTTCCTCACTTTCTGTATGGCGAAAAACTTACGCTGCTCCTCCAGTGGGTGCGTCTTTCCCTACATTTCCTAGAAGAGGATTTGGAGGTAAGGAGTATCAACGAGGAATCAGGGATATTCCAACATTTTGCCAGGGGTAGTAGGAGTGGAAAGGAGATGTAGGGCACTGTTTGTGCGGCCAACAAGTGACTCGTGAGAAGTTGTAGTCCGATTGGGAACTATGTTTATTGTGTCGATGCCCTCCCCGTCATGCCGAAAGTTGGTCCCTGGTAGAGGACTCCCCTGATGGTGTAATCGGGCTAGGCTACCTTGTGTTCGGACATGCTAGTGGCTTAAGTGTAGATAACTAGTTGTTGGATGTGATGATTTATCTAAGGAGGAGTACCTCCTGGAGTACGAGTGGTTCTTGCTCATAGGAGAGCCTTACGACTACGCACTTCATTCTTCCTTCCCGAACATGTTCGCCCATCTGGCGTTGTAGCGTGGACAAATGCTCCTTGAATCCATCAGGGGTGTGCTCCATCATGTCGGACACGTTAATAACGTCTTTTGGAGAAGGAAGAGGCTTACCCTCCTCAGAAACTTGTTGGTTTTCACCAGACATTTTTTTACCACTTTTAAGGCAATAAAGAAAAGTGGTGGAATCAAAGATGAGACACCCTTCAAGTGACTAAGTTGAAGTATGCCCCATAGTTGTCACCACTTGTTGCTACATCGATATGGTAATAAAGTGTGTATTATTGATATAATGAAGCACTTAACCTTTGGAGATCCAAGGCTAACTAGTATGAGTACAAAGGAGTAGTACAAGTTAAGTATGACAAAATTAAAAAGGAGAAGTAAACTAAATCACTAAGGAGAAGTAAAGTAGTGAATGGTCTTCACGCCTTAGGTGTGAGTCTTGCATCTAAAGTGTCTTTCAATGTCTTCATGGTTGGGTATTTATAGGCGTCCAAGATCCGACCCTTGTACTTAAGTGGTCCGTGACCTTTTTAGGAGATGAAGTGTAGCATAGTCATTTCCTTTGTTTCATAGCTCTATTCTTCACTTTCATACCATTTCAGGTAATCTTTGACTCCGCTGTTGCTGATAGCGGCTAATCTTGAATTGTCTCATTGTGTCTTATTAATTTGTCTTGTGTTTATCATTTTGTTTTTGATTTATGAGACTTCTGACTCGCCTCAATCTTACGAGGAGATGACTTCTCCTAATTCGTTTCTGGAGACGCATTACCTTATTGACTTTGTGCTTATTCTTTTGCTGATAAGGGGATGTCTCCTCATCATCTGATGTTATAAGGGTTAATTATTTATCTTTTTTTATTATTATGGTAGGGGAAGTGAGTTTTAACCCATGTGTCATCACTTATCAAATTTAAATCCTACCTGTAAAAAGGAAAATAAATATTAATAATGAATAATTATTTAAAATTTCAGAATAAATTATTATTTTTATATAATAGTATCTTGTCAGTTTTGGATTTTAAACATAAGCTCTAAAGCAACCTCAAATAAAACGTAGAAAACGATATTACAAAACTGTGAGAAGATATTCAAGAAAAAAGTTTATGACAAAATACAGAAAGTCTTCTTGCTAAAAGACAAAAAGATAATGCTATCCGCGATCCATTATTGATTGTGAATTAACAACGTACATAACAATAAATAAAATTATTAACATGAAAAATATATGGAAAGTAATAAAGGTATATTACTTTAGACCACTCGGTGGGGGGCCGTTCAGGCCCTTTGGTGTGACGCCCTCCAATATCGCGCGGGTGTTTGGTTGTCGTCGGCTGCAAGATGTTGGAACGGGGCATTGATATTTAAATATATAGCCTTTGAACGGCTATTAGAATAAAAAATATTAAATTAATAAATTTGCCTATAAATACACCAATACCATCCCACTTTTTACACACTTTATCTACCTCTATCTCTTAAATTTATAAAATCATTCCCGTTTCTTTATAATTCTTCAACCTTTTATAAAAAATTCAACTTTCGCTATGGATCAATACAACCCGAACCCAAACCCAAACCAAAACATTTTCTCGATACCCGGCTACTATCCTAGTATGGAACCGAGTTGGTCATCCTCACAATTTTCGTACAACGCTTTTGGGGGTTTTCACAAAGCCCCAACGCGTTTTCGTAAATGAGCCAAGTGCAACAAATGTAGTCGTGCAACAAATGATGATGCGAAACCAGTTCAATTCGCAATTTCCTTCCCAACCACAATATTCCCCAACACGGGAGTCACCCCAACCACAACCCAAAGAGGAGGACGTTCAAGAATGTGTGCCGGAGACTCAACCGCAATCGTGTCACATCCCGGATTTCCAACCCAAATCCATACACCGGTGGGCCCGGGTGGGGAGTCTTGGAGTAAAATTACTTTTACAAACCGAATGTTCGAAATAAAAATAATATACAGGCTCGTAATAGAAGATCCACAGGGGAATCATAAAATGTACAAGAAAGAATACAAAATAGACTTTGGGCAGATTTAGGATTTGCAAGATCCTCTATCACTACCGAGCACCTCAGGCCTATTTTCGTATTGTACACTGCAGTTTAGTCTTTTGAAAATACGTCAGCTTTCGCTGGTAAATACACCCAACTGACACATTTTGAAAACATTTAAAAAATGTTTTAAGTGCGTATAGCACAAAATCTTTTATAACTTGGGTTAATTGACCGTCCAACCTTGTTAGCAGATTCACATGTTGACCATACATACGGGGCCCGGTACGGAGACCGAGACACGATTAACGTACACACCACTTTGGACTCACGAAGAAGTCAATTCCTCCCAACCTTGTGGGAATGCATAATTGAGCGTCTATCGGGTGCATGCCTACACCCGCGCTAAGGTTGTGGTCCATTTCTATTGTAATGAGCCGAGGATATCCAGGACATGGTAGTTAACCCCCGATGTTTTAGTTATAAAAAAATAATTAAAACAGAATATGCGATTTACTATCCCCAAACCGACGTTCGATTGATCTCATTTCCGACCAAGCGGTAAAAATTTACCGTAACCCAAGCCCGTATAGGGGAAATAAGTCGAGAGTATTTACCTGAGCTAGTCTTCTTTAATTTTTAATAACTCAGCCGCACACAAAAGGACTAAGTGCAGGTAGCATTTACCGGCAAGTCTTTAGTCTGGATTATAGCATAAACTAACCAATTAAATACTAACGGTCTTATTTAAGTCATTGACTTAGACCGACTAGCGTACTTGATCAAAACGTATGACGCTAGATTAAACGATGATTGGATAGAATGTAGTTTAATCCCAACAAGTACCTTGACTTGTATAATATGGATAAACTGTAAACATTCTGGATTTTGAGACTTAAATGACAAGGTTAAACCCGTTTCGGTTAATTCCCGTAAAATAGTTACATATACGTAACCGTGCGCATATTAGCGATATCGGGTAACCGGATAAGTCATAGACAAGTTCTATATGCCATTACACTTTAAATAAGTTATAATATCAGTAGGATATTAACTCTTATGCCCGTTATGGTTTTAAATTGAAACTATGCCTCATAAGGGCATTTTGGTAATTTCACACATTATAAAAGGAACTTGAATATAATTTAATGTTATAGTTGTAAGTATTCTGAAAAAAATACTTTATTTATGATACAATGTCAGTAGGATACCAATTATTTGTGTAATTTATCTTTTATGACCAAACTATGCACCGAAGGGGTATTTTGGTCATTTTACACATAGTTTATAAATTATTTGGGATTCTGAGTTTATAACATGTACTTACTGTAAATATGTTTAAAATAAGTTTTAAAATCAGTAGGTATCAAGTCTTGGTCAATAATATGGTTTAAAACCATACTATGCGCTGAAACGACGCTTATGTCGTAAAATGACGTCTTTATGCGATGTTTAGGAAAACTGATGTTGAGGTCAAATTAAAATGTTTTAAATATGTTATTTAATATAACATATCAGTAGGTAAATGATTTACCTTAAAACGATTTGATTAAAACCATTTTATGACCACATGGCTAAAATCGTCATTTATTGACATAGTTTAAGGACTTGCTTGAAAACTCAGTTTATAACTTGGTTTAACATCCCAAATAATCCTACTTACAATATTACATCTGTAGAAAACTCATTTTCATGTTCATTACTATTTAAAACCTTGTTTTATGCAAAAAAGGGCATTTTGGTCAAAGATGGCATAATTATGGAACTTGCGCATAAACTTGGATACTGATTATGATCATGTAATATAACCTCAGAGGGTTATGCTACATTATATTACGATCATAATGAAACTTTGGATAAGTAGGTAACTAATCTAAATCGGGTCAGAATCGAAAGTCAAAGCAGAAGTCAAACTTCGCGACTTTCGGTTGCGAACCGACCCTAGAACTGAAATTGACGAGCCGAACATGTTCACACATGTTCTAATAATTAGTACCAACTTGTTTAAGTGTCAAAACAGGTTTCATAACATATGTAAGATCAATTATGATTTTTCCGAAAAAATGACCTGTTTGACTTTTTAATATTATAACTTTGACCCGTCAATTGGTCTAGCAAACGTGATCTTCAGGAGGTGCCCTTTATAGGGACTAACACCTACCTTATTACGATCACTTAGCCATGTTTATTTGAACAATGGCTGGACCATAATGGTCTTAACCGAAAGTCAAAACGTTTTCGTAAAACGCTTGACTTTTGGCTATAAAAGCCTATAAACGAAAATGTAAGAGCAAGGAACACTTACAAGAGGTTCCTAGAATGCAAGAGAACTAAGTTAGATGCTCCTTTCAGCTAGGAACTTCCAGAGGAGGAGAAGAGTATGAATAAGAAAGGTGCAAGTTCAAATGGTGAACTTGATCATAGTTGAGAACTTAAAGAAGGTGAAGTAAGGTGTTTAGGGTGTAAGAGGGAGCTTACAAGTGTCCCAAAACGTGGCATAGCTGATTACAAGTCCATAGTTTCGAATTAATGGTTTTGGAGTTTTGTTTGGAGGCCAAGCCAAAACTTTCTGCTGCAGACCTCTTATCGCGCCCCACGAGAGACCCAGGCCAGGTCTCTCGCAGCCGCGACCGCCCCTTGGCCAGTTTCAAAGTTTGACACTTTAACCCCCTTAACTTTATAAAGCTTCTAAAAACCTTTATAAACACCTTTTTGGCACTTTTAGCCCTCCGTAGCCAACACTTGGCATACCCGAGATTATGCCCGGATATTGTCGAGCTCTCGGTTGGTTAAAAGGTCACTCAGAGTATAAATTAACATGTTGACGCTTTTAATCCCTCCATCATCCAACTTTCACATATTTACAAAATTGAACCCTCACGTCCAACAAATGGCACGAATGAGAGTTAGGACTTCACAAAGGATCACTTAGAGGCTTATTATAAGCATGTTGATTCCGATGTAACTCAGAGGCTGGGCATGTTGACATATCAGTCACTCATAGGCCAAGTTTCAAGCATGTTGACATATCAGTCACTCAGAGGCTAATGATTCAAGCATGTTGACGTATTAGTCACTAAGAGGCTGTTATTTATGCATGTTGACATCGGACCGTCACTCAGAGGCTTGGTTTGAGCATGTTGACGCCTTTAGTCCTTATTGGTCTTTTATAGACTATATTTAAAATACAACACGTGTCACTATACTATTGGACACGGTTTTACAAGGTGTTACAAATCGTCTAAACGAAAAAAAAGGGAAGCAACATATGGTTGAGAAATGTAACACCCTAAACGCTTGTGATCCAAAATAACGCAGTGGAAAAACCGACTCAAAAATTCTTTCCACTTATTGTCTATATGACCTACTTGAAGGTTCCTTTAGTAAAATGTAGGGACACTTTCCTGAAATGATTTACAACATTCATTCTTGATTAACTTCTTAAAGGTAATGCATGGTTAAAATCATGAGACTGCTCTTCCTGTACAATCCGTGCTCCTTAACTCGATCTTCAACCCTTTAACTTCCATGGTAATGATAACTCGGTGCAACCTGTAATCACCACATACATTCGCATTGTTAATATTCGGTGACTTCATACATAATAATATTCAACATTCATAATAAAATGAATCATTCCATATTATTTCTATTCATGAAATCCTTTCGATTATCGTTTACATGATCTTGCATCACAATCGTCAACCTTCAAAGGTCAACATAAGTAAACCTGCACTTCATTTCGTTGTCAGAGCAATAATTAGTAACGTTAATGCTCATACGTATTGGAGTCGTGTATGCATGCATACAGGCCTTGTTTACCCATAAAATTATACTAACAGATCCATATAATTAAGTCTTATACATACGAACCCATGCACATGTTTACTTCTATTTGTGTTTATCTAAGGATTCCACCACTAACACGAAATTCAGCCACATACACATACATGCTTACATACTTATTCATATCCGGTAATCATTAATACAATTCAATAAGTTCACATAACTCCTATTGCTTATTTTCACTTTTCGGGGTTTGTTGAGAGTTTCGGAACAGGTATTAGGAGATATGGAACTCACAATACGAATAACCAACAAAAACAACATATCAATTCTGTGGGAAGCGTCTGCGACGCCCTCCTATAGTGTCGGCGACGCCAGCTAGAATGTTGCGTAGGAACTAATTTGCGTAGACAGTTTGTTAATGCGTCGGAAGAAGGGGCAGCGTCAGGCGACGGCTAAGGAGGCCATCGCGATGCCCCTTCTGTGTTGCTGACGCTGATTTTCCTTACTCAAGCTTACACAACCCGTTCCGATTTCCGTTCTAACCCGAACTGACTCATTATGTCCCGCATCATCCCATAACATTCCGTAAGCTTCCCGTATCCTTTTAATACTTAACCCATGCCTCCTTAATCAAATCTATACTTCTATCATACTTACGTGATTCTTTTGACCCGTTCGACTATTCTAAGTTATTTCCAACATAGCGACTGATTACGGCCGGTTATAACAATACTTTCCTTAGTTCTGTGACTACGTAAACATTCTTATGTGGTTCCCATACCGTAACATTCAAAACCCACACCCGACACATACTTCTACATTTCAACCCGTCTACTTCCATTATGATTTCCGAACATAGTTAACATCCTATAACTTATCACAATAACACATACCTTGATTTCTCCCTTATCCGTAATTTCTTACACAACTCACTGCATTCAACATAACAATATTCGTTTACAAAAGAAGAAGTGATTCCGGAAAGCACTTACCTTAGCGTCCGTTACCTTGTCTCCTTTTGACCCGTTAGCCTTTCATGATCCCATCCGCCTTGACATGATTCCTACACTTTCATGTCATAACATTCACATTCTTGTTAGTATACATGATTGTACATGTTAAGGTCATATTGAATGCATATCTTATATTTGACTTTCATTAGTCAATTCTAACAAGCATAAGGCATATCCCCACAATCATATATTTTCAACTCATACAATTCATCACGTCATCACATATAACACATACTGATCTAATACGCATCATATGACTTTCTATAACATTGCAATTGTGACAAAAAGTCTAACCTTGCTACTTATGCATAGTTGACTTTCAGAAAGTCAACGATTTATCGTACGAACTTTCAACTTAACCTCATACATTCGTGTCATCGTAGTAGACCATACAATGACACTATATACATTTCATACTCATGTTTTTGGACATATATAATCACATGACCAATTCATTACATTATACACATATAATCAACTCAATACATATTTATGTTCACATAATTCTACAATCGTCAACTACATTTAAAGTTAGCAATTTAACATAAACATAACATCATTCGTCACTAGTGAGTCCATATGCTATGGACATAGTGCTCTTTCACTTCTTAATCCCAACTAAATGATCAATCGAATACATGATGAACATCACACTATTCTAGTACATGGTACACGCTTTTAATGCATGATCTTACCCAAAACATACATTCCACCCGAATTTCTTGTATGAGTTCCATTTATAGCACATTCTTCAAGTTAGTTTACTACTAATTACATTATTAACATATTCCGTTCATATATGTCAAGCCATTTCATACTATTTCATATCCTAACTTCACCTAGACATTTCATCATACACTTGGTGTGCATACCACTTTCTAAGCATAATGTACAACCCATTCATGCTTTGATTTCCACTTCTTGCATTTATCTTATCAATACAACTACAACCAAACAATTTTCATATTATACCATATACTAACTAACATATAAGATCACACATCGGATAATCCATCAAATTTGCAATAGGATTAGACATGGGTGACACACCTATGTCACCTTCTTCATTATCCCAAATGGGTTTTACTTCCAAACATCGAATTAATCAAAATCATGCATAAGACATGTTCTATATGATGATTATAACACATAAGCATGCTTAATTTCATACCAATTTACGGATTTGATCATAACCCATTTCTAAAAAGATCATCAAATGATAATCTACAACTTACCAAGTGATTTATAGGACTAGATGATTAAGGATTCAAGTACATGCATGAGTTTTAGCTTGAATTCATCTTCAATTTGGACAGAAAGGTTGAATTGAAGGTTTCTCCATTCTTCTTGTGGGTGTCGACCACACCACCAACACACATACACATACTGAACTTTTCTAATTATAAGAAACTTATACCCAATTTCACACTTTTAGTCCTTCTAGTTTATTCTTATGCCACAAATAATAGTAATTTTCATTCTCTTGTTACTTGACTAACTATTTAACTAAGTTAAATAGCTTGGTTATTTTATTTCGTGCCATCACATAAGGAAACATACTACTCAATTAAAATTTGTGATTTTGGGGCGTTACAAGAAAGATCAACCTTTGGAAGGGAAGGCGAAACTTTGGACGAAGATGGAGGAGGATTTGTTAGCCAAGGCGTGGTTAGCACTTCCAAAAGTCCCTTTATCTGTATATAACTTTTGCTACATTTTAAAAATATACCAAAAATTTATAGATTATACTTTTTTTAATATAACTTTCGCTACAATATTAAAATATAGGTAACAACCAAACTGGCGAGTGGTTTTGGAAAGAAATACTGTCGAAGTTTCTTGCGATAATGGAACAAGGTCATTATCGCGACATCGATTCCATCTCTTCCAAGTGGAGAACGCATCCGGTTGTTAACCGGTTTTCGGCGATTTATAATAACTTGTATACTGGTCGCCGTAGTGGGATGAGTGATGAAGACGTTTTTAAAGAGGCGATGCGTAGAAAGATGCATCAGACCGTTTTCCCCCATGTACGTGCTTGGTAAATTTTGCGAACTAGCAACAAGTGGGCGCCGATTCCGAATGAGGTTGCAACGGCTAAACGAACGAAAACCTCGGAGACCGGTAGTTATAATGCGGGGGGCTCAGACGCACGATGTCAAATAAATATAAACGACGAGCCCGAATTTGACGACGAAGAGTTTTTGGTTCGAGATGAGGAACGTCCCCCGGGCAGGGACAAATCAAAAAGGGCGGCAGCTAAAAAAAACAAGCGGGGCGGTTCCAAAATGGACGAGCTTATGGCTCAGTTCAAAGCGTTCACCGAGGTCACGACCCTAAAGGCAAAGGCGAAGGAACGTGAGGTCGAAGAACGGGTTCGGTTGAAGCATGAGGAAAACGAGTATAAAGAGTGGGAGATCATGATAGCCGACATAAACTCGTATCCGGAAGAAGATCGAACGATTTTGTGAAGAATGAAAGAAAAAATCGCAAAAAAGTATTGTTCATAGGATTTTTTTAGGTTATGTTTTTTTATTTTTTCGGTTATTTTTTAATTTTTTACGTTCTTTTAGGTTATGTAATGTGTGGTTTTTAATACTAATGATTTTATTTTATATAAGTAAATGTTAAAAACTAGTTTAATTAAAAAAATAAATTAACTAGGTGGAGTCGGATCGTCACCTATTTCCTTGCTTCCATCCATGGAGAGCCGTCCTCCAAGGACTCTGACGTGTATGCTGACGTAGCTGGTCGTCCTTCAGAAAGGCTCGTCACCCACACCGAGTAGCCTTATAGTGAATACATAAGAAAATAACGTGGTCTTCACAGTTTGGAGTCTTGGATATTAGTGGTCTTCAATCATGAACCGGTCTTGGTTGCTAAGGTGGTTGTAGAATTAAAAGCTATCGGATACTGTGGGTCAAAAATCGGTCCAAAGATTTGCCATTTCCTGGTTAGATTGGAGAAAGTTTCATGTTTTTGTGTAATGTATTTGTAGGTTTGGTTCTGGTGATCTGTTGTTTTTGTATCTTCTAGCTGGTGGTTTTTGCTCAGCCTAGTTCCTCACTAGGTGGAGATGTTTATGAAAAAAATTTATGTTGGACTTGAAAAAAATAGAAAATTATGTGGCATAATTTCATATTTTAAGATAATTTTTTATGTTACGCTTTTGCATTTTCTAATACAAAAAGATAGTTTATATATTTTTCTTTTATATTTTTTATAGATATATGTTGTTTTACATATCAATTTTTTCTTGTTAAAAGTATACAAGTTCTATATGTTTAAAAATTAAAATTAAACACAAAATGGATTGTGAAAAGTATACACGATCTATATGTTTAAAAATTAAAATTAAACACAGAAAGGATTAAGAAAGGATAAGTATATTTGCACAACCAAGTGTTTATTTGGACACTTGATCGCCTCTTATACGATTAGTAGAAATTTTTTTGCGTCGTATAGGGTTCATTTTAAACACAATAGACTCACACTATCAGTCTATGTCTGGCGGCTAACCCGTATAGAGCCATATCGGGTCTTATACTACCCAGATAGAATTTTTTGTTCGAAGTTGGCAAATGTGGGTATTTAATTGTTTTTTTTTAATATTAATTTTATAGGTTTTGTATTTTATCGTTGTGTATCACATCGTATCTTATTGTGTCTTATTATGACGTATCGTATATTTTTCAACATTAATTTAAACATTTTATATGTAGTATATTGTATAATTACGTGTCATAATGTATCACATCATATCGTATTATATTATACATTATACATAACCAACCAAATCCAAATACATCAAAATGTGAAAAATACAAAAAAATGAAAACAAACTATCATAATTTGCGCGTGATCAGTACGGATCCTGACCTGCGACAAGCCCCTGCGGATCCTGATCCCCAGACGCTAATAGTTCGAATACACTCGATGCATCGGTATCAGACAGACCTAGCGATCAGCAGCCACAGGCGCATCGATATCCCCCTGAATAACCCGTAGCAAAAAGTCCTAAGTATCGGCGTGGTGACGGTCTATCTGGTGTTGTAACCATTCCTCCATCTCCAATAACACTCCTTGTGATAGTCAAAGGCAAATCGGCGTAAAGGTGTTGGGAGCACTAAGGCACCCCATGTGGCGATGACGGTGTTGGGAGATGAATGTCGACCGGAGGGTCGTCTTGAGCGTCAGCCTCATCGACTAGCTTGGCCCCCTCCTTTTTTAGTACATAATGTCTAATGCCTATGTCTTAGTCAGAGTCTGTTTTGATTATTGATAATATAAAATGTTAGATTTTAAAGTTTAATTGTGAATGTTTGGACTTATATGCGCGCATGAGTCATATGCGCATATGAGTGCCACAAACGTAGGAGGCATGCGCTATGGAGTCAATGTCTTTATATAGTGAAGGTCATGCACATGAACTCATAATTTGAACTTTAGAGATTTTGAAGAGCTTATTAAGACATCGAAATCGAACATTGTTATGTTGTCCAAATCTTGAATGAAAAGGATGATTATGAAACAACATGTGTTAACAAGCTTTTAGATTGGATTTCTCACTTTCTACTAGCTCGTAGATATCAAATACGTGCTATACAAGTCTTATCAACACATACAACGATCTTACAAATGGTATCAGAGCTAGAGATCAGATATCGACAAGTGAATCACTAGGAATTTAAGAAATTTGGCATAAAAACATCTTTTTACCACATTTTTCAAGTATTCTCTCATTTTCACGGTTGAAAAGCTGCCAAATTCTCAAAATATCTACTATTTTCACTTGTAAACAACATGTTAAAAGATCAGGGTTGAATTCATCCATTTTGATTATCAATTTGCAAAACACATCAAAAATGAGTTCAAGTGCAGGAGCCAGTTTCTAGCGTAGGGGGAGTTTGTTAGTACATAATGTCTAATGCCTACGTCTAGTCGAAGTATGTTTTAAAGTTTAATTTTGAACGTATTGGACTCATACGCGCATATAAGGGCCACAAACGTAGGAGTCAATTGCTAGGGAGTCAATGTCTATATATAGTTAAGGTCATGCGCATGAACTCATAACTTGAGCTTTGGATATTTCAGAGAGCTTATTAAAACATTGTAATCAGACCTCGTTATGTTGTCTAATAGGACGATTATGTAACAACATGTATTCATAAGTTTTTGATTGGATTCCGCACTTTCTACTAGCTCTATATCAAATACATGTTATACAAGTCTTATTAACACATACAACGATCCTACATCCACAACTAGAGGTATAACCTTCGGCAACTACTCTAGGACAAAATTTGGCTGTCACAGTCGCGAAAGCAAAGGCCAATCCCCAGATAGTCGTACGTGATGCACATGCTTGATGGAATAAGTCGAAGTATAATATTTGGTTCAGAAGTTTCCCCCTTGAAGGATTCCAAAACAGTTGCCCAAGCTACTGGAACATTACTATTTCCTTCTAAGTTAGAAAGCAAAATTACAAGTGCTAGATTGTAAAAGTATTGGTCAACAAGTCAACAATCAAGTTAACAAAAGTCAAGACTAAAGACTAGAAGATCAAGTCAACAAGTTAAGGAGTCGAAGTTCTGGATTACTTGAAATGCTTGTTCTCACCGACAGCTTGAAGGAATCAAGTTGTTTCCTCTTAACCTTCATTAGAAGCAGTAGTTCAATATAACAATGTACCTATCCAGCAGTTTTACTAACTGCTGGTAGTGACATTATTTAATGAGTTGTTAGAGGTCGCTTTCATGGTGGCGTCACCAACAGTTATCTCATCCTAGATATATAGTTCTTTGTTTTCATTGTAATGTAACACCGAGAGAAAATTCACCTAGTGAGGGGGCGTACATTGTACCTTTGATTGTATCGAAGCATTTCAATATAAAGAAATCATTCTTCAATCATTCCCAATTCATTAATGTTGATGTTGATGTGTTTCTATTAAATTTTTTGATTGGATTTCTATATCTATCTAATAAAAAACACATACACACTACACACACTTTCAGATCCAACATAGTTGTATTTATAACCAAACTAATTACACCTAGATCCCTCCTAAGTCCACCTCCTTATCTTATAAATAACAATTACTTACAAACTTAACTCTCTAGTTTAATATTTATTTATGTAAATATAAAACTGGTTAGATTTAATTATTTCATAAACAGATAAATCGTTAATGCTATAATCCCGTTATTTGTTTCACTAAACAACTAAAAGTTAAACTTTTAGTTATGTCTACTTATAATTAATTAACGCAATCAAATTCGCAGTACTACCATTTATCTATTAAATATTATACTTGTTTGTTCTCCAAAGTGTGACTCTTTAGTCTTTAGACTTTACCTCAATAATAGTAACATTGAATAATCGATCATCAAACATCTAATATCGAACACCTACAACACGACAACAATTTATGTAATTTATTTTTAATTGTGTGTATATATATACACACAGATACATACAAAAGGCATGGAGGGGAATAGTGCAAGATGGCTGCCTAGGACTTCACCATTGGTCCGACCGAATTACGGTTTTGCCCCTAGTTTAAATTTACAGTTTTGCTATTCTTTTGGTTTTTTCCCTGTCAAATTATGATTTTGCCCCTAGTATAAAATTACAGTTATACAATCGTTTTGGTTTTTTTTACAAACTATGGTAGTGTTTTTTAATTGTTAACTCGGAGTAATTTTTATTTGTGTCAGTCGGCTGCTTAAGACACGATCATTTGTCCTGAAAAATTACAATTTTGACCTAAGTTTAAAATTATAGTCTTTCTATCATTTTAGTTTTTTGGCAAAAGTGTGGTAGTTTTTTTTTAATTGGTTGACTCGATATAATTTTTTTTAGATTGTGTTATGAATAGTATGTACAAATAACCAAAACACAAACGTATTATGAGAGACATAGATATTCGACTTAGTACCCCACAACGCAGGCGAACAAAAGCTAATATATATATATATATATATATCATGAGAAACTATATATAAATGAGAAAACTAAAAAAGCATAAAAAGTATACCAATTTTTTTTTACAATTTTTTATAAAAAATCACTACTTTTTATGTATAAAAAACTTAAAAAAAACTTGTACTGCACATGTACATTATTTATGTACTTCATATATGCATTATATGTATGTGTGCACATGTGCATTTATGCTCAAATTTAGCTTTTGAGGTTAGTTTAGCTTTTAGGGTTAGGCTTTTGGGGTTTAAGATTAGGATTAGGTTTTTGGGTGTGTGTGGGGGGGGGGGGTGTTTAGGTTTTTTGAAGGGTGCGGGTGAGGGGTTTAGTTTTTTTGCGGGTTTACGTTTTAGGTTTTTTTTGGGAGTGTGGGTGGGGGGTTTAGGATTTTGGTGGGATGGTTGATTTAGGTTTTTTTAGGGGGGGGGGGGGGGTTAGGTTTTTGGGGGTGTCGGTGGGGGGTGGGTTAGGTGGTTCAGGATTTTTCATATTAATGCACATGTGCAGTACAACTTTTTTTTTTGAAAAAAAATTCTCTTGAAATTTTTTTCCATATATTATATATAGCGATTTTTATTAAAAAATGATATGTTTTTAGCGATTTTTTCCATATATTATATATAGCGATTTTTATTAATTCATTTCTCATTTAAACTAGTTTTCTCATGATTCATCCCCTGTGTGTTATAAAGATAGGTGAAAGATAAAACGAAAACCCCTTTAAGTTGAGAAAACTAAGAAAACCCTATGTAACATTTTTTTTTTTTTTTCTAAAAAATAGGGAGGCAATATTAATGTACATGAACATTTTTATAAAAAATTGTAAAAAACGCCTACTTGTTTTTTTTTAAAATGTTCAAAATTTGTATGTTACATTTTTTGGACGTATGTATTATGTAACATGAAATTTCTAACATTTAAAAAAAAAATTTCTTGGCCTTTTTTGTGTTTTTTTATAAAAATGTTAAATGAGGTTGTTACAAAGGTTTTTTGAGTTTTCTTAACTCAAGTGGGTTTTCGTTTTATCACACACACACACACACATATATAGGGTGGGGTTCGGCTGTAAAGTTCATTTTTCCTATGAAGTGTACAAAGTCATAGAACACCACAATTTCAGTCATAAAACACACTCAAAACCCATAAATAACATAATGCGGATCACTAAAACACAATATCCAAACCCTAACAGTCCATAAAAACTTCAAGTACACCATGTAGAACTATGAATATAAAACACAACATGATAATCAACATAAAACACACTAATGTTAGTCATTCGATAATCAAAGCCTTATATCCAAAACAAATACAAAACCCACAAATATAACGTTTTGGTAATCTTCATTTTTTTATTTATGGGTTTTAAGTGTGTTTTATAATTGACATTATGGTGTTTTATGACTTTTTACACTTTGTAAAAAAATAAACTTTATAACTAACTATATATATAATATATATATATATATATATATATATATATCAGGCCTCTATTAATTTGCAAATTAGTGGTAGACTTAAAAGTTACTATTATTTTTTTTACTACTCACCGTATTCATGTTTTGTGCATAACTATGTGTAGTTAAATTTCTTTTCATATTTATATCTATAAGGATAAAACCGCTATATTTATCTCGGCACCCAAAAATTATATTATATTACCTTAGTCGGTGAACATGCCTTTTCAATTAATTTTATGTATGTTAATTTTGTATTTTCCGTTGCCAACAAGTTTATATTACTTTGATAATTAATATAATATAATAATTAGTATAAATATCAGACAAGTATTATTTTAAAATACGGTTGTCCTCATATGATTATTATTTCGTTTTTTATGCTTAATTTGGTTGTACCTATGCTTTTTTAGTGATAAGTAAAATGTCACTCAATTGGATGATACATACAAGCTACATTCGCAAGTTTTTGTTACGTGATATATATTCTAGTATTATATAGAACCTAATGAATAGGGTTTTAAATATTCTAATAATATATATTGTTATTTTATATTTTTATTATTTTATTATAATAATAATAATTTTCTTTACTTTTTAAGCTGGATAAATTTGGTGTCAACTGGTATTGGTATCGAAAATACCAGTACGGTACGATCCAGTTTGGTATAGGTACACGAAGATAACACCGGCACCAGCCTGGTATAGAAAATGTCAAAAGTCGGTATCGAATTGATTTTGAAAATCTTTTAGTTCGGAAAATTAGGTACTGCTACCCGGTACCATTTACTCATCCATGATCACGAGTACCGTACGAACAATGGTTTCGTACAACTTTTTATTGTTGATTTTCTTCAACTTTTAATGATTTCTTTTCTTTTAATTTCGGGGTAGGGATGAGCTCAGTGCCAATCGATACTGAATCGTACTGGTACCGAAGATACCGGTTACGGAACGGTAATGAAGGTAAAAGCCGGTAGCGAACCGGCATCAGGAATGCCAAAAGTCGGTACCGAATTGGTAATTAGGATCTTTCGGTTCGGGAAATTCGATAGCGGTATCTAGTACCATTTGCTCATCTCTGACCACGGGTTTCATACGAACAATCATTACCATACAACTTTTTTGGATGATTTTTCTACATTTTCTTTTTATTCTTGTCAGCGGTTACGTACGCAATGCGATCGTAGAGATTTCAAAAAACATGTAAATATAGCCTAAATAACAAAAGAATTTCGCTGCAATAGGTCGATGGTGATAAAGCTAGTTTCCGTCAAATTAAAAAAAAAAACTTGAGTAACATTTAAACTTTCGTAGCATTCTTTGAAGAAATGATTAGAAAAAGTTAGAAACATGACTCCGCCAATGTGAAGTAAATTACATTTCATATATTAAATTGTTCATCTCAATCCTATATGATTTTTTTAAAATAAAAATTATTGTCAAAAGGCGGGGCCAACTAGACACTAAAAGTCTCAAAGTATAAAGGAAAGAAAAACATTACATAACCAAATCTCGAACATTAAAGTTACACCAACACTCCCAACTTAGGTCGCTGAATTTTGAACTATTTTTAATCCACGTGAACGACTCCTCTTTGATACCTTCCACCATTCTAGGTACGGCTTCCCATTTCCCCTGGAAGAGTTTCTCGTTTCTGAACTTTCATATTTTCCAAGTCGTAGAGAACAGCCCCGCTTCCACCAATCTTTTCCATTCTTTGGCTCCCTTAGGTAGCGTTTGGTATAAAGGATATATGGTGGAATGAAATAAATCATTCTGATGTAATGAAAAGAAACATATTTGGTTATCATATGGTTATGGAATGGAACATTTCAAAGGAATGTAATTCCTTTCAAATATACAATTTCCATTCATTGGAAATGAGGTGTGTGTTTTTTTTTATTTTTAAAGGAATGGATAGAAATATATTATTAATGTTATTATTATTATTATTATATTTAAATTTAAATTTAATTATTAATATTAATACTAATATTAATATATATCAAAATTTTATTCTTAAGTTTTTACCATTAATATATTATTATTATTATTATTATTATTATTATTATTATTATTATTGAGGCAATTATATTTTTGTCGTTTTTAATACAATTTTGTTTCGTTACTTCTTTTTTGCTTATTAAATTGTACATAATAATGATTTATGTTATGTACACATGAGTAACCAAACAGTATACTGGAATAAAATAATTCATTTCATTCTGTTGTACATTCCATTAACTTGTTCATTCAATTATTAAACCACGCCAAACAAACCCTTAGCATTATACACATAGTTGAACGTGTCAGCTCTTGTAAGGTTGTAAGGGACCTGGCAGCTCAGCTCCTATATGATTAATACACATTTTTATGCAACTTATTTTTAGTTTCTGCTAAATAGAGAAAACTTTGATTAAAATTCAAACTTTCGTACCATTCTTTGAAGAAATGGTTAAAAAAACAAGAAACGTGACTGCCAACGTGAAATAAATTACATTCCATCAGTTAAATTGTTCATTTCGTTAATACACAATTTTATTTTCATTTGAGAACGCCTTTTTTTTCCTGCGTTAAACGTTAACGACATCTTATCATGTATGATAATGTATGATAAGTGCATATCATTGTACATGCACATGCATTTCATATTTTTTTTTAAGAAAGGCGGGTATTTTATATAACTCAAGCAAGATGCTTCATGAGTACAGTACAGAAAAGAAATGAAACAAGTACAGAAAGCTAAAATAGAACATAAATTACATAAAATCCGAAAACTTGAAACTCCGTCATTTCTCCCAGACTAATTCCGGGTATCCAGCCCGAGACTTCACCCAAAGGAAGGAAACTGCCTTGACGTCACCGATCACTTTAGATAACTGAGGAGTTTTTTTGTTTGAGGATGATATCGTTTTTTGCATGCCAGATGTTCCAGCATGTTGCAGCCGGGACTACCACCGTCGCCCATTTCGTAGCCTCTAGTGTTTGTATCACACTTATGAGAAAACGGGGCAGCGGACATTTAGCCATTAGAATATCAGCAACCAAATTTGCTGGGCAAAATCACAAGTGACTAGGAGGTGGTCTATGGTTTTCAGGGCTTCGTTGCATAGGGCACAAACGGAGGAGGGGAGCGGGACACTACGTACCAGCAAGGCTGTAATACCCCGACCACGTAAAACAACGAACCGCGGCAGAAACGTCGCGGAGTCATGTCACAGACTATTGTTTCACAACTCATGAAATTTAAAATTTTGTTTTATTAAATTAAATGTTTACATTGTCTTGGGATAAACAGAAACAACACATAAATAAATTGTCTTTCATGTTTTAAGTCACTAAGGCTCGCATCCATTCCTCCGTGAATCATGCATCATATTATCAAGCATTGACTCTTGAAACATATGTGAAAAGAGAGTTAGCATAAAAATGTCGGCGAGTACATAGGTTTTGTGAGTGTGTCAAATTCGTGGCTTTTTATACATATTGCAACACATCGTCTGACTACAAGAGTCGTTAAGTGAAACCTCGTATTAAAAGTGTTTGATATTGCAATACAATTAACCAACTAAAACAAGTTGGTTAGAGTTGTGAAAACCTTATAGCCATGAATCTTGACCAAAACGTTTCTTTTGTAAAAACCTTGTAATAGATTGATTCACAAGAAAACTTCGTATGGTTCATATCTTTAAGTGAAAATCATTGCGTGACACCATTCGTCCGTGTTTATAAATCAATCGTCTGTGTCATAAACCAATTGTCCATGTCGTAAACAAATCGTCCATGTTTTTAGTTGTGAAAAGTTTTGATCGTACTTTAATGAACACATTCAAACCTGTGTTGACTATACCACCAAAGAGTATCTTTAGTAGACCACCAAAGGGTCTCTTTAACTAAATTAACAAATCAACAAATGATTTGTTAATCAGAAACAGTTTCTGTCATCACCCAAACTTCCACCAAATCCAGTGAACAGTCCGATAATGGGATTATCAGTCCTATGATACCATAACATACTACTGGTCAGCTTGGCCAAAGCTAATGAATGTCATTCGTGTTATGGATAACGCATCAACAAGTTGTTCACATTATTGAAATCGTATTGTTTTATATATAAACCATAGGCATTGTTTTTTTTTGAAAACTTGAAAATGATTTAGCACATATGAGTCACCCTAAAACATTTGCAAAACGTAAAAGAGGGGAACTATGTACTCACTTGGGATTGCGAAAGTGTTATTGATCAACGGAATAAACAAGGGTCAAACGTGTCCTAATGTGTCAGATAAATATGTTACCATGTCGGGACTACAGACGGGAGATCGGATAGAATGAAGTCTTATAAACCAAATGAGTATTGGAACTCATGTGATATGGTTTAACAAACTTAACATTCTGATTTGGAAAGCATCCTAAGTGCTTTTGACCCATTATGACTCGTTAAGGTAGATTACGCTACTTTAACGGGTCATTAGCGTAAACATGTGATCGGATGGTTAAACATGTCCTAGGATAAGTCTTAAATGGCCAAACACGTTTGAAAATGTTATAACATCAGTTTATATATAAAAAATTTGGTTACATGTGTTTAAAATGAATTTATGCGCAAAAGGTCATTTTGGTCATTTCTTTTTTTAAGAACATAGAAGTAACTTATCATAACACTAACCAAACGACGTGACCATAAGGTATAACCTCAGTAGGTTATTCCCTATACAACTATGGTCACAAATATGTTTGGTCGGATCCTAAGATCGACCAAACGGGTCGGATTCGAAAGTCAAAGCGGTGGTCAAGATCGCTCGACTTACAACCCTAAATAAGCACTAAACTAGAAGTGACGAGTTAGACATGTCAAAATATGTCTAACTAAGTTCATAAACCTGATTTGGTATCAAAACTTGGTGTTTTGATACCCGAAAATAGTATCATCCTAAAATGCACATCATGCGCATTTTTGACCGAAACTTTGACTCGTGACTTCGACTAGTAAACGTGGTAATCATAAGGTGAAATCGCTAGAGATTATAACCTTCGTGATTACGATCACATTGGAAAGTTCAATTGAACTGTGAATTGACAAAATATGATCAGAACCAAAAGTCAATCAGGAAGCTAAACTGTTCAACTTTTAGCTCAAAATAGCTAAAATAATGAAAGAACTAGGAAGAGTATTTACTCGTGTTGAAGAACACTTTCGAAACCCAAGATAGGAGGCTTCCAAAGGCTGAAAACAAGCTCCAAGAAGGATAGAAAGAAGATCTTCACACTTTGCTTTGAAGTGTTTTGAAGTGGTGTGAAAAAAATGGAAGAATCATGGGGTATTTATAGTATTTTAAGATCAAGGAGGTGATGACAAGTATCCTCAAGTGTGCATTAGTGTCCTAACATGTGTCAACACCAAATTAAGTGTGGCAAAATGAGTGCTAGGTGTCAAAAATTGGAGATAGGTGGCAAACTTGGTGAAGCAAAAATCTTTATTATTTTTTTGACATTTTTGGCCATTGGACTTGTAATTTCACTTGTTTGCCATTTTTAACCACTTTAACCTAATATTTAGGTTATATAAAGGTGTTAAGACATATGTAACTTGGATTATGCCCGAAAATGTCGTGGATGTCGGTTCGTTCTGTTGTACGGTTACGCGTTTCGCAAAAAAATGCGTTAAAACGATTTAACGAACACGAAAATGATCGAAATTGTGCAACAATTGACATTTTTGCATTCTTATCAATAAAATACAAGATTTTATTGTATACAAAATATTTGGATTGATACACATGGTTCGTATCTTGAACACGGAACAACAGACTTTCGCAGTTTGACGAAAATAGTCCCTGGACTTGTATAAGCGTGCTTTTGTCATATCTAACCCTTCAAAACTTATATCTAAGTTATGTAAAGGGTATTTAGGGTATGTGTAGCTTATGTCCTTGTTTCGGAGTTTACGTCACGTTAAAATGATTGCTTTTGAGTGTCAGTTAACGAATTACTTCCACAAAATTTTTGAGGGTTCGAAATTGTGCAAGAAATTGAATTTGTCTTAGATAATTATACAAATTTCAAAAATAAAACACACGGTTTTATTGAATATGAAATTGTATAATTGTACAATAATTGAAAAGACACAAATATCACAAAGAACTCTCTAGTCAGGATCGGGACACTACATGCATTTCATATAGCAATTTTTAAAATACAAGAGATATATGTGTCATATAAATATATAAAAATGATAATTAACATATTGCCAGATGTGAAGCATTATTGGTGGAATATGGATAACAAGATTTCCATGTCAAGTCTTTCACTATGTGTGACAAAAAAAATGCTTGGTCCACATTATAGAGTAAGGAAAAACATGTACAGACATGAAAACGAGAAAAGGTGGTAGGTACACAAATTTGGCAATAAAGTAGTATCTTATCTCATCACCACCAATCCACAAATATCTCCTTCTAACATATGCTCTATTATAACATTGTTTTCTTTATTATTTTTTAATCAAATTTAACGTATATGTGAGAACATGTGAACTAAAAAATCTTGGGATAAGCTAATAAAATATATTATTTATTTTGAAATATAAAGAAAATATAAAATATTAAATAGTAAGCTCTTTTCAATTAATTCATCACTCATCTTTAAATTTCTTTTTAAAAATTTTACACACTTGTAAATAATAAAAAGTTACATATAATGAAAAAGCTACGCATAACTAACTTTTTGATATATGAATACATGTAAGTTTACACATAATAAATTCATTTTTATATGTATTTTAATCGAAACACTAGTAAAAAAATTAAAAAGATATTCTTAACTAGTTTTTATACGAGTTTTCGTGGTTTTACATTTATTTAACTTATTGAAAAAGAAAATTTAGTAACATTATACTTACATTTATTTTAAATTTAACGCTAAACATTTTTTAAGGTTAGTAAAGTTTTCATTTTTTTAATTTTGCCACTAAACCTTTTCTTTAAGGTTTCATTCTTCTTTTCTTTCTTTTTTGCATTTTTAAATACATATCTAAATTATGTAGATGCCAGAAATGGTACCTCATGTCTTATTTAAACTCAAGTCTTTCAAATTTTGATTTTTTTATTTATTTCGCATTTTTTATGAGCTTTGCTTTTGTTAACATTTAAACTAATCTAGGTCAGTATTAGTTCAGTTCAATACGGTATCAATACTTAGAATAGCAACCGAAAGGGATATGCACAAGAAGATATCGACACATGTTTTACATCGATGCAAACCATAAAAACAAATACAAGTATCAGTACCGATGTTCTTCAGCTACTAATGGTTCGATTCGTCACGTTAATGTTATCATAACGCCACTCGTTATAGCTATGGCATAAAAATACTCTATTGCGAATACAACTCGATTTTCAATAAACTTTATACCGTCACGTCAATAAAACTATAAAAAATTATACTGTACCAGTACCGATGTAGTTTAGATGTTATCGGCCCAATTTCTCACGATAAAGGAACAAAATCTGCTATATTTGACTAGTTCAAATATATAAGGTTATAGACGAAAAACAAAATATACTTAAAAATAGTAGTAGTAAAGAAAATTTTAAAGTAAAAAATAGAAATAAAAAAATATTATTAAAAGTAAAAGAAAAAAATAACAATAAAATAGTAATAATAATTTATTATTGGTAATAAAAATTAAGTAAAATATATTTTTAAAATTACTGTTCAACCTCTTAGGTATATGATGTTAGGTATATGATTATATAAGGTTATAGACGAAAAAGCAAAATATACTTAATAATACAATAAAGAAAAACTTAAAGTAAAAAAAGAAATAAAAAAATATTAGTAAAAGAAAAAGAAAAAAACAAGAGTAAATTGCACAAAACATCCTTTATGTTTCCTCAAACTTGCAGGTTCCAGCCTTAATGTTTAAAAGTTGCTAAAAACAGCCTTTAAATTTATTTTTGTTGCGGGTTCAATCCTTTACAGCTAACCACGTTATTTTCTTCAGTTAAGTTCCCTCAGATGCATAACATGTGAGAGTATGTTCGCCATTTTGGTTGATCTTCCACCCACGTCAATTATAAGAAAAAAGAATATTTAAGGTTTAACCTATTTTAAAAAAATTCTAACCGCAGGGACTAATGTGCAATAAAACCAAACTTTTAAAAACCAAACACCCTCTTTTCCGGTCTTCTTCTCCGACGACTTCGCCGGATTCCGCGAACCCGGAATTAAGATAGGAATCTTGTTAAGCTAGCCCACTAAGCTGTAAAGATTAACACAGATTTTGATCATGCCAATCAAACCTTTCAGGATTATCATCAGTTGGAAGAATCGGCGCCTTATTCGCATCAGACGGAAACGAAAAACGACTCTTCAACCCAAGATACCTCTCACGGAACTCCGATGCCGTCAAATCAGAGAACTTCGTAACACCGTGTTCAGTAGTCGGATCCAGCAACTGGTGACGCTTAGGACGCCGAAGTTAGACTTAAACACTATCAAACGGTAATCGTGTTCCTCTGTAGTCGCGTACGTTTTACCAAACTTTGTTTAAACTAGGTTAAAACTTAAATATTCTTTTTTTTTTTTATAATTGAAGTGGGTGGAAGATCAACCAAAATGACGAATATACCCTCACATGTTATGCATGTGAGGGAACTTAACTGAAGAAAATAACGGGTTAGCTGTAAAGGATTGAACCCGCAACAAAAATAAACATAAAGGCTGTTTTTAGCAACTTTTAAACATTAAGACTGAAACCTGCAAGTTTGAGGAAACATAAAGAATGTTTTGTGCAATTTACTTAAAAAACAATAACAATAAAATAGTAATAGTAATTTATTTTTAGTAATAAAAATCAAATATATTATATTTTTAAAGTTACTGTTCAACCTTTTGACAATGTTAGATACATGATGTCTTATCTAACTCAAATTTTAATTAAAATCACTCATTTTTACGAAGAAGTGACTACTGTTACTATATCCATTTTTATCTAACAAGTCATTGTCATTTGTTTTGAATATGTTGATCCCCTCTACTACGTATGGGGGTGGTGGAGGTGGGGAAACCAACTAGTATATATAGGTTAGGTTTATTAATGAATAACCCTCTTGATTGTGAATACTAGTAAACTAATCCCTAGCTTATGATTATCAATACACTAGTCTATACATAACGGTAAATCAACAACCGGGATTTGATAATGAAAATACCCTAATTAATGGTCAGGATTTGTTCATTCAGTTCACAAGTACACTAGTGTTCACTCTAAAACCACAACCTATATATATATGTCTTAGAACCATTAGGAACCACCCTTTATTGCGAGAATCACAAAAACCAATTTGAATAAAACCAAAACTACTTAAAAAAGGTTTAAAACACACATTTTTTTAATTTTTTCTTAAAAATCGCAGCTTTTTATTTATTGAATTGTATTTGCTAAAGTCACGATTTAACTAATTTTTTAGCATTTAGTTGTTAGGCTTAGCTTTAGTGTTTAGTTTTTAGCATTTAGCTTGGGTGAGGGTTTTAAGCGGTGGGGTGGGTGCGCAGGGGGGTGGGTGTTTAGATTTTTGGGTGGTGGTGGGGTGGGTTTATTTTGTTGTGTCTACATTGGTTCTCGCATGAACCAAACCCTATATATAGAGTAGGGTTCATGTGAGAACTAACTTTAGGGCGATTGAATACATTGGTTCTCAAATTGAATACAACTAAAATAAACCTAATACAACAATGAACCCCCACTCACCATCCCCTTCCCAAAAAACCCTATCCCCCAAAAACCTAATATCCGATTCCCACCTTCACCAAGCTAAATGTTAAAAACTACACCCTAAAGCTAAATTTCAAAACAAAATGCTAAAAAAATTTTTTTTAAATTTTTTACAGTTAAATCGCAACTTTTTATTAAACTAAATTATTAACAAAAAGTTGCAATTTTAATGGAAAATTAAAAAAAAATTGTTCTATAAGCTTTAAGTAGTTTTGATTGTATTACACCGGTTCTCGCCATAAGTAATCGTTCCTGAATGATATTCACCACATATATATGTATATATATATATATATATATATATATATATATATATAATATATATTATATAATATAAGCAAGTAGCAAAATAGTGCTTATTCCATTCATTTTTGCAAAGTGTCATATATACTAAAAGAAACAAAAAAAAAAGCAATTGATTGTGGTTTAGTCACACGAGGATGACGAGATTAACATGTAGCATGGACTTATACTTGATTGACTTGAAGTTATAGATCAGTTGGGTATGACCTTATTTGTCGTGCTCCTAGGGTTGTTACAAGCTTATATGGGGAGGGGCAAAAGTGTAGACGAGATGAGTTCTTACTTTAATGTAATTAAAGCATGAGGTAAATGGTTGAGAATTAATACATTGATAGGAACATACTTGTCGGTGATTAGTGGTGTCCCTAGAGGATAAAAGGAAGGGTTAAATGATGTTAGAAGGATTGCGTCATTAATCCACGATGATGGGATGTTGATGAGGTCTTAGACATCTAGTGACATGTATATACTTGTCTATGTGTGAAGTAGCAACCTTTTTTTATGTTTATGGAGTGGTGAGTCGTGGTAGGTTGTTGACTCGATGTGTCCTAGTAATTGTTACCTTTTGGAGGAGTTGAGTTTACGGGGATGGTCACTTTTTGTGGCAATGGAGGTGTGGGTTGTCGGTGTCTAATGCTATCGATGTGTCTAAGTAATCATTTACCTTTATAGTAGTGATGAGTTTTCATTCACGTCTTAGTGATGTGACTGAATTATTTGTTATGATCCCATTTTATGTGAATTACACGTTTTGTTGTAGTTAAAAGTGTTAAGGGTAAAGTGTGTGCAAGTTGGTTGTGATGTTTTTGTATCTTATATGTCGTGGTATAGAATTAGGTTCTTAGTAGCGTAGAGTGACAGTTCTGGAGGTGCACCTATTTTTGATATTATATGTTGGGGTAAGAAATAAGCGGGTTATGGGTTAGAAGTTGTGGGTCTTAATAGTGGTTGAGTTCATTGCAAGTTCCCTTATAGGCGGTTACTAGTTTGGGTTGTGGCGTGGATAAAACTATCTTAGGGTATTGTGAATTGAGTTTAATTGCTAAATATAAGGTGGATTTACTTTGGATACCAACTTAATTACTTTAAACTTAACTGTTAGAACTGCCTCGCCATAGTTGTCTTTTGCATGTATGTTAGATTTATTATAGGTATGTTGTTGGGGTTGCAAGGCTCTTGGCTAATGTGAAGATATTTTCGTAGATTAGTGAACTTATGGCATTTGTACTTTGCTTATTTACTTATAATTAAAATGATCAACTTGATGGTTTATGAAACTCGACGTTGTTTTATATGAATTTTTTCGTTGCCTCATGAGGACACGTACTGTCTTTTAAACTATTAAGTATGATGATGTCCAGCTATAAAGTGCCCAGTCTGGGGACTCTTTCAAATTGGTATCTGAGTCGTAGTTTAAGACTATTATAGAGATTTCTTCTTTTATACAACTACATCAAAGTGTCTAAAATAGAGAAAAGGTTTAGAATATTTACACTAATTCTCTATACACCGAGACTCACTATTCATCCCTAAATATATATTTTGTGAGTGTATAAAATTGAGAAAAACTATAAAGCAAGTGTTTGTGAGTAAGGTATAAATATAGATAGAGAGTTGGACGTGAGGGGTTTTTTAAAAATACACAAAGTTTATGAAATGTAGGTACGTTAGTTAAGTTATAGTGATAGAGATAAGGAACCTACTGTGAATGCTCTAAGAGATTTGTACATCCCTAAATGCCTAGACTTAAATTGTAACTAGGACCAAAATAACAAATGCCACCACGAGTAGCCGCAAACTAAGAGGTACATTCTAAATGTCGTAGTGGGTAGTTAGATCCTATGCTTAAATGTGATAAGTGTTATGTGTGTAGGTAGAATATTAGTATGACTTTGTTGGGAAATATTTAGAAGTAATGCAGTAACTAAACAATTGATCACACTTTATCAACGTTCCTAGCGGTCTTTTATTACTTCCCATGTATTGAATTGTTACCTAAAATGATCATAGGTATATTCTGTCTTGTGTAGGTGTTTAATCCTAGTTAGGACCAAGATTACTAGAGCGGTCAAACGAGGAGCTGCATGACTTAAGAGAGGAGATCGGGGGTGATGACACGATGGCCACCACATCTGTTATAGGGAGGCAGGAAAAGGTTGGAGAGCCTAACCTTAGGGGAGGTCATCAGGCAACAGAGGATGCCACCCTAAAGCTACTAGTGAAGGAAGTGCTTTAGCACTTCCTACACCGAATGCGACAAGGGTTACTGTGGGGTCAGTCTCACGTTGAGCAATCAGTAGGAGGGTGAATTGGAAGGCACAAGTCATGGGAGCAATTAGAGACTGGACCAAGGAGTGTGGGCCAGTGTGATTGGTTGGGCAACTCGTTAGGTGGGCCTTAGCGAAGGAGGAGGAAGGAAAGGTGGAAAAATGAACAAGAAGAGGGACCAACTAAAGATGTGTCAGGAACATTTCGATATTGAGTGTTAGAACTCTTTTTGTAAGTGTTGAAGAAAAATGATGAAGAATCTGATCAACCTCATCAGATCTGATGCTAACAAGTCAACAGGTCAAACCCAAATAAGATATATGACAAAAGACAAGTTAAAGAAGAATTGATATCAAGGAAAGATTAGACAATCATCCTTGTTCTATGAAGAAGACTGGATCAGAAGTTTCTGATCAATCTGATGATCATTTGATTTTTATTAATAGATCTAATCAGAACAAATCATCAGAAATTCGTTAATGAGATTCATTAAGAATCTGATAACAAATCATCAAAATTATAATGACCCCACTTGTCGTACTTGATAAGGTATGCGTAAATCCTAAGATAGCTAGTGGAAGTTACAGATTCAATGAATTTGCCAAAAACTTACTTTTCACATGTCAACTACATGAATAACTAATTATTTATTCACGTCAAATATTCTTTATAAATAGAGAGTAGAATCATCGGAGATAAATGAGTTGTACCTTGCATTTAACACATTCTACACACTCTATTACCCTTTCATGATTCACTCACACACAATTCTTTGAATATTTGTTTGTAATAGTCAATATTTTCACAATCACCTTGTAAGTTTTTCAAAGTAATATAAACTTGAAAATTTTGTACTTTGCTTTCTTGGAAGTTTGATTTCTAATTTCGCACACTGTTTTCCATCTTTCTTGAAATCAATTACCATTTTAGTTACTGGGATCAACAATTGGTATGAGAGCAGATTGAATAACACATTTTAAAACGATCAACTACTCGAGTATATCTTTATGTATACTATGTTTTTGAAAATTTGAAACTTTAACTTAAAATGGCAAATTTTCAATGGAAAATTAGGATGATCAATTTCCTAAATGGACATGATCGAGCTCTGTATAAGTCCATTAAGAGAAGTCCACATATACCCCTTCTTGTAGTAGAAGCGGTTCTTGAGACTGATAGCAATCCCTACATCATGGGTTCTAAAAACAGAGCAACAGTGGAGCGATGATGATAGAAGATTGGTTGAAACTAATGAAAGGGCCAAATAGCTTCTGATTATGGCACTTCCAAATGACATATTTTCCCATGTGGATGCATTTGCATCAGCTAAGGGAATATGAGATCAGTTGAAAAATCTTTGTGAAGGAGGAGAAAGAATAGAAGAAACAAAAGAACAAACTATGTTTCCTCATTGAGAATTTTAAATGTTTTTCGAGTGAGACTCTTTCAGAAACTTACAATAGATTTACAAAATTCTGAAAGAACTAAAAAATGGATTTGAAAACCAAATAATGAAAGAAATATGAAGTTTCTGGGTGCTTTACCAAATGACGGGAAAACATTAACCATGACCTTAGCCTCCACTTTAGAATTAGGTAATCTGAACCTTCATGATTTCTATAGAATTCTAGTATCTAAAGAGGAAGAGTTATGAAAACTAGACCCAGAGAGAAGGACAAACAGCTCTCATCTCCAACACTCAAAAACCAAAATTTCTGGTCCTCAAAATTTCACAACCTATGTATGCACCATCAATAGATGCTAAATCACCTAGCACACCATCAGATTTTGTTGCATTTGTTGAAGCTATAGCACTACTTACAGAAATCTTTGAGCAAAGGTTAAAAGGAGGAAGTTCCAAGAATCAGATAATTGATAAAGTTAAGACAGGTGGAAGATTAGAAAACAAGTCAAAAGTAATTTGTTACAGATGCAAGCGAAAGGGAGATTATGCGTTAGAATGCAAAAATAAGAATCTAAAGGATGTTTCTTATTATCAAAAGAAATTAGAGGAAGCAAAGAAGCAACAACAACTAAGTCTAATAGAAGGAACTGATTCCTAGATTTATGATGATTCATTAGATGAAGAGGAAGAAGAGATGGCAAATTTTTGCTTAATGGCCGAAATTGCTAAACATAATCAAAATCACCAGAAAGGAAGGTAAGTCTTAGTAATCGTGACTTAGAGAATCGGATCAATAAATTAAGAGAAGATCTGCAAGCAAAAGACTTGGCATAATTAAAAAGAACTGATAATCTACAGGGTGAAATAAAAGAAAATCAAAGAAAAGTAAGAATCTTGAAGATGTAAGTCTCACAAAGGATGCAACAATTCATTTTACGAAAAAGAGAGAAAATATTGTATAAGAAACTTCATGAATATGAATTAAATGTTAAAGGCTTTGAGCAAGCAAGAGATTTTATAAATTACATTGAGACAACACCAAAAAGTACAGGTCAATGGTTAGGATACATAAAAATAATTTTTTATAACCAAATAGTCTTTGTAAGAGCTTCCAAAACAACTTCTAATAAGCTTTTATCAGAATCCGATGCAGATTCAAGCATGTTAGGACAATCTGATTTTCTGACTTCTTGTTCCAAGTCAAATTATAAAAATAAGAAAACTGCTTTCAGAGATGAGACGAAAACAAAAGTAAATTTTGAAAATAATGACTCCAAAACCATCATGTCCAGTGAACAAAGAACTTTCCTAAGAAACAAACATTCTAACAAACATCATCAGGGAAGTAGCCTTTTATCCAATTCCATAACTACCAGAAATTTTGAGAAGGTGGATTGTTTGTGTGTTGAAATTCTAAGATTAGTTTAAAAACACTTATAAAAAACCAAACTGACTATCAATGACTTAGCATTGGACAGAGAATCTGATAAATAATAATAATAATAATAATAATAATAATAATAATAAATAATAATAATAATAATAATAATAATAATAATAATAATAATAATTGTTCATTGGATGAGAACAGTGAAAGAATCAGAAAGATTAGCACTTCTGAGATAGTACCCAAGAAAATCTAGGTACCTAAAAGTCTCTGACCATTTCATTTAAGACCTTCATGTGCAACAGATCTGGTACTATGATTCAGGTAGCCCCAAGCACATGACATGAGATAGGAGCTTACTCAACATCTATAACGAAAAGTTGGGTAAATTGGTAAACTTTCGAAATGGTGTTAAGGGAAGAGTATAGGGATAAGACAGTATAACATATGGTGCACTTAAAGTTGAAAAGGTTGCACATGTGAAAGGTTTGAAATACAATCTTCTAAGTTGTGGACAGTTTTGTGATAGAGGCTTCAAGGTAACACGTTTACCTGATATTTGTCTATTAGTTGGTTTAGAAAAAAAAGTTTATTTAAGTGGCATAAGATTCAGAAAATGAATTTACTACTTTGACTTTAATGAAAAAGCTGAGCATCCTCAACTATGGTTGTTTCCAAATGACAATAAAGGAAGTAGTTGGTTGTGGTATAGAAGAATGACTCACATAAACTTTAAAACTTTGAGCAATCTAGCCAACAAAAATCTGGACAAAGGCCTACCATTTATTTCTTCTAAAAAGGATAAACTTTGTGAAGCTTGTGAACTAGGCAAATCTAAAAGAGGCTTACACAAAATTGTATCAAAATCTTAATATCTCAAACTCTTGAACTTTTGCATATGGATCTATGTGGAAATGTGAGTACTGAAAGTTTTTCTAGAAAGAAATAGATTTTTGTCATTGTTGATACTCAAGGTACACATTGGTTGAATTTTTAAGACTAGAAAAAATGAGACTCCTGATTTGATCATAAATTTTAACAAGAAAATTGAAAATCTTTTGAAATTGATTGTTAGAAAAATCAGATCAGACAATGGGACATAATTTAGAAATGCCAAACTTTGAAATTTCTAAACAATAAAGGAATATCTGATTATTTTTTCTACACCTAGAACTCCTTAACAAAATGGGGCAGTTGAAAGAGGAAACATAACTTTAGTGGAAGTAGCTAGAACTAAGCTTGCTTATGCAAAACTTTCAATTTACTTTTGGCAGAAGCAATAGTAAATGCATGTTTCACACAAACAAAAATATCATTAACAAAAGACATCAAAAACCCTACCATATTGTTAATCACAACATTCCTGGTTTCACACAAAACAAAAATATCATTAATAAAAGGCTGTTGAAGCAAAGGTCTGCTGAAGACCAATAGAGGATACCAGCAGTTGTTGTTCAATAGTCAATGTGACAGTGTTTAGGTCTATTAGAGGTTAGAGTTTGTTAGTTTGTTAAATGTCACTTTCATAGTGACATCAGCCTAAGATGCTCAGTAGTTTGAAATGTACTATAAATAGAATAGTGCTTGTACTGTTCTATTCATCACTTTTCTTCTAAACATTCTATAAGAACAAAGAGAGTGATCTTAGGCTGAGGGGGAGTTTGTAAATTGCATGCATACGTGATTATAATTACAAAAGGATGTTCTTGAAAATAATCTTTCTATTGTTGTGATTTCAAAGTTTACCAAATTTCTCTGCACTGTTTCATTGTTGTTTATCATCTTACATTGATTTCATCTAAACAATCATATCAATATCAAACTTAGATCCTAACAATTGGTATCAGAGCTTGGTCATTCAAATTTGATTTAACAATCAATTTGATATAAACTGGTCAACTCTCACTGCTAATTCGTTTGTTCCTTTGTATTGAAAACAGACTAAAAGTTTCTTTACGTTCAAAGTTTTTAAACAAAAATTTGTTTGTGAACAATCAGAATGTCTCAAAACCCACAAGATCCACACGTAACTGGCACCATGTATAAACCTCCGATACTTGTCAAATCGGAGTACAACATTTGGCAACGACGGATGGGTCACATACTTGCACAACAGAACACGGGTTGCTGGAAATCGGTTATCTTCGGACCACATGTTCCGATAGTACTGAGTGCCGAAGACCCAAAAGTTCAAGTTCCAAAGAGTCCTGAACATTATTCCGAGCAAGATTTTCAGAAAATTGAGCTAGATGCAAAGGCATTTAGCATCGTAGCAATGGCTTTGCCTAATGATATCTATGCTAGCCTGTTGCATTGCAGTAGTGTAAAAGAGTTATTGGATGCTATGAAATAACAATTCGGTGGCACTGAAGAAGTTATTGAAAATAACAGAGAAGTTTTGAACCAACAATATGAAACATTTTGTCATGTGAAAGGAGAATCGTTAACTCAACAATTTGAAAGGTTTAGTTGTCTAATTAGTGAGTTAACACTAGTTGATGTTAATCTTGAAATTCTTCTTTGAATAGTTGATTTCTTAGATCGATACCAGATAAATTGGACACATTGCCTTTGCAACGAGAAATTCTGTTGGGTTTAGAAAGATGAGTTTGACTCAGCTTCATGGTAGGCTTCTCATTAATGAGGGAGAGCTTAACCAGAAAAAAAGCTACAAGAGTCAGGAAAAGTGGCTGATGACTATGCTTTTGGTAGTACAACACTTTTTGGTCAAGAAGAAACCTCTAGTAGTAAGGAACAGAGTTATGATCATTTTGTTGACATAACATCTGGTGGAAATTTTGACTCTAATTCTTGCTCACCTAATTTTGCTTTTGCTGCAAATGGGGAAAACCAAGTCTCTGACAACTTATCCTTTGAACTAAATGATCTTCAACATTTGATCCAACTGATGTAGAAGAAATGGACATATTACACCAACTAGCATTGCTGAGTGTTAGGACCAGCAAGTTTTATAAAAACTAGTTGAAAATTTCAAGGGTTGCATGGAGGGTTAAAAGTTGGGTTGGATAAGTCAAAGATTAAGTGCTACAAGTGTAACAGGCTAGGTCATTTTGCTAGGGAGTGTAGGAGTCAAAACAAATGGTCCAATTATTACACAACCAAAACCTAGATCTCAAAACACACAAAACACTGCCCATTATTACCAATATACCCTTCTCCTCACATGCAAAACATTCCTCATTTTGCGTACCCTGTAACCACTGTTCTAGTTCAGTATGTCCAAGCCACTATTCCTTAGATACAGTATGTTCAAGCCCAAGTCCTCGGGTTCAAGTGCAACCTACACCATAAGTTACACAAACCTCTGCTCCTGTAGAAACCAGTGAACAGAGCTTCTTTACACAAGGTTTTGTTGATTGGAGAGTCTTACCTTAAGAACTAACTAATGAGAATTGTGCTCTCGTTGCTAATACTGAAAAGAAACATGAAGATTTTTGTTTCATGGCACTAGACACAATACTTGAAGGGGATGAGTCTGAGGAAGTAGTGTTAAATTATAATGATGTTTGTGATAGTGTTGTGGCAGATGTTCAAAAGAGAAGGTTGGTGAAGAAACTATGATCTCAGTATCAGACCCATGGGAAACCAGTATTTATGAAAGAGAGTGTGACTGTGCCATGATGGCTGCTGCTAAGGTATCACCTCAGGTTCTTAAAGACATATGTTCAGACAAATGTGTTATTGCTTTTTCAACCATTGAGGTAAATGAAGACCTATGTTCAGACAAATGTGTTATTCCAACAAATTTGGATTTTTCAACCATTGAAGGTATAAAGGCACCTCAAGTCAAGATCATTCCCTTAAAAGATCTTCCAGCAGATGTTACAACATCTGCGGATAAAAAGTCAGATAAAGGGAAGAAAATAGAGAAAATATCAAACTTGTTTTGTGATTTTTGTGAAAAGAAGAACCATGTCACTAAAAACTGCTTTCTTCTAAAAGCTTAAGATATAAACAAAACAACTGTGATCATTGATTCACCAAATTGCACAATCTGTGGCAGAACAAACCACAAAACTCAAGAGTGTGTTTATCTAAAAAATTTTAAAGTAAAAAGAAATGGGTATAAATCTAAAACACTTGAGAGTTCAAGAAAAGAAAAGACTAAACATATTTTTATCCCTGTCCAAACTTCTATTACCAAAAAAACAATTGAATATAACATCTGCTTCCAGAGAGGTTCAGGTAACAGATGCACCACCAGCAAATAAGTTTCTAAGAGGATATGGCCAACCTGCTTACAAGAATGTATCATTGGCTATGAGGTCTACAAAAGACCATTAAAACCTAGAGTTAAAAGGCATCCTCATTGTTATGATCATTTGATAGGAAATGGTTCACAACGATGCTACCAGAATATGTTCAAAACACGACTATATTCCTGGACTTGAGACTGGAATGTCTGTGACTCCATCTAAAGCCATCCTGGCTTTGGAGATTTACCTAAACTAATTATTTACTAATGTGTAGGGAGCTTCTACTTGCCTTGATAGTTTATGGTATGTAGATAGTGGAGGCTCCAGGCACATGACAGGATGTAGACCTTACTCAAAGATTTCATAGCACATGGAGGGCGTGATATTTCCTTTGGTAACAATTCAAAAGGGAAGGTGTTAGGCTCAGGGACAGTCCAGGATGGGAAGCTCAAGTTTGAGCATGTCAATCTTATTGACAATATGAAATTTAAACTTCTTAGTGTATCTTAAATGAGTGACAATGGTTATGGGTCATTTTTCACTAAGAAAACTTGTCAGATTGTTGGGCCAGAAGTGGTTAAAAAGATTGATCAAATCATTCCTAAGAGCAAAGCATAGTTTGTTGCTCACAGGAGTGGCAATGTGTATGTGGTTGTAATGTTGAAAGATAATCCAATGTCCAATGCATGTCTGTTCTCAGTTGCTTCTAACAAACAGAAAAAACTATGGCATAGAAGACTTGGTCACACAAATCTTAAAACTATCTCTACACTCTCCAAACAAGGTCTTGTAAGAGGTTTTCCATCAAAACAATTCACCTGTGATAAACATTGTGTTTCCTGTTTAAAAGGTAAACAACATAAAAATTCATACAAATGAATTGACGAGTCTAAAACAAGTCAGTGTTTGCAATTGCTACACATGGACTTGTTTGGCCCTATAAAAATCATGAGTTTCAAAAAGAGAGACATTGTCTTGTCATAGTTGATGATTTTTCAAGGTTTACATGGACTTACTTCATGCATTCCAAAGATGAGACTATAGGTATTTTGCAAAATTTTGTAAAACAAGTTGAAAAGCAATTTGACCTACCAGTTAAAGTCTTTAGGAGTGACAATAGAACAGGGTTTAAAACTAAGGAGTTGGATGATTTCTTTGTGTCAAAAGGAATTGTTAGGCAATACAGCATCCCAAGGACACTAGAACAAAATGGGGTGGTTGAAAGAAAAAAAATATAACTTTGATTGAAGCTGCTAGAACAATGCTTGTAGATTTAGGTTTACCCTTGTCCTTTTGGGTAGAGGTTGTAAACACTGCTTGCTATGTACAAAACAAAGTTTTAATTAACCCCAGGCATCAAAAGACTGCTTATGAAATTTTGTACAAAATCAAACCTCTAATTTCATATTTCAAAATCTTTGGCTGCCATGTTTCATTTTAAATTTAAAAGATTCAATTTCAAAATTTGAAGCCAAATAGATTGTGATTATTTTCTGGGATACTCAACCACTGCTAAAGCCTATAGAGTTTTTAATTCTAGGACCAGGTGTGTGGAAGATGTCACACCCTGCTAACTTCAGATTTGGGTGGATCTGACTGGTATCTTCATTGCACGGTGGAAGTTTAATAATGCTAGGACTTCTAGAAAGTGAAGGCTCGCTAAGTACTCGAATCCCAATGGGTTCTCCTACTCCAACCGTGTCATAATTTGAAAATGTAACCTGAGAAAGAAACATGCAAGAAATCAACAAAAGGTTAGCGAGTTCATAGTTTGTTCAAAAAGATTTAAAATAAATCTTTTTGGTAGGCGGTTTAAATATTGTTGAGAAAACGTAATAAAACCACTAATCTCGGCATGTCAATTGAAAACTTTATTTTTGTAATATTTGAATACTTGTCGATGCCTGCGTACGACAAAGACAACATGCCCGCATGAGCCTATAACAACCTCAAGCTAGGAAGTGCCTCGCCAAACCGTTTACTAAAGACGGTAGACTAGGAGGCGTTTATTGTTCTGATATGTAGCGATGACTTCATTGTACAGTTTTAAGCGATCCTACGACCCTTAATGTTGAGTAGTGGACAATCCAGTCCTTGTGTCTATAAGAAGGACCAACCAGTCCCCTTATTTGTATATAGGACAAACCAGTCCTTGAGTCTGTAAGCAGGACCAACCAGTCCTCTTATTCGTATGTAGGACAAACCAGTCCTTGAGTCTGTAAGTAGGGGAAACCAGTCCCCTTATTTGTTTGCAGGACAAACTAGTCCAGTTGTAACTAGGACAATCCCATCACTAGTCATGAAACTCATGCATATTTTGAACATACACGTACGTCTTGTAAAACCGGTATGTGGAGCATAAACCTTTCGTAAACCATTTGAGTTTATTGAAATCCATTTTGCAACATGGGTTAGAAATACGAATTTTTGTTCATCGAAATTGTGTGTACTTTTGCAAAACTTGCATGTCTTTCCACCCCCGAAAACATTTATAAAAATGTAATACTCTAAAAAAAAGTGGGGGTTATGAACTCACCTCGAGATCCAGTGCAAAGCGTTAGCATAATGTGATCCATAATGTTATTTCCAAGACACAAACTCGCTAGCAGGCAATCTATAACATTCCTTCAAGGAATTAAGCTTATAAGTCTCAACTAAAAGCATAGCTAAACTACATGTTACCGAGCTCTACCGAATCGCCAATCAATTATTCGATGGGAAGATGTTAATGTAACATTTGCCGAAAAACGGGTTTTCGAAACCCGCTTCGTTTAATAACCGAACAATCAGTTTTAAATTTTTGTTGTTCATTTACGGCTTATTTTAATTTTAAACGATTCATAATTAATCAACAAATTAAAAGATATAAATTATAATTGAAAAAAATTAAAAATAAATTAATTAAAAAGGAAAACCGGCTGCCGGGAGTCGAACCCGGGTCAGCCGGATATTCCTCAAAGTCTTAACTTTCACACCATCAACCGCTCCGCCACTTTGATTTTCTGATAATATAAAGAATCAATTAATTCAAATAATAAAAAGCGGAAGTCAAATTCAGTCAAATTGCGCCCAAATAGCAGTCGTCGGAAATCCCGACGACTTCGCCGATAATTTACGTTTCCGTCCAAAATAACCGAAGAATTAACTCTAACGACGGTTATAACCGACGTCTGAACCCACGACATCAGTCGTAACCGCCGGAGAACGGCTGACTTCGAATTGAGACCGAATTCAGACCCCATACATCTCGATACTACCCTATAAATTCACCCACAATTCACCAGAAACCTTTTCGCTCTCAAATCGCACCTTTCTCGACGAAAATTTACTCGCCGGAAAACTTCTGCAAGTCGCCGAAAACCGAGACTTCCACCTACACGGTAATTACTTCGATTTTTCTGGCTCATTCCTTTATTTGACAAAATTCTAATATCAATCCCTCACCCAGAATTCTTTCCAGTCGACGTTGCCAGATTATCTGTTTTCGCCGGAGAAAATCTGAGCTTTCAAGGAAACTGCTGTTAACCGGTATGATTCTTCTAATTTACTGATAGTCGTTACCCAGTAGTTCCATTTCACATCTAATCCCTCCAAATTGTTGGTAGATCCTATTAGCCGCAGCCCACCAAGACGGAGCCGACGACCTTGCCGGACATCTGAAGAAAAACGAACAGTTGGTACAATCAACCCTCCAATCTCTTTCCGTTCATTTTCCTTACGATGGCACATAACATTCATTGAGCTAATTTAACAAATAACAGTCAATTGGTCGATGTCTGTGTTTTGAACGAAGAAGATGAAGTGTTGTATAATATAAGAATAATTAAAATCGGTTTAATGAACGGGTTAGACACACAGTCCAGCGGTGGACTGTGTGCAACAAACACACATGCAACGCGAGTTCGAATCCTGTCCCAGCTTTACTCACTTGAAATAAAAATCTGCCTTTTTAACTGAACCGGGTTGACTCACAGTCTATGTTAAGTATAATAAAAACCGAGTTAATAACCAAGTGAGACACACAGTCCAGCGGTGGACTGTGTGTACGCTAACCCACAGGTCCCGGGTTCGAGACCTGTGGTCAGCACCGGTCCGATACGTTTAAAAGCTTTTTAAAAATAAATAATTTTCGGATTAAATTAAATAGTATATAAGTATAATTAAAAATAGAATTATTTCGGGTTAGACATGTAGCTCAGTTTGTAGAGCTGCGTGCACGCGTACGGGAGGTCACCGGTTCGAACCTCGCTCAGTGCAACCATATAACCGACCGAACCGGTCAACGGTCAACGGTCAACGGTCTCGGTCAACGGTCAAAGTCAACATTTTTTTTATTTATTTTTATTTATTTATTTAATTTAAAAATCAATTAAAAATACTTAAAAATAACGTTTTTAAAGTTAGAAAGTAGCCTTAAACTCACAAAATTATACCCAAAAATCTTATTAAAATAGTTAATAAAATCCACATACTTACCGTACCTTTTCGTTATTTATTTGGTTAGTTATCTCTCGTCGATCAATCCCCTAAACTCGTGCGCATTCAACATCTTCAAACAAACGCACCCAATGTGAGTGAATCTCTACCAATTCCCCGTTTTAATCACATTTTGGGGTGTATCATGTGTCGGATTTATTTATTATACTTAAACATTTGTGCATCCATCATGTTCATGATCAAATGTGTATTCAATGTGTATCCATTGTTTGTGTGTTGAAGTTTAGATTAATTTTATCATTTCAGTACATACATTTCATAGGCCGCCGCTCCCCATTACCTATGAGCGTGAGCTGTTCCCCATTACCTATGAGCGTGAACCAGGCGTTGCCAACATAAGATCGGCTCCGTTTGATTGAGCCTTGATCTCACATACATTAGCATAGGCCGTCCGTTCCCCATTACCTATGAGCGTGAACGGGACGTTGCCAACATATACATTGTCATTCCTATTTCATGTTTAAGCAAGGTGGTTTGTGATCGTTATGTTTACATACATTTGTTCATATATGATTATTGCACAATTTTTCCTAAATAAATTACAATAATGAATTGATAACAAATGTTTTTAACAAGGTTCACTCGCCAACTTTTGTTGACCCAAAATTTCCCATTTTTACACATGATACAGGTGATCAAGTTGAAGCAAGAAACATATAGGGCGGCTTAGAAGAATAGACCAGTTTAGATTATGGATTTATTTTAGTTAATTTTTCCTTTCCTTGTATTGTATGAATTTGACTTGGAACATTGAAATGTAATTTGGATTTAATAAATATGAAACATATTAGTAAACATCATGAGCTTTGGTGATAACCCAATTATGCCCCGACCCTTATTCCGCTGCGGGTCGGGGTGTGACAGATTGGTATCAGAGCCATGACTATGGGATATAGGATAGGTTATTAGACCCTTAGAGCCTATACTATAGTTGCTTAGAAATTTTAAATTTTTGTGTGTTACATGCAAAATTCATTGCTTTATGTTTATTGTTACATTCAATGTTATGCAAGCATGTTCATGAGTATATATTATCATATAATGCTTATCATGAACCATATTCTTATAACATATCACATCCATGAAAGCACACACCACATCATTTTCATGACTGCTTTACAATGTTTTTTGTACTTTCAAATCTCATCAAAGTGAGTTCTCATGACGGGCATGTAGTAACTGGAAGGGTACCAGTACCGGTAGTCGGAACGTCCTGTCTGGCTTGGCATTCGTATAAATCCAAAATAAAGGACCAGTTTGCCTACCTAGGGACTAACGATGAGAGTACGAAGTACCTATTAGACCAAAGCATGCTATACCAAACGTCGTGTGAGCTAATCCCACTTTGAGTTGTCATTGTGTCTACACCTGGACACATTCCGACCATACACCTTGTAAACATATTTTGTGGTTTTCATTCGGGTCATGCGAGTGTTAAATCGCCAATACTAATGTGAATCCTACCAAGCCAATAGTCATGGGGGCCCACATGACTATACAAGTGAAGGTATGGGAGACATTTGAGGCCCAACATGAGCTAACCCAAGACATCCTATGGATGTGGTTGCATTATTGATATTTATGTTAATTTCATTTTTTTTAGACACATGACCCCTAAACACTCCATAAACTCACCATCTTCCTATGTATATTCCTGTAGATGTCGGGTAGGCAGCTACGTGGAGGACGGAAGTCAGGAAGGTCAAACGAACGCTTGGCCACTCAAATAGCAAAACAATTGGCCGCAGTACTTCCTGATATTGTAGTTCAAGTTCAGCAAGCTCTCACTGCAAATCCTGTCAACCCACCAAATCAAGAGGATCAAAACATCGACAACCCCTCCTCCAAGAAGTGCTCCTACAAGCACTTCAAGTCTTGCGATCCCCCAAAGTTCGAAGGGACCGAAGGTGTCACCGCTCTCCTCCACTGGTTTGAGGAAATGGAAAACACTTTCCTAAATTGCGATTGTCCCGAGGATCGCAAGGTACGTTACGCAACCGGGAGATTATTTGGGGTAGCCCTGACCTGGTGGAACACCGAGAAGGGTAAGAGAGGAGTAGAAGACGCGATGGCCTTAACTTGGGAAGAGTTAAGGGAAGTAATGACAAAACGCTTCTGCCCGAGAAGCGAACTCAAGAAGTTGGACGACGAATTCCACTCGCTGAAGCAAAAGGAAGGGGATCACACTTCCTACAACAAAAGATTTCTTGAGCTGAACCAGATGGTTCCTAACTTGTTCACCCCCGTGTACCGTTTGGTGGAACACTATATTCGAGGCCTTCCCTCAAAGATTCAGGACTCAGTCCTCAGCGCTTCGCCTGCAACTCTCGAAGCCGCCATGGAATTAGCCACCGAACTTACCGAGAACCGCATCAGAAACGGTAAGTTCAAAGAGGAGAAGAAGAAAGCCCCCGTTGAGGGCCAAACTTCCAACCACCCCACCTCATCCTCAAAATTTTCAAACAAGAGGAAACGAAATACCAAAAATTTTGCCGTCACTCAAACAAATTTCCCTATCCCTGCTGCACCCATCACACAAGTTACTCCCTCAACCGCACCATACAAAAGGCAATACTCTGGCCCTTACCCAAAGTGCACCCGTTGCCAATACCATCACTCCCCCGAATACCCCTGTCAATACTGCACCGGCTGTGGTCGTGCAGGGCACACCATCCAAGCCTGCCGCTCACTGCAACGAATGAACCGCAACCAACCCACAACTCAAACCCACCATCAAATAATGGGTCAAACCCAACAACCCCTACTACCACCACCTACACAACATACAACCCAAACCTACTATCAACCCAACTACCCCATGATGCAACCCATGCGGGCTTGCTACAATTGTGGTGACCCAAACCATTTTAGAAACACGTGTCCACGCTTGGTGAACATCATACATGCTCAAGCTCAAGCGAATCCGGTGAACCAAGCTAACCAAGCTCCTCCACCTGCTAGAGGAAGAGCATTTAACATCAACGCCAACCAAGCTAGGGCCGACAACAACGTGGTTAACGGTACGTTTCTCGTCAATGGTAGTTATGCATCCGTGTTATTTGATACTGGCGCGGATAAGAGTTTTGTGTCCTTAGAATTCGAACCCATCCTCAATCAAACTCGTGACGAACTTATGAAATCCATAACGGTAGAAGTTGCTGACGGAAAACCGGTCTCATTAAACTCCATTATCCGAAACTGCACCTTTACTCTAAACGATCACGATTTTTCTGTTGACCTCATTCCCATGAAGTTGGGAAGTTTTGACATTATAATCGGCATGGACTGGCTCAGCCAACATCAGGCTGAAGTAGTATGCCGTGAGAAGTTCATTCGCATTCCTCTTGCAGACGGTCAAACTCTACGAATCTTTGGAGAAACCCCTTCGAAAGGACTCAAGCTGATGTCCTGTCTTCAAGCCCGAAGATATCTCCGCAAGAATTATGTAGCATTTCTAACCCACGTTGTCAAGAAGGGAGGCAAAGAGAAGAAACTCGAAGATATACCCGTAGTGAAGGAATTCCCGCAAGTTTTTCCCGACGACATCGCCGGACTTCCTCCCAAGAGAGAAGTCGAATTCCGCATCGACCTTATACCTGGCGCTACACCCGTCGCGAAATCTCCTTATAGGTTAGCCCCATCCGAGATGTAAGAGCTGGCCAGTCAATTGCAAGAACTGACCGACAAGGGATTCATACGTCCTAGGTCATCGCCTTGGGGTGCACCTGTTCTGTTTGTAAAGAAGAAAGATGGGACCTTTCGCATGTGTATCGATTACAGGGAACTCAACAAATTAACGGTCAAAAATCGCTATCCGTTACCTCGCATCGATGATCTTCTAGACCAACTCCAGGGTGCCACTTGTTTTTCAAAGATCGACCTTCGTTCCGGCTATCACCAACTCAGAGTACATGAAGAAGACGTCCCAAAGACCGCCTTCCGAACTCGATGTGGTCACTATGAATTCATGGTTATGCCATTTGGTCTAACCAACGCTCCAGCCGTCTTCATGGACTTAATGAACAGAGTTTGTAAACCCTATCTTGATCGCTTTGTTATAGTCTTCATCGACGATATTCTCATTTACTCAAAGTCTACGACTGATCATGAACGACACCTTCGACTCATCCTCACACTCTTGAAGACCGAAAAGCTTTACGCTAAATTCTCCAAGTGCGAATTTTGGTTAAAAGAAGTACAGTTCCTTGGTCATGTCGTCAATGACAAGGGAATTCATGTCGACCCCGCAAAGATCAAGGCAGTACAAGAATGGCAAGCGCCACGTACCCCAACCGAGGTACGATCTTTCCTTGTGTTGGCTGGTTACTATCGTCGTTTCATATCGAATTTCTCTCGTATCGCTGTACCACTCACGGCTTTGACACATAAAGGAAAACCCTTCGCATGGGGACCTAAGCAAGAAGAAGCCTTCCAAACCCTTAAGCAAAAGCTTTGTGACGCTCTTATCCTCACACTCCCCGAAGGTTGCGATGACTTTGTAGTGTATTGCGACGCATCAGGACAGGGATTAGGCTGTGTTTTAATGCAAAGGGGAAAAGTGATAGCCTATGCTTCTAGGCAGCTCAAAACTCATGAGAAGAACTACACTACTCACGACCTAGAACTTGGAGCCGTTGTGTTCGCTCTTAAGATATGGAGACATTACCTCTATGGTACCAAGTGTGAGATTTACACTGACCACAAGAGCCTCCAACATATCTTTAACCAAAAGGAGTTGAATATGAGGCAACGAAGATGGGTCGAACTTCTTAATGACTACGACTGTGAAATCCGGTATCATCCTGGCAAAGCAAATGTGGTGGCCGATGCACTCAGTCGAAAGGGTTATGCGAACTCCATTCGTCTTCTATGTTCGCAAATCATGACCAACATCAACGACCAAATCCGAGAAGCTCAACATGTTTCCATAACAGAATACGACATACGCAATGAGTTATCTTGTGGAGCAGAACTTAAACTCGAAACGAAATCTGATGGCATTCTGTATTATCTAGATCGCATATGGATTCCTGATCACAACAACCTTCGCGATACTCTTATGAAAGAGGCTCACAAGACACGATACTCCGTACATCCAGGAGCCGACAAGATGTATCAGGACCTTCGATACACCTACTGGTGGCCTGGCATGAAGAAGGATGTTGCTGTTTTTGTTTCCAAGTGCCTTACCTGTTCAAAAGTGAAAGCTGAACACCAAAGACCCTCAGGACTTCTGGTCCAACCTGAAATACCCGTATGGAAGTGGGAAAATATAACCATGGACTTCGTTACCGGGTTACCTCGCACTCCTGGTGGGTACGACACAATATGGGTAATCATTGATCGTCTTACAAAATCAGCTCACTTCATTCCGATTCGCGAAGACAACTAGCTCGCATCTACATCAGTGAAATCGTAAGCCGTCATGGTGTGCCATTAAGCATTATATCAGATCGTGATGGTCGTTTCACTTCACGAACATGGCAAGCTGTTCAAGCCGCTTTGGGTACACGATTAGATCTCAGCACCGCTTATCATCCCCAAACTGATGGTCCATCTGAACGCACCATTCAAACTCTTGAAGACATGCTTCGGGCATGTGTCATAGACTTCAAAGGGAATTGGGACGCTCACTTACCATTAGTTGAATTTTCGTACAACAACAGTTTTCATTCAAGTATCGGCATGGCACCTTTCGAAGCATTATATGGTCTTAAGTGCCGATCACCAATATGTTGGCATGAAATTGGAGAAGCTCAAATCACCGGTCCAGAATTAATACAAGAAACAACTGACAAGATTCATCAAATCCGAATCAACCTTTTAGTGGCACAAAGTCGTCAAAAGAGCTATGCTGACAAACGACGAAAGCCCTTGGAGTTTAACGTTGGCGATCAAGTACTTTTAAAAGTATCGCCGTGGAAGGGAGTAGTTCGTTTCGGCCAAAAAGGCAAGCTAGCACCACGTTACGTAGGTCCTTTCAAGATACTTGAAAGAGTAGGACCTGTAGCCTACAAGCTTGACCTACCGGAGGAACTCAATAGAATTCATCCCACATTCCACGTATCGAACTTGAAGAAGTGCCTCGCCGATGAAAATCTCCATATTCCTCTAGAAGACATTCAAGTTGATGAATCTATGCATTTTATTGAAAGACCAGTAGAAATTATGGACTTCGGGGAAAAACGTTTAAGAAGAAGCCGCATCCCAATTGTCAGGGTACACTGGGAGTCGAAACGAGGACCTGAGTTTACTTTGGAACGTGAAGACTCAATGCGCGAGAAATACCCACACCTTTTTCCTGTAACTACTACTACTTAAATTTCGGGACGAAATTTCTAAAAGTAGGGGATACTGTAACATTTGCCGAAAAACGGGTTTTCGAAACCCGCTTCGTTTAATAACCGAATAATCAGTTTTAATTTTTTGTTGTTCATTTACGGCTTATTTTAATTTTAAACGATTCATAATTAATCAACAAATTAAAAGATACAAATTATAATTGAAAAAAATTAAAAATAAATTAATTAAAAAGGAAAACCGGCTGCCGGGAGTCGAACCCGGGTTAGCCGGATATTCCTCAAAGTCTTAACTTTCACACCATCAACCGCTCCGCCACATTGATTTTCTGATAATATAATGAATCAATTAATTCAAATAATAAAACGCGGAAGTCAAATTCAGTCAAATTGCGCCCAAATAGCAGTCGTCGGAAATCCCGACGACTTCGCCGATAATTTACGTTTCCGTCGAAAATAACCGAAGAATTAACTCTAACGACGGTTATAACCGACGTCTGAACCCACGACATCAGTCGTAACCGCCGGAGAACGGCTGACTTCGAATTGAGACCGAATTCAGACCCCATACATCTCGATACTACCCTAAAAATTCACCCACAATTCACCAGAAACCTTTTCGCTCTCAAATCGCACCTTTTCTCGACGAAAATTTACTCGCCGGAAAACTTCTGCAAGTCGCCGAAAACCGAGACTTCCACCTACACGGTAATTACTTCGATTTTTCTGGCTCATTCCTTTATTTGACAAAATTCTAATATCAATCCCTCACCCAGAATCCTTTCCAGTCGACGTTGCCAGATTATCTGTTTTCGCCGGAGAAAATCTGAGCTTTCAAGGAAACTGCTGTTAACCGGTATGATTCTTCTAATTTACTGATAGTCGTTACCCAGTAGTTCCATTTCACATCTAATCCCTCCAAATTGTTGGTAGATCCTATTAGCCGCAGCTCACCAAGACGGAGCCGACGACCTTGCCGGACATCTGAAGAAAAACGAACAGTTGGTACAATCAACCCTCCAATCTCTTTCCGTTCATTTTCCTTACGATGGCACATAACATTCATTGAGCTAATTTAACAAATAACAGTCAATTGGTCGATGTCTGTGTTTTGAACGAAGAAGATGAAGTGTTGTATAATATAAGAATAATTAAAATCGGTTTAATGAACGGGTTAGACACACAGTCCAGCGGTGGACTGTGTGCAACAAACACACATGCAACGCGAGTTCGAATCCTGTCTCAGCTTTACTCACTTGAAATAAAAATCTGCCTTTTTAACTGAACCGGGTTGACTCACAGTCTATGTTAAGTATAATAAAAACCGAGTTAATAACCAAGTGAGACACACAGTCCAGCGATGGACTGTGTGTACGCTAACCCACAGGTCCCGGGTTCGAGACCTGTGGTCAGCACCGGTCCGATACGTTTAAAAGCTTTTTAAAAATAAATAATTTTCGGATTAAATTAAATAGTATATAAGTATAATTAAAAACAGAATTATTTCGGGTTAGACACGTAGCTCAGTTGGTAGAGCTGCGTGCACGCGTACGGGAGGTCACCGGTTCGAACCTCGCTCTGTGCAACCATATAACCGACCGAACCGGTCAACGGTCAACGGTCAAAGTCAACATTTTTTTTATTTATTTTTATTTATTTATTTAATTTAAAAATCAATTAAAAATACTTAAAAATAACGTTTTTAAAGTTAGAAAGTAGCCTTAAACTCACAAAATTATACCCAAAAATCTTATTAAAATAGTTAATAAAATCCACATACTTACCGTACCTTTTCGTTATTTATTTGGTTAGTTATCTCTCGTCGATCAATCCCCTAAACTCGTGCGCATTCAACATCTTCAAACAAACGCACCCAATGTGAGTGAATCTCTACCAATTCCCCGTTTTAATCACATTTTGGGGTGTATCATGTGTCGTATTTATTTATTATACTTAAACATTTGTGCATCCATCATGTTCATGATCAAATGTGTATTCAATGTGTATCCATTGTTTGTGTGGTTGAAGTTTAGATTAATTTTATCATTTCAGTACATACATTTCATAGGCCGCCGCTCCCCATTACCTATGAGCGTGAGCTGTTCCCCATTACCTATGAGCGTGAACCAGGCGTTGCCAACATAAGATCGGCTCCGTTTGATTGAGCCTTGATCTCACATACATTAGCATAGGCCGTCCGTTCCCCATTTCCTATTAGCGTGAACGGGACGTTGCCAACATATACATTGTCATTCCTATTTCATGTTTAAGCAAGGTGGTTTGTGATCGTTATGTTTACATACATTTGTTCATATATGATTATTGCACAATTTTTCCTAAATAAATTACAATAATGAATTGATAACAAATGTTTTTAACAAGGTTCACTCGCCAACTTTTGTTGACCCAAAATTTCCCATTTTTACACATGATACAAGTGATCAAGTTGAAGCAAGAAACATATAGGGCGGCTTAGAAGAATAGACCAGTTTAGATTATGGATTTATTTTAGTTAATTTTTCCTTTCCTTGTATTGTATGAATTTGACTTGGAACATTGAAATGTAATTTGGATTTAATAAATATGAAACATATTAGTAAACATCATGAGCTTTGGTGATAACCCAATTATGCCCCGACTCTTATTCCGCTGCGGGTCGGGGTGTGACAGTTAACTTGGTGGAAACGATAATACTATACTCGTTTAATCCCATTTATAGTCGATGGTAAACACTAAGTGTTGGAAGCACTTAGTGTTCAAGAGATTAAAATGTATATATATTTATATAAAAATATAAATATATTTATAGAATCGTGTTAGTAGTTCCGATTGATCGTGCATGCATGTAACGAACATGTATATGAAAATAAATCGTTATAACTAGTATAATGTATTAACATGTTTTCCGAATAGTCGTCGTAAATGTTCACGGATAATAACACGACTCGTAGTGTTTCGTAAGATGTAGACATATATATATATATATATATATTTATATATGTAAACATAAATATTTATGTATATAACGCCGCGTAGCTGAAATAATACTCTCGCGTCTCGGGGATAATTATAAAAATAATTATATAGTTATACCCTTGTTAGGAATCGACTTTGTTGGTTTATTATCAAATCACTAGATTGATAATACATGGCTGAGATCGTTCGGTAATTTATCGTATGTCGTTTAGGCGTGCGAAACAAATATAGATAATTACATTTATTTTATAAAATTTATCAACTTGTAGACGTAGAAGATAAATATAACTAATAATATTTATTGTAAATAATCGTCGAATCATAGTCATTTGAATTAAGTATAAGAAATTATGTTTATACCATATAAGTTTCCGCGTTCCGTTATCTTGTAAATCGCTTTTGTCGAAACGTTATAGACGTGTTTTTGTGAGTTATAAAGTGTCGTCAAAAAATAAATATACACTTAAATACTTTGAATCACGATAGGTGTCGTTTTTAGAATATAAACACGTGTCGCATTTTTACAAAAACGGGCAGAGTTTCCACTTTTTTTGGACGATCCCGACAATGCAAGTTGTCGATAAAATTTTCAAAACACAACAAATATGGTAGCAATAATATGTATATAATTCTATTGTAACTTTAAAACGTCAGATGCTCGTCGCGATCAAGTTTAATATATATATATGTATAATATATATATATATATATATATATATATATATATAATATATATAGTGTAACGAAGTCGGTTTAATTTGGTATAACAAATTTTTAATAATATGAAATGTACAAGTCCAATACCTTTACTAGTTCACTCGAAATATATATCGTTTCACTAATCGTGTCGGTTCGAGCTCGGTTTCGCATTAAATAATAATTATATAAAACAACATAACCAAATTCGCATAGTTATTATTTTACGAAGCCTCGTGCCGAACCGTTGACTGCGTTGACCAGTTGACTTATGTTGACTGCTTTGACCACGTTGACCGAGAGTTGACCAGCAGTTGACCGACTAACCCGTACCTTGATTCTGATCTAGTGGACTAGCAGTTGACCAGGTTTACTAAGTTCTACCAGCTTTGACTCAGACTAAAACACCAAATGTCACCCGAAGCTGAATGTTAACTAGTTTTGACCCGTGTTGACCGCGTTTGACTAGCTTTGACTGTTTTAAGCCGTGTTGACCGGGTTTGACCCGAACCCCAAAACTGAAACATTTTTATTCCAACCCAAAGCCCACTCATCATCACTGCCACTATCGCCACCGGCCGGTCTTGAGCCGCCAGCTGCGGAGTTCACTACCAATCCATGTCGCACCACCCTTGCCACTTATCTACCAACGCCACCCACACCACCGCCTTTAGCTACCCCTGCGGCTCCACTGCCGCCGTCAACCACCGTGGTTCGACACCCACATCTTGGAGAGAAACCATAGATTCACAGCTACTAGAGTCCAAACTGCCACTCACGTTGCTCAAAACGGAAAATGGAGGTCAAAATCGTGTTCGGATGGTAGGATTTAGTGGGGGTACGCGCCACCACGCGCTAGAAAACGGCTGCCAAAGCACCGACGCCGGCGGTGTCGCTACCGTGCCGCCATTGCGGATCAACTGTGGTCGGCTGAATGTCATCACCGGTTCCGCTACCAGATTTCTAGAAAGAGAAAGCTGGAGAGAGAAGGGTGAGGAGAGAGGAAGTGTGTGTGTAGGCTATGGTGTTTGTGTGTGTGTGGCAACTAGCTATTTATAGCTAGGGTTTGTGGTGGGTTGGGCCCAAGGCCCATACCCGTTTCTAGTCTACTGAGGGCCCAATCGCAACAGTTTCCCTAACAACTGCCATCCATTATCCATCAGAGGTTACACGTGGACATATGTTAGCCATCAGATATTTGAAACAGATGCCAAGTCAACATTCACTTTTCCCTTTATATATCACTGTTCCATCCAAATATAGTTTGTACTTGTCATCTCGAATTCAAAATTCTCAAAAGCGGTTTCCATTACTCTCGTCTTCTTCATTACTCCTCACTTCCATCTCCGGTCATGGCTCTAAACATCAAACTCCCACATAACTACCTCCCCACTTTCGAAAAAACCGATAATAATACTTCATTCCATCCAATAATTGATGTTCTCGCATCCTCTAAGTACAAAGACATTATGCTTGCAAATGCACCAATCTATGTGGACACACTTCGACAGTTCTAGGCAAATGCTAAAATCGAATACCAAAAGAAGAAGCCATATGATATCACTTCCAAGGTTGGAGAAACCCTTGTTTAAACTTCCCCATCCTCATTTTCCACAACATTTGGTCTGAATGATCTAGAAGGTAAAACATCTTTTGGCAAGCAAGAAATACATGTTGAGTTTATAGAACGTGGGTATAAGGGTCAGTTAATTGGTGTTACTATCTACAAACCAAATTTTCATGTTGAAATGTGATACTTTTCCCATACCTTACTCACATGTCTTTCAACAAAGACCACCTCATTTAATGAGATTCCACAAAATATTCAATTTCTAGTATATGCTATTTTGACAAATCTGATTTCAATCTATCCCGGGTATTATTTATGGACTTGGTGGATAATTATAATAAAATATCAAAAAATAAACCCTTTCTTTTGTATACTCGACTCTTGAGTTATTATCTACAGTCACAACTTCCAGAAAAAGATTTTAAACAAGGTGTTGTTTTTGAGATGAAGAGTCTTTCTACTGAAACTTTTACAAGAATAAAAAATATGGAGTCAAAAGTTTCTCAAACAAAAGCAAAGGGGGATGAGAAAATTTTGGATGAGTCCACGTCACAAGCTCAGACCACTGTTGCTGAGCCCACTACTCCTGGGATCATGACACTACATCTAGTGTTGTGAAACCTACACCAGAAAAATGCAAAAAGAAACTCTCCAAATCCAAAAAGTCCACCAAAACCAAAATACATAAAAAGGCACCTCTGGAAGATGAGATCCCAGAGGATAACCTTGTGGTATCACATACTTCCTCACAACAGTTGGACAGATCTCCACCAAAAAGCCAAACTCCTCCATCCTTCCTCACAAAAGGAACCGGTTGTAAGCACAGGGACACCTGAAGCAGATGATTCACTTGAATCTTTGTTTCACAGCCCCTCTCCCAGGGCAAATTTCTCTCTCTACCCCATAACCATCTCCCTCAATTCCACCTACTATTATACCTTTGTTCGTGCATTGAGATAACTCAGACACAAATTAGTTCCTCTTAATCACCTGTTCATGAGAGTATACCCCCACATGTAACTAATCTTAGACAAATCTCATTGCTAACCCAGAAACAACTGAGGAGGCTACACCCCATGAGTTACAAGTAACTCTTGGTGGTAATTTAAGTGAAGCAGCTACTACAACTGATGACACAATAGTGTTTCAGTTGGACAGTGGTTACGTCCATAAGACTTCCTTAAAGGCAACAATTGTTGAGGCTACAACTGTAACCTCTGCTCCAGTTGGAAGTCCCTAGTACCAAGAAAAATGGACATTTGGTTCTGATAACATGGAGACTTCTCCTGTTGATGATCCAAATACAACTACCTCTGGTAGGAATTCAGATGATCCTATTAAATTAAGTGATGAATTAGGATACAAAGAATTGACGGAGAGAATGATATACATGGAGTTATCAATTGATGAAATAAAAACCATGACGAAGTAGATGTTACAAAATTCTCAAAGCCAACCATCCCCATAGCAAATTACCAATGAGCTATGGAAATCTGTGCAACCAATCATTCTAGCTCAAAGGAATATGGCTGACATCCACCATGAAACTCACATGAAGCTAATCCAAATAATGGTCGAGGCCAGATACAAAGACATTCAAGCTGACATCAAGGCCATTAAAACATCTGATAAAGACCACTGGTTCTACCCCTGCAACAGTTCTACAAGAAGAAGTTGAGGATTGATGCCAAAAAGGGGGAGAGTGATAAGCTTAGAAAGTTGCAGCCTTCATCATAAGCTAAACCAAAGGTGCAACGACAAATGACAGGGTCTGCAACAAACCAAACATCTGCTAAAGCATCAGACGCTTGAGTTCAAAAAGGGATTGATGAGACCCTGAACAAACAAGTAGTAGAGATTGCTGTAGAAAAGCAGAAAAGGCAATATACACTAGAAAGCAAGGCTTCCCAACTCATTGAATATGAACAGGCTACGCAGATGGAAAAAGAAGACATTGGCACTTCAAAAAGAAGAAAGTCAACAAGAAATGTCAGATAGCCAATAACCACCTCTCCTAAAAGCACAGCTATGCCTACAACAAGTGTATCCTCTGCTCCAATCAAAACTAAACCAACACCACCACCTCAAAAGAAACAAAAATCTTCACCTAAGAAATCATCTCCACTACCAACAGATGTTGGTACAACAAATGTACCAACGGATGTTATATCACTACCATCAGACCAATCAACATATGTGGTTACATCAAATATATCAACAGATGTTACTCAATCTCTGCCATGATCACATTTGCTACTTTAACCCAACCATTATCTACACCACCAAGAATTCCAACACGACCACCTTCACCACAAATCAAATTCCAATGCAAAAGAATAACATCTGTTGTTGAAGATGATGATGAAGAAATTCCATCACCAATCCCTTTGTTATCAAAACCTATCACTTCATCACCATCCTCATCATCTTCATATAGAACCACTTCATTTCCCAACTTATTAACCACCATCTATCATACCTTTTGCTACTAAATATCCTCTATAACTTATGGTTGTTCAGAAAGAAATTGAATCATTTTTCACATCAGAGGATACTTCAAAGCTAGACTTCCCATCTTTCTTTGGATACAGAAAGCCAAGAAATTTAGATGAATATCTAAAGTTGAAATCCAAATAGGCTGAGAAGATAGCCAAAGAGAATAGTAAAGGGAAAGATGACAGGAGTACTCAAGGTATTTTGTCTTATGAGCTAAGCAAAGTGAGAAAGATTGAAGACTTTGCCAAAGATATGAGTAAGTCTATGTTAGAAAGGCCTGTAAATTCTGAGCTTGATGAAGAACTAGAACACGATTACCTTGACCAATAGTGCACACAAACCTTACAAAGCTACTAGAGCACATTCAAAGATTGGTCAACAAATGATCTTAAAGAAGAAATTGACAGAATACAAGCAATGCTCAAAGATCCTTTATACAAGCCAACACCACCTGAATGGAAGAAATACAGGTAGATGGATTAGAACAGAGCCTTAAAGCTTAAAAGAATGAAACAAGAACTGGTTGCTGCAAACTATGGTAGTGCAAGGTCAGTTGCTAGATGGTCTGAGTCAAGAGTTGTCGATACATAGAAAAAGCTGGAAGAGCTTAGAAAGAAAGATTCTTCAGTTCCAGGAAGCCAGATTATCCAACAACAGTGGTTATCCCTCAACAGACCCAAACACTCAAAAAGCATTCTTCAATCACTGTCTTATCCATACTTGCCTTAAACCAAGCAAAAAGACAAAAGAAGATGACTGAAAATGATGAGCAGTTGTTTGAAGAACACAGAAAAGAGGGGATCAAGAATCAACTATTCTGCAAGTGAAAAACTAAAAGAAACAATCTCTAACCTTGTAAGTAAATCACTTCTACCAAGCTCAACAATAAGTCTTTCCCCGGGAAAGCCAAATGATTCAAAAATTCTAAAATGGAAGTCATCCTCAGACACCCATGAATTGACTTTGCTCAGACCAAATGGTAAGATTCAAAAGCTGAAAATGGAGGATGCATATGGTCTGGATGCAGATGACCTCCAAGACTTATTGAACCTAGAATTGCAAAGGGATTTTGAAGACATGTTCTCTATGAACTTTGAACTACAGTTCAAAGGGAAAATCAGGGAATTAATGTTGAGAAACAAAGATCAACAATAAAAAGGGTTTTGGCATCATCTATTCTAGGGGGAGATTGTTGAATCTATTTAACCCTATAAAAGAACAGATGATTGGAAAGCCAAAACAATCTATAACATCTGATCATTAATAATAATACTTAGAAGATCTGCTGCTCTAAACTCTTCTTATACTTAAAGACTGTTCACAAGATCTGTTAAAGACAAAGCTCTGCTAAAAGCAAAGGTCTACTAGAGAGAAACTCTGATGAAGTATAAAGGTTGTTGAAGCAAAGGTCTGCTGAAGACCAATAGAGGATACCTCAGCAATTGTCGTTCAATGGAGTCTATTATATAATTAATGTAAAGGTCTGCAGAGGTTAGAGTTTGTTAGTTTGTTAAATGTCACTTTCATAGTGACGTCAGCCTAAGATGCCTAGTGGTTTGAAATGTACTATAAATAGAATAGTGCCTGTATATTGTTCTATTCATCACTTTTCTTCTAAACATTTTGTACGAAGAAAGAGAGTGATCTTAGGCTGAGGGGGAGCTTGTAAATTGCATGCATACGTGATCATAAATTACAAAAGCATGTTCTTGAAAACAATCTTTCTATTGTTGTGATTTCAAAGTTTACCAAATTCGCAACACTGTGTCATTATTGTTTATCATCTTACATTGATTTCATCTAAACAATCACATCAATATCAAACTCAATCCTAACACTCTCTTACATCAAAAGTGCATAAAGTATTTGTATTCAGTTCAAAGATCATAAGAGAAAGCTTGTATGTATCATTTGATTATACATCCAGAAACAAAATTTTCTAATAATGTCATGAGTTTGACAAAACAAAATCCAGAAAACATTCAACCTTTCTAAATGAATTATTTGGGTTTGATTGGGAGGGTAATTATGGCATAATAAACTAAAACCAATCAACGACTAACTCTATAGGAAACCTAGAACCAAATTCTGAGATAAGGGATCTCAAAATTAGAATTATGACAGAGGATCAGAATAATCATTAGAACAATCAAAATTCTAATCACCAAAACTCAGAACATGTAACAAGTCAGGGGGAAGCAGGAATTTCGTCAGCAGATCCAAATTATGAATGGATAAATCCTTTTAGTAATAGAAAATGGGCAAAAGGTCATTCAATTGCAAATATCATTGGCAACCCAGGAGATGGTATGAAAAACAAAATCAGCTACTACTCATGAGTGTTTTCATGCAGGATTTTTAAGCATGATATAACCAAACACTATCCATGTTAGGAAACTTTTGTAAGTGTTGAAGAAGAATAATCTGATCATTTTGATCTAATTTGAAGATGACGAAGTCAACAGATCTCTATGAAAGAAGTTACATGACAATTGGATGAAAGAAGAAGATCATTCTCAAACTACATCAGAAAATGATCTTGGACAAGAAAAGAAGATCAAATCAAGCCAATCTAGTTGACGTGTCTGATGATATATCTAATATTTATCATCCAAATCGGTAAAAACCTAATCATCAGAAATCTGATGATCAAGGACATTAAATTTTTGATAAGGAGTTCATAAGAATTCTGATGAAGAAACTTGACAAAGAGATAAGGTTTTGTACGAACTCCGAAGTGACTAGTGGATTTAAAGGATTCAATAAATATGCCAAAAAGCTAGTTTTCACAAGTATATGAATAACAAATGTTTATGTATACTCCACATTCTCTATAAATAGAGAACAATATATCAAAGGACGAGATGAGTTAAGATTTGCATTTATCACATACTACAAAACTTCACATAATTCTTTAAGTATTTGTTTCTACTAGTCAATAATCACACAATCACCATCTTTCAAACTGATATAAAATTGAAAATTCTGTCTTTTTGGTTCTTGCAAGTTTCATTTCTAGTTCCGCACATTATTTTCTCAGTTGTTGAGATCATTTGCCAAGCTTAGTTAAAAACATTGTAATTAGGACCAATAATTGGTATCAGAGCATATTGAATAACCTATTTTCAAAACGATCGATTGCTCAGTTTTTTTTATACTCTGTTTTTCAAACTTATCTTTTAACTAAAATGGCAAACTTTCAAACATTTAACATTGCGTTCAACATCTGGTCTATGTCAAAGCCTCCAACTTTAGTCAGATAGGAGTATCCTCAATGGAGAATCAGGATGATCAACTTCCTTAACGGACATGATCGAGCTCTATTTCAATCCATTGAGAGAGGCCCACATATTTCCCGTGTTGAAATTCTAGATGTATCAGAAACTGACTAAACTCCAGCAATACCTGCCTCATGGGCTCCAAAACAAGAAATGTTTTAGAGCAATGAGGACTAGGCATTGGTGGAAGCTGATGAAAGGGACAAATCACTCCTGATAATTGCACTTCCAAATGACATATTCTCTCATGTAGATGCATTTGCATCTAAAAAAATATGGGATCAGTTGGAAAATCTTTCTGAAGGAGGAGAAAGAATGAAAAGGAATAAAAGAAAAAACAGTGTCTCTTGATATGAAAGATTCAAAAGTATTCCAAATGAAAGTCTTTCAAAAACCTACAACAGATTTGCAAAAATTATGAAGGAACTTAAAAAATTTGGTGTTGAAAAGTCAAACGATGAAAGGAATGTCAAATTTCTAGATGCCATACCTAGGGAGTAGAAAAGTCTAACCATGACTTTTGACTCTACCTTAGAAATAGGTAATCTAAATTTACATGATCTCTATAGTATCTTAGTCCCAAGAGAGGAAGAGATTTATGAAAATTTAACCTAGAGAGGAGGACCCAGAGCTCTCATCTCCAAACAACAAAGAGTGACAACTTCAGATTCTTAGTCCTCTAACACCCAAATCTCATAATCATAGAATTCTGATACCGCATGAGATTTCATTGCTTTTGCTGAAGCCATAGCTTTGCTTACAAAAACTTTTGAGCAAAGGCTGAGAGTAGGAAATAAAATATCAAAGAGTGATAGATTAAGGATGGAAAGAAAATCAAAAGAGAAGGGAAAATCAGAAATAGTGTGCTACAAATGTAAACATAAGGGACACTACGCATAAGAGTGAAAGAGTAAGAAGTTGAAGGATGTTTCATACCATGAAAAGAAACTGGAAGAAGCCAAAAGATAACAAATTATTTTGATTGTTGGAACAGATACCTGGTTAACATATGATTCATCTAATGACGAGGAAAAAGAAATGGCCAACTCTTGACTAATGGCATGGATATCAGATGAAGAATCAGAGCCATTAGAAAACAAAGTAACTTCAAACAATCAAGACTTGAAACATCAATTAAACAAACATATAACAGATTTTAAAAGTCTACAAGAAAAACAATTTGCAGATAACAAAAAATCTTATGAATTGCAGAAGTTGCTAACTAAAACTAAAATTATAAATAAGTCTCTACTTGATGAAACTTTAAATAAAGATACAAAAATTGAATGTTAGTAGCAAGAAAGAAAAATCATGTATAAAAAAATTCATGAAAGTGAAATCAATGTTAAAGGATTTCAACAGGTAAAGGAATTCATTAATTTTATAGAGGCACATCTAGAAAAAAGGAGAAGGTTTGGGATACACAAAAACTAAATTCATCAATCCTACTACATTTGTAAAATCGTCTGTGTTAAATTCTGATAAATTAACATCATGATCTATCTTTCCTTTCAAGATATAGTTTAAAGACAAAGAAAATATGAGTCCAAACAAACTTACTCAGTAAATGCAAAAAGAACTCAATAAAATATTCAAAGATCTTTTAATCTTCCATCACAATTCAGATCATTAGAAAATTCTTGTTAAACTAGACTGTATGTGTGTTGAAATACTGAAACTAATTCAAAAACATCTTCTGAAACCTAATGAATCTGTAAATGACTCACCATTTAACAGAAATTTTGACGATAATAGCTCATCTGAAGAAGAAAATGAGAAAAATACAAATATTTGTTCATCAGAAAAAGTACCCAATCAGGTTTTGGTACTAAAGAATTTCTAACCTTTTCATTTCAGGACCATCATTTGCAGCAAATCTGGTACTATGATTCAGGAAGCTCTAAGCACATTACTAGGGATGAGAGCTTACTTAGTAACTACGAAGAAAAACTGGGTAAATTAGTAAATTTTAGAAATGATGTAAAAGGAATAACTTTGGGGTATGGTAGCATTACATGTGGATCACTCACAATTGACAAGGTGGCATATGCGGAAGGTTTGAAATACAATCTTCTAAGCTGTGGACAATTTTGTGATGAAGGCTTCAGGGTAACCTTCTTACTTGATAGTTGCTTATTGGTTGGTTTGCAAAATGATAAAATTTATATAAGTAGAAAAAGAATCAGGAAATCAATATACTACTTTGATTTCAGAGAAGAGGTTAAACATCCTCAACTCTGTCTATTTTCAAAAGATAACAAAGCTAGTAGTTGGTTGTGGAACAAAAGATTAGCCCGCATAACTTTAAAATTCTAAACCAACTTGCAAGTAAAAATCTGGTAAAAGGCTTACCATTCATATCATCCAAAAAGGATAAAATCTATGAAGCATGTGAGGTAGGCAAATAAAAAAGAAGCTCACATAATCTTCAATTTCACAAAATCTTGAACTTTTGCACATGGACCTATTTGGATCTTTAAGTACATGAAGACTTTTACTCAAGGTACACATAGGTGGAATTTTTGAGAAGGCAAAGTGAAAGCCTAGATCTGATCATAAACTTTGTTAAGAAAATAGAAAATCTGTTAAGTCATACAGTTAGAAAAATCAGATCTGATATTGGAACAGAACTAAAAATGCAAAACTTGAGGCATTCCTACCTAACAAAGGAATTTCTCATAATTTTTCTGCTCCAAGAATTCTATAACAAAATGAAGTTGTGGAAAGAAGAAATAGAACATTGGTAGAAGCAACAATAACAATGTTTGCTTATGCTAAATTACCTGCATGCGTTTGGGCAGAAGCTGTAGCGGATGCATGTTTCACACAAACTAGAACAATCATTAACAAAAGATATCTGAAAACACCTTATCGCATCATCAACGGTAGAGTACCTGACATTAAACTTTTACATACTTTCGGTTGTAGATGTTTTATATTTAATGAATTTGATAACAGAAAAGCTAAAAAGGTAGGTATTTTTTTTCTTGAATATTCTCTAGTATCAAAAGCTTATTGAGTATCTATCATAAATACTTGAACAATTAGAGCAAGTCTGTATGTATCTTTTGATGATTCATCAGAAACAAAAATTTCAGATGATATCTTAAAAAAATCAACAAACAAAATCATTCAAAATATTTCAAATGTTATCTTGACCAATTAACAGGAAAACTTCTAGGATATTGTTGCTGGTTTAGATTCAGTTGATTTTCGGGAGGATTCATTGCTGAAATTGGTGTTTCTTCTAATGCTGAATGAAGAACTAGAATCTGTCTGGCGGTCTTTTCAATTTCGGGATCGAAAAGAAGCGGTGATAATCTTCCTGAAAACCTGGTATGCATGAAATAAGAAGTCACCTGCACACAAGTAAACAAGAATCTGCACGTAATACCGAACGAAACAAAAATAAAAAAAAAGAAAATATTTTTGGGTTTTTATATGTTTATGAAAAATAGAAAAAAAACAACTAATCTAAACTAACACTAAGCGCATGTACTCCCCGGCAATAGCGCCATTTGCTGACTATCATAAGGTGTCATGCAAAAGCCTAATTATACTAAGTAGATAGCGTAAGTAGGGTATCGTATTAACGGGGAATTTGTGGTCAATGTAGAAGATTTTAACTAGATACTAAAAATTATCTAATTTGGGGGGGGGGGGGGGTGTTTGATTAATTGATTTCAAAAACATGAAAACTGATTAAGAAAGTTGTGATCACGATAAGAAAAAGTAACCCCCACTCGGAATCCCGATTGCGTGTTTTAACTGAAAAACCCATTTACAGGTTCATAAAACGACCTAAACATGGCCTTTGAATTAATGATTTTGATTAAGTATTAGGAATAGTTTTTAAGACTCATCATACAACCTAATAACCCGTTTAATTATACCAATTACCCAGCAATTTACCAACCCGCTAGCAATGCAAGGAAATTGTCAATACGCTTGATAAACGACAAATAATTCAAACATAATAAATGTTTCACAAAATCAACACAAGTGGCAAAGATTTACCACTTAACAAGAATCCGAAAAACAAAGTTTAATGCAAAACGAGACATTTCTTCATCCGGGCGTAAATCACAAACGTTTAGCCGTGCATGCTCATCATCTTGTTACTTTGATTTTAGTGCTTATCCATTAAGTATTTTTTGTACGGGTTGCCTCCAAACAACTATCGTATGCGAACTAATTCTCTCGAACTCCAAAAGTTGCGTCCCCCAAAAAACAATTATGCCGTCCAATATATAAAATACCTCTAACTTGAGAACTCCCCCCAACGCAAAGCTGTCATCGAATATATATTACGTGACGTGCCTCCAAAAATTTTCTACAAAAATAGCCAGTCCCCAAAAAGATATATGCAATCCTCTAATAATAATATTTGCTATTCACATACTCCCCCAAAAGCCCACTTCCGATTCCCAAAAGTTGTCTTCAACTTGCGAACTGGGCTCTATTTTATTGAGATCTTCATTTGTTTTGGTTCCAGCCCCATATAATAAATTAGAAGCCCAAATAATGAAGAATGCATTTAACTTGATGATGGCATACTTTGTTCTTTTCACCATACGTGTTCTTCCGCTCCAAATAAAAAGACCAATTAAATTGAGTTTAACATTAATTCACACATTCCTCAACATATTAATTACAATCTTAATTGACATGTTCATACAAAGCAAGCGCAAATTAATATTTTTTTAATAATTATCATTTTTTTTATTATATCTCATAATTAGATAAATAAGCTCCTTTTTGTTGATCAGTTTTATTTAAATATAATGGAAAACATGAATAAAATACCTGTGACGGTAGACAGGCCAGCAGCGAATCCAGTCTGAGACGCAGCCATGGGGTTTGACATATTTGTCAATGTGATCTGGTTTCTCCTTAGGGTGTAAGATTATGATGGTGAGAACCGAACTAGGGATGAATTCGGTTTAGGTTATAGAGAGAGAGGTGGGTGGCGACTAGATAATTATGTTATTGTAATTGTCTAACCCTAAACCTGTTTAATCATCTCTTTATATATACACCCAGAAGGAAACCCTAATTAGTTAATAAGGGTAATATGGTCCATCAACAATTACCAACTAATATATAATAGGATTAATATATTTTGATCTAATATAATAAATGATTATAATGGCTACATGATTAAATATTATAAATAATATATTTAATCTTACATTCTCCCACTTAGCCGAGTAATCATTTATCATGAGTATTAGAATAAGCCTGATCAGGAGTTAACACTCATTTTAGCTTTAAACCAATAACCGTAGCAGAGAAACACAACGGTTGAATCATCATTCGACTAAGGATCCCCATTAGTCATACTACAGCCTCAATTTAAAACCTAACAGTTATGATCAAAATATGCAAATAAGCCCTTTAGCGTATGAGTTGTATTTATATTTGCATATATGTCATTACACCGGCAGAAACATATGTTAGAGACATACAAAATCAAACTGAGAAACTTTCATTAGTTAAAACATAACTAAGCACAATATGCTATTAAATAAGGTCTTTAGTAAATCCCATATTCGAAACATGTTCTTCGAAAACTTTAGGTGGGAGACCTTTAGTCATCGGATCCGCAAGCATATTTTTAGTACTAATATACTCAATACAAATATTATTTTCCTCAACTCGTTCACGTACGAACAAGTATTTTGTATCGAGATATAAACCAGCTCCAGTCAAACTTTTACTGTTCGAGAAATTAACGGCAACTGATTTATCACAGTAAAGCTTCAATGGTCTAGAAATGGAATTAACAATTTTGAGTCTAGTGATCAGATTTCTAAGCAACATTCCATGACAAGTTGCGTTATAAATAGCAATGTATTCTGCCATCATTGTGGAAGTTGAAGTTAACTGTTGTTTATGACTCTTCCATGAGATAAGTCCGCCTGCTAACATAAAGATATAGCCCGAAGTGGATTTCTTGTCATTTTTGCACTTGGCAAAGTCAGAAGTTAGAATAGCCTTCTAAATGATCACCTCTTCTATAAGTCGGTTTATAGTCTTTCGTCCCTTGGAGATATCTAAGTACTTTCTTAGCGGCTTTCCAGTGATCTAGGCCAGGATTGTCTGATAACGGCCTAGCATTCCAGCAATATAAGCGATATCTGGGCGAGTACAGACTCGAGCATACATCAGGCTCCCAACTACTGACGCGTAAGGTATCTGGCTCATCTGCTCCTTTTCAACCTCTGTTGTAGGACATTGGAATGAACTGAAAACATCCCCCTTAACTACTAGAGCGACTGAGGGTTTGCACTGTTGCATGTTATAACGCGTAAGGACACGATCTATGTAAGTTTCTTGAGAAATCCTAAGATCCCTTTGTGTCTGTCACGGTGAATTTCGATGCCAATGACGTAAGAACTATCTCCGAGATCCTTCATGTCGAAGTTATGCGAGAGATATCGCTTCGACTCATGCAACATGTCTAAACTATTACTTGCCAATAGAATATCATCTACGTAAAGGACAAGCATAGAAAAGTTGCTCCCACTCATCTTGAGGTAGGTTCATTGATCCACTTGATGCTTTATAAAACCTTGCCTCTTCATGACTTCATCAAACTTAAGGTAACATTGACGTGATGCTTGTTTCTGTCACACCCCCATAAAACCATCAGAGCTGGGTGTGAACTAAACTGGTATCTTCATTGCACAGCGGAAGTAACGTGAGTGCTAAGACTTTTAATAAATGAACGTCAGCTAACTACTCGAATCCCATGGGTTCCACTATTCCAACCGTGCCATACTTGTAATCATAACCTGAGAAAGAACATGCGAAAAATCAACATAAAATTGGCGAGTTCATAGTTTGTTTGTTTTGTTTCAATGAGTCATAAAACATTTGAGCATTTTGCATTCGAAAAACCGGTTTGTGGGATCATAGTATCCCAAAGTATTTGAAATGTCATGACTGACTAACAGTATTGAAATGTTTTCCATGTTGTTTGCAAATCCATGCATATAACTGTTATGTTTATAAACCAGTGATAAAATGTTTTCTGTTATCTTTGTAGACCGGTATTGAAACCGTAGTATGTAGTTTTTCCTATGTCATCTAAGGATCAATCTGTGTGTAGCTAATACACTGACCTATGTGCCATAAGTAAGTAAATAACCAAACGAAGACAACTTTGTCATCAATAGGACTCACAAAAGCACTCCTAACCGGTTAACAAACCAAGAGTGGAGTGTGTCTCAAACTCGATAGATCTACACTTTTTGCACCTTGGTCACTGAGTGATTAATGGTTACCAATGTCATAATCCTACTTACGCACAGTGATTTGTTATAATCTAATCCCATAGCTACATACCAATTGTTATAAATCTGTGTTATTGGGCCTCGCCCATGTTTTCTTGTCATTGGGCCTAGCCCACGCTTTCTTGTCATTAGGCCTAGCCCATGTTTTCTTGTCATTGGGCCCAACCCATGTTTTCTTATCATTGGGCCTAGCCCATGTTTTCTTATAAAATTGGGGCCTCGCCCCTAGTTGTGACCATGACAATCCCGTCACTAGTCATAAAACTTATGCATGTTTCGAAAAGCTTTGTATAGCTGTGAAAAACCGGTAAGTTTAGCACAAACCTTTCGTAAACCATTTGTGTTCATTGAAATCCATTTAATACATGGTTTAGAAACATATGATTTTCGTTTCATCGAAACATTGTGTGCTTTCGCAAAATTTGCATGTCTTTCCACCCCCGAAAACATTTATAAAATGTAAAACGGTAAAAATAAAGTGGGGGTTATGAACTCACCTGGATATGCTTGTGCACAGCTAGCTTAATGTGATTTCCATAGTGTTGTCTCCACAACTTGACTTGCTAGCATGCAATCTAAGGTATTCCTAAAATGGAATAACTTATAAGTTTCTAAGAATAAAACGTAGCTATACTACGTGATACCGAGCTCAACTGAATTGTTACTCATTCGATTCTATGAATGTGTCATTGTCTTAACTCGGTTAACCAATCTATGGTTTTCTTAGAGTTGTCTTAGTTTTCGAGCGACTTGAAATATATGTTTACTTCTAAACATAACTATATTTCATGAAATCATATTTAGTCGTCATGTAAGTCGACGGATCATAGTACGACTCTTCGTAGTTTTCGTAAGGTATATTATATATATATATAGTCGAAAATATATCCGTATTGATAATACGTTTCGTATTCCAACGATAGTCTTTCGGAGTTGCGTCGTACTTCGTTTGGCGTTTGAAATCGAATATAACCAATAGATATTATTGTTATAGAAATCCTTCGAAAGTATTCGTACGTGTTCGCGTCGTCGACGTTAGAAATAAATGTAACTATATTTATTCTATAAAAGTATTTGAAATCTCGACGTTTAATCTTTGAAATGTGTCGCGTTTTCGTATTGCGTATTTTACGAAAACCGGGCATAGTTTCCTCTGTTTTCGGACGATCCCGACAATACCAGTTGTCGATTTATGTATCAAAACCAACCTGCAATGTACGCAATCAAACAATACATATATAATTTTTCGTCGTTTTCAAATATTAAGTTTCGACGATTTATAATTCCGATTTATTTATTTATATATATTGTAACGTCGCATCGATTAGGTTTTTAACTAATAATTATTCGCGAGTATTTTTGTCAGATCGATTATTATTTTTTTATAATTTTGGCGATAAGTATTCGTTTACCGGGTCGGTTTTGAGCTCGGTTTCACGATAAGCATATTAATATATAAACTAATATAATTTAACTTCGCGTCGTAATTAAATTTTACCGAGTCTCGGGTTGACCCGTTGACCAGATTTGACAAGGTTTGACTTGTGTTGATCGTGTTTGACCTGTTGACTTTTGTTGACCGCACCGAACCGAACATCGAACCTGAAACAAACACTTCAATGTTTATACAGAACCAAAAAATAAACCCGAATCAAAACGAAATTGAACTACTGAAAATTGTTTCGCACTGAACTGTGTCGACCCGAGTGAACCGAACCCGAGCCGATTTGTTGACTGGATTGAACTGAGACACGAAGCTGAAACCTGAACCAAAACTGATGTTGGCTGAACCCGCCCGCAGTTGAACCGAACCTGTTGGATCGAACCAAGATCCGAGCAATCCAAAACAGAAAACATCTATAATAAACCGAAATGAACCAATAAACCAAATGTTGGATCGAACCATATCTTGAATCAAGCACTGAGCCGAACCAAAATCTTTAACCAAACCCAAACCTAAACTGAACCATCACCCTCGTCACGCCGCCGGCGATTGGGCCGGAGCCGCTGCCGCTGGCTGCGGCGTGTTCGCCGCCGAGACACGGTAGCCACAGCCTTCGAATATCCATTGCCGCCATCTCTCTATTTCCGCTGCTCACTCTCTCATCGCTGCTCTCTCTCTCTCTCTCTGTACCGGTCTCTCTCTTTTCTCTCTCTAAATTGATGAATGCGGGTGAGTGTGTATGAGGGTGTAAGGGAGGATGTCGATGGTGTGGCGTGTGTGGTCGGCTGGAAAAGCGATCGTGGAGGTCACGGAATCCGGTGACCGTATTTGGGGGAGAGAGGAGGCAGGGAAAACTCTTTTGGGCTAGGGGTCTTTTTTTTAAAATGAGGGATGGGTCGGGCCCAAAGCCCGTTAATCGTGTCGAAGCCCAAACATACCCATGGCCCGTTTTCGAACCCGAGTTTTTGTAAAATGTCATAATACGTTAATTTTGAGTTAAAACACCTAAAATTTTGTCGGTGTTTGACGTGTTAACCCGTTCGTCGCGTTAAAATCGCATAAATGATTCGGTGGTCGCTTCTAGTCCGTCTTTCGATCTGGTTTGAACCACGAATAATAAAATTCAGTTACGAAGCTAAATATATCATAATATATAAATATCGAGGCATAACTCGAGTCCGTTGCTTCCGTTTCGTTGTCGGTGCGTTCTGATTCTCCACGTAACTTCCGCGTTGTGCTTTGCGACGTTCATGATCCAAATTCATTGCATAATTATAACTGTTTGATAAATATAAGTATAAAATTCATGTTTTTAGACGTTGTCAGTATTTGTTTGGCATCAGTTCGCTTATCATTCGATTTCGTGTTAAAGTCTAAAATTTTCGCCAAATCGCGTAACGTGAAGAAAGTAGACGTTCCTAGGCTCTCCAGGGCCTAATCGAGTTAATTTACGTCTAATTACGCTAGTTATAATGGTATTACTATTTGTTATACGCTTGATTACAACCGGAAAATGCCAGTTGTCACATTCTCCCATTGTTATGAAAATTTCGTCCTCGAAATTTAAGTTATGTTATCTCCTTAGATTTTTGTCATGCATAGACAAGTATTAATACTACCCAGGTAAATGACCATGTAATCACATCGAGACTTGTCTGGATTTTATGAATACATTGACTTACTACAACAACATGAACCCACTGGTTCAACTGAATCTGTTTTCAGAATCGATGCCAAGTGAACGAAACGTAATGACATAATCACCAATGTGACTGAGTTTATATGGGTCATACAAATGAGAATCTCGACAAATTAGATTTCCAAGACGTTCACAATATGTGAATGAATTTCATTAACAATAAGATTTTCTACCAACAGAAACTAGCGTTGGTTGTTGGATTGGTAAGACTTAGAATCAACAAGCTCAACTGAATTAGAAACACGAAGATGATTTGTTAACTTTTCGAACCATAAGTTAACACTATTGAATTGCAAGGATACACCGAATTACAAACGAAGTTAGTGTATCCTTGTCTTAATACATAGTTGCATTAAGACCACTTTCTATGATTAGCCCAAGCTACAAGTTTATACCGACGCCATAAGGCGTCATAGCCATTGAAAAAATTCAACAATAGCGGTGACAGAACAAATTCACTGTGTTTACAATTTAATGAAAGGTTCAATCAAGTAAGTCTGAATATTTGTTCCAAATAATCTCATAGGATTTTCAATTGAAATGAAAGAATAAATAAATATGATTTCCGGTCGATTGTGGAAGAACAATAACTATCCCAAAAATTTCGACCGATGATGAAAGGACTGCTACGAGGTACACTGAAATAGACCAAAAATTTGTGTACCATCTTCTTAATACACGATTTTATTAAGAATGTTTTAAGAAAATGATCCAACAAGGGGATTTAAAATGAATAAATAGTCAAGTAATTAAATCCTTACATGAGTTTTGAAAGCGATGTCAGCGCAAGCTTCAACTAGTGTAAACGCAACCACAAGGTGTCGTATCCAATCAATGATTTAATGAAGGATGCAGACTGAACCAGTCTACTATGGTTCAAATACATGAATTGCTTGTTGACATTACTTTGAATATGACGGTCTCAATCCATCATATGGAATCCTTGAATTGAATTTGTATGCAGTGAGCAAGTTCAAACAATTTGAACTTGGTTTGACACAATCAAACCATTAGTACATGATTCGACTAAGAAGTTTCGATATGGTTGCAACGAAAACCCATGTATGAAACTTGGAAATAAAATGAAATTTCAAGAAATTCGTTGACTCGATATCAAGGAGTCAATATTTGCAATAAGGCAGGTCATCTAGATCCCAAAGCAAAAATTTGAATATAGCGAACTAACCTTTGAATTATTGATGAAATGACCATTCGAAGTGAAGACCCTGACGATCTCCACGTATCAAGTGAACCACATGCGTAGCAACAAAGCATGTGTATCATATAAATTTTTCAAGAGATGATGCAATATGTGTTCGCTAATCAAGAAGGAATTTCACGTGACACAATGACCGTTATGAGGAGTAGAGGTGTGCAAACCTACTCAATATATGCAAAGTTGAAATTTCAACAAAAGGAATTCGAGGATTTTACCTGGTATTTCCTGTGATAACTTATTGTTTCATGACATTACCATCGAATGTCGTATATGGCATAATCGTCATTATTGAAGTAGGGGGAATGCGAAGACATGTGATTTCTTTTGCAGCGCCAACTGTTGTGATTTACCGTTGTAATAAGTACCGACTGTTATGAATTCTCGTTTGAACGTACATCAACGTTGTTCGTGTTGCTTACAGGACCACGTGACAAATTTGCTGCATTCTGGTCGGTAGTTCTCCCGCTGACGGGACTAGCGTTGTTGTCGTAATGTCGTGATTCCTCAAGGCCGCACCTTGAAAGTCGTATGTGATGTACTTCAACATCCGTTGTCGTATCATTTAAGTGTCATGTATATCTGCGCACTAGTGTTTCGTTTTACGTAGGTTACCTGCTCGGGTAAATAAAATAGTAGCGACAATATAAGTAATGTGTTTGTCCGAGCTAATAATCGTGGTTCCTACGTGCTGACCTTTAATGGATATTGACATAAACTTTCCAAAGGTCTTAAATACATGTTGTCAAAACTCTCAAAGTTTTGCTTACGGTATGTCATATTCTCGTGTATCATGTATGAAACACCACACTAGTGTATAATTAAAATCAAAATGTTGACTTACTATTTTCGGTGACGGTTGGAACCCATATTCGAGTACTAGGCATTCTGTATGTATTCAAGTCTTATTAATCTAATGTCTCCAAAGGAACGTGAGGTTAAAGCCTAGGTATCTCCATAGAAACCTGATTCGCTGAAACCTATGGCTCTGTTACTACTCTGTTATCAGAGCCAGGTTTGATACCTGATTCGCTAAAACCTATAGCTCTGATACATAAAACCATCAGAGCTGGGTGTGAACTAAACTGGTATCTTCATTGCACAAGAGAAGTAACGTGAGTGCTAAGACTTTTAATAAATGAACGCCCGCTAACTACTCGAATCCCATGGGTTCCACTATTCCAACCGTGCCATACTTGTAATCATAACCCGAGAAAGAACATGCGAAAAATCAACATAAAGTTGGCGAGTTCATAGTTTGTTTGTTTTGTCTCAATGAGTCATAAAACATTTGAGCATTTTGCATTCGAAAAACCGGTTTGTGGGATCATAGTATCCTAAAGCATTTGAAATGTCATGACTGCATAACAGTATTGAAATGTTTTCCATGTTGTTTGCAAATCCATGCATATAACTGTTATGTTTATAAACCAGTGATAAAATGTTTTATGTTATCTTTGTAGACCGGTGTTGAAACCGTAGTATGTAGTTTTCCTATGGAATCTAAGGATCAATCCATGTGTAGCTAATACACTGACCTATGTGCCATAAGTAAGTAAATAACCAAACCGAGACAACTTTGTCATCAATAGGGCTCACAAAAGCACTCCTAATCGGTTAACATACCAGGAGTGGAATGTGTCTCAAACTCGATAATCTACACCTTTTGCACCTTGGTCACTAAGTGATTAATGGTTACCAATGTCATAATCCTACTTACGCACAGTGATCTGTTATAATCTAATTCCATAGCTACATACCAATTGTTATAAATTTGTGTTATTGGGCCTCGCCCATGTTTTCTTGTCATTGGGCCTAGCCCACGCTTTCTTGTCATTAGGCCTAGACCATGTTTTCTTGTCATTGGGCCCAGCCCATGTTTTCTTTTCATTGGGCCTAGCCCATGTTTTCTTATAAAATTGGGCCTCGCCCCTAGTTGTGACCATGACAATCCCGTCACTAGTCATAAAACTCATGCAGGTTTCGAAAAGATTTGTATAGCTGTGAAAAACCGGTAAGTTTAGCATAAACCTTTCGTAAACCATTTGTGTTCATTGAAATCCGTTTGTAACATGGTTTAGAAACATATGATTTTCGTTTCATCGAAACATTGTGTGCTTTCGCAAAATTTGCATGTCTTTCCACCCCCGAAAACATTTATAAAATGTAAAACGGTAAAAATAAAGTGGGGGTTATGAACTCACCTGGATATGCTTGTGCAAAGCTAGCTTAATGTGATTTCCATAGTGTTGTCTCCACAACTTGACTTGCTAGCATGCAATCTAAGGTATTCCTAAAATGGAATAACTTATAAGTTTCTAAGAATATAACGTAGCTATACTACGTGATACCGAGCTCAACTGAATCGTTACTCATACGATTCTATGAATGTGTCATTGTCTTAACTCGGTTAACCAATCTATGGTTTTCTTAGAGTTGTCTTAGTTTTCGAGCGACTTGAAATATATGTTTACTTCTAAACATAACTATATTTCATGAAATCATATTTAGTCGTCATGTAAGTCGACGGATCATAGTACGACTCTTCGTAGTTTTCGTAAGGTATATTATATATATATATATAGTCGAAAATATATCTGTATTGATAATACGTTTCGTATTCCAACGATAGTCTTTCGGAGTTGCGTCGTACTTCGTTTGGCGTTTGAAATCGAATATAACCAATAGATATTATTGTTATAGAAATCCTTCGAAAGTATTCGTACGTGTTCGCGTCGTCGACGTTAGAAATAAATGTAACTATATTTATTCTATAAAAGTATTTGAAATCTCGACGTTTAATCTTTGAAATGTGTCGCGTTTTCGTATTGCGTATTTTACAAAAATTGGGCAAAGTTTCCTCTTTTTTCTGAAGATACCGACAATCCTAGTGTAGATTTATTTATCAAAACGAAACCTGCAATGTACGCAAACAAACAATATATATATAATTTTTCGTCGTTTCCAAATATTAAGTTTCGCCGATTTATAATTCCGATTTATTTATTTATATATATTGTAACGTCGCATCGATTAGGTTTTTAACTAATAATTATTCGCGAGTATTTTAGTCGGACCGATTATTATTTTTTTATAATTTTGGCGATAAGTATTCGTTTAACGGTCGGTTATGAGCTCGGTTTTGCGATAAGCATATTAATATATAAACTAATATAATTTAACTTCGCGTCGTAATTAAATTTTACCTGAGTCTCGGGTTGACCCATTGACCAGATTTGACAAGGTTTGACTTGTGTTGATCGTGTTTGACCCGTTGACTTTTGTTGACCGCACCGAACCGAACATCGAACCTGAAACAAACACTTCAATGTTTACACTAAATCGAAAAATAAACCCGAATCAAAACGAAATTGAACTACTGAAAACTGTTTCGAACTGAACTGTGTCGACCCGAGTGAACCGAACACGAGCCGATCTGTTGACTGGATTGAACCGAGACACCAAGCTGAAACCTGAACTAAAATTGATGTTGGCTGAACCCGCCCGCAGTTGAACCGAACCTGTTGCTCGAACCAAGATCCGAGCAATCCAAAACTGAAAAGATCTATAATGAACCGAAATGAACCCAATAAACTAAATCTTGGATCGAACCATATCTTGAATCAAGCACTGAGCCGAACCAAAATCTTTAACCAAACCCAAACCTGAACTGAACCATCACCCCCGTCACCGCCGCTGGCGGTTGGTCGGAGCCGCTACCGCTGGCTGCCGTTGGCTGCGGCGTGTTCACCGTCGAGACACGGCAGCCGCCGCCTTCGAATCTCAACCGCCGCCATCTCTCTATCTCCGCTGCTCACTCTCTCATCGCTGCTCTCTCTCTCTCTGTACCGGTCTCTCTCTTTCTCTCCCTAAATTGATGAATGCGGGTGAGTGTGTATGAGGGTGTAAGGGAGGATGTCAGTGGTGTGGCGTGTGTGGTAGGCTGGAAAAGCGATCGCCGGAGGTCACGAAATCCGGTGACCGGATTTGGGTGAGAGAGGAGGCAGGGAAAACTCTTGTGGGCTAGGGTTTTTTTTAAATGAGGGAGAAGAGGAGAATGGTGCTTTTATAGTTAGGGTTTGTAAGATGGGTCGGGCCCAAAGCCCGTTAATCGTGTCGAAGCCCAAACATACCAATGGCCCGTTTTCGATACCGAGTTTTTGGAAAATGTCATAATACGTTAATTTTGAGTTGAAACACCTAAAATTTTGTCGGTGTTTGATGTGTTAACCCGTTCGTCGCGTTAAAATCGCGTAAATGATTTGGTGGTTGCTTCTAGTCCGTTTTTCTATCTGGTTTCAACCACGAGTAATAAAATTCAGTTACGAAGCTAAATATATTGTAATATTTATTATCGAGGCGTAACTCGAGTCCGTTGCTTTCGTTTCGTTGTCGGTGCGTTCTGATTCTCCGTGTAACTTCCGCGTTGTGCTTTGTGACGTTTATCGATCCAAATTCATTGCATAATTATAACTGTATGATAAATATAAAATTCGTGTTTTTAGACGTTGCCAGTATTTGTTCGGCATCAGTTCGCTTATCGTTCGATTTCGTGTTAAAGTCTTAAAATTTGGCCAAATCGCGTAACGTGAAGCAAGTAGACATTCCTAGGCTCTCCAACGCCTGATCGAGTTAATTTACGTCTAATTACGCTAGTTATAATGGTATTGCTGTTTGTTATGCGCTTGATTACAACCGGAAAATCCCGGTTGTCACAGTTTCAACCCGTAAATGGATTTCTTCAACTTACAGACCAGATGCTCCTGACCTTCAGGTTTAAAGCCTTCAGGTTGTTTCATGTAAACATCTTCGTCTAATTCTCCATTAAGGAAAGCAGTTTTAACGTCCATATGATGCAGATCTAAATCAAAATGAGCTACTAGGGCCATAACGATCCTTAACGAATCTTTAGGAAAGGATTGTAAAGTTTCACTACAGCAATGCAGCCCCATACTTTCATATATTTAAGACTCGGTTTCCTTCCTGTCCAAAGTTCATAAGGAGTTTTTGGGACAGTCTTAGAAGGAACTCTATTGAGTATATGAACAGCTACTTTTAAGGCTTCAGTCCAGGGGAATAATGGTAAATTACTGTTGGCTAACATACTGCGCACCATGTTCATAAGGGTACGATTTCTTTGTTCATCGACACCATTCTGCTGAGGTGTGCCTGGCATGGTGTATTGGTTTATAATCCCCTGGCCCTTACAAAACTCATAAAATGGACCAGGAGCTTGACCCACATCAGTATGTCTTCCATAATATTCACCGCCTCTATCTAATCTCACAACTTTAATTTTACGATCTAGTTGTTTTCAACTTCAGTTTTATAATCTTTAAAAGTTGTAAGAGATTCAGATATTTCCTTAATGAGATACAAGTACATGTAACGAGAATAATCATCAATGAAAGTGATAAATGAAGTATGTCCTGTTATGCCAGCGATTTAGTAAGGACCACTAATGTCAGTATGAATGAGTTCTAATAAATTAGAGCTCCTAGTGGCACCTTTCTTATTCGCTAATGTCATTTTACCTTTAAGACATTTGACACATGTTCTAAAATCAGTAAAATCGAGGGGAGGTAAGACTTCATCCTTTACGAGTCGATTTAATCGTTCTTTTGAGATGTGGCCTAAACGTTGATGCCACAACATGGATGAATTCTCTAAGTCTCGATTTTGTTTCATCTTTGTGAGTGATTCATTAATATTATATGACAACAAAGATTTGGAAAAGTCATCATCTAGTTCTAATCTATAGAGACCACCATCCAGAATGCCAGTACCATAAACCACAGAATCATAGAGAATAGAGAGTTTGCAATGACCATGAGTAATATCAAAACCGTCTATGTCTAACTTTGGTCCTGAACAAGGTTCCGAGTTACCTCAGGAACATATAAGGTATCATAAAGTTTAATGCATAAACCAGTTTTCATAAATAATTGTAAAGTTCCTATGGCCCTCACTTCTAATTCTCTATCATCCCCCACTTTAAGTGTTCTTTGGTTTCTTCCCAGCCTCCTGATTGTAAGGAATCCCTGAGTAGAGTTAGTGACATGAGTCATAGCACCAGAATCAAACCACCAAGAATTAGCAGGAACATTTAAAGTATAGGACTCAAGTATCATGAAAAAATCGTTACATTTCTTAGCCAGCCACTCCTTAAAGTCAGGGCATTCCTTTTGCTTATGTAATGTCTTTTTACAGAATTTGCAGTAGGGTTTGCCTAAGGAGTTCTTAGAGCTAGAAGGCGCACTTGTACTAGGATTGGGCTTTTGGACTTTAGAAACATCCCTCCTTGGATAAGTGTTCTTCCTCTTCTTAGAGCTGGAGGTAGTAAAGTGTGCAACATCAGTAGTTCAATCCATCCTCATACGCTCCTCCTCCTGCACGCACATGGCGATCAGCTCACTCATCGACCATTTCTCTTTCTGAGTGTTGTAATTGATCTTGAATGCTTCATAGGACGAAGGAAGCGAAGTCATGATGAAATGAACAAGAAAACCATCACTAATCGCCATGTCTAATCCCTTGAGCTTATGGGCCATGTCGTTCATCATCATGATGTGTTCACGGATGCCGCTCCTCCCATCATACTTAGTAGTTACCAGCTTGAGGATAAGAGTACTAGCGTGTGCTTTAGACGTTCCCATGAACTGCTCCTCCACAGAAGCCAAGTAGGTTTTAGCATCTTTAGAATCAGGAATGGCTCCTCGAATTGCATTGCTTATGGACTGCTTCATGAACATGAGAGACATGCGGTTGCACCTAGTCCATTTTTCATGAGCCAGCTGCTCAGCAGCGGTACTCTGAGGAGTAAGGTCTTCAGGCTTTTCTCTCTTAGAGCTTAATCAAAATCCAGCAAAGCAAGAGTAAGCATGAGAGAGTCTTTCCATGCAGCAAAGTTATCACCAGTCAATGGTGGAATCCCGCAATTAGGCACTGATAGTGGAAATTATATGAGCAAATTATGATACTAATAAAAGAAGTCTTAATGTGATCTAAGGGCAGTTACACTAAGGCAGGCATAAGTCATGACCATTTTATTTATGAAGCTGTGATATTGTCTATTACTAACATCAAAATAATAGACTTAGTTAAAATTCTACTTAAATGAAGACAAATCAGCTTTGGCCAGAAGTGAAATCATCTAAGTAGATGTGCAAAGTAATTATGACAAATCAGCTTTGGCCAGAAATGAGACAACCACTTTAATTATGCACTTATTAAGTATGCCAGACATGAATGAATTAGATCAGCTTTGGCCAGAAATAAAACATTCACGTTTATAATGCATAATTAACATAGCGTCTTATCATACTTGAAAAATAAATAGATGCATCAAATCATCTTTGGGAAGAATTGATACATCAGAAGCTCATTCAAGTTAAACTATTTTGGTTTTGCAAAAACTTATCTTATTATAATTAATTAAGTATTTACAAAACCATTTATTTAATAGCAATCCTCCTGAAATTTAGTTCACAATAATAGCCTAATTTAGTAATGAGATTTCGGATAAAATCTTGATTTCGGATGAAACTTGAATTAGTCCGAGATAGGCGTCTCGGATGAGTTTCGAATTAGTCCGAGATGGGCATCTCGGATGAGACTCAAAATTAGTCCGAAATGGACATTTTGGATGAGTTTCTGATTTGTCCGAGATAGTCATTTCGGATGAGTTTCAAGTTAGTCCGAGATATGCATTTCGGATGAGACTCAGGTTAGTCCGAGATATGCATCTCGGATGAGACTCAGGTTAGTCCGATATATGCATCTCGGATGAGACTCAGGTTAGTCCGAGATGGACATTTCGGATGAGACTCAGGTTAGTCCGAGATGGACATTTCGATAAGACTCTGATTAGTCCGAGATGGTCATCTCAGATGAGTCTCTGATTAGTCCAAGATGGGCATCTCGGATGAGACTCTGATTAGTCCGAGTTGGTCATCTCGGATTAGACTCTGATTAGTCCGAGTTGGTCATCTCGGATTAAACTCTGATTAGTCCGAGACTTATCCTGCAAGATTTCAAAATCTCTAATGATGGCAGTTAGTTGTGATAAGTTTTGAAATTCGAAAATTAAGGAATTATGGATCAGTTTTCCTATTTTATAGCTGATCTAAATATATCAAAATATTTCGAAAATAATATATGTTTATTTATAACAGATTTCAAAAATTTAATTAAATAAAAAATAGATCAAAGCTGGGAAAACACTTAGTAATCCGCATTTAACTCTAAAATATAGGATTTTTTAGAATTTCATAATAACATAATGATGAACCCTAAAAATAAAACCAAATTCTGGAACCCGAAATCTGTATATTTTAGCATATTAATGTGGATTTCGGAACAATGGTTATCTCGGATGTGATTAAACATCCATTAAAAAGAAAATCCGAATTTTAATTCACAATTTATGTGATTTTGGATTATTATTAGGTTTTCAAAATTCTGTTTTCCAGATTTTTAATCGCAGAATAATGGATTAAAAAACAGAACTGATTTATCAACACATGCTCTGATACCACTTGTTGATCAGTTCTGTTTAAATATAATGGAAAACATGAATAAAATACCTGTGACGGCAACAGGCCAGCAGAGAATCCAGTCAGAGACGCAGCCATGGGGTTTGACATATTTGTCAATGTGATCTGGTTCCTCCTTAGGGTGTAAGATTATGATGGTGAGAACCGAATAGGGATAAAATCGGTTTAGGTTATGGAGAGAGAGGTGGGTGGCGACTTTGATGATAATGATGTTATTGTAATTATCTAACCCTAAACCTCTCTAATCATCTCCTTATATATACACCCAGAAGGAAACCCTAATTAGTTAATAAGGGTAATATGGTCCATCAACAATTACCAACTAATATATAATAGGATTAATATATTTTGATCTAATATAATATAAATGATTATAATGGCTACATGATTAAATATTATAAATAATATATTTAATCTTACACTTTTAGCACATTTTCATCTCAAATACACATTATGATAAAGCATGTCAACACAATCTATATAACACAAGATCAATGCATTTTACTAAATAACTAGTATCAAATAAGGTGTATCTTTTTTGTCCCGAAAAAATTACTTGTAATGGAATCACAATCAAATCATTGGCCTTCAATATAACCGGTTACTTTATTAACGAATCTAATCACACATTAACTAGGATTGCAGGTATACTATCCACTTAAACCCAACCGCCGATTTCCAAGCCCTTATTCGTGATCCATTAAGTTTAATTGAATTATTCATCCATGGATCCCACACTCAAAAGACCACAACACTACCTATGTCACACCCCAACCGATGGTGGGCCAAAATAGATTGTAAGAGACTTTATAACACTAATTATGACAAATATTTAATAAATGATACTTCATTTCATTGCTAAATCAAAGTACATTGTTTGGAACAAATACAACAAATGAACATGAAGCAAAATACAACAAAAATACAAAATTTAAAATTAGTTTCTAGTCAATCCTACTAGATTCCATTCATCATCATCATCATCAATTTCTTACAATGCGTATTAAAATTATAGATCAATACATAAAGTATTGGCGAGCATACAAGTTTGATTACTAGCATAAGTATAAAAGTTTTAACGAATCCACGTGGCATAATTGTTATCTAAGACTATCATACGATACTAGCATATAACTATAAATGTCAACCCAAAGATTCCTGCTAGCGTAATCTTATCGTAGCAACGATAAGACCGTCTTGTTTAACTTAACATGACCTTAAGAATACGGGCGGTGCGTTAATCCTATAGCGCAATACTGTTAAGGGAGGCTCGTACGAAGTTAATGACAAGTATAAAACATAAAGAATTCTAGCATATATGAGTTCAAGTATAACATATTAAGCATGTATGTTGGATTGTTTGTTTGTGATTTAAGCATAAAGTATGTGATTGCGTGAGTTTAATAGCATATACGCATTGCACCCAAAAGTGTTAAAAGTAAAAAGTGAGTCATGTATATTCACGGTTTTGTAAAGTGTTCCTAGCAACCGAGAGTTTGACGAGCGTTTGAGTCTCGAACACCGAAGTTACCATGGGAAACGGTGGTGTGTGAATGTTCGGATTTGGTGGAGGATTCAAATTTGAAATTTAAGTTATAAAAGTATGTATACGAAAAAATATATCTTGTTCTTAAACACTCGTTTTGACTCTAAGATTTTTATGTGATTTCACGGGCCTTAACTTGCCCCTTAGAATCATAAGCGAGAAATTTAGAACGAAGATAAAGTAACCTATATTCATAACATTTAACCATCAACCGGTTAATATTAAGAACTTGGCTATGTATAATATATATATATATGTATATATATATATATTAATTGTATGTATATATATATGTATGTATATATATATGTATTTATAATATAGTCGATCATATAATATAATAGAATTCATGTTAGTCAAGCATGGAGGTATGTATACCTCATTGTATGATTCACCAAAGCACAAAGTTAACCAAAGTAGTTGGTAAACCAGGTTGGTCATAAATGAAAATAAAATACAAATAATCTACTAACATACTAAGTAGCTAAATAAGAACAACTCGGGCGTGTCATACTCAACATGGCAAATTTTGGAGGCGAGTCGGGGTTAACTTACTTTAGGACTAGGAAACTACTTAGTTGAATCATGATAAAATAGCAAGTGAGTTGGTTGAATAAATTTGGATAGCCAAGGCTTCCATGTTTCACACTTTTACCAAAACACAAGTCTCACCATATGGAAGATGGTGAGCTTGGAAGGTTCATCACTTGTAGGTCATCTAAAACCTTTGTCAAAACCGAAAGTTTAGAGGGTTTTTGCACCTCTAAACATGTAAGAATCAACCTCTAACAGGTCCCATAACCATAGATGGGTTTAGTAACAAGTAGGCACAAGATTCATGTAAGAAAGTGTAAGTTTTATAAAATTTACAATATAATCTTTCAAAACAGAAAGTTTGGACTTCAAAATAGTGATGTTCCACCTTAGTTTACCAGGGTAAACTTGTGGAAACACTCCTAGAGGTGTTCCAAGTTTTGTAGTGGAAGAAAAGGTGAAGAAAAGTGAGATACAACTCACTTTTGCACTTAGAGGATTCTGCCTCAAACTTGGATTTCCAGCAGATTATGGAGTGATTTGAGAGTGTTTGAGGGTTTGGAAAAGTTCAAATAAGGTGAAGGAAGCTTGGTTATATAGTGGTTGGTTAGTGTTAGTGTTTTAATGGAGTTATAAGGTGATTGAGTGAGTTTGGAGGTGGAAAGGGTGACCAACCCATATGCAGCAAACCATTATCTGCGGATTGGGACCCATGGCGTCACGCGACCAGAAAGGAGGGAGGGGGTCGCGTGACGTGGTGCCCCTTTGGTCCAACAAGTTTATTTTTATTTAAGTTTAGCCCCGGAACTTCCATTATGTTATCATTTTAAGCCAAAACTTAGCAATTTGATATGTTTTCAAGTATGGAAAGTGTGTGTAAGTATAATCCGTATATCGAAAGTGTCGTATGAGTGTTTGCACGTATAATAAACATCGGTTTGCATATAAACATGTATTTAACGATTGATTGTAAGTATAATGTGTATGTATAATGTATGGAATATCATTCTGATCAAAGTCTCAGATTACATAGTTAGAACGAAATATGAATACAATAGGATTACAAGTTTCCAGATATAGAAATAGATTACACTTTTTAATTAAGGAAAGTACAAGCATGTGAAGCATTACTACCTAACCACGCTTTGAGCTTATGATGTTAAAAGATAAACATCAACGTCTTATATAAAAAACTCTTATGTATTCCGATTAAATTTATGATGGGTAATGGACGATGTTATGAGCTTCGACATGTTTTTGCTTATGATCAACTTAGCGGGCATACCCCACCCGAGTCACCATCCCAGTGGTTAATGCCATAAGTTTCACATATTTATCATTTTTTTTGTAACTCCACCTAGAGGGTATGTACCACCCAAGTCACCATCCTAGTAGCAATACCATATGCTTCGTCAATACACACTAGCTAAAAAAATGGATATATGATTATTATTTTTTCGGGCGCCACCTTGTTTCGGATTTATTTTCATAAAAAGAGATAGATGTGCCATTTAACCGGAATACTTATAAGCTTTTTATATATGACGGTACCCCTCATACCCTCAACTATTTTGGTTTTGCTATAGCTCCTAAGGCGAGAACCCACAAGACTCCTAATATTTAAGCATATTATATCGATCCTAAGGAACCTTTCAACCGGTTGGGCCTACCCACATATCCTAAGTTAGAGACGTGTTCAACCGTTTCGTTATCTCATATATATAGTAATTAAAAGCCAATGATCCGATTATACTTATCATCTTCCATTTACTTGCAAAATCTTTACGAGTCATTTTTCAAAAAAAAAAATCATTTTTTATCTTCCAAGTGTCATCCACTAAAATTACGTTCCTGTCAGTATCATGCAGAGGTCCAAACTCGTAGTTGTCATACAAACTTCTAGGCAGAATATTCATGCTTGCTCCATAATCCACATCGCCGTATGGATCTTCAACTTTCCCACTTTAATGGGAACAACTGGTGCTCCTTCCTCACTTTCCTCTCCTCCATCACTTCTCACACCACAACTACTCGGCACGAAGAGCCTAAGCAGTTATCAACAATTTCAGATTTAGGAGCGATACTTACCGAGATAACTCTTGCATGGTGTTAGGATTCTTTGTCATGTCACTAGGCAGTTTGCCCGAATCCTTCCGTATTTGAGCCACATCAACTGCCAACTGAGCAACTTGTTTTTCTAAGGTTTTATAAGCCTTAGACTACATTTCTTGATCTTTTCAGATCTACTTCAGAATTTCCATCATCTCATTGTTGGATCCCTCATTATGATTATTGGCTCTTTCTTGATCTGGACTCTACTGATAGTTTCTTTGATTGTCTGTGTTGTAACCACCCGGATTGTAGTTCTTATTGTTGTAACTAGACTGCATGTGCTGTATTGTTGGCCTCTTTGATTTGGTACCTGAAAATTTAGATTCAACTGATTAGTAGTATTACTGTACCTAAAATTAGGATGGTTACGCAAACCTGGGTGATATGTGTTGAAATTCATATTATATCTCTTTTGATCACCATAAACCACGTTGACCTCTATATAAGCTTCACTGAACTGGCCCGAACAATCTTCTAAAGAATGAGCTAGTTTCCCACATGAATCACAAATCGGGAATGTCTGACCAGCATGTAACGCATCTCGTCTTCCAAGACCTTTAAATCTTGCCAACTAACGCTCCAGTGCTTCCTTTTCTCTCTCCAATTGAGCAAGTCTAGCATTGTGTGTTATAACTAGATATTTCTTGTTCCGATCCAACTGTGCTTGCCTCTTCGAATTCGCTGTAATAAATTCTAAATAATCCCAATCAACATCAACATGATTTCGTAAAAACGTACCTCCAGTAGTAGCTTTAATATCTCTTCTATCCTCATTGGAGATGCCATCATGAAAAGCCATGATTAATTCCCATCTTTGTATGCCATGGTGAGGACAATTTCGGATCAACTGGTTGAACCGTTTTCAAGTCTCATAAAGTAGTTCAACCGTCATTTGTTTAAACTCTCTAATTACCGCTCTACCCGATTTGGTTCTTTACAGGGTATAATATTCTTCCAAAAATTGTTGTTGCAACTCCTGCTAAGTGTGAATACTTGCATAGGGCAAAGATGTGAACCAATCTCTAGCAGCATCATTTAACGAGAACTGTAATAACACCAACTTCACCTGATCTGGTGTGAACCCATGTCCACCGATCATACGGCTCCTCAATACCCTTCCCGTGAAAGGTAGGAAGCATGTTCAGAATGTGCGGTTTTGCTTCGAAAGAACGGTCCCCATTTATTAACGGCATGACGAATGGGGAAGAATGTTGCCCAATTTGCGGTCAAATATGGCTTTCAACTCCTCTAATGTTTGGACCCAGAAATCTAGGATCTCTTAGCCTCTGACCGGGCAAAGTCGGTGCCCGATGAACCAATGGTGGGGTGTGGTAACCATCTCCTGCATGCGGCTGTCTCGGCTAATAAGTTGGTTGGTTCATGTTAAAAGCTAGATTTTGCGGACCACTGCGATAACCTATGTAACCATCATTTATACCCCAATCTTCTTCATCTCCATACCCGCCATCCCATTCGTTGCCTCTAGCCATGTTTTCCTCTTGATCAAACATATTACTCGATCGATTTGGTGTGGCACTCAATTTGGTCGATTCACAACCCGCTACGGATTGGTCTGTGGTGGCAGTCGGCTTTCTAATGAGTAAAACGATCCACCGGCCGAAGAAAAATCTCCTATTAGGGCTTGAACTTGTCGGGTGGTTGGTGCTACGGGTCGAGTTTGTTGAATTTGAATTGGGGATTGATTTTGTGATTCTGGTGGAAACGGGAGTGGTGGCATGTTGGGTAGTAGGTCTTGTTGTGGTGGTTGCTGGTTCAGATTCAGTTGATTTTATGGATGAATCATTGCTGAAACTAGTGTTCCTTTAATGCTCAATGAAGAAGTGATTCTGTCTGGCAGTTTTTTGAATTTCGGGATTAAAAAGAAGCAGTGATGATCTTCTTGAAAACCTGGTATGCATGCAATAAGAGTCACGGCCACAAAAGTAAACATGAAACTTCGCATAATACCAAACAAAACAAAAATAAATAAAAAGAAGAAATATGTTTGGGTTTTTATGATTTTTAAGAAAACAAGAAAAAAAACAACTAATCTAAACTAACACTAAGCGCATGAACTCCCTGGCAACGACGCCATTTGCTGACTGTCATAAGGGTCATGCAAAAGCCTAATTATACTAAGTAGATAGCATAAGTAGGGTATCATATCCATGAGTAATGTGTGGTCAGTGTAGAAAATTTTAACTAGGAACTAAAACTATCTAATTTGGGGGTTTGATCAATTAATTTCAAATACACGAAAACTAATTAAGAAAGTTGTGATCACGATAAGAAAAAGTAACCCCCATCCAGAGTCCGATTGCGTGTTTTAACTGAAAAACCCGTTTACAGATTCATAAAACCAAATAGACATGGCCTTGGAATTAATGACTTTGTTTATTAGGAATAGTTTTTAAGACTCACCATACAACCTAATAACCCGTTCAACTATACCAATTACCCAACAATTACCAACCCGCTAGTAATTCAAGGAAATTGCCAATACGCTTGATAAACGACAAACAATTCAAATATAATAAACGTTTCACAAAATCAACACAAGTGGTAAAGATTTACCACTTAACAAGAATCCGAAAAACAAAGTTTAATGCAAAACGAGACAATCCTTCATCTGGGAGTAAGTTACAAACATTTAGTCGCGCATGCTCATCATTTTGTTACTTTGATTTTTGTGCTTAGCCATTAAATATTTTTGTGCGGGTTGCCTCCAAACAACTTCTGTATATGAACTAATTCTCTCGAACTCCAAAAGTTGTGTCCCCCAAAAAACAATTCTACCGTCCAACATATAAAATTCCCTCCAACTTGCTTAGCCATTAATAAAGCAAGTCAACACAATCTATATAACACAAAATCAAGGCATTTTATTAATAGTATCAAATAAGGTGTATCTAAAATGCACTGATTAATACTTGGTTACAAAAATCTCTTTTCATGCATCAATTCGTGCAGTTGGACTATGTATTCCCATAAGAACCTTTTGCCAAATTATTGGCCACAAAACCTATATTACTCACCAACTTTATTGTTCACCGTCTATTTTATGATTCAGGTACTAATACATGACGATTTTTTAAGCATGCTTCACATAGGAACGGACTTGGGCCTTAGATTGGTTCTAAATTTAAAAACAATCACTTGTACTCCTTCGTATTTACAAAACAATGTAATCAAGAAAATTAAACTTTAGTACCATGTGTGTGAACAATTTGTCATGTACTCCTCGACGTTTCTGCCACAAGTTCGACGTGGTCAGGGTGTTCCACAAATCGACCATCCCTGTCTGAGATAATAGATATAGGAACTCCATATCGTGCTTGTAAGATCCTATCACGCTTTAATCAAAAAGATGCAGTGGAAATACGAATCATTAAATTAATTTTCTGTATATAGTTTGAAGATGTTTAAAGCTATTTAATATGACTCTTTTACATGAATTACATCCTTTCTTCTTATTAAATACACCAGGTTTTATGTACATTTACAACTAAGCGACCATACTCTCGTACAATCCACGTTTGGACTCTATCTTCAACCGCTTACACCTCATGATGATCCATGTAACCTGCAGTCATCGTATACATCCACATCATTAGTAATCGGTGACAACGCACAAAATCTAAAACATATATAATTTAAACGACATGGCGTATTCTTCCAACGTGTGATAATCCATTCAATTATCCTTCTAAATTCAATCCTTGCACCTTGGCAACGAACGTTCAAAGCCAACAATAACATCCCCGCACCTTCATTCCATTCTCAAAAGTAACATGATTAGTACCGTTAATACTTATACGTATTAAAAGCAACGTACACATATTTACAAGTCCCATTCATACATATATATTAAATTCCAATATGTGCTTACATAGTTTTCTATCCAACTTTTACCTACATCTTACAATCTAATACATTCAGTGTCACACCCCAACCGATGGCAGAAACATCGGGCGCGGGACGAACGAGATTGCTCGAGACTTCATAACGCTAATATGACAAGTAATTTAAATAACAAGATTTCATTTCGTTGATTGAATAGCAAGTACATAGTTTCAAATTTAAAATACAACATCATGAAAAACAAAATACAACGACTTTCTAATTCATTCCAGGTAAGTGTCTAAGTTGTCTTACTTGATTCCATGTGTCTCATCATCAATATCAACCTGCAATACATGTTAAAGTATAGTTTAACACACAAGGCATTGGCGAGCGTACAAGTTTAAATAAATAACATACTATAAGTTTTAAACGAATCCTTATGCATCAATGTCTATTCTAGAGGCTAACATGTAATATACGAGCATGCAAATATACTAGTCAACCTAAAGTTTCCCGCTAGCGTAATCTAATCATAGCAATGAAAAGAGCGTATGTGTTAAACTTAACATGACCTCAAGTTTAGGGCGGTGCATTACTCCTATAGTTCTATACATGTTACGGGAGGCTTGATTGAAGTTAATGACTAAGTATGAGCAATTTGAGTATAAGCATGTGTGAATTCAAGTATAGCACATAGAGCATAGTTTAAGGATTGTTTCGTGATTTAAGCATAGCATTTTGTGTAAATTGATAAAGTACATGTATTGCACCCCAAAAGTAATAAAAGGTAAAACGGGGTTGAGTATACTCACGGTTTTGCAAAAGATTCCTTAGTAACCGCGAACTGTAGGATGGAGGTTAGGACACCGAAGTTATCCTACAAAGGGGAACAGAATTATGTGAGTGTTTCTAGTTGGATTCGGATTCGGGTGAGAGGCAAAAAACACAGAAGGTAAATACGCAAAAATGCCACTTCGTGCGAAGGGTCTGCTTCTGTAACGTTTTAGCTCATTTTGCACCCATTTCGACACTGATTTTCTTGAACAGGTATTGGCAATGAGGCAGCACAGTCTAGGACCATAACACTTAATTAGAAAGCGATTAAGATTCTGTTCCGACTAGTTTATTAAGAAAACATGAAAATTATGTATAGTTGAAGTATATAGAGATGGTCATAGATGTCAAGCATGGAGATGTCAAATCTCGTTATATGATTCATCAAAGCAAAAGGTTGCATTAACCCGGTTGGTCATGAGTGTATAGAAGGTAAAATGCAAAAATGTTCAAGTGAGGTGTGGAACTTAATTAGGGTAGCCAAAGCTCCCAACATTCTCACTAGCTAGAACACGAATCCAATCCTATGAGGATAATGAACTGGGTTCACTTACAACCCTTGGTACAAAAAAAGAAGTAAAAGCAGAAGAACAGTTATGAAATTGCAAAGTGTTAGTGAGTTAAACTCACTTAGAAGAATCTGAGATAATTTTGCTGAAAATCAAGAAATTTGAGAGTGAGGGTGTATGGAAAGTTGGAAGTGTGAAGCGTGCCAGTTCGTGCGAAGCGTGCTCCACTTCGTACGAAGGGGGTCAGTTGAGGCTGGTTTTATGTGTTTTAGCCAGTTTTAAGTATTTTAAGCATAAGAGAATGATGTATAAGTATAATTGCACGCAAAATTGGGCATTCGAGTATTCCAAGTATGAGTTTCTTACATGAGTCACGTATCAAAGATTGTAACGTACGGATCATATGTGTAAAAGATGTACATTTATTGAATAAAGTTTCATTATGATCAGAATCTCGGATTACAAGGATGGAAATAAAAGATACGAATACGATTACAAGTTTCCAAAAATAGAAGTACATTTACACTTTCTAAATAAGGAAAGTACAAAAATGCGGAGTGTTACATTCGAGATACAATTCCTAGCCACAACATTCAAACATACAATGCCGCACATACAAACCTACGTACACATTCATTCTTAATCATGCTCGTCTGTGGTTTCCTGCTACAAACACTTTACCGAAGAGTGACTTTACTGAAGTGTACACCTCACTAATACGTGCACTATAATGAAGTGTGCACTTTACTGAACTAGTGCACACTTTAGTGAACTAGTTACACTTTACTAAACTAGTGTACACTTTACCGAACTAGTGCACTTTTTGTAGTAGTGCACACTTTACTGAACTACTGCACAATTTACTGAACTAGTGCATTTTACTAGAAATAGTGCACACTTACTGAAGTTTGCACTTCATCAAAATAGTGCACACTTTACTGAACTAATGCGTACATTACTGAACTAGGGCACTAAAATAAACTAGTGCACACTTTACTAAACTAGTGCACACTTCACTAAAGTAGTACACACTTTACTGAATGAGTGCACACTTAACTAAACTAGTTCACCCTTTACTAAACTAGTGCAAACTTTACTAGAATAGTGCACACCTTACTAAAGTACACACTTTACTAAAGTGTGCACTTTGCTTTTAAATCAATACTAAACTACATATGGTCCAAATGACCTCACTTTCCTTGATTCTACCATTACATACCACCATATTTATGATTCCTAATCTCCTTACTTTCAAGACTTCATTACATAATAAGAAATTAAGTTTACGAATCACTTACTTTATGTGTCCGTGTTCTTTCTTTCTCGCCTCCTTTTGACCCGTTAGCCTTTCACGCTTAAGTTAGTGCTAATGTGGTTCCTATCCTTTCATGTCATGACATTCATATTCTTTGTTAGGATAAAACTCTTACATATGATCCATCATTTCCAATTCATACCTAACATTAAACTTTCATTATTCAAATTTAACAACACTAGGCATAGATCCACAATCGCATCTTTTAAAACTTATATAATTCATCATGTCATCATATATAACACATATTGACATATCATGTACCATATGATTTCTCTAACATTAAAATTGTGACAAAAATTATATCATATGAACTTTCAACGTATACTCATCCATCCATTTCATTATAGTAGGCTATACTAATGGCACCATATACATTTCATTATCCAAACTAAAGAATCAACTAAACACACAATGTGTATCATACCATTCAAGCAAATAGTGAAAGCCACTAGTGCACATTTCTACCCAAACATGATATCAACAAAACCTTCATATGGATTCAATCTAACACATGTTCCTCATGTAAGTTTACTAACAATTTCATCATTTCCGCATTCTATACATATGCATCCACTAATTGCATACATTTTCACATAAAATTGTCATTTAGATATTTCATCAAATACTTTGCGTGCATACTACTATCTAAGCATAATGTACAAGTAGTTATGCCTAATCTTTCTAGTTCATACATAATTCATCAATTTTCTCACCTATAACAAGTATCATCCTTATCATAACATAAACATATAAAACATGACATTCCTTCCAATTCATTCTAACTAAACCATATTTAATGAAAAAACCCCAATTTCTTGAACATGTATTTCAAAATCAAATCCTTCAATTGAGATGTTTACATCATTAATGGCATAAGATAAGTGCTCCTAAACACAAATTTAACCATCCAGTGCTTCCAATTTACCCAATTAAGCGTAATTCATCAAAACCTACCAAAAACTTCAACTAAAAACATTCAAGAGGTAAATTTGGATACTTACTTGATGCTTAGGAGGTGATGAACACTTCAAAAGCAACGATTATCCATGAAATTTCGAATACCTTCCCTTCTCCTTATTCCTTTGATTCACACAAGAATATAAAAAAATATATTACCTATTGAGGCCATGTATTCCTCTTTTTATCCAAACTTTCTTTCTCTTTCTATTAAACATACATTTTAACTAAGTTGTTTAGACTAGTTAGACCACTTCATGCTATATACAAGGAAACTTACTAGTAAACTAAACATTCGAGTTTTTGGGGCGTAACAGGTCTACCCCCCTTAAAGGAAGTTTCATCCCCGAAACCAGACTCATTACTATTGGGCTATGACTACCTTCACTTTCTGATTTGTTTATTGATTCATTTCATTCAAGATGCATACCATAGCATGCTTTCGCTCGTGTCTTATACAAAGGGCTTCATTCAATAAGACACATAATCGTATGTTTTATCTCTACCTCATAATTTAAGCAAAATACTTTTATGTATTTATTTATCATAGCAATCAGTTACTTCTACTTTCACTCATAAATCATGCCTAATATTTCATCCTCACGTTAGTCACATAGGTACTCATCATGAACTTACCACAATACTCCCTTATTAACATTCCTTTTAAATACGTTTATAACCACATAGGAAGTTAATAGAATCATACATATATCATAAACATTCCGTTATGGTATCGCTACCCTAACATAACTAGTATTTCATACTTACTTATTCATACTTAACTCGAGAGTTAAACATCATTCTACATTTGCTGTCGTTAAATGTACTATGTTCAACCTTAGGTTAAAATCCGAATCATTTCATTAACGTCAACTTAATTTGTTAGATTGTTTGTTCCTGCATTACTTACCACACACACACACATGCGCATTGCTTAATGACAGTAAATGTGAGCTGGAATTCAATCCTTAGTTGACCTATAAAAGCAAACCTTCTATACCATGTCATACTTGTGCTACTATTAGCTCATACGGAAGTACTATTCATCTAGAAATTTCTATCTAACATTGACAAATTAAACAATTTACTAACCTTACTATTTTGGCGTGTAAGGCCATGAAATTGAGTAGGTATACGCTAGTCTTTATCAACCATACTTATAAGTTATTGAATCTAGATTTTCTAGTGATTTGGGTTAGGCCATGTGGACTGACTTATATGTTGGGTAGTAGACTTGATATTGGACTAGCTAGTGATCATGTGTGGGCTTGTTTAGAATAGTGTGCGGTTTGGGCTTAGGCCCGGGTTGTAATAGGGCTCCCCTATGTGATATAAATAGGGGTTCCTAGCTCATTTAGGTTGGGGGAGTGGCTTGTTGATCAGAAATTCATAACCTAGTTCATTGTACCAGACGAGTTTATCTCATGTGAAATCAGTTCTTGTTCTTGACACTTTCAATTATTTTCCGCATCTTTGATTGTGTTTGTGGTATTCAACAAAGATCTTTGGACTTACAGTTGGTATCAGAGCCTAAAAAGTCTTTCGAAGGCTCGGTTTTTCTAGATATTACTCGAAGAACAAGAAGAAAGGTGTGATCAGATTCGAAGAAAAATCAAGAACACGAAGAACAGTGTTGAAGATCAAGAACAGTTCGAAATATCTTCATTTGATCTGTTTTTTAGAAGTCTTGATTGTGTTTCCATGTTTTTCGGACTACTAATGGAAAGAACTAATAGAAGTTAAATTTCGAATTTATTCCTTGATTTTCAAGATATAATTTTTGAAAAGGAAGTTGGTTCACAGGATAAATTTAGCTGTGTACTGGTTTCAAAGTTGAGGTGTGCGACTGAGCTTTATTGTGTGTACGAGTCTAATGTGCAACTGACTGTGTGCGGTCCAGACTCTTAGTTTGTGACTCAGTGTACTGGTGTGCGACCTGGAGTGTGCCTTCTGGTTATTAAGTTGTGAACTTGAACCAACTAGTGTGCGGCCTAAACATCAAGTGTATGGCCCAAACTTGAGTGTACGACTTCATTGTGTGCGACCCAGATAGAGTGCGCGGCTCAAATTGAAGTGTACGCAAAGGTGGAACTTTAACCATCTGACGTGTACGATTTTAAACGTATTTAAGTTTAGAATTTGATCTGCAAACAATCTTAGCAAACCGACAGCACGGTTAGACACGTCTAATTTTTAAGCCACGAAAATCCCAAAAAAGGTTTTGGACTATCATTAGATTCAAAATTTCGAGATGATTCTAACAGTACAATTTGGTAAAGACAGTTTTTGGACAATTTCAGACCATTTGTAACAGTTCGGTTATGGTAAAACTGACATTTCCAGGGGATCATAGTTTAGCAACATGGAAATGTCTTCTTAAAGTGAGGTGCTTCGGCAGAAACTTGAAGATTTTAGTTATATTACTAGTGAATTTGTAGAAGCACTAATTGGCCTGTTTGCTGAACTGCTTTTGAAATGAAGAATGTAGAAATGGTGGTGTCTACTTATAGGGGCAACAAGAAGCTTCTAGATGCTCTAAAAAGTATTCCAGATCAGGCAAAGAGTAGCTGGTTTAGAAATGTTAATTAGATTATGTTTACAACCAAACTTTTTTAAAATGAAGCCTGGTGAGCTGATCTCACTCATCAAATCATATGATAAGGTTGACAAGTAGAAGGCTCAAGACAACACATCTGCTACTGTTTACTCATCCACTCCTGCTACTCCATTGTCTTATGTATTGAGCTCAATCATCAAATCTACTGATTCATCACCTAATTTAGGATCGGGTTGTTGTGATGGGACTCAGACTCAATCTTTCATGTCTCAAATGCATGATTTCACTCCTACTCCCACTGAGGTATGTGTAGATGATATTTGTTGTACTGATGCCTTTAGAGAGAAGGTAAGTGGTTACAAAGAACAGGTCAACTCATTAATTATGCAACTGCAGTTATCCAAATCTGATTGATATCAGATCATAAAGAAAATCAATGGATACTAGGATATGGTGGAGATACAAAAACGTGATATCCGTCAGTTGCATAAAGATCCGAGGTCAAGAGAAATGTAGGCATCTCCATTTTAAAGAGCTTTCTGAAAAACTAACTGCTGAACATGATTCATTAAAATCAACTTTTGAAAATATGAACTTTAATTTTAGAAAATCAGATGTTTCTAGTGAGAAAGTTGAAAACATGATAAGTAAGCAGTTACAGTTCAGTAAGAAAGAAACTAGTAATAGAGGTCTAGGATATGTGAGTATTCATCCACCATATAATGATTCCTACACCGCTATTCCTATGACTGAAGAAGAGATTGCTAACATTACTGACATGGTTAATGATGGAGTGAAGGGTCTAAAAGTTGAGCAAGTCAAGACCTCTAAGGTTAAAATTTCAAAGCCTAAAAAGAGTGAAACAAAAACAACCAAACCTTTTTTTGTTAAATCAGAAAATGTCTCTAAATAAACAGAGACATTGAGTTTTGAGAAAAATGCAGAATCGGCAAATGAACCAACTAAGAGAGCTGCACCATCTAACTTCAAATGCGAATCACCTGAAGCAACTGATTCTGAGAAATTAGAATCAGTTGAATCTAGTGAATCCAGCTGTGAGTCTTCTGGAGCAGCTAAATCAACAGCAGAGGATTCAGCAAAGCTACAACAAAAGAAATGTAACTGAAACTCTGACTTTAAATGTGTGAAGGATACTGATGCTTCTACTCATGTGCAGATGAAGTAAAGATTGAGGATTGGGTTGAGCGAGATGATATTGTTTGCCAAGAAACTGCCAATGTTGGTTTGAAAACATCCAATTTGTCTGTTAATGCTTATCCATATATCAAAAAGGATGTTTCTGAGCCAACTTAGAGAGGCTCATCAAATAAATATGTGTCTCCAAAACCAACAGTTTCAAATGAAAGTGCAAAATCTAACAATGTTTTTAAAGAGAAAAACAGTGAATGTACTAACTGTTATAGACAGGGACATATGTTGCAAGGAAGAAAGTTTGAAAAGACTGCAAATAAATCATCCAACAGATCCTATAACTCATATTCATCATCGCTTGGGTCGAAGGGTCGGGATATGCTATTTATGTACATATGCAAACATGCTACAACTGTGGCAGACCCAGTCACATTGAATGGAATTGCACATATCGTCCCTATGTACCATATTATACGCAGAATTAGAGGGTTATACCGAGGGATAGATCTCATTCAAAGTAAATGAAGGTTGAAAAACCTAAGGCAATGATGAATAAGCATCCCAAGGTTAAACCATCTGATAGGGATTGGAATGTTGTGAAGGCTAAAAGAAAACAAGCTTTGAAATCTAAACAAGTTTTGAAAGTCAATAAGGTTGAAAAGCAAACTGTTTTACAAAAGGCACCCAAGAAATTAGAAAAGCCTAAACAAATTTGGAAAGCAAAACATAAAGCAACAACATCACCAATCCTTGAAACAAAAGGGGACATGTGCTTACATGAAGTATCTTATTTTGATGCTTCAGGAAATCCCAGGACCACGATGGCCTTGGTTCCAATGTCTTACTAATCTCCTTATTTATTTCAGGGACAACCAAGGATGAGTGTTGACAATCCTTGGAATGTTGATAGTGGTAGTTCCAGAGAATTATCTCACAACAAGTTATATTTTCTTACAGTTGATATGTTTCCTTTGGGGAGATAAGGGAGGCAAGATAACATCAGCTAACAGGTATAATTTAAATTTAGTGCTCTAATTTTAATATTGATTAGTCTTAAATCTGATGATTGAACGGTTAAGCAAAAACAACAAAAATATTTTCATTTTCTTTCATTTTTCTTTTTATACATACATTTTCTTTGTAAGGTAAATTTGCGCATAAGATATATGCATAAATTTACGGGGATAGAGAGAGATATCTGTATATATGATTTGCTTTAGAGAGAGTAAATAAAAAAGAGAAAAAAAGAGTTTGTGCATATATGGGAAATGAAATAAATATTCGTGATAAAGGATTTGACTAACACATGTAAGGTGTTATAGCTGAAAAGACTAGGATCTATTGTGATATATTGGTAGGCTTGACACTCATAAAGATAAAAGAAACCAAGTGATATATACATAACAAACTATGTACTATGTGGGTAACATACCATCGGCGTATGACTTTATGGTCTTAAATCTTGCGTTGATAGTTAGCCAACTTCTGAGGTTTTTGGTCTTTATACCGTTGAGTCATCCAGGGATATCATGGTTGTCATTTTGTTGCATCCAGATTATATGCAGACCTAGGCACAGTCAGGATATCTTAAAAGAGCCAAAAAGAGGCCAAAAATCTTAAAGGAAGATAAACTCAAAATGAGGGAATTTCAATGAAGTAAAGAGCTAAATTCATACCAAAAGGTATTTGCCTAACCCTCATTGGACCCAAATATTGGTCACTCAACTGTACGAAAGTACTGACATGTTCACCAATAGTCTGACGTTGAAAAACAAAAGGATGAACTTAGTATACTCACCTGTTACGATGAATCGTTGTGCTTACCTTAATCGTGGGGGTATGTCATCGAATGGGACACACGAGTATTATAGTATAATATTACCTTAATCGTATCAAGAGGTTGAAAGTTGAAAGTTGAGCATTAGGTTTAAGAGGATAAAAATATTGACAATCACTTAGACCAATCTGAATAAGTTCGCACTGAAAAGTGTTCCTTGGTTCGCCTGAAAACGATTTTGATCCCATTGCAATTGTATATTGTAACTGTTTGATTTAGTTTTTACGTTTTAGTTTATGTTCTCATATATAAATTAAAAAAAAATCCAAAAATAGAGTGTTATTATTTGTTTTAAATTAAAATCATTAACCATTCTTGAAGATTTAACCGATCATCAAAAGTTGAAAGAAATTTGAATAGTGATATCTGAGTACAAGTACTTGGATGTACCAAGTGTTCATGTGGTACTTTGCTCTGTTGCATGGAAATGTTTACTTTAGGAAATCCCAGGTGTTCATGTGGTACTTTGATGTGTTATGTTTGCATGCTAATTACAATCATCCTTCTTGCTATCTTATTGACATTTGTCGTATACTTACTCATATAACTTGTTTGACTCTAACAAGGTCAAACTGTCAACACATTCTTAGCTAGGTTTCAATAACTAACTACGACCCTTCCTATGCATGTTCATATATGCATCACATGTATACATACACCCACACACACATACATACATATATATAATATATATATAATATATATATATATATATAATATATATATATATTTATATGGGCTTGGTTCAAATGAAACCACCACGAGTTGCAAGAACCATGAGAACTTTTTGTTCCTGCTCGAGTTGGGCCAAAATTTTTTTACACAAACATAGATGAAAATATTATAAACCCATATGTAAAAAAATTTAAAAAAATTGTCAAGTCGGTAGTTTTGACTGATGCAAGTTTCTTTACGCGTTGGCATAAATTTTGCATGAAGATAAATATTTTTTTTACGCCTCATGTAATATGGGTATGCAGATTTTTTAATTTTCTTTGCTGAAACAAGTGATCTTTTTTATGATTTTTGAGAAAAAAATTTCAAAAAAACCTTTTGGATGGCCTAGTTCTCACGGTTCTCACAACTCAAGGTGGTTCTCATTTTAACCCATCCCTATATGTGTGTGTGTTTCTTTTTCTTTTAGTCAGGTAACATACCTAACCTGGCAAGGCTACCAACATCACTTACTTACAAGATTTATACCTACATTAGTCGGGGAGAGAAACATATTCCCTACTTCATCCTCACCCAATCCTTACTTGCTTATGGATCCGACCTTTCATTCTTACGTGTTTGGTTCATATTTACTTATGGATGCATACCTTTTCATTCTTACTTTCATTCCTATATGTTTGATCCGTATTTACCTACGGACTTTACTTTTCATTCATATATGTTAAATCCATACTCTTCTACGTATTTAACTTTTCATTCATGCTTGCCATTCTTGTATGTTTGATCCATACTCACCTAAGGATTGAAAATTTTCATTCCTACTTTCCATTTTATTTATAAGTTTGTTCCGTATTCAACTATGGATTCAAACTTTTCATTTATACTTTTCATTCAGACTTGGTTGGTCCGTTCTTACTTACGGACTCTTACCCTTCCCTCCAATTTTTCATTCAACATGAAATGCTACCAAGTTACTTGATAGTCTTACCACTCCGATCACCCACATGGCCAGTTACTTTCCAATTCTACTGGACAAACCTGTAATGATTATCATGATATCACGAGTGTCACAAGCTTCTTACGCACTAGCCAGGCGTGCAATCCACATACTAGCCTCGTGCCTTCATGTAATCATTACCTTGTGCCTGGAGAACTGGGTTTCAGTTCATGAAACATTTAATGCCTCGCTTTTACATATTTTCCTTAATTAGAAAGTGTAATGGTATTTCTATTTATGAAAACTTGTATTCGTATTGTATTCGTATACCTTTTTCCAAATCTTGTAATCCGAGACTTGAATCGTAATAAAATCCATACTTGATACATACTTGTCTTACATGCATTCAATTGTTAAATACGTGTTTACATACAAACCGATACTTGTTGTACGTATTTATACTCATACATACATACATACTCGATACCTAAAATATACTTACATATACGTTTTACACTTAAAAACATGCAAAAATACCAAGCTTTAGTATGAAATGAAGTAAAAACTAAGTTCAGGGACTAAAAGTGACAAAAATCAAACAAGTTTCTGGATTAAGGCCGCTCACGCCCCGCGACCATCTTCTCTTGGGTCTCTCGCGGCCCGAGAGAGGGCATAATCTGCAGATTGTTATTTCTAGCTCATGGATTGGGCAAATGTGTGTTTCTTGCATTTATTACACCCACCTAACTCACCCCCAAACCTCAACTATAAATACCCACCTCCTCCCACACTCACTTCACACCTCAAACATTCATCTCCCTCTCTATATCTCTCTCGCAATCAAGAAAGTTCAAGACTTTCAAGTGAGTTCTAACTCACCTTTACCTCCCTTCTTCACTCTTCTTCTTCTTCTTCTTCCTTAATACTTGGAACACCTCTAGGAGTGTTTCCATAGGTTTTCCATGAAAAACCAACATGGAACATCACCATATTTGAGGTCCCAAGAATAAGAAACTTTCTGTTTTAATAGGGTTTAACCCATAAGTGTTGTATCCTTCGAAGCTTGTTCTTGAAACAAGACTTAAGTTGGTAGTGTGTGATTTCTTGGAAGCCTTGGCTATCTTACCTTCAATCCACCATCTCACTTGATGATTTTGATTATTTTCCAACTTTTTATTTTCATTTTAAGTTATTCATGACCATCCTTTTTGTCCTTGTGATAACTTGTGCATTGGTGAACAACTTATCATTTTTGTCCTTATTACGTATACTATAATATATATATATATGTATATATATACTAATTGTCCTTATTACGCATACTATATAATATATATATGTATATATACTAACCGGAACCATGATGATAATCGAATGATTGTCTGTCATGGTACTAGGTTACATCACCTAAGTACTTAACTTCTTGTTACAATTCTAATGGGTATCTTAACCCAAGAAAACACATCAACCCAAATGGGTATTATAGTGTCAAAACGAGTATTAAGTCTAGGTGATTATTTTCTCGCATACATACTTTGGTACAATTAAATTCCAAATCCTCCGTTATCATCTGAATACTTACCAACCTACGTTTTCCTCGTGTAGGATAACTCGGTGTTCCTCTAACACTCCAAACCCTTCACTGAATACTCAAGTGGAAGCTTGCAAAACCGTGAGTACACTTGACCCATTTCCCTTTTTTACACAATTTGGATTGTAACATGTTAACTTACAAAATACACGAATGAACACACTACATGCTTTATACACTCGATCCGTTATACATGATTATTGTCATGCTTAGGTATATGCTAGATTCATACATGCTTCTTGTCATTAACTTAGCTAGCCCCAACTTAACATATATAGCGCTATAGGAGTAGCACACTGCCTGTCGGGGTATTGTTTAGCTTAAGCTGATTCTTATTGTTATTCTTATTCTTATATAGTCCCGTTACTTTGTGTGACGAGGGACACTTAATTCTTGTGGACACTTGGGTTTGACAATTAGTATTGCATGCTAGCTTACCTTGTATACAATTGCCATGTGGATTTGAGTAAACTCTTTTATACTTATGCTATGTACTTAAACTTGTGTACTCGCCAATGCTTTTGCGTTGAACCATATTTTTAACATGTTACAGGTTGAGGATGATGCTTATGACGAATCTAGTAGGGACGACATAGAAACGCACCTAGTATGTTAGGCTTTTATGTTATAATTTTGTTGAAGTTGTTGTATTTTGATTTATGTTGTAATAAACAATTTGATATATGAAATGAAATGAAATTTTGAATTTAATGTTGTCGCAAATAGTGTTATGATGTCTCGAGCAATCTTTTTTGTATCACTCCGATGTTTCCGCCATCGGTTGGGGTGTGACAAAACATCTCTAAAAATCTTACCAAGAAAACATCGTTGTCTTTCGTTTAACATTCACCCTCCCTCAGGATATTTTCCTAACACTGGTACCCATATATATTGAAATTGTGTACCTATGTTCCGTCTGTCTAATGACATGCTTTGATGTCTGTTATAGATAGCATTCTTTGATCATACTTCTCATTCGTTTAAGCTTTCCTACATATACAACATCATTAGTTTCTCTATATGAGTATATGAACCTATACATACTTCTACTCAGCTCTACCTTCGGGCCTTGATCGAGTCTTGATTGTACAGGTCCTTTGTTACAAGAGCACACGAGTTTGAGTTCAAGTACATTCCTCCTTGTAGTTGGTTTCACTCAAATCAAGGCTTTGAAACCAACTTGTGAGACCCTAACACGTTTTAATCGAAAAGACGCAACAAAAATACGAATTATAAAATTTCTTTCTTTATATACGATTGAAGATGTTTGAAAGCCATTTAATATGACTCTTTTACATGAATTACATCCTTACTTCTTATTAAATACACCAAGTGTTACGTACATTTACAACTAAGCGACCATACTCCCGTACAATCCACGTTCAGGCTCAATCTTCAACCGCTTACATCTCATGATGATCCATGTAACCTAGAGTCATCATACACAACCACATCATTAGTAATCGTTGACAATGTACTTAATCTAAAACATATATAATTTAAACGACATGACGCATTCTTCCAACTTGTGACAATCCATTCGATTATCTTATTGAGTTTAATCCTTGAACCCCAGCAACAAACCTTCATAGCCAACAATAACTTCCCTACACCTTCATTCTATTCTTAAAAGTAACATGATTAGTAGCGTTAATTAGGGTTGTCCACAAAGCTCGCGGCTCGAAGCTCGCTCGGAAAAAGCTCGCTCGGCGTGGCTCGGTTTGAAAGTGAGCCGAGCCGGCTAGAAAGGGAGTCTAGCTCGGCTCGGCTCGTAACGAGCCGGATTGGCTCGGTTTGGCTCGCATACCAACTCGGCTCGGCTTAGCTCGGATTATTTTACTTTTTAATATATTTTATTTTTATATATAATATATCACAAAAACTAATTATTATATACCTGTGATTAGGAGTGTAATTTGATATTTATACCACATTTAAAAGTTAATTACCATGTTAATGAACTTATATTGTATTTCGTTGAAATTAAGAACATATTTTTTGTTGTTAAACTTGATTTTGATTTGTAATGTATTAGGCTGAGCTTATTTTGGATATATTCTTTTAAATTATTGAATAATATTTTAGATTACTGAATTTTAAGAGCCATATATTAATTTTTCTTTTCAAAATCGAGTCAAACCAAGCTGAGCCGACCCAGCTCGGTTTAAAACCAAGCCGAGCCCGAGCTTTGATTTCCAGCTCGGTTTCAAATGCGAGCCAAGCCAGCTCGGTTTACAATCGAGCCAAGCTTGAGTTTTGCCCTATCTCAGCTCGGTCCGGATCTTGAACAGCCCTACCATTAATACTCGTACGCATAATAAGCCATATACATACATTTAAAAGTCCCATTCATTCATATATATTAAATTCCAATATGTGCATACATAGTGTGCATTCTAAATCATGCTCGTCTGTGGTTTCATGTTACCAACACTTTACCGAAGAGTGTACTTTACTGAACTGTCTTGACAACTTTTCTTTTATTTCTTCAGCTTTTTGCCGGGTTTTGCTTCCTTTGTTCAAATTGTGCCCATAGTATAGTGTAGCATAGTGTAGTGTAGTGTAGTATAGTATATGTCCTGTATAGGCCTATAGATGTATTGTTCGGGTCAAGTCGAGTCGGGTAGCATGTCGCGTTAGAACATTACACATGAAAAAGGGTTATTTTGGTTCGAGTCAAAACGGGTTGGGTGAAAACAGTTACGTGTAGAACATTAAAAATTTAATATTTAATATTTATTAATTAGTTGATTTTAATTAAAAATTTTAAATTTATTTTATTCATTTTTCTTTAAATGATATGTTTAGTATTTAATAACAGGTCTTGGTTGGATCACTTATACATGACGATTATGTCAAAACCTAGCAAACCTTGGAGGACGAGCATAATTACTAGTTGATTATAACGTGTTTCATTTCCAATGTAAACAAAACCTGAAAATTTAAAATATTAAAAGTATTGTTCACAACCCACACCTATTACTATATATATATATATATATATATATATAAATAAATAACTTTAGTTCAGTTTCATCGATTAGTGGTGAATACAACACATATTTGTTTAAAACTCTTACCTTTCAAAATCATCAAAGCAAATATGATCAATTCTTACTCTGGCTATGTGTTTATGATTAGCGAATTCCAACATGTTATAAGCTTCAAATGCGAGGTTTCTGCAGCTTTGAATGTTATGAACAACATCAATTTCTAGAAATTAGGTTTTGCGTTCTAAACCCACCAATAACTCACTTCCCCAACTCCTTGATATTCCAATGGTTTCAAACAACTTTTAAGAATATATGGTAGAGGTTGGAGCTCTTTCATTATGTTATGCCACATCAACCAGAGTCCTATATTGTCTCCTTCTAATAAAGTTCACGTTATGAAATGGAGCCCCTCAATCATTACTTAATCATTTTATTTTATGTTTTTATATTTATATATTTTAAATAAATAAACATATAAAAAATACAAAACATTTAAAAAAAGACATAACATTCAAATTAAAACATTATATTGAAAAAGCCATCAAATTAAAAAGAAAGACACAACATTTAGAAAAGGCATAACAACTAAAAAAATACATGATTTCAAAACATAACAAACTTCTACTTCTTTAGATATTTTGCTCGAATCATTTTTTTCTATTTTCATGATTATACGGTGCTCCTCGGATACATGAGAGGGGTTCTCGTAGGAACTTTATGTCGGCCGCCCTTTGCCTACTCACTTGCAGTTGGATCTCTTGTTCCTTTAGTGAGGAAATTCGAGCAAGTTTGTCGTCTAATTTGGAGTAGCCACCCGATCCACCCTTGGTATTTGTTGTCGATATAGAAGTAGAAGTCGATTTTCCTTTTCTTGCTCTTGCAATTGTTGCCTTGCATTTGTTTCTTACCTGATGGGCATTGCAATTCTTGTTGTTCCTCAAAGTCTTGCTTGTTTTTTATGTCGTTTAGGTCTAAATAAGAAAGGGCATCAGATCCACATGTGGAGAGTTTGGCTCGGACGTTCTAAAGTAGTTATGGAACGCTTTGATGTCTGGCGAAGTTTGACTGGTGACCTGAAATACCACTTTGGAGAAATTTTAAGCACCTCCCAAGGTTTTACCATGGTAAATATGCAACCGTATGTTGCTCTAAACTCATCGAGGGTGCCCAACATGACGTCCATGTTGCTTGTACTGCTCGGTCTGTGTTTATTGTTTAAATGGTGTTTCACAATGTTGTTGAAGTTGCTTCATTTCAATTTCATTGGTAACCACTTGCCCGAGAACGAATCGTTTGTACGGTGTACTCACGCTTCAAAGTGCCAAAAAAACTTTTTGCACATTTTTCCTATAAAAACCGGTGCGTCTTGATCATTACTTATTTTAACATATATAACAATTATATATCTTTAACAATATAACAATTATATTTTAAAAAGAATTCTAAAAGACTAAAACAATTTTTTTAAAAGGCAATGCTTATCCCTACCCTACATTATACTAATTAACTAAAACTAAAAAATTTCTCTTCCCTAGATTTGAACCTAGAATCTCCTCTCTAAAAGACATAAGCCTCTACCAAGTGGGCGAGCCCCATATTTAAAGCATATAATTCTAAACATGTAAAATACTATTAAATAAACAAATAAATACTTTAAAAAGTATCACCAACAATGGGGTCTTCGGATATGTCGACCCATGCTCGTGCCATGGCTAACTCCAATTTCATTGTCTACTTTTCATTAGTCTTTGGAGTTCCTGGCTATTCCAGTTACTTTCTACGATGTCTCCGTGAAAATGACATTTGGCGGGTATCAGGTTAGGTTTCGGGTACTAGGGTTTAGGCATCAGGTGGAGACATAGGAGATATAAGAGAAACAGGAGACAAAGGTTATGACATGTATTGGCCAAATGTAAGAGGGTACATGTAAAAACCCGAAATTTGAATAGGTGGGGGTGTTTGTCGAGGTTGTGGTGATTGCATGTCCCATCTTGGTGAATTCTCGGTCGGTAGCGGTCGATACTAGCCTTCGCCGGTGTTGGCGTTGATGGTCCGTGAGTTGATCTGTAACATGGATTGTTTGGAGACAATGTGTTTGAGTCATTATTGAATGGAAACATGATGAAGATAATGGGATTTGAGAGATGGTTTTTGTATAAAAAAAATAGGTTGAAGTGATGTATTGTGTGCTAAAAAGATGGGTTGATGTGGTATATAAAGAGGGTTAAATTAGTTTTTAAAATAAATAACCTTTTAAAAAAAGAGTCCCGTTACTCATGCCTAGAGCAACAAGGGCCCACCACACATATCTATTATCTGTCGCCATTCTCTTCACAGAGGATGAATACCCCCCCCCCCCCCAAAATAGCGTCGATGGTATGGGAGGGGTGCTATTGACTGAAAATGGGTGAGGTTGTTGTAGGGGAAACGCCTCATACCGTGTAGTTTAAGCATCTTGGATAATGACTAAAGTATTGAAATTATTGGAACCATCAATCTCAAAAAATACGTTGGTTGTATTTTGCTAAAATTTCTCCAAATAAAGATTATGAGGAATTACTAAGGAAGATTAATATTTACAACCTGTTACGGACTGAATCTATTATAAAGAATGTGACTTGTTTCATATCAGTTGTATAACAATTAATGTGTAGTTTATATATCAAATGGGCTCTATCACTCATCAGACTAATCTTTTTTGTTAGAGTTCTTTTGTTTAGTATATAACAAAACACTATTTAGTACTGGAATTTGCTTTTCTCTTTGATTCTTTCTTCTTTGTTTACTCCCACACAGACACACTTATCTCTCAATTAGGGGTGTAAATTTTTAACATGACTTGAAAATATGACACGAACCTTATATGAGATTTGTGAGTTTAGGTTTAGTCTGTCAGTTTCAGGTTAAATCCGTGAACCAGTTTATCTTAACGGGTTAGTTCGAATCAACTTGGTTGGATAATTTAAAATTTAAATTAATCAACCTCAACCTCTCGAGTCTTATTCAGAAGATTTTGTCCACCAGAAGTTGACAGTTTCTCGACAAGTTAATCTAATTTACATAGTAATTAAAAATGGTAAATGATGACATGTTACCAACGAATAATTATTGTCATTATAATATAGAATTTAAAATATCCCAAAGATATTATACTGATAATCCGATTGTTATAACATACAAATTGGTATATGTGTTTCGAGCAGGATGATCTTATACCAACAGGTATCGAAAATCCTAAAAAGTGGATATCGGTACCGAAAATACCTGATACATTACGATTTGATATTGGTACCGGAAATACACGATACGGTTCGGTACCGACATCTGTATAGACCGGTATTTGAAAGTAAAACCAGTACCAAACTGATAACAAAAACAATAAATGTCGATACTGAAAATTAGTCAGTTTAAAAACCCATATACACCCTCACAACTAATCGATGTCTTCGATTTCGGCTTTGGTTGAGGGTAATAGCCGAACCACCATACACACCCTCACAATGTTTGTGTTTACCGTCACATCACGCGGGCACCCTTCTAGTATATTTTAAATAGAAAACCCATATAAAACATAAACTTATATTTTAGGCCCATTTTAAAATATCAATCTCAATTTTTTTAACTTAAGCTCATTTGGTATTAGCCCAATATCTATTTTAGTTTAAAAATATAATTACAATCTACGACAAAAATAGTTTACGTTATTGTGGGCTCGGACAACGCCTTAATTCTCCCAGAACCTTCCCTGCCAAAACTAAACATCGCATTAAAAATCATATATCATAAGTATGAATAACACCAAAATGTATCAACAAAACGTACATTGAATACAAACATATACGAATCAAAGCACACAATTAAACAGCTTTACCTAAATTTGAAGGTTGATGGCCTCTTGGCTTAGTGGCAGCAGATTTTTATCCTTACTAAAGTTGTACGATTCGAATCTCATAAAGTAAGTAATTTGTTGATTTCGCAGTTACTAAAAAAAAGAACTAAATTTGAACTTCCTACAAAGTTTCATATAGTATACGTGTAGTTGATTACAACATCAAATAAAAGTTTTAAGTCATTCTTTCACAATGGTATCGATTTAATGTGTCATGTATAGATACCTCACTAAATAGTTACTTCCAATGTGTTTACTCGTCAAACTATTTATTTAAAAAAATAAACATATATCTAGAATGTTTAACTTTTTAAATCAACTTAATATCCTAATTGCACTAAGTTTGTCCAAATTACTCGTAGTTCGTCGCTTATTTGAAAGATGCTTGTTCAATTTCCTGCTTGATTGTAAACGAGCCGACTAGCTCGGTTAGGTTTGTAAACAAGCCAAGCACAAGTAAAGGCTCACTCGGCTTTATTTGGCTCCAATTAATTTTATTTTATTTATTATATGTATAATTATATATACACATAGAAATTACAATTATATTTATAGTTTTATACATACCACTCTATTGTGTTTGGTCCGATTTATGCAAATATACAATTATATTTATACTAACTAGCTCAATCAACACAACAAAAAATTAACACTAAGTTTAATAGTAAAACCTTAAGTCGTGAAGCGACAATCTTTACTTCTTTCTCTCATTAGTCGTTCGTCGCCAATCGTTACCCACTGTCATCCTACGCCTCAATGTGACAATTGTTCTACGATATGCTCATTGCCTTACCGGCCTCAACCTAAGCCTCATTCACGAACAGTTGCACCTCAAGTTAGTGTCATCCTCGGATAGTCGGACCTCTGTCATCACTCGACAACGGAAGCATTGAAGGAAACATCCCAAATTTATGGTTTCAAAATCACTTTCTGCTCGCTCGTCTCTCACTCGAAAAATGCGTGCCCAAAAAATGGTTGCTCAGTTTTCGGCCTGGTTGTAAACGAGCCGATCGGCTTAGTTCGATTTGTAAACGAGCCAAACATGAGAAAGGTCGGCTCGGTTTGGCTCGACTCATAAACAACCCTAAATTGCGGTCACAAACACATTTTAATATAGGACAATTTCATATATATCCTACAAACTTGTAAAATATATCATATATACCCTTGTAAAATTATAAATATAATTTATACCCTTACAAAGTAGTTGAAATATAATATATATCTAATTCATTAAAAACAATTTAGCAAATAACAATTTACCTTTATTTTTAAAAACTTTGAGATCTCATATAGGACATTTAACTTCAAATGTTATTTTTACTAATTTCTAGCTTAATTTATATATATATATATATAATATATATATATATTATATATATATATATATATATATATATAATATATAGGAGGGTGTAAATGAGAACGCTAAATATCGCGAGAACCGTGAGAACGAATGACAAAACCACGAGAACTTGGTCAAAAACAGTTCAAATCCAAAATTTCTTTTTACACTTATCATTATTATTCGAATATAATGTTAGAAATTAAGTTTACACGTTTAAATTTAGTGAATTCATAAATAAAGAAAATTTACACATGTGTAAGTTTGTTATTTACACATGTGTAAGTTTGTCATTTACACATGTGTAAATTTGTTATATTTACACATGCGTAAAAAATCTAGTAAAAATGATTTTGCAAGGAGATGAATTATTTGATGTTATAAATTCTTTTTTGATGATTTTAATTACAATGAGGTTTCTATTACAAAAATTCGGTTTTGATTGTTTTTTCATTCGTTCTCACGGTTCTCGCAATATTTAGCGTTCTCAAGATAACTCTCCCCTACACACACACACACGTATAGGGGAGAGTTTAAATAAGAACGCAAAATTTCGTGAGAATCGTGAGAACGAATAAAAAAACCACTAGAACTTGGTCAAAAACAAGTGAAATTCAAAATTTCTTTTTACATTTGTCATTATTATTCGAATACAATTCTAGAAATTAAATTTACTTTTAAATTTACGTGAATTCAGAAATAAAGAAAATTTACACATGTGAAAGTTTGCCATTCACACGTGTTTTTTACATTTGTCATTATTATTCGAATACAATTCTAGAAATTAAATTTACTTTTAAATTTACGTGAATTCAGAAATAAAGAAAATTTACACATGTGAAAGTTTGCCATTTACACATGTGTAAGTTCGCCATTACACATGTGTAAATTTGTTATATTTACACATGTGTAAAAAATATAATAAGAGTGATTTTGAGAGGAGAAACGAATTATTTGATGTTGTAATTTCTTTTTTAATGTATTTTAATTAAAATAATGATTGTTTAAAAAAAGATTTTGATTGTATTTCTTATTCGTTCTAATGAGTTCTCACAATATTTAGCGTTTTTAAAATAACCCTCCATATATATATATATATATATATATATATACATATATATATATATATATATTGGAGGGTTATATGAAGAATACTATGGTTTATTAAAAAAAAATTAAAACAAAAATGGGTAGAAGTAAATATAGATTCCAATGTGTTATATAAAAATATAAAATTAAAAGATAAGTATATATACAAACTTGAAGTTAAAAACATAAGAGTAGAACAATTATTTATTATATTATATTATTTTTAATAAATCAAGTATATTTGATATTTTAGTTGACATATATGATATCTATAGTTTTTATTGGGTATATATAAAAATTTTCAAATTTATAAGGATATATGAAATTAATCCTCTTATTTAACTATTTAAACTCGATTCAACTTGACTATTCAATTTTACTACAGCAAAAAAACAAACTAAAACAAAAATCCAAAATTTTGCAATCACTTTTTAAACAAACTAGGTTTATACATCAGTGCGTGTTGCGGCACGCTAAACTGTGTCGTTCTCGCTAACCTGTGTCGTTCTCTTTGAAAGTGAGGTATTAAGAGTTACAAAGCAACCATTTCTACAACAAAACACATAAAGATCACAATTTCTTTCCTTTGTCCAAAGGTAGAATAAACTGAAGAAATCTACAATCCCCTTTCCTTGTAAAGACCCATTGAAAGAATCCCCATACAAAACTTGCTGAGAATTACTTTGCAAATCCTTTCAGGTTTTCGCTATAAACAAACAGTTCAAAATAACACACTTTTTAAATGAGCTGGAATTTAAAAGGTTTACTTCAAGTCCTTCGCGATACAGTGTCTCCTTATGGAACCCGTTCGTCATCCAGGCAATATTAACTTAGTCAAATATAAGAACCTGCGGATGACCAAATTCAACTCAATTAATCAATTTGTAATCTTGTATATACTGTTAATTTGATATGGTAATTAGCACAGTACGTTCAAAGCCTAAAAGTACACGGCACATTTAATCTGGTTGGTTAAGCTTAGATTATAAGATTAATAATCCACTAATTGCTACGACATGTACGGAAACAGAAAGATTAAGGCGATATACCGTTCAAAGAGGAATCAATACAAAAAGGTCGATAAAACATACCGAAGAATAACCCATCATCGAGCCCACGCCCGGTTCCTTGTAAGTCCATAGGGAAGTTGCTCTTCCGGCTAGCTCATGTGTTTTTTGTTCAATCTGCGTAATAAAACCATATCCACCTATATATTTGTCACCAAGAATAACTACTGTAAAAAAAGTTGCAAAATTTGTAAAAAAGAGAATTAAATCCCAATAATTAGTAGTCTTTTGTCCAAATTCTACATTTTATGACGCTTAAACAAAGATTTTAATTTTAATTATTAATATACTGAAATAACAAAACTCGATATTATATAAATAAAACTATGACAAGTGGACATATAAGTGTATTATCAGTTCAGCCGGACCTGGCCTATCTAAGGCAACCCATCATGCCAAGTTACCCAACCCACCAATATTCCCACCTTTACTGAGACCGACAGATTTGTGATAAACTCGAGATTATTATTAGTATGCGTGATCTAATTAAAACGTACTTCAATAAAGATAATTATATGAATCATCTAAACCAAAATCAACACAATCAGATAATTTGAAAAATCTCACTCTAGTGGGTTTGGATGGCCCAAGATATAACCTACCACCAATAATCCTGCCTCTACTGAGACTCACTTGATGTGAATGCAAAAGCATCATGTGTTGAATTCTCCTTATGGTAAATAATGTTCCCAGAAGGTGATGTAACCTGCAAACGTAACAAAATTAATAATTAGACTACATCTGTTCAAGAATGCACAAAAACTATGTACTCTATATACAGATAATCTTGGTTAGCTGGTTACATACAGATAAAGGCAAGTAAAAAAGCAAACATCAATCAATCATAAAAATACCATTTAGACGACAACAAAATACATGTATAACTTTATAAAAGAATTAACAGAAGTCAATGTAAAAATCGAAGGCTCAGATATGCTAACTCGTTGTAGCTGCAAACAACACGATTGACACGCCATAACAACGAAGATAACAATCCTTTTATTATCATCATCGCCCCTGCCCCAAGTCCTTGACTTTCAACTGAATGGAGATGCACAGATTTACTGTGCGAGAATGTGTTCCAAAGTCATCAACATCAAGTGTACGTCAACTATCATCAAAGGAGTTCAATGAATTTGACTCAAGAAACAAGAAAAACAAACCATTGACCCCAGAAAACAAAGTCAGGAGCCTCTCAGATAAACTCAAGTTCATCATCATCGAATAACTCAAGCACGACAGTGAGTTGCAAGCGTTGTTAATGTTGTCCGTATTCACAAATCCAAGGGTTCACACCCATCGCCATTAGATAAACAACTGAAGGCAAATAATATACAAATTCAACTATTCAAGTACCTTTTGGATGTGCCTCCAAAACCCAAAAACACTTGAGTATACATAGAATTAGCTCTTATATGAGGCTAAGGTCAATCTTATAATACATCTGATATATTTGCACAGCACCCTCATTAATAAGAAGCAAAGTTAAATAATTAAATCAATACTAATGCCATAACGATTTAAACAATCCACTAAAACCAAACACAGTTAATATTTCAGTCCAAAATACTCCCCTTGTCTTCTCAATTCAGAAACAATAATAACAACCCAATTTGGCAATTTCACCGGATTTAGAAAAACAAACTAACGGATTCAAAATTGAACTTTTTAAGTTGACTTATCTTCTTCTTTGCAGATCATTCACAACCCATACACATCCGTATCATTCAAAAAAATTGTGGTGTTAACAGTAGTTGCGAAAGATCATCAAAAAGAAGTAGAAACTAATGGATTCAACAACCCAAACACATCCGTATCATTCAAAATTGCAGAGGTAGAAACTACACACACATATATTTTAAAAAACGCATCGAAACTATACAAATCAACTCAGATCCGAAAGGACCATCATCGTCGTTGAACCCGCTCAGTGGCGCTACGGTTGCAACCGGAGTTGCCATACCAGGTAGTAAGCGAACATCATCGTCGGGTTTAGAAATCGCCGCCGCTAAAACGGTTTGAATTCGCCGACGGTGACCCTCCGGTCACCGCCCATATCTCTTCTTTAAGGTATAAAGCTGGAAGACACGGGATGACCACCCAAATAGATCAATCGGAACAAACTACGAACAAAGAAACTGTTCACTTCCCAGCCGTTGAGAGAGAAAGAGAGATTCGTAGAGAGAGAAAACGAGGCGGTGTTACAGACTTACCAGATGAATAACCCAACTAAACAGAAACAGATACACGCGATGGTGGTGGTGTCGTGCTGGTCACCCTCCGGTAACCGCCGCACCATCCTCTCTCCCTTGTCCCTCTCACTCTCTTCTAGTTGTCCGTATTTGATGCGTGAAAAGGTACACGCGTCTAAAGGTGGGATGACCGCCCAAATAAGACAATCAGAAGAAACCGCAAGGGAAATCGTTATTCATTTCCCTTTCTCTATTAACAGATATTAATTTCTCTATTAACAGATATTAATAATATTAATAATAATAATAAAAATTAATATTAAATAATAATAATAATAATTAATATTAATAATTAATAATTAATAACAATAATAATAATATTATTAATATTAAATAATAATATTAATTAATAATAATAATAATAATAATAATAATAATAATAAAAAATTAATATTAATAATTCTTTAATTAGTTTAGATTCAAAAATTATTTTATTTATAATTTCAAGTAGTTTGAATGAATCAAACTATTATAATTACCTACCTTGGCTTAAAAGCAAGTAAACAAATTGAGGATCAAACTGTTAATGGACTGGGCTTAGGCCCAAGCGTTTCAGGACATTATCAGACAAGAGAATCGTCAGTCTTTGGCCTGCAATCAAAGGGCACGTTGTGCCTAGAAATTTGATTTAAGAGTAAAAAAACAAGAAAGACTTGATGTAATAACTGATGGTGCGTCCAGGATGTATTATACTCAGATTAGTGACAGGTGGTGTAGCATGGCTCACGCATGCTTCTATGTTGATCCATAACAAGTGGTCAAAATTCTGTCTTCAGGAACACACTGAAAAGAACAATGTTTTTGGTTTGGATGTTTTATGAGGCAAAAGAGTACGAATGTTTGTCGAGGTGAGGCATGCTACGACTATTATAGACGTTATGTATCACATTGACATCAACGTTGGTTAGTTTTATCAGAGAACAACGGGCCGATCAAGAGGCTGTTGACCGAACAGGAAACAATCAACATTATCAAGCTATTTATTTTTATCATGGTTTTCATATTTATTTACTAATCAAACCATTTATATCTTTATCATCAATTTACTATTATTATTTAATTAATTGATAATACATCTTTCATTTTTTTCGTTAATTATATTCTATATTCTACATAATTAAAAGAAAAGTAACTTAATATGATTTATTTGCCCATAAATGCATATGTTTCTTAGCATTATTACTAGAATTTTTCCAAATGCGAGTTGCGGCGACGCCTACTAACTAAACATACTATGTTTGAACCGGTGCCTTCATGATGGTTTGAAATACTCACTTTTAAGGCCTCTAACTTTAATGAAACGCATTGCTGTTTCAACATCTATATCTTTGGATACCACATTCGTACAAAACTGAAAACCAAATCCATTATGGTAAGAACTAGAAGTAACTAGGCAATCCAAATACGTGTTACATACATTCCTCTTTGTTTCCCGCCGGCAAAATGGGTGATATCATTACAAAAGGTAAGATTTGTAGCTTCTATGTATGCTGCTACTAAAAATGTGCATTGCCTTAACTACCATTTGATTTCATAATTACAAAAGAAAAGAATCAGCATGCGGCTATGGCCAAGTGATTAGCTTTTCGTACCACCTGTAGGTTTCCTTTCCTGCATATAAGCAATGCATGAATTGTTTAGTGTCTAAGGTGCTGTTTGTTTTTTAAGAGGTAAAATGTCAGCAGTCTGCGGACCATATCTGCAGACATCTGTAGCAAAAGAGGTGGATCAAACCTCTCAGTGTGCAGAAAGAAGACTATTTATTTTTTAACTTCTGTAAACTGTTGAAATAACACCAAACAACATAATAGGCATCATAAACTGAATATTAACATCAAAATTCAGAAAAACAACACTGTAAATTATGAAAGCTAACATCAAAATTCAGAAAACACAACATTATAAATATGAAAATTAACATAAAAATTAAGAACACAAACATCAAAAACTGAAAATTAACATCAAACAAACAAAAAGTTAACAACAAACCATAGCAGATCCAGAGCTGCTCCCTTGTGATACATGTAAGATTAAATATATTATTTATAATATTTAATCATGTAGCCATTATAATCATTTATATTATATTAGATCAAAATATATTAGTCCTATTATATAATTAGTTGGTAATTGTTGATGGACCATATTACCCTTATTAACTAATTAGGGTTTCCTTCTGGGTGTATATAAGGAGATGATTCGAGAGGTTTAGGATTAGACACTTACAACAACATCACTAAAGCCGCCCACCTCTCTCTCCATAACTTAAACCGAATTCAACCCTAGTTCGGTTCTTACCATCATAATCTTACATCCTAAGAAGGAACAAGATCATACTGACAAAAGATGTCAAACCCCATGGCTGCGTCTCTGACTGGATTCTCTGTTGGCCTGTCTGCCGTCACAGGTATTTCAATATGTTTTCCATTATGTTTAAACAGAACTGATCAACATGTGGTATCAGAGCATATGTTGATAAATCAGTTCTGTTTTGCATCCATTATTCTGGGATTATAAAAATCTGGAAAACAGAATTTTGAAAAACCTAATAATAATCCGAAATCACATAACCTGTAAATTAATAATTCGGATATGATGTTATAATGACTAATTACTGTTCCAAAATCAAATGGTTGTTTTACTATTCCGAAATCATCACAATGAACTCAAAAACCCAGATTTCGGATTCAATATTTAAGTTTACGTTTTTAGGGTTTATTATTTGTTCTTAAGAAATTCGAAAAAATCCTATATTTTGGAGTTAAATGCGGATCATTAAGTGTTTTTTCCCAGTTTTGATCTATTTTTATTTAACAAAATTTTCGAAATCTGTTATAAGATAAACATATATTATTTTGGAAATATTTTAATATATTTAGATCAACCTTAAAATAGGAATACTGATCCCATAATCTCTAAAATTTCGAATTTCAAAACTTATCACAACTAACTGCCATTATTAGAGATTTTTGAAATCTTGCAGGATAAGTTTCGAAACTCATCAGAGTCTAATCCGAGATGCCCATTTCGGACTCATCAGAGTCTTATCCAAAATGCCCATTTCGGACTCATCAGAGTCTTATCCGAAATGCCCATTTCGGACTCATCAGAGTCTTATCCGAAATTGCCTAATCCGAAATGACCAAATTTCGGAACATACATTTTGGGCTCTCCGAGATGACCATTTCGGACTAACTTGGGGCTCATCCGAGATGACCATTTCGGACTAATCTGGAACTCATCCGAAATATTCATCTCGGACTAATCCGGAACTCATTTGAGATGCCCATCTCGGACTAATCCGAGTTTCATCCGAAATCCAAGATTTTATCCGAAATCTCATTACTAGATTAGGCTATTTTTGTGAACTAAATTTCAGCTCAGGGCTCCGCCCTGAACCCCACGCTAACTGGGGGTTTGCTATTAAATAAATGGTTTTGTAAATACTTAATTCATTATAATAAGATAACTTTTTACAAAACCAAATAGCTTAACTTGAATGAGCTTCTGATGTATCACTTCTGTCCAAAGGTGATTTGATGCATCTATTTAGTGTTCAAGTATTACAAAAGCTATGTTAATTGTGCATTATATACGTGAATGTCTTATTTCTAGCCAAAGCTGATCTAATTTATTCATGTCTAGCATACTTAACAAGTGCATAATTAAAGTGGTTGTCTCATTTCTGGCCAAAGCTGATTTGTCACAATTACTTTGCACACATACTTAGGTGATTACACTTCTGGCCAAAGCTGATTTATCTTCATTTAAGTAGAACTTTTAACTAAGTCTATTATTTTGATGTTAGTAATAGACAATATCATAGCTTCACAATTAAAATGGTCATTACTTATGCCTGCCTTAGAATAACTTGCCCTTGGATCACATTAAGACTTCTTTTCTTAGTATCATAACTTGCTTATATTATTTCCACTATCAATACCCAATTGCGGGATTCCACCATTGTCTGGTGATAACTTTGCTGCATGGAAAGACTCTCTTATGCTAACTCTTGCTTTGCTGGACTTTGATTACGCCCTAAGAGAGAATAAGCCTGAAGACCTTACTCCTCAGAGTACCACTGCTGAGCAGCTAGCTCATGAAAAATGGACTAGGTGTAACCGCATGTCTCTCATGTTCATGAAGCAGTCCATAAGCAATGCAATTCGAGGAGCCATTCCTGATTCTGAAGATGCTAAAACCTACTTGGCTTCTGTGGAGGAGCAGTTCAAGGGAACATCTAAAGCACACACTAGTACTCTTATCCTCAAGCTGGTGACTACAAAGTATGACGGGAGGAGCGGCATCCATGAAAACATCATGATGATGAACGACATGGCCCATAAGCTCAAGGGATTAGACATGGCAATTAGTGATGGTTTTCTTGTTCATTTCATCATGACTTCGCTTCCTTCGTCCTATGAAGCATTCAAGATCAATTACAACACGCAGAAAGAGAAATGTTCGATGAGTGAGCTGATCGCTATGTGCGTGTAGGAGGAGGAGCGTATGAAGATGGATCGAACTACTGATGTTGCACACTTTACTACCTCCAGCTCTAAGAAGAGGAAGAACATTTATCCAAGGAGGGATGTTTCTAAAGTCCAAAAGCCCAATCCTAGTACAAGTGCGCCTTCCAGCTCTAAGAACTCCTTAGGTAAACCCTATTGCAAGTTCTGTAAAAAGACAGGACATAAGCAAAAGGAATGCCCTAACTTTAAGGAGTGGCTGGCTAAGAAAGGTAACGATTTTTTCATGATACTTGAGTCCTATAATTTAAATGTTCCTGCTAATTCTTGGTGGTTTGATTCTGGTGCTATGACTCATGTCACTAACTCTACTCAGGGATTCCTTACAATCCGGAGGCTGGGAAGAAACCAAAGAACACTTAAAGTGGAGGATGATAGAGAATTAGAAGTGAGGGCCATAGGAACTTTACAATTGTTTATGAAAAATGGTTTATGCATTAAACTTTATGATACCTTATATGTTCCTGAGGTAACTCGGAACCTTGTATCAGGACCAAAGTTAGACATAGACGGTTTTGATATTACTCATGGTCATCGCAAACTCTCTATTCTCTATGATTCTGTGGTTTATGGTACCGGCATTCTGGATGGTGGTCTCTATAGATTAGAACTAGATGATGACTTTTCCAAATCTTTGTTGTCATATAATATTAATGAATCACTCACAAAGATGAAACAAAATCGAGACTTAGAGACTTCATCCATGTTGTGGCATCAACGTTTAGGCCACATCTCAAGAGAACGATTAAATTGACTCGTAAAGGATGAAGTCTTACCTCCTCTCAATTTTAATGATTTTGGAACATGTGTCAAATGTCTTAAAGGTAAAATGACATTAGCGAATAAGAAAGGTGCCACTAGGAGCTCTAATTTATTAGAACTCATCCATACTGACATTAGTGGTCGTTACCAGATCGCTGGCATAACTGAACATACTTCATTTATCACTTTCATTGATGATTATTCTTGTTACATGTACTTGTACTTAATTAAGGAAAAATCTAAATCTCTTACAACTTTTAAAGATTATAAAACTGAAGTTGAAAAACAACTAGATCGTAAAATTAAAGTTGTGAGATCAGATAGAGGCGGTGAATATTATGGAAGACATACTGATGTGGGTCAAGCTCCTGGTCCATTTTATGAGTTTTGTAAGGGCCAGGGGATTATAAACCAATACACCATGCCAGGTACACCTTAGCAGAATGGTGTCGCTGAATGAAGAAATCGTACCCTTATGAACATGGTGCGCAGTATGTTAGCCAACACTAATTTACCATTATTCCTCTGGACTAAAGCGTTAAAAACAGCTGTTCATATACTCAATAGAGTTCCTTCTAAGTCTGTCCCTAAAACTCCTTAGGAACTTTGGACAGGAAGGAAACCGAGTCTTAAATATATGAAAGTATGGGGCTGCATTGCTGAAGCGAAACTTTACAATCCTTTCCTAAAGAAACTTGACCCTAAAACAGTTACCTGCTTCTTTATTGGGTATCCTGATCACTCTAAGGGTTATCGTTTCTATTGTCCTTCCCATGCCACCCGTATTGTTGAAACCAAGCGTGCTGCGTTCCTGGAGGATTTTAAGGTCAGTGGGAGCAGTACCAACCCTTACGAAGAATTGCAAGAAGTACAAGACACGGGGGTGGGGGGGGGGAGATTCATCGCTTACCATTACTCCGTTTACTCCTCTTGTACCCAACGCAAGAACTGCACCAGAAGCTACTGCACCAACTCCAAATCTACCTCCACATCAAGAACCCATTATACCTCATAACAAAGGCACATCAAACGCTCAGAACCAAGACACCGCTGAACTCAATAATCAACTCAGGAGGTCATCCAGGCACAGAAGGCCTACTAATTGGGATGATTATGTTACCTACCTGACTGAAATGGATGCCGGAAAGCTCAATGATCCTATCTCTTATAATGAAGCCATTAGCAGTGATCAGTCTTCTGAATGGAATAAAGCAATGAATGATGAGCTTGAATCCATGAAGAAAAATGACGTTTGGGATTTGGTAGAATTACCCAACGGTGTCAAACCCGTATGATGTAAATGGGTATTCAAAACAAAACTAGATCCGAATGGGAACGCTGAAAGCTATAAAGCAAGATTGGTTGCAAAGGGCTACACTCAGAAAGAGGGAATTGATTATCAAGAGACGTTTTCACCTGTCTCTCGTAAAGATTCATTAAGGATCGTTATGGCCCTAGTAGCTCATTTTGATTTAGAGCTGCATCAGATGGACGTTAAAACTGCTTTCCTTAACGGAGACTTAGACGAAGATGTTTACATGAAACAACCTGAAGGCTTTAAACCTGAAGGTCAGGAGCATCTAGTCTGTAAGTTGAAGAAATCCATTTACGGGTTAAAACAAGCATCACGTCAATGGTACCTTAAGTTTGATGAAGTCATGAAGAGGCAATGTTTTATAAAGAATCAAGTGGATCAATGCACCTACCTCAAGATGAGTGGGAGCAACTTTACTATACTTGTCCTTTACGTAAATGATATTCTATTGACAAGTAATAGTTTAGACATGTTGCATGAGTCGAAGCGGTTACTCTCGCATAACTTCGACATGAAGGATCTCGGAGATGCTTCTTACGTTATTGGCATCGAAATTCATTGAGACAGACACAAAGGGATCTTAGGATTGTCCCAAAAGGCTTACAAAGATCGTGTCCTTACTCGTTATAACATGCAACAGTGCAAACCCTCAGTCGCTCCAGTAGTTAAGGGAGATGTTTTTGGTTCATTCCAATGTCCGACAACAGAGGATGAAAAGGAGAAGATGAGCCAGATACCTTACGCGTCAGTAGTCGGGAGCCTAATGTATGCTCAAGTTTGTACTCGCCCAGATATCGCTTATATTGCTGGAATGCTAGGCCGTTATCAGACTAATCCTGGCCTAGATCACTGGAAAGCAGCTAAGAAAGTACTTAGATATCTGCAAGGGACGAAAGACTATAAACTGACTTATAGAAAAAGTGATTATTTAGAAGTGGTAGGCTATTCTGATTCTGACTTTTCCAAGTGCAAAGATGACAAGAAATCCACTTCGGCTAATCTTTATGTTAGCAGGCGGACCTATCTCATGGAAGAGTCATAAACAACAGTTAACTTCAACTTCCACAATGAAGGCAGAATACATTGTTGTTTATAACGCAACCTGTCATGAAATGTTTCTTAAAAATCTGATTACTAGACTCAAATTGTTAATTCCATTTCTAGACCATTGAAGCTTTACTGTGATAACTCAGCTGCCGTTAGTTTCTCGAACAGTAACAGTTTGACTGGAGCTGGTTTATATCTCGATACAAAATACTTGTTTGTACGTGAACGAGTTGAGGAAAATAATCTTTGTATTGAGTATATTAGTACTAAAAATATGCTTACGGATCCGATGACTAAAGGTCTCCCACCTAAAGTTTTCGAAGAACATTTTCGAATATGGGATTTACTAAAGACCTTATTTAATAGCATATTGTACTTACTTATTTTAATTAATGAAATTTCCTCAGTTTGATTTTGTATGTCTCTAACATATGTTCTGCCGGTATAATGACATATAGACAAATACAACTCAAACGCTAAAGGGCTTATTTACATATTTTTGATCATAACTGTTAGGTTTTAAATTGAGGTTGTAGTATGACTAATGGGGTCCTGAGTCGAATGATGATTCAACGGCTGTATTTCTCTGCTACGGTTCTTGGTTTAAAGCTAAAATGAGTGTTAACTCCTGATCAGGCTTATTCTAATACTCATGATAAATGATTACTCGACTAAGTGGGAGAATGTAAGATTAAATATATTATTTATAATATTTAATCATGTAGCCATTATAATCATTTATATTATATTAGATCAAAATATATTAATCCTATTATATAATTAGTTGGTAATTGTTGATGGACCATATTACCCTTATTAACTAATTAGGGTTTCCTTCTGGGTGTATATAAGGAGATGATTAGAGAGGTTTAGGGTTAGACACTTACAACAACATCACTAAAGCCGCCCACCTCTCTCCATAACTTAAACCTAATTCAAACCTTGTTCGGTTCTTACCATCATAATCTTACACCCTAAGGAGGAACCAGATCATACTGACAAAAGATGTCAAACCCCTGGCTGCGTCTCTGACTGGATTCTCTGCTGGCCTGTCTGCCGTCACAGGTATTTCAATATGTTTTCCATTATGTTTAGACAGAACTGATCAACAATACAACATAACATATGTTAAACCGCATAGTCGCAGGGTCTTGTGCTCTATTTAAGTCCTGTAAATGTTTTAAACAAGTATTTTTTAGTAAAAAATAGCTGAAAAAAAAATAAATGGTGTGATCCTGTTATATTTCATTACCCAAAATGACCAACTTGTTCAGCTTGACAGTTGAGAAAGGCGTCCACTGCATCGTCTGAATTTTCTTTCTCCAAATCATAAAGAGGGTGGCGCAGGGGCGGCACGAGGTGGTGGAGAAGAGGAGGGCGGCTCAACGGCGGGGGTGGAGGAAGAGGAGGATGGCGTGACGGTGGGGGAAGAAGACGGCGGCGTCTATTGTGGGGAAAGAAGACGGCAACGACGGCTGCTCTGGGGAAGAAGACGACGCCGGCCGTGGGAAGAGGAGGAGTAGGGTTGGGGAGAGGTACTAGGGTTTTGTTATGTCCATGTGTTTTGTGAGAAGATGTTTGAAGTGTTTAGAAGTGGGAGGTCCACATCTCTTTGGGGAAGAGGACGCGCAAACCTTTTTAAATGGATTCTCTTCTAAAAAACAAACAATCTGCAAAATAAAAGATCTGTGCGTGGTCTGTGTCGCGCAGACAAAAGAGGCCAGGAAGCTTTTATTGGAAAAAACAAACAACACTTAAGTGAAGCATCTCAACTTGGCACAATCTGTTTAGCTCATGAAGTTTAATGTCATTATGAAAAAATGTGTTTTTAAAAGCCCATGTATATTTTTGCAAAGTCAAAGTTGGCGCGCAGAATAGCTTTAAATAAGGGTTATTTTATTAAGTATTTTACCTTTGTTTAAGTCGTGTGGCCGTTTTGCTGGTGCTGTGGGGTGTTGCTGTGCTTTTGAGCTAATGCTATGTAGTTGTAGATGATGTAGCATGATTGCACGATGATGATCGAGTCGAAGTGTTTCTCATTATTTAAGGCCGTTGATACTTGTTAGGCATCACCCTGCAACCAAACATAAAGATTTAGATGTTTGTGCTTAAGAAGCTAAATGTGTAAGATAGGTTGGCATGCACGTCCACAAACAGGTAGCAAAGGTCTGTGCTTTGCGAGAATGGAACCTGCTTTTATGATTCTTATTTGTATGGGTTTAGCTCTTATGATTTTTGATAGCAGAGAGTGGTTTGAAAGACATTGACTTAAGCTATAGAGAACCTTTTCTTTTCTTTTGCAAGTGTTAATATTTTTGTATAGTGTTTGAGGCATGAAACACTTTATGAAAAGAATGCATGTAATCAATAAATAACTTGAGAATAAAGCAAATTTTGAAGCAGTTGTTTTCTTTAAGTAATTATGTATGTTGGTAAAAGCTCTTAGTAATGCATCTTGTCAAAGGGTATAGACCAAAAATAAAAGCTTTTAGGTGAATCGGTAGAAGTTAAATTGTAGCAAGGCCTATAGGATCAAAATCTATGTTAGTAATTATACCAAAAATTTAAACAGTAACATACTAAAAATCGTTCTTCTCTAACGGTCAATTTTTCAATTTATTTATGCCCATGATTTAAATACAACGTAAAAACAATAGCTTTCGCTAAAATGTACCTTTTAAAGGTAAGGTTAAAGGAATACCTTGTCATGAAACACCCCTTTACTGGCATGTACAACTATGCTACTAATAAAGCTAAGAAATTTTAAACAAAACTTATGTCTACAAAGAATATAACTATAAGGTATTTACCGTCTTCAAGTTGCAAAATCAACAGCAAAACTATAAGAGCTGACATTTTTAGTAAATGATCAAAGTTACAACCTTTGTAAACGGGTCAAACGAATCTAAGCTACAGTTTTCTCCAAACTACATCAGTTATAAGTCCAAACTACATTGTTGAGTTAATCACTGAGCAATTATGCATGTAGTCAAAATTTAAATTACAAATGCATTACTAGTAGTAGGTGTTTAAGCGTGGTTGCCTGTAACTAGATGAAATTGTAACACCACATGAACTTCTCCTAGTAAGCAAAGCTTGTACATGATACTAAAAGCACAAATCATGAACAAAAGAAACAACCTTCAATGCTTCATATTTCCTTTCAAATTCGAAAAGTTCAAAATTTGATTTATTCGGTTCGATTATCAAGAATTCATATTCGAATTCGATTCACTTCAAGTCGAGCAAATCAAATACGGATTTATAATTTTAAATTCCATTCGGTTAGAAATTCGAATTAAAATTATACATATTTATTTATTATATTTATATATAATACGTATATAACTTTTCTTGGGCTATAGCGTAAATTAATCTCTAAATTTATTCTAAGTTTTGAAATAGCCCATTACCAAACCTATGACATAGTCCATATTTTAACTGAATTTGAATCAACACGAATTTTTCGAATTCGAATCGAATCGGTCGGTTCTTATTCGATTCGAATTCAAGAAAAAAATAAATTATTTGAAAAATTCGATTCTAGCAATTCAAAAATTTGATATTCGATTCGATAACACCCCTAACTAAGGCGTTTACAAGGCCAACACGATCCTCTACACTGATAGCGGCATCATTAACCAAATAAAACAAAAGTATGGTTCCATAATCTACTCCAAAGATACAAATTATATGATGCAAATTATATCAAAATCGTAACTTTGGTATGGTCAAACTTGACCTGTCAACTCTTTTTACTTTGTTTGATTCCATACGCGTGTGTGCATGATACACTTAAATTATATAAATCATGTTTTATTAGCAAATCTTTTTTTTTTACTTTGTATGACCCATTAATAGTTAAGTATAACCCAACTGATCTGTTTTAAATAATTAAGTCTACCCTCTATGCTCATGTATCTTTAGGTTGGACATGCACCCTAAAACACGGTTACGAGTAAGGCAAGCATAAATATTTATATTAGCAACATATAAAAAGGTGAAACTTTGTCCTCTTTTAGCTACTTTAGATCAATCTTTTGCTACTAGATCTCCAATCAAACTCGATAGTCAGTGTTGCTGACAAATTGTGTTTAGCGACACAGAAACATTCCATGTAAGCTAAACAATATTTTACCAATTTGTATGAGGGGCATTTATTGACGAATGGACTACAACATAATGGATCAAGTGTGCCTTAAAACTTGAGCTCCAATGTAAGATGACAGGTCTCTTACAATATGAATGACTGATGAACATCAATTTCAAAAATAAGAATGCTAAAATACACACCTCTAAGCAGTGGCAGATACAAAAACCTTTTGTAGGGTGGATACAATACGAATAGATTAAAACCGAGTGAAAAAACGATGATAAAATAACATATAGCTCGTTAAATAATTAAATAGAATAAAAGCATTCCTTTCTCGCTATAACACATCGATGAGTTTGTGAACCAACATTACCCGCCTTCTTATTGTAAAAATTGATATTAGAAAACCTTCAATCTGAAAAGAATTTTCTGTATAGAAAACTATCATTGTAGCTTCTTTATATGTTTTACCAAAAAATAAAGAAGTTAAGTATGTTAAAAAATATCAAAAATATTAAATAACAAAATAGTATAATGATACGCTTTTATAAAAATCTCAACACTCAAATAAACTTCTTTATTAACTAACTGTCATAGTTCTTAATATTAAGTAAAGTCAGAGTCATATTAATATTTTTTTGTTTAAACTTAAAATGACATTTCAGAAAAAAAAACTTGGAATTACTATTAAAATTATATTAGACTTTAAAAAAGATTTAAACCCAAGAAAGCATCTTTCACTTTTGATTTGACTGCAGCCTATTATAGAAGTAGAAAACCGAGTTATTAATTTATCCTTTTCCTCTACAAATAAAGTATTATTTTCTTCTTCTTTTACTTCATTCTTTCAAAAGAAGTGCTCCCTCATGTCACAGTCCGCTCCACAATCGCCAGCGTCAGAAAAATCCTAAAAATCTTATTTTCTTCTCTTTTTTCTTCCATTCAACTGCGTTAACAATGATATGTTAAGGTCAAACTCTTAAATCTACTCTCTTAATAAAAAATAGTCAAACACATAATATGTATATGCTTATGATGTGGGATGGACGGTGGGCCTGTACCCACCCTCCCATTAACTTGTCTCTGCCACTGCCTCCAAGGTAATCACACCACGGAAAGTTCTTCTCTTCTACTTTATTAGTATAACCAAATTGTGGGTAAAAAAATAAAAATGTAATTATATTGAAGTTACACCTCGACTCGCCTCATTTGGCATTAAAATAGTACAAATTACAGTTTATTCATGGTCCAAGGATAAAAGTAGAAGACAAATGTTGGTCATAAAAAAAGAGCAGATGATATTCAAAGCCAATACATAATTAAGTGATCAAGAAATAAATCAAAGTTTGAACCAAATTCCTCACAAAGATAGTGAATCATGAACACGTAAATCATAGCATCTATTTAAGACAAAGCAAACCGCTTATCGAAGCCTTGAAACCACTGTTCAAGAAGAAACAAGGTTTGTTGAAGCCTAAAATCTATTGAAGCCAAAGATATGATGAAGAAGACCAAACATTTGTTTGTCCAAACACGTGTTTGGATCAAGGCAACATAGGATAGTCTAAACAGATGTTTCCCAATGTAGCAGTACTTGTTTTTATCAGTGTTTAGCTTAGTTAGTTTGGACATTAGATTTGCACAATGTTTACAAGCTGGAGAAATTCAGCATTTCCCCTCTAGGAATTTCAAAACTTGTTAAACTATGAACACATGACACTATTTATAGACTTCTACCCTCGTGCGAACCGAGCATATTTAATTTCGTACGAAGTAGTTACCTTTCGTACAGAGTGACTACCTTCGTATGGACTGACTACTTCGTATGGAGTGACTACTTCGTACGAAGTGACCTCTATACACCTCTCTCGTTCGCACTTAAGTCATGTGTTCATATCTAAACTATACAATATTCAACACACGCTATATCTAGCCTATTCGCATAGTGTAGGACACATGGAACATGCACCAACAATTTCCCCCTTGCATGTCACTATCGAAGCTTGATCTTGATCTTGAAATATGAGAGCCGTGTTTGAATATTCTGCAACTTCAATCAAGCTTCTTGAAATCTTCAGTTGATTCCCCCTTGATTGATGATTCGGGCTTGCATTATCTTCATTATGCACAAATTCCCCCAGGAATGAATCTTCAGGTCTTTGTTTGCACGGTTCCCAACCTGCTATCTTCATAAATAATTATCAGCTCGAAACTAATCGATGTAACTTCTCAGTTGCGATGATAACCGCATCCGTGTTCGGTTTTTGATTTAATGCTTTAGCACGTGAGGTGGTAACTTAATCTTCAAAAACCCAACCGACAATTGATAGAAACTTTGAATATCACATTGAAAAACTTCAACTGAGTAAATACCCGCGAAAATTTGAAATCCCGTTTTCCGTAATCACGTTTAAGCACACTCCTGAATGATTGATCAGCAAAACGGTAATTTCTTCAATCAGCAAATCTTCATCGGATAACAAATCATCTGGTAACACATTCAGCTCAAAGAAACATTCTTCCATGATCAGAATCATAGTCTTCCTCTTCAGTCAAAATAACAGATGTATAGTCTTATTCGTTAGACCCGACAGCAAAACATCATCATTCTCCGGTGATTAGTCTGAAAAACAATTCTTCTGCTTGAAGATTAACCATTCTAACACTTTAGACTGTGCAAAGCTGTGATATCTTTGAAGTATCGACAATACTGATGCATCTCCAGATGCTTATCCTACTAAACGGCTTGACGAAGACCCGGGACTCAAACCCTAAGACACCAATCTGATCTCGATTTGAATAATCTGAACTTCTTATGATCACGAACTAACAATTCCTGATCAAATGCATCCCCAGATAACCTGAAGTCGGAACCACCCAAATACTATTGCACGTCACGGATTTCAAAAATGACAAAATTTCAATATATTCTATGGAATATTTATTCCCCCTCATTTTTGCAAATTTTAATCTCACTAAAACTTATCACTGAATTTCCCCTCAAATCTAGTAAATTCAGTCCCCTCTAACCTATGAAAAACTCTACTATTGCGGAAAATATGTCATTTTGGTCTACAAAAGTCAGTTTTTCATCAATGCGGATTTTTCGTTAAGGCCCATTCATAGTCACTATACCAAATGGTAATCATTTTGCATAGGTATCCGTGACTACTCCATAAACTTCAACCCTATGTGATTGTGTCATTAAATCTGTTCTTTGAAGCCCTCGACGGTTATCTGAACAACCTGTATTTGTCGTTAAAATCTCGATAAAATTTTCAATCACCAAAACTTTTTTAGGCATTTTGGCTACCTTCATATGAGGGTAAGGTACCTTCGTACGAGGGTAAGGTACCTTCGTGCGGAGGTTGTATCTTCGTGCGGACTAAGGTACCTTCGTACGAAGTGACTACCTTTGTACGAAGATAGTACCTTCGTGCGAAGTGATTACCTTTGTAAGAACAGTGCTGACCACATTTTTCGATCCAAAATATTTATTTCATTGAATTCCAAGATGATTCTTTCATAGACATGGTCAAATTTCATTTCTAAACAATCGTATGGTTTCAGTTTTAATTTTTGTCCATGGATTGTCTGTTTATTTGATGATTTACGTCTAAAATCCCTCAAAAGTCCATAATTCATGAGGCGTAGGTGATTCAATTAACTGTTAGATCAATTGAATCGAAGCCTTAGCTCTGATACCACTTGATATATGTTCCAAGATTAATTCGTCTTTATCATTCTTCTCAAGATCTAGGAATTGATCATCCAACATCATTTATACAAATCTCGGATACTACAAGAACTTCTCCTTTGTAATATTCCCTTTCATTTGCTCGAAGATAACTCTGGTAAAGTTGTAGGGAAAATTAAGACTAAGAGAAGCTATCATACACATCTGATAGTCTAACAACACATCGAACACTCCTTAACGGTGACTTAGGGCATGTATCACTGAGTGCACAAAGAACTTGTATGGTCTTCCAAGATAAGCTTTGTTGAAATTCGGTGCATTCACATGACCTTTGTATCCCATCCGATAAAAGCATCCCTTTGCCATTCATTCAGAATCTCCCGTTGGATCACTATCTTTATCTTTGATGTCGAGCACCCTCCTTATCAATGCTTCTGTTACGAGAACCTCCTTATCTTCATTTCCAATTCTCACAAATGATTGAATAGCTGGTGGATCAGGAATGAACTTAGCGTGATCCCAGAACCTTTGAACATGCGAACGATAAGCTTTATGTTGTTCTGTTAATGCTTTCATGATCGGTAGAAGTCCCATGAATTCAAGAATCTCTTTGAATGGTTCGATCTCTGGGATAGTATCATCTAATACACAAAAAATGTTGTGCTTTGGTTTGAACGTCGTCTTTTCTCCTGCAAAACACAAACACTTCAACACTTTAGATGAAAATTTCAAAAAATTACCCAAAGTCTTGTGCAAAGTTGCTTGGAACGAAGTTACTATATTTCATTTCGTATGAAGATGGATTAAAATCATTTTGAACAAAACAAGTTCCACTTCGTACGAAGATGATCTGTAAGATTTCAAAATTTTACTTCGTGCAAAAATATTCTATCTTCGTACGAAGATAAGCAAAACATCATTTTTACCAAAGTAGTTTAACTTCATACGAAGTTTAATGTCAAAACATTAAGGTTAGTTACCTTCGTGCAAAGTGAACTCACTTCATTCAAAGAAACTGTTATGATCAAGATGATGATTTGCATGCTTTTATGAAATTGATGATTGTATCTAGGCCTAAAAACGCCGATTAGCATGGATGTGTGTTCAATTTTAAGTTTTACCCATTAAATCGTCCTAGATCTACATTTTTAGTCCAAACAATCATTTTGTTCATTTTAAGTCCAAATCGGTCAAATTTATACCTTAACGATTGTTAGTAGTGTGTGAATCAACCACTACAATGTATATTCGGGCAGCACTTCGTCGTTCGTTTTGCAAAATCAGTTCGTGCGGAGAAGAAGTTGTAAAAAATTGTGTTTAACTTCGTGCGAAGTGAATCTATATATGTGGACAGATTTATCTTCGTACGAAGCTAGATTTTACCTTCGTGCGAAGATGAAACCTCTATGTTCATGCGAAGATAACTCACATTTTCCATCTTTTTTCAATTTCTTAAACATTTTACTAGTTTTAACGACCCACTCAGTTGACCAAGTCCAAGTTAATGACCCTGGTTAACTGATTTGTCTACCAAGTCTAAGTTAATGACCATGGTTGAACACTTTGTGAACTGATATTTTTAGACAAATTTAAGTTTCAAATTAATGAACTTTTGATCATTTCAAACCATTTTCTCATTTCAGATAAGCTCCCAACCCATTTTTCAACAAATTTCATTCAGCAATCAGCGACTTCGGACTTTGAAGATCAGTTTAGATGGAAGTTTGGGTAGAGTAGAACTAATTTAGTAGAATGTTATTCAGAATGGAGTAGAAGCGGAAGTCGAATCATTCATTCATACCGAAAGAGAGCATTTCCCCTCTGGGAATACAAAACTTATCAAACTACGAACACACGACACTATTTATAGACTTCTACCCTCATGCGAACTGAGCATATTTAACTTCATACGAAGTCGTTACCTTTGTACGAAGTGATTACTTCGTACGAAGTGACCTCTAAACACCTCTCTCATCCGCACTTAAGTCATGTGTTGGTATCTAAACTATACAATATTCAACACACGCTCTATCTAGCCTATACGCACAGTGGCAGGCACACAGAACATGCACCAACAGCTATGTTGGTTGGAGCAGCTTTCCAGAAAACCTAACTGATGAAAACTTTGCTTTAATGGTAAATGATTGTGATGAACATACAAATTTTTGTTTCATGGCACTTAGATATATCTTAGGTGAAGAAGATCAGGTTCACACAACTTTTGGTGAAAGTATTGTTTTCGAAACTGATGATTACCTAGGTCAAACATTTGTTTGTGACCAGGGAATGCACAAATGATTGAATAAGACTATCCAAAAAGTTCCACTGAATGGATTAGTGTGGATCGAGTTCAAATGGCTGCCTCTAAGGTATCATCTCAAACTCTCAAAAAGTTGTGTTCCAACAATGTATCATAGCATTTGTTATATTAAAGAGGTAACTGAAAACCAAAGAGAGAATGTTCAGATCTGTGACATAATTCTTGAAAATTTTCAAAGCAAGAATTGTTGAGAAGGACCTTGACATAAGCAGTCTTAAGCATGAAGCAACCATAACCAAGGACCAACTCTAAACAATGATAGAAAAATATCAGAAGTGCAAAAAGGAGTTGGAATCCACATAGATCACCGTGAAAGATGGGTTGAATCATGTAATGGTTATGAGATGATTTTGGAAAAACAAAGAAAAAGTAATGTGAAGTTTGGTGTTGGGTTCAGAAAATATGATCAAGAACAACTTACCAACACTTCCATTGACCAAGAAATGATTGAAGTCATACCAACCACCTCAACTAGTGAAGAGATCAAGATAACTGAACTTAGTGGCAAAAAGATTATTCTTGAAAAGCCACAAGGTTCCATTTAGATTGAAAACCAAAATATGAATTTAAACCGTTAGGAATTGGATGTTCTTGAAAACTTCACACTAGTTGATTTACCAACCTAGATGGTCCTAAGCCACCCAAGATAAAAATCGTTCATATTACCAACTCTCAAACATATGTTAAAACATATGATGCTGGAAAGAGGGATAAGGGTAACATGAAAGATAAGACCACAAACTGTTGTGTGAGTTATGTAAAAATAAAAATCATATGACAAAAGACTGTTTTAAGCTAAAAGCATAGATATTAATAGAGTAAACAACATATGTGAGTCAATATCTGGGTGCACATGTGACCCAATAGTGCTTATTTCTAAAACCCTATGATATCAGCAAAAATACGTCAAGAGGAAAAATGCGTTTCAAAAGGGATGATGGCCCTATTAACAAGGATTCACAATCACTTCCCAAATAAGTTGAGTCAAGTTACACACCTGTCACACAAAGCTTGAACCAATATCCTGCACAAAGGGATGGTCAAGTATTTGTTGCACCACACAACACACTTCCAAGAGGCTATGGGCAACCATCATGTACTAGCGTACCATATAGGTATGAAGAACATGTACACGTGCCCCAAAAGCCAAGATTCAATAGACACCCTTAGGGTACAATCACCTTATTGGGAATGGTCAAACAACAGTTGACCCAAGTGTGAAAAAACTTGTAGAGGGTCAGAAACAACTGTTTGAGATGGTACAAAAACTTCATGTTACAACTACTTAATCCCAAAGAGCCGATGCTTTGGATCATCTGCAAAATTGACCCATTTTCCATTGTGTGAAGGGAAGATCTATTGGCAATTTGAAAGTGCAAACAAAAGTTACCCTAGCACATATCTCTATCTTAATAAAAGAAAGAAAATGTTCTATAAATGTTTCAAAAGGTTCTTACAACATTAAGATGTTATTTCTAAATCAAGAAAATAAAATAATTCAGTATTTAAAAATCAAGAAAAGATTGTGAAAAATTACCAAAAATTAAACTCTGTTAGAAGGAGTAAAACTTCTGTTTCAGTGGTTCAAAACTCTGTTTAAACTTTGTTAATCATTGTTTAAACAAAAGAACCACTGATTCATCATCCACTGATTACCTAGAAAAGTCAAACAGATCCATTGTTTCTCAGAAACATACCACTGGTTTCATTTAAAACTTTGTGCAACCCAACAGAGGTTTCAAACATAGGTTTCCATCCATCTATTGACCAAAAGTCATATAGATGTACCAACCATAGACTTGGTCATCCTAATGTCTATTGAGACTAAACAGAGGTTTCAAACAACTTTTTTTTGAAAACATACCTTACCTTCCATCTTCAAAGGGTTTCCTTAAAAGGACCCACTTTCTGAACAGTGGTTTCCCACAATGAATAACACTTGGCCATGTAACTTAAAAGGTAAATGTTGGCCATGCTGGCATCCCTGTTTCTCAAACCCTAATGAACCCTTGGCAAACAGAGTTTACATCCATCATTCACAGTTATCAAAATCAAAGCATTTTCGAAAGAGAAAAACTCTGAATTTGCATTCAACAAACTTTGCTTTCAATCAAAAGATTGTATATTCAAAAGATTCTCAAAAGATTTAACCGATTCATTTATCCACTCTTAGGGAATTTTGGAAAAACGCAAATGTTTTGCTTCAAAACAAAATCGTCACTTCCACCAGCAATAAGGAACATGTTGGACCTACAAAAAAATAGATGATATTCAAAAGCCAAAACATGATCATTTGATCAAGAAATAAATGAAAGATTGAACCAGATTCTTCACAAAAATACTAAATCTTGTACACCCAATCAAAACATCTGTTATGAACAAAGCAAACATCTGATCAAGCCTTGGAACCGCAGTTCAAGAAGAAACAACATATGTTGAAGGCTAAAGTCTGTTGAAGCCAAATGTCTGATGAAGAAGACCAAACATTTGTCTTGCCAAACAGATGTTTGGTATCAAGGCAATAGAGGATAACTATAACCGTGGTTTTCCCAATGTAATAGTATTTGTTTATCAATGTTTAGACTAGTTAGAATAGATGTTAGGATTTGCACAGATATTTGCAACATTTGTGGAATCTTTTCTGTTAGGAATGTTAGATTTCACTATCAAGGTGATGTCAACCAATCACAAAACAGTGCTTTCATACTTAGTATAAAAAAATCACACTTGCTAGTGATCTATTTATCACATACATCACCTTTTCTCTTGTATAGACATAATTGTTAAGTGATCAGGCTAAGGGGGAGTCTGTAAAGTCAATCTATTGTAAAACTTTTGAATCTTTTGAATCAATTGAAAAGCAATTGTTCATGATGACTTCTTATTTGTGACATCTTTTACTAATACAATTCAATATTGTTTTTTATGTTAACTGTTTGATAATCACAAACCTTGTAAACTCAGACCTAAAAATTGGTATAAGAGCTTGGTCATGCTAAACTTGATTTCATAATCAGTTTAATATACGAAGACCAACTCATCAAAGATCCAATACTGTTAATAGCTCAGAGTTGTAAAGGTCAAGAACTAAATAGTGTCTTTCACATACTATGTTTTTCTTATAAAGAACGAGAGAAAATGACACAAAATGATCACCACAATATCGGCTTCAGTAATAATCCACCTATACTTGTCAAATCTGAATTTGGGAAATGAATTTGGACATTGGTTACTTGGATATTATTCCAAATTTAGACACTCCAGAGTTTCATTCCGAGCTTACAATGTCCAAATGTGTGGATATTGTCCGAGAATTCATAGTGTCTGAACTTGTGAGGTCACTCTTGTCCGAATTTTAGGATTTGATCTTGTCTGAAGTTGAGGATTTGATCTTGATCGACTTTGTGGTTAGAGTCAAGATGAGCAGCAAGATGAGGAGTTGATCTTGTCTGAATTCATAGTGTCTGAACTTGTGAGGTCACTTTGTGGTTCTCTCCCTATCTGAATATTGCCTCATTCTATCTTTCCGAATTTGGAGGTGTAGGTTTTGTCCAATTTTATTTGAATTGCCTTGTCTGCATTTGTGGTCTTTTCATCCCATTCCTTTGGTACGAATGTTTGAGTCTTGGAGGAGTAATTTCTGAATTTGTAAATTGTGTGGTGTTTAGTATTCCGAATTTGCTAGGATTGATAGGTTTCTGGTCTAGGTTTGTTTGTTAGTTTCCGAATTTGTTCAGTCGGGTTATTGATCCAGGTATACTAAGTCTCTGATTCTCTCTAGACTTGTGAGATTGTTGAAAGTGTTAGCCATTTTTGAAAACAAAACCTTCTTTCCTTAAAATTCCTTCAACCATGGCGAACAATCTGACCAATTTGTTCAAAATATAAAACACAATAACGAAGTCGGAAGCAGTGACAAACCTCCACTCTTGCTACATGAATTAGACTATCTGGAATGAAAAGGCCGTTTTGAGAGATACATTAAGGCCATGGATTTAAAAATGTGGTTTTGCATGACATCGGGTCATGGATCACCTCCCATTCGAACCCTAACTCGAACCCTAACAATTACAAGTTACATGGCATTAGCCAATGAACAAAAAAAGATATTACGAATATCTAGAAAAGTCCGTGTCTATGATAAATATGTCATTACCTTAATCAATTCTTCACACTTTTAGCAAAAAAGATGAAGGATTTGTGGGATAGCCTCAGTGAAAGATATGAAGGGAACAAGTTTTTCAAGAAAAGGAGGCTAGATCGGCTTAAAACACAACTTGTTGTGTTTAAAGCTATGAAGATTGAATCCTTTGATGATGTGATTAATAGGTTTTATCATCTTTTGAGTGAATTTGATCGAATTAAGTTAGGAATATATACAGAATTTGAAAAAGTTTAAAAATTTCTAAATTGTTTACCCAAACAATGGAACATATTCACTATTTAAATTAAGGAGAGTTTGCATTATGAAGATCTTGCACTTGAACAAGCAATTTAGAAGATGAAAGGATACGCCTGGAATATGGAGGATTAGGATTCCGATTTAGAAAAACTGCAAGATCCTCTTTATATTACGCTAAGCAAGCAGATAAGAGCTAGTGTTTCTCTTCTCTCAGAAAATAGTAATCAAAACGAATCTTCAAATCAAAGTGTGTTTGTTTGTAATAGCAGTGGAAGTGTTAATGGTGGTTCACACACTGTTGAAGGAACTTCATCCTTATCAAATGCAAGTGCAAGACCTATTCCTCAGAATATGAATGTTCTAGAAATTGACCCACACTGCATGAAACTCATCAAAGACAACATGAGTCTTTTAGCCTCATTCATGACAACATATGAAAATTTTTCTCTTGGCAAACTTGTTGAACCTTCGAGTCTTGATTTACAGTTGTTCAAGGAAGTGTTAATAGTGGTTCACACATTGTTCAAGGACTTTGATCAAATTAACCAAGATGAGATGGAAGAGCTTGATTTATAGTTGAACATGGTTCTGTTGGTTCATAGAGCAAAGAAGTTCCTTCAACAAACTGGGAAGAAATTTATTGAAGGAAACACAAAAATACACATGGGCATAGATATGACTAAAGGCAAGTGCTCCAATTGCGGTATTTACGGCCATTACACTAGGGAATGTCATAAACCGAAAAGAGAAAGACAAAACAGAGAAAACAACACGGTTCAAGGAAGTTCTTCCAGATCTAACAACAGTCCATCAAACACTACTTCTTCTACCACTCCAACAATGCCTTGGTGGGACAACCTCTTCAATCAATAGCAGAACCACATGATTGGGCTATTGTGATGGAAGGAGCTATTGTTACGCAAGCGTTTATAGCTAAAATTGTTGAAGAAGATTTTGAAGCTAGTCTGGAAGATGCAAATGTTGAAGAATTAATTGTGGTGGCGGAAGTTCTAAGTGAGAAGCCAGAGATGGATGAAGCTGAAGAAAGCTTAAGGAAAGAGTATGAGGAAGAGGAAATAAGAAAGAAGGAAGAAAAAGAAGATGGATGCAATCAGTTTGAGTTTAAAATTATGAATGAAGAAATGCAACATTTTGCTAAAGAAGAATTGGCATAGAATGCAGCATGTAATGCAGAAGTGCTGATCAAGCTTTCATGGCAAACATTGAGGTACAATCTAAACCTGCTGATAAAAGATGTGCTAGGTGTGTTGAATTTGTTGTTAAGTGTGACAGATATGCTCTCTACACCGGTAATTAGATTATTAATCAGTACAAGTCTAGAGAGTTAATTGTCGCATTATCTAGTGCTTACAAAGAACATAGAAGCATGGTTATTGCTTTTAAAAAAGACATCACTGAGTTTGAAAGACAACTGGTTCAATCTATTGTAAAGAACATGAATTAAAATCTGAACTTAAAATTTGTCAAAACACTATTTTGGAAAAGAATAAAATAATATTAGACAAAGATAACTTGATTCTTGATTTACAGAGAAAGATTGAGAAGTTTGATAATTCATCTGAGGTGATGAACTATTGTATAAATAGTCAGCGTCTTAAAGACTCAGAAGAAGAACATCTGTATGGGGTTGGTTATAGAAATGTTCCACCACCTTTTAACAACAACTATACATAGATGCCATCCACAGAACCTGAAGTTGCGAATTTCATTCCAACTGCTCCATTGACTGTTGACTCGATTAATAAACAAGACTCTGGATCCGAAGCTGAATCGGGTTCAGAACAATCGAAGTCGAGTGGTGCTAAAATAAATGAAGTTAACTTGAACAATCTTGAGAAGTTAATTAACATAAAAATTTTGGAAGTTCTAAACCAAGTTCAATATGAAGAACATTCTGATTTTTTTTTTGTTAAAGGTGAAACTTTTAATAATGAACTTGAAAAGATTGAAAAGAGTTCTAATGCTAATTTTGTAAACACAAATTGTGAAAAACTCAAATGAAGCATCATCGTCTTCTAGCGGTTAGAGTCAAGACGAGTAGCAAGAAAAGGTTGAAAAGGTCGATGAGCGACGATGCTACAATCATCAGCAAAAGGGACATTTAGCTGCTATTATCTGATTAGATAACGAGAAAGGTCGTGCTGATCCTGCTTTAGATAAACCTTTTCTAACCAAACCACAAGCTGAATTTAGGATTTCAACAACGAAATGTTTTTTCATGACAATGAATATCCAAGGTTTGATAGAAGTTTTAGACCTCGGTATAGTCAGAACTTCAGATATCAAATTCTGGAAATCATTTTCGTGGAAATTCCGGTTACCATAACCATTCTTCAACCCCGCACAATCCGCAATTTGCGGGAGGACATTCTAATAGTTTTCAAAGTGGAAATGTTAGATATAGTTTTGCGGAGGTTGACGAATGTGAAATCTATTAGAGGAGGTTATGTTAATTTTGTAGGTGAGAAAGGTGGATACATCACTAGAGAAGGATTGGCGTCGAATGACAAGATTACCTTACACAAGATGAACTATGTCGAAGAATTGAAGCACAACTTGATGTTAGTGTCTTAGATCTATGACAATAAGTACATAATGCACTTCACGTATAAGGTATGCTTCGTTCTTAAGTTGGGCTTTGTAGTACCAGAAGATTTGATCATGATGAGGGCTCCAAGAGTGAACAACAGATACGTAATGGATATGCATCCAGTAGTGAGCTCCTCTTGACTGACAATGTGTTTGTTATCAAAGGCTACGGAAGATCAGTCCTTCCTTTGGCATCAAAGAATGTCTCAAGTCCATTTATAGAAAATGAACCAACGGATAAAGAATAACTTGGTGTTGGGGGTTCTTTTACATAGATTTCATATGAATAGTAAATGTGAGGTCTGTGAGAAAGGGAAAATTAAAAGAAAATCTCATAAGCCTGAACCGTTAACTCTATCCAAAAACCATTAGAACTGCTTCACATGGATTTGTTTGGTCCGATCCATGTAAACAGTATTGGTGGTACGCCTTACTGTTTAGTTGTCACTGATGATTTCTCAAGATATTTGTGGGTATTTTAAAAAAAAGAAAAGATCAAACATTTGGTATTTTAAAAGATTTGTTTAAACAAATTGATAAAATTATTTATTGTCGATCAAAGTATCAGAAGTGATAAGGGAACTGAATTTAAACATAATATATGGATGAGTTGTGTCGTGATAGGGTATCGTTCATCAATTCAACGCTCCATACATTCCTCCACAGAACAAAGTGGCAGAAAGGAAGAACCGAACCCTTATCGAGGTTGCATGTACCTTGCTCTCAAAATTTAAATTGACCATTTTCTTTTGGGCCGAAGCTGTGAACACGGCATGTGTCACACCTGTTTGTAGGCGAAAGCGCGAGGCGTAATCGTGATTAGTTTCCTTACATACGATATAAGTAAACAAGCTATATGAATAAAATGCATATGATGCTCATCCATTGCATAGATATAAAAGAAGTTTACAAGTCATAAGTTGTTCATAAAAGACATACAAAGTTGTATTGTTTCCCAACATACTTGTGACAAAAATATAGTTTTAAATCAACAAGGCTTTGCATTCGATGTCTCACTCGAAGGCGAGATATATGAATGAAACCCATCAAAATGGATGACATCACAATCTTGACCATCTTAACTTCTTGAAATCGTACCGTGCAAGGTTTCACTTAATTACCTGAAATACATGTAAGTTTGAAAAGTCAATATAATGTTGGTGAATTCATGCATTTGTTTTTGTATCAAATGGATCTTAAAAACATTTGAAGTTCTTGTATATTAAACCGGTATGTAAAGCGTCTATGAAATCGTTGATCATTAATGTTTGCAAGGACACTAATATGTCTGCCGACATAGGAAGCAATCAAACCCTTGACAATTTGTGTCGATTAACCTCGACTGGGACACAAAAGCACTGTACCAGTCCCACGAACCAAGAGTGGGGCTGGCCAAAACCCAATAGTCTACCCCTTTCGTTCCTCGGTCTGCATGTGACTAATGGTGCTTAAGTTCCACCCTATTCGCACATGATCTATGTGTGTTTCATTCCCTAGCTTATCATATCTCTGTAACCTGTATCTCCCCTGATATTTTAAAAGCTAAAAAGCGTTTAAAAGGAAAAGGGGACATTAACTCACGGTTTACGTCCAAACGTATAGTATGCTAGCAAGCTCAGGTGTCCGTAAAAGTATCGCAACCTACAAGTGTTCTAATCTCATTAGACATTTTGGTCCTTACTAGACCGTGTACACGTTGCTCATCTTGAATGTTCGTTAGGACTTGTATTTGTTTGTTTGGAGACCCTTGTTTGTGTTAATACATTGGTATTTTGTTTATTGTTCGTTGTTAATACACACACACACACAAATATATATATATATGTATTCTTGTCGTGTATGAACAGGCCTGGCCATTCATGTCTCCGTGCCTAGCACGAGTGTAAACATGCCTAGCGCTCATGCGTCTTCATGCCTCGCACAAGTGTTTTGTAATTATGAGCTATACACACACACACACACACATATATATTCTTCTAATATAAATATTTGTGAATGGTGAACCTCGTTCGCTTGTATATGTGTGTTTGTTTCTTATGTATATACTTGTTCTTCAAGTATGTATTTGTATATTCTTTCTAGATATATTTGTTAAAAATAATTATTTTTAACATCAAACTCGTGTGGTTGTACATGTATAATGTTCTCTTGTATGTGTACACTTCATCAAGTGTATTTTTGTACATCAATTGTACTTGTGTATTTATATGTATACGCATACCATGTATATACTTCACTTGTATACTTTTATGTAGGTATTTGTGTCGTATTTATACATATATGTGTACATGTACATTACTTGTAATTTTGTATTTTACTAAGTGTTTTAGTGTATGTATTTCTATACGTATAACTATACTTATATACTTGTATAATTTCACTTATTTAGTTTTATATATAATACTTTCCGGATTTTATGAATGGTGAAAATAGATATTAACTAAATGTCTAAAAGTATATTATTTTTAGAACTCGTCAGTGAAGTCGTTTATATATATTATTTGTCGCGGAAAATGTCTAAGTTTCGTGTTGGTAGAATATATATACTCCTTGGTGTGACGATATGTATGATTCTTTTCGGTGACTATATATATTTGTTTCTTACCAAGTTTTTAGTATATCATACTTGTCGGTTTAGTATATATATTATTTCGCCAATGTATATATAAGTTTGTCCATTGTCCGAATTGTCTGTTTATCCGAATATAAGTTTGGGATATAATATAAATGTGATTACGTATACCCTCCTTTGTATTGTAATTTCCATGTATCCACTGAAGGATATGTGTGTATGTATGTAACCATAAATTTTATACTTGGTCATTTTCAAGTATTTGGTGGTGTCATGTATTTGTATTCATGTATTTAGTTATGTAAGCATCCTAGCTTCTAAATACATACACTTTAATACGCAAGTATGTATACACGTATGGAGGTGTTTTCTAAATATATATATATATATTTCATCATATATATATACACTTCCATTTTAGTTTAAGAAAATATTCATAAGTGTTTAACTTAAACTTTTCACCAAAGTTTGCCTAATCATGATTAAGGTTGTTAATCCCATTTAGCCATGTTAACTACGTGTTAAATCCCACTTAAATCCCACCTTAATCATGATTAGAATTTAGAAAATTTCACCATAGTTTCCCCTATACTATGGACGTTTTCCACCTTTTCAAAACGTATTTTAATGAATTTTCCACCACATTATGATAATCAAAACTCAATTAAGCTCAACAAGATCATCTTCATGCATTTTCACATACACTCAACTTCTAGCATCATGAACTTTTATGTATATTTTGTAAAGATCCTTAAAAATAACAACACTTTATGTTCTTATTTTACCACCTTTTATAAAGTTGTTTAGGTTGTAATTGCAAGATCAACACTTTTAAAAGTATATTTTTAGTTTCTATATAAACTTTATATTTTCCAAAATCATTTTTAAGACTAGATCAAAGTTCATGACACATCAAGTTTGTAGATCTTGCTAGATCTAAGCATCTACATGCTTAGATCATAATTTTGAACATCATCATACAAGATCTTTCAATCTAACATAATCTATACTACACTAATCATCAAGATTAACAAGAAAACACACATTTAAGTTAGATTATCTTGTTTATTTTAGGGTTTTCTTGTATTTTTGTCTTTAGTTTCAAGATGATCAAGTTGTACATCTTTAATCTACATAAGATAAAAAGCATAAAAATACATGTTTGAAGACTTACTACTAGCTCTAGGCTAGGGATGATACTAGATGAAAATGATGAAGATCAGATGCAGATGTTGAAGCTCCACAAGGTGAGCATGATGTTCCTAGAAAGCTTCCACGTCTTGCACCACTTTAGATCATCTTCACGAGGTTGTATCATACTTGAAATGGGGATATTATGTTGAAGAAATGGGTGTATTTGTGTGCCACAAATTCAAGGGAGAAAGAGAGAGAGAGAATTGTAGTGTTTTTGAGATGTAAAAGTGAAGGATAATAAGAGCTGGTGATGTTATAGTCTCATGCAATCTTTAAAGGTCAACAAATGATCTACTAACCATATCTTCATTCATCATGTTCTAGCAAGGAAGCATCGTGTATGTGGGGGACCCACTTGAGCCAAAATCAAGTGAGGGGGGTAGGTTATGGGAGTTTAATTAAAATAAGCACTTAGACATGTGCATGAATCCTTAATTAGATATTTAGGAGGTTAATGTTATTCTTGGATAATTAGTATACTAGTGATGGTTTAGGATGCTAATCATGCTTATTAGGTCACTAGACTAGTTTATGTTATGTTAGGAGAATAAATTTGTCACTAGTTTCGTTATCGGGTCGTGACCGGATAAAATACGAAGTGTGAACGTTACTATTTATTTAAGTATACTCGAGATATCCTAAATACCCTTGAAGTGATTTAACATAATTATCATTATCTTTGAACTTTGTCATTAGTATAAATGCTGAATTTTGATGTGGAATGCTGAATTGGTTAATTTATAATTCGGATCGGACAATTTAGGTGTTTAGGCATTTTTTCCAAAAGTTTATATAATATTATAAGTGTTTCCCCTAATTAGGGCTTTGTATCTATGTTTAACTTGATATGCTTTCGTATCAAGTATTCGTTGTTTCAGGGAGTTCCAGTACTCTCCTGGTATGAATAGTGTGTTTGCATGAATAGTGTGCTCGTATTGTTTACCAACTATTAGGACAAAGTTGTTTAGTTTCACGACACGACGGAAATGAAGATATAATATAAGATGTAATGATATGTCCTGAAATTTGCTAGGCATTATACGACTCAATCATTCATAAATTAAGTCTAATGTACATAATTAAATGCATAAATAATGATTAAATTGTATGGAATTACCATGTATTTTGCCGGTTGTTACATACTCCCCCCGTTAAAAGAATTTCATCCCAAAAACTCACGTTGACTTACCAGTTGCAGGGGAGTCCTTGAACAAATGGGGGTACCTTGCCTTGATTTGCTCGTTACGTGTCCATGTATTCTCGGGCCCGTGATGTGAGTTCTATCGAACTTTGGCTAATTTGACACGACTTCTCCTCGTATTTTGGACTTGCCAAGTCCATAACCAAAATATGCTCTTTAGTGTATTGGAGTTTGTCGTCGATGTGAATCTCATCCACTGGATGATAACGGTTTCTTGGGTAGGACTATTTTTAAGATTTGACACATGGAATGTGTCGTGTACACTGCTTTCCTCCAGCGGTTTCAGTTTGTAAGCAATGTTACCAACCTTTGCCAAAATTTCAAAAAGGTCCTATGTATCGTGGGTTCAACTTTCCGCGTTTTCCAAATCTAGCTACACCCTTCCAAGGCGAGGCTTCCAACAAAACTTTTTCTTTGACCTCCAAGGTTAATGGTTTGCGTCGTTTGTCCGCATAGCTTTTTTGGTCCGTCTCGAGCTGCCTTGATACGGTCTCGGATTTGAAAGATCTTGTGCGTAGTCTCTTCGACTAATTCCAGACCAGTTAGTTGTTTATCACCGACTTCCGCCCAACACAACGGGATCGGTATTTGCGTCCGTAGAGAGCTTCAAACGGTGCGGCTTGTATGCTAGTGTGAAACTATTATTGTATAAGAGCTCCAATAATGGTAAGTGAGTATCCTAATTGCCAGCCAAATCCATCACACAAGCACGTAACATATCTTCCAAAGTTTGTATCATTCGCTCACATTGGCCATCCTTTTGAGGGTGAAGGCCGTGCTTAACTGAGATCCAAAGGCGTGTTGAAATAATCTCCAAATTCTAGATACGAATCGACCGTCTTTGTCTAAGATAATTGAGATAGGCACTCCATGACATGCCACAATCTCCTTATGATATAATTCAACAAGCTTCTGGTACTGTCTTTCTCGCATATCAGCAAGAAGTGTGCAGACTTTGTTAAGCTCTCACCTATTACCTAAATCATTTCGTGACCTCTCAGGGTCCTGGGCAACTTTGTGATAAAGTCCATCGTATTTGTTCCCATTTCTAGACAGGAATCTCAGGTTGTTGTAACAATCCTAAGGGCTTTTGGTGTTATACCCCAACCGATGGCGGAAACATCGGAGTGAGATGAACGAGATTGCTCGAGACATCATAACACTAATTGTGACAATATTTAATTAAACAACCCGTTTCATTTCATTCATCAAATTGTCAAGTACAAAATATTTCGAATACAAAATAACAACAAATGAGACAAGTTCAACAAAACATAATAAATAACTTAGTATTCTAAGCGTGTTTCTATGCCGATCCTACTAAGTTTCGTCATATAAATCTCATCTACCTGCAACATGTTAAAAAGTATAGTTCAATAACAAAGTATTGGCGAGTACACAAGTTTTAATCATAGCATAAGTAGTAAAAAAGTTTAAACAAATCCACATGAAAAGCTAGTATACGAGATAAATGTAAACAAGGCATGTGAACTACAAGTCAATCCTCAAGTGTACCGCATAACAGATTAAAAACTTAACATTGGCCTCAAGAATACGAGTGGTGTTACTCCTATAGCGCTATACATGTTAAGGGAGGCTTGATCAAAGTTAATGACAATTAGTATCACATAAGAATATTCCAAGTAAACAAGTCATGTATCACATATCTATAGCATGTATGATGGATTATTTGTGTGATTTCATAGAATAAAAGTGTGATTTAGTGTGTTTATGATAGATTAACATATTGCACGCCAAAAGTGTAAAGCGTAAAAAGGGTGTCGAGTGTACTCACGGTTTTGTAAAGTTAATTCCGTGAAAGCGTTCGGGTTTATTAGGGGACGAACACCGAGTTATCCTACACAAGGAAACGTAGGTGTGTGAGTATTGGAATGACGATGGAGTTCGGTAATTTTAGGAATCTAAAGTATGCAAAAAATATGTATAGTCGAAAGTATTTATCTAGACGTTAATGCTCGTTTTTAACACTATAAGCCCCGTAGGGTGTTTGTAGTTTTATGGGTCATGCCCAATAGAATCGTAACGATGGTTAAGTCTTAGATAAAATAACCTAATGTTAGGACAAGTACCCATATGGTCATCGTCAAAGGTTCGGTTATAATTATTAATTACATATATAGTTTACATATATTATTACATTTCTATCATATAATAGATTTCATACAAGTCATGGATGTCATAGAAGTCATGCATGGATGTAGGAGAATAACCATCCTTAACCTCTTTCGTAAGATTCACCAATACACAAATTGCCACAACGGCATCCAGATGGTCATGAATAAAGTACTTCACTAAACTACGTTTGGCACCGAATAAGCAAGCTAGGTGCGTGCATCCCGAACATGGCAATGTTGGGGACGTGTCGTAGCCTTGTTACTCAATTGAAGGTGAAACATAGCTTAGTGGATAGAAATCATCAAGTGAGGGGTGGATTTAAAAGTTGGATAGCCAGGCCTCCATGTAATCACACCTTCACCAAACACAAGCTTGTAAGCTTGGATGGCTCAACACTTGTGGGTTAAGAACCCTAGTAAAAACCACAAGTTTAGAGGCATGTTATACTTCTTGATTTTGTATGGAACAAGTCTAGCTAGCTCACTAACCATAAACTTGATTAGAGGCACAAGTAGCATAGAGTTGTTAAGATTAAAACAAGTTCAAGAAAAGTTGATAAGTTTAACTTCCAAAAACAGAAAGTTTGGCTTTAAAAATGGTATTGTTCCACCTTGGTTTTCCATGGAAAACCTATGATAACATCCCATGAGGCTTAGCAAACATTGCTGTGGAAGAAAACATGAAGTTTTTAAAGTTTTGAAAAGAAAAATATGAGCAAAAGTTTGGCACACTTTTGGACCTTAAAATGGTGAGGTTTCACCTTAGTTTGCCCAAGCAAAGTTGTGAAAACCTTCCTAGAGGTTATCCAAGTGTTTTAGAAGAAGAAACAAGGTTTAAACAAAGAAGGAAATGGGTTGAAACTCACTTGCAAACTGATTTGGGACAACAGAGAATTCTGGACTTTGAGATGATTTTTGATGTGTTTGGAGGCTTGTAAAAGTGGGAAATAGATGGGGGAATGCTTGATTATATAGGGAAGAGATTAGGGTTTAAGTTAGGGTTGCATTTAATGAAGTTAGGTGATTGTTAGACTTGAAAAGGAAGTGGACTGCCCTCTTTTTATTTATTTTTTTGTTTTTGTTAATTAAATGTATAAGGTTTAAGTGATTATTATTTGAGGCACATTACATTTATATCATTATGACTTGTTTGGAAGGTCAAAACCAAGATTAAGGGCCTTATATAATAAAAAAAAGACTTATTTAGTAGCAATGTAGTTATAACCTGACAAGATTTACGAGGTGCCATACGTCCATGTATTTCGCGTTTGAAACACTAATCGTCTTGCTTGACTTGAGTTTTAAGGTTCACAAACGTTCAATAGATATTCGCGAGTCATTTTTAATTGTTTAATCGAGCAACAAATAAACATAAGTTCATAAGTTTAAGCATACATAAAGGGTTGTGAATTTTGCATAATTGATCAATTTGATTACAACCAAAGCCTTGGATTTACAATGATTCTAAAATGGAATATGATTACAAGGTTTGAACTTTCCAAATATAGAAACACGAATCGAATTACTAAAAACAGAAAGTTACAAAAGCAAAACATTACATTTGGTATTCGGCCTTAACCTTCGCGCAAGTTGGGCATTTTCCGACATAAGTCGTGATGTCGCCTTTAAGGTTAGGCCACCAATAAAATTCTTTCACGTCCTGGTACATCTTATTCGCTCCCGAATGGATAGAGTACTTAGATTTATGGTCTTCATCTAATATCACATTTTGTAGGTCGCTAAAATATGGAACCTAAATTCGTCCCATAAAGTATAGTGTTCCATCCTCTTTTGGGACCAATTGTTTTTCCATACCTCGTAATGATTCTGCTTGAACGTTTTCCGTTTTGAGTGCTTCTTGTTGTGGTCGTGGATCCGAGTGCTGAGGTTGGTATGTATAGTCATTTCCAAAGCATGTACACTTAAGGTTTTAACTCATTCTTTGCAGCTCAAGGCGTCCGCTACAACGTTTGCCATGTCCGGGTGATACTTGATCTCGCAATCGTAGTCATTCAACAGCTCGACCCATCGTCAATGTCGCATATTTAATTCTTTCTGATTAAATATATGTTGAAGACTTTTATGATTCGTAAAAATTGTACATTGAGTATCGTATAAATAGTGACGCAAAAGTTTCAAAGCAAATACCACCGCACCTAACTCGAGGTTGTGGGTGGTACAATTCTTTTCATAAATTTTCAGTTGGCATGACGCGTAGGTGATGACTTTGTCCCGTTGCATCAACACACAACCTAGACCTTGATGCAACGTATCACAATATACAATGAAGTCATCAGTTCCGTTAGGTAATGATAAGATTGACGCATCACATAACTTGTCTTTGAGAACTTGGAACGCCGTTTCTTGTTTTTCACCCTAGTTAAACTTCTTATCTTTTTGTGTAAGGGACGTTAGCGGTTAAGAAACTTTCGAAAAGTTATCCATGAATCTCTGGTAGTAGCCCGCTAATATCAAGAATTGTCGTGCTTTCGTTGGGGGTCTTTGGCGCCTCCCAATTCTTGATCGCCTTGATCTTAGACAGATTAACATGCATAAAGTTTCTCTTTCTATAGAAGCTCAAGAATAGTTCGTAAATGTTGTTCATGTTCTTCTTGCGATCGGAATAGATTAATACGCCATCGATAAATAATATCATGAACTTGTCTAAGGACGGCTTGCAGACGCGGTTCATAAGATCCATGAATACCGCTGGTGCGTTTATTAAGCAGAATGGCATAACAAGAAACTCGTAATGACCTTACGAGTTCGAAAAGACGTCTTGGGTATGCTTTCCTCTAGTATCCATAAATGATGATAACCGGATCTTAGATCGATTTTGGAGTAGAAGCTCAAGCCTTACAATTGATCGAATAAATCGTCAATTCTTGGTAGAGGGTATCGGTTCTTTATGGTAAGTTTGTTCAACTCTCTATAATCGATGCATATCCGAAAGCTCCTATCCTTTTTCTTGAAAATAACATTGGAGCTCCCCAGGTGAGAAACTCGGCCTAATGAAGCCTTTGTCTAACTCTTGAAGTTGTGTAGACAGTTCTTGCATTATTTACGGTGCTAATCAATAGGAGATTTCATCACTGGTGCGGTTCCTGACACTAAATCTATGCAAAACTCGACCTGTTGCTGCGGAGGTAGTCGTAGCAAGTCTTCCTGAAAGACTCTAGGAAATTCCTTCACAATGGATATTTCCTCCAACTTTGGCTCCTCTGTTTTCATGTCGACTACATGAGCTAGAAAGGCTATGCAAACTTTTCATAGGCACTTATGAGCTTACACGCAATTCATTATTCGTAAACACGTCTCGTGCTTCTCTCCGTGTACAACAACTGTTTCTTCATTCGATCGAGGGATGCCGATAGTTTTCTCATGACAAACTACTTTCGCTCGGTTGTCGGAAAACAAATTCATACCGACAACTTCGTTCTCCAAGTTCAAGTGTGCATCCTTTAATGACTTCCCCCGATTCGATTAATTTAGCATTTGCCAATTCTATAGAATTAGGGACGTCTAGCTTACTCGACTCTAGTCCAAGTATATTTTTAAATTCTACAGAGATAAAACTAAAATCGACACATGTATCAAATAGTATGGATGTGAAGTGTTGGTTGATAGGAAACGTGCCGGTGACCACATTCGGGTCTTCACATGCATTCTTTGCCCCGATCACGAAAGCTCTGCCCCGAGCTTGATTTTCCTTGGGTAATCCTTTTGAAATTGACCTTTGTCTCCGCAACCATAACATCCTTGCCCCTTTCTGTTTTCGTTTCCATTACCATTCCTGATGTAGGATCATCTCATCAATATAGGCACAAGACCTAATATGATTAACTAGTCATAACATGTGCGGAATCCATTTTATGACAAGTGACAATATCAAGATTACTGTTTAACATTCACTGTTTTATTAATGTTCAATACGTGTACAATCCTAAAACAATACATGCAGGGCTTCGCCATACACTCTGCATAAACTGTTATAGACTGAAGACACGACTATGTTATTTATATACATGACAGCTTCGCACGAGTTGGCTTGCCATTTCATGCGAAGTGCACTTCGTACGAAGTGGCTTACATACATTCAAAAAGTAAATCTAACAATGTACAACCCTATTACAATGACACGACATGATCCTAAGATGTAGGTGATAGACATTCTACACCAACAAACTCCCCCTTGGATACTGTCGTAGTCTTGGTCAGTCTTCAAGAATCTTCATAACATTAACATTCCGCATTCAAAGAAATACTTCCTCGGCTTCCTACGTTCTTAAGATGGAATCGGTGTTTGATTAGTAGTAGGAGCCCATTTAATAATGTGAAATCTTCTAAGACACGCTTCCTTTCCCATTTCGTCAATCTTTTCTAACCTTCTTTGTTCTTTTAGAAACTCTTTCTTTTCAGGTTCTCGCCACTTGATTGCCACATCTTTCTAGGATTTATACCATGTGCATAACATACATTGGTTACACCCTGGTATTGCACCACTTGAGTCTTCTCTCGTGCTTCATAACATATCTTGTTGAAGAATAAGCAGTCAACATCTTTCTCTGAGCAATTGACTAGCCACATCAGATCTAGTATGCGAATCATCCTCCAAATACTTTCATCTTTCAAAACAATCACAGCTTCACACGTCTCTATAGCATATTGCCACCATTTGAAGTAAGTATGAAAAATCTTATTTAATATTCAATAATGGCATGTTCTTCATGGCTCGTGGTGGCTTGATAATCAAAGTCACATCTTTTTCTTTCGTCACCCGGATCAATCTGTATTCGTTTTTTTTGGAATATACGGCTTCCAGTAAATGAATCCGTGATCAGCTTCAGATTTGATCAGCTTCCATAATCGTTGATCATGAAATTTCATCTGGAAGTTTATCATATTCGTCATACAAGCTCTTCCACATCCAAGTAGGGTAATGTTTTAATATCACAGAGGTATCGGAAGTAAAGCACTCCAAACTCCCTCTTGATAGCATAAACATTTAATTTTTCAGTCCATCCCCAACTTAGGATATCACCTAGCGATTTGTCTTTATCACGCGTAAAGAAAGCCAATGGTCTTTGAAATTTTCTTTCTTTTGGTAGCCCCTAAACCAGGTTTTCTTTGCTACAACAATTTCTTCCTTTATCAAACGATTAGGAATGTTTCCCTCTTTCACAATCTCTTCCACTCTTCACTTTAACATATCATTAGAAGCTTCTACAAACATTTCCTCAAAGGTTGGGAAGTCATCCATATTCACACAAGAATATATAATAGTTTCATCGTCATCGGAATCATCCTGCACGACAACCCGATGATATTTGTCAGCATCAACAACATACTTGTACTAATATTTGTTAGGCTCAGATGCACTGATTTTGCTTAACTCCTCTTCGAAATCAAATTCAAACTTAACTTCCTCAACCCCCCCCCCCCCAACATTTTGGGTATCTCTTCTTTTGTATAGTTATATATGAATTCGCCTTCCCAAATGCCATGCTTTAGATAAAAGACTTTGGGTTTTGGCAATTTAGGAACAACCAATATAGGTGCAACAACTATGAGGATTCCTAATTACTCTGCATCATGTACTGGATCTTTCTGCTCCCCCTTTCTATCTGCTTCCCTCTCCTCGTTCACATCATTCAACAAATAAGCATCATACTCAAATGATTCATTTATCTTTGCATCAACCAATGTCACACCAGATCCACCTTGGTTATTATCATCACCATCACCTTTATCATCATCATCCTTTTTATCATTCTTATCACCCGCACCATCATCATCATAATCATCATCTTCATCTTCATCAAACGCATCAATCTCAGCATCTATTTCAGTATCCCTCTTCTTTTTATCCAAGTATTTTTGGTGCCTTTCAGAAAAAACAGTTACATCTACAGGTCCACCAATCATTACATAATTGATCGGTTCAGATTCAGTTTCTACTTCAACTTCTTTCTCAACCTCTGTTGGTATAACTACCTCAGCTTCCGTTTCAACAATAACTTCTGATTCAGGCTTAGTTGGCACAATAATAGGGACTTCATCAATTTTTCTTTCCCTTTGCCCATTGCTGTAGCCTTTTCCTCAGCTTTTCGAGTACGCTCAGCAGCTCTTGCCTTCTATTTCAATCAATTCACATTCAGCTTCAAAGTCTATACCAAACTTACTGGTCAGAATCTTCTAAAATATATCCATCTTTCTATTGTTATGAAGACATTCAGCATCATATTCAATGATCAACCTTCTTAATCTTTCATTCTCTGACAAAAGCTTGATAATACATCTTCAAGATTCTTACGATCATCTTTCATGAACTTCCTGCTCTCTAACTCAACAATCTTTGTATCATTGTACAGATCAGCAGCAAATCCTCCTTCGAATTACATATAAGGAATATCCCCAAACTCATCTCCTGGAAACGATTGCGCCTTTATGCAGATTGAGGAGTTCTTTGCTGTGTTGGCAGTGTTGGCTGTTTAGGTGTTGATGATGGTTGTGGTGTTGTTATGTGTTGTGGTGATGTTGGTGGTTGTTGTGGTGGTGTTTTGTGTTATGTTGTGTTGTGGTGATGTTGGTGGTTGTTGTGGTGGTGTTTTGTGTTGTGTTGTGTCGTGTTGTGGTGATGTTGGTGGTTGTTGTACTTATGGTGGTGATGTTGGTGGGATAACAGATTCAACATTCTGTGTAGCAACCACAACTTTAGGTGTCTTCTTTCTAACATATTTTCATTTAGCTTTCTTTGCTACTGTAGACTCTATTGTTTTCTTTTGAACTTCAGTAGCTTTGCTCTTAGCACGTCTTGATTTTCTAATAGGTATCTCAATTTCCTCTTCATGCTTAGAAGGAACATATGTAACATCGTCATCACCAACTTCTTTGCTTTCGCTGAAGTAATCGCTCTTCTTCACGTTTCTTAGATGCATCGATTTCAAGATCAATGTTGTCGTCAGAGCTTTCTTCATTATCACCTTCTACCACCTGTTTCTCAGCATTAGCTGCTATCTTTAAAACGTTCAAATCATCTCTATCATTATCAGATGTAGCTAAAAATAGCTCATCAACATGCACATTTTTAGCCACCGGTTCATTAACAGAACATTCACCGACGTCTCTTCAGGTTCACCAATAAGCAATGTTCGTACTGTAGTACACTGGCGAGCTTGAGTAGGCTTCTTCTTTGGAGTCATCCTTTTTCTTTTCTTTTCTTCTTTCTCGAATCAACTACTTTTCCTTGAAATAAAACCAACTAACTTTTCTTCTTCGTCTCTTTCCGATCCACTAGTATCTTTCCTCCATTTGCCCTTCGGAGGTGCAATGTAATTCTTATCAAGAATGACTCCAAACATTGGCTTTGAAACTGGCTCAGACTCTTGCTTCAAGTAAAGATTCAATTTGACCAACATCTCTCTATCCATATGCTCCAAAACAAGCTAATCATCTTCTTCCTTCGCCAAGTTAGGAAATAAATCATCTAACAACATTTGTAGAAATATCAGATATTGGAAAAATTTCTCCCTTGTAGTGTTCGCTACCATTTATTCAAAGATTAACTTTGTGAAGTTGTACGGCATGTTCAATGTTAAAGCAACAACCATACACATCTGATAATCCAAGATATCATTGAAACCGCCCTTACTATGGCTGAAAACTGTATGATAGAATGCACGAAAAACTTGTACGACTTTCCGAGATTTGCTTTCTTGAAATTCGACATATTTACGTTACCTTTGTAGCCCAACCGATAAAAACAATCTTTAACCATCCTCTCTTGATAACCTATTGGATCAACATCTTTATCTTTCAAATCCAAAACTCTGTGAATGAGCTCCTGAGTAATTTTAACTTCATACTGTTTGTCATCGATCTTCACAATAGAATGAATTGCTCTTGGTTTCTCTACAAATCTTACAGCATTCCAAAATCGCTCTATATGAAACTTGTAAACTTTGTGCTTATGCGTTAGAGCCTTTGTTACAGATAATCGACACATAAATTCAAGTAATTCACTAAACGGAGCTATCTTTGGAATTTTTTCGTCAAGAATACAACAAACATTATGCATTGGCTCGAACAGAGACTTCTTTTCTTGTGAAAATATGAAATTCAAAGACTTAGAAAAATTCTTGACGAATAATATTCTAACACTTCGTGCGAAGTGTCTTAGGAACGAAGTGGTAATTTAAACTTTGTACGAAGTGGACAAATCAATAAACATCCTGATCTTACCCACTTCATGCGGAGTGGATATTCAAATTAACCATATTTCACTTCGTGCGAAGTAACTGTCACTTCGTATGAAGTGGCACTTCGTACCAAACTGTTTTGAGCACCAATTATAAAACTTGACATTTTTCACAAATTGATGATTCTAATGAACACTACTTTCGCTGGTTAACACAATAATATGTTCAATTTTAGATTTGGCCGGTTAGTTTTTCCTAGATCTACGTTTAAAAGGTCGGTTTATCGAAATCGTCCAATACACGTTCAAATCACGGTCCAATATCTTCACCATTGTAAGAGGTGTGCTAATCAACCTCCCCAATGTAAAATTTGGAAGTAGTTCGACTTAAAACAAGAAAAATCTTCAAATCGCACTATACGCTCTCTGTTAATACAAAGCAAACAATGGTCACTACGTGCGAATTGAGTTCCAATATAGGACAGTTCCACTTTGTGCGAAGTGAGCTCTTCATGCGAATTGGATCTCTCTTCGTGCGAAGTGATTAACATTTTTTCAAAATTTTCATTTTTAAACTTTTTATCAGTTTTAACGTCCCACTCTGTTGACTAAGTCCAAGTTAATGACTCTTGTTAACTGATTTGTCTACCAAGTCCAAGTTAATGACCTTGGTTGAACACTTTTATGAACAAACTTGATGTTTTTAGGAAAAGTTAAGTTTCAAATTAATGAACTTTCGATTTTTTCAAAGCATTTTCTCATTTTAGATAAGCTCCCAACCCGTTGTCACAAGATTCTCCTCAGCAATCAGCATTTCTAGACTTTGAAGATCGGTTTTCCATCATCGGTAGTCGAAAATAAGATAGAAATAGAATCCTTTTGATTTTTCAAAGTTTATGCTAAAACACACTGAAAATCTTCTAGGGTTTTTTAAATGAAATACAATATCTATGTACAAACATCTTTACATAAATATTTTTGTGAGTTTATGTTAGAGGATCATATCAGTTTTTGAGACTTATCACCAGTCTCATTGACATTGATTAGACTTTAAGTTCTAAACAAATTCACTTAGATTATCAGTATATTGATCTACTTAAACCTCTACACATTTCTCAATTATTCCGGGATACGTTAGGTAATATTAAGATCTTCACTTAAAAGTGTTCCTCATATCAGAATATACTCCCATATCAAGATTCCCCAGATTTTATCTTACAGGTGGATATACCTAATTGATATCTGTATCTAGGTAATGCGAGACCTTGAGAGCTCAGGTTAGTACCACCGTACAGACAAAGAGACGAAGACTCGACTTTAAAAGTGGTGTTCCAACTTGGAATCTTTTACTACAATTGTTGGATCTTTCGATACTTACAATATGCTGCAGCTTTGGGTTTTTTTAAAGCAAAAGTATTCTACAAGTTTTAGGCCATTACGGACGCAAATCAGAAGAACTTGTTGTGACAAACGGCAAATAACTGGTAGTTCCATACAATCTAATCACTACTGTTATTACATAATCTCATGCATGTTAACGTAATTTAATTACGTAACTGAGTCGCACGTTATATAACAGTGGCAGGACAAGTTAAACATACTATAACATATATTGGTTTCTGTCACGTCGCGAAACCAATCAAACTATGTCCTAAAAGTGTTGGTAGAAAGTGCTGGGCGCAGTATTCACGGTTACACTATTCATGTCAACAAAGTTGTTGAAGCGAAACAGAACTATGAAAAATGACCTACGAAAGACATATTTGAGTCCATGCATACATAAAATCCCCAATGTTGGAACCTCATTGGCAATGATATATAACTTTCCGGTATAACGCTTAAATCACGAAATTGTCCGTTCTTGATTCGACGAACCAATAAACAATATTTTTATTGCCCTAACGCTTAAACGAATAACCTAGTGAACTAGTTAGCCATATTTTGCCATCATAAACACCTTACATAAACACCATAGCAACAATGGTAAATTAAAACCATCGCTCCCGGTATTATATAACACCTTCCATATATCACCCGATATCGAACCGATGAGCGAACTAGTGGCATTCTTGCCATCCAAAATCAATACCCATTAAGACAAACTAGTTGGACTTTATTTAAAATCTTAATTACCATTAACACCCTAATTAAACTTAATTACACTAATTATCAAAATATATTCAATTAATCTTTTCAACATGTGACAAATAATTAAAATAATGAAAAGCCATTCTTGTAACCCCCTCATGTCCACATAAGCAAGGTGGGTCCCCCACCTTGACTTGTGGTGATCTTAAATGATGAAAGAGCATGGCCTTAAGATCCTTGAAGTCTTGAGAAATATTATAACCTTTCAACTATCATTTTTATCATTCATACTACTCAAAAACTTAAAACCAACTCTCATCTCTCTCTCTCTTGAAACTCACAGATCACATACACACACACACTAACCTCACTTTTCTTTCATCCTTTCACCTCCATCACAAGCATTCAAGACCCCTTTGAAGATCATTCATAAAGATACAAAGTGTAGGAAATTGAAGTGGAAGATTGTATCACCATCTTCATCATCTCATCATCTTGTCCATAAGAATCATCCCTAGCCTAGAGCTAGTATAAGCTTCTTCTTATGGTTCTTGTTCATGTTATATATAGTTACTAAAAGTACAAGTAAACCTCATCTTGAATATCATAAAAGGAATCATCTAAAAAAATAATAACAAGACATAACAAGATAAAAGTATAATATATATTATATTCTTGTTGCTTACTTGTCATAGTATTTTGTAAGTATGTTGATCTTGCCACAGGAGACTTGAAAATGTGATTTAAACAAGTATATGTCTAAATCACACAAGATCATCTTCTTCAAAATATTCATGAGCTTCACATGTATTCTTGATACTTGAAAGTTATGGACTCTAATGGACTTGAAACTTGATTTTAAAGAACTAGTAAACCTGTTATTTTTATAGAACAAGTGCTATAACAATGGTTATAAAAGTTGTATTTAAAAAGTCTGAGAAAATATCATGTTTGAAAGCTCATGAAACATTGAAGTTAAGTTGTACGATTATTTCTTGAAAATGAGTTTTGGGATGAACTTGATGAATTAGGGATGATTTGGAAGTTGAAAGGTGGTTTAAATACGTTTTTGAAACGTGGAAAAAACCATAGTTTAGGGGAACTATGGCGAAATTTTCTAAAAATATAATCGCGATTAAAGTGTGATTAACAGGGTGGTTAACGGGGCTAAAATCGATTAGTAACCTTAATCGTCATTAAGGAAGTTTTAATGACAAGGGTTAAACCCAAACATTCACAAGATTTAATAAAATACATATATGTATTTTTACAAGTTAAAAATATGAGTATTATATATATAACATGTATATATATTTGAAGTAAAATTATATGTAAATACTTGGCACCATCATAAGTATGTGTATAGAATACATGTGTATTTATGAGTATATATCAAGAATCTCTAAGGTATACAAGTGAAGTACAAAAATACCCTACTAATACGACACACCAAATACATAAAGATCACCAAGTATAAACCACGTAAATACATGTACCCTTGTACAAATTCTAAATGAATAATCGGAAGAGCGGAAGATTCATACAAGGGGCGAACTTATAAAAGTAGATTCCTAAGAAATAATATATACATATCGTCACCAACAACGGGACGAACAACTCACCATCACAAGGAGCTACTATGACACCTGGGCGATTTTCGACGCGAAAACATATATATCAAACATCTACAACGACCCAACTAAAAATAATATGAATATTTTTAGATGCTTGACAAATATATATATATATATATATATTTTATATAAGTATACAAGAAATACTTATAACCCTTATATTTAGTAAATAATACTAAGTGCAAGAAAATAAATAATATGGACTCTTAAAAATTAAGTTGGCTAGGTCCATTATATAAAAGATATGGGCAAGGCCCAAATACATAAACACATGGACAAGGCCCACAATACAAAAAAAATGAGCAAGACCCAATCACATGATAATGTGGGCTAAGCCTAAGGACAAGATAACATGGGCTAGGCCCAAAGACATGGGCTAGGGCGGGCTAATGACATGGGCTAGGCCCAATGGCACACTTGCGAGGCACGAGGACACATGAAGGGCAAGACCCGTTCAAACACACATAAATACACGAAAAAATATATATATTTGTGAAATATGTATAAAGAATAAGAGAACAAATGAACTACCAACACTATGAAAACAATAAAGTTGTTCAAAAGAGATAAATAAACACATAACAAGAATTCAAGATGAACAACTTGTACGAGATCCAACGAGACCTAAGGGTCTAATGAAGTAAATACACATGTAGGTTACACACGTATACGGACACTAGAATTTCACTAGTACGACATTTGGAATGCAAAATTGTGAGTTCATGTCCCTTGTTTCAAATATTTCAAAGTTTTGTTTTTTTAAAACCATCGAGGGGAAGTACATGTCGTAATAAACGGTATGTTAGCTATGGGTTTAGATGATAAGATAATCAAATGTGCGTAAGTAGGATGATGATAATAGTAACCATTAATCACTTAGTGACCAAGGTGCAAAAGGTATAGATCTATCGAGTTCGAGGCGCGCTCCACTCCTGGTTGGTATACCCTTAGGAGTGCTTTTGTGATCCCAATGATGTCAAAGTTGTCTCGGTTTGGTTGCTTACTTATGGCACATACTCAGATTTCATTACTTGATCATAAACATGACATTTTATAAGAAAACAATAACTACATGAACTCGCCAACTTTTGTTGACTTTTTAAAATTACATGTATTTTAGGACGCAAGACTTGAGCCGATGAAACACTTCGGGAAACGGGAATGACCTGACAACGAATGCCACCTTTTCGAGGATTTGCCTCTTATATCCCAACTTTGTATGGGTATATAGGAGCCAAAACCTCAACATATTTTTATGATGAAAACAATGTTTTGTTATGGAGTAATGTAACTTAAATAATAAATTTCTAATGGAAATTATCCAACATATGGAAATTCTCCCACTTCAAGAGAGGCTCATGAGGTGGTAATAACAACAACAACAACAATAACAAAAGGCAAGCCACGAGGGAAGTTAAAGAAGCCAAGGCATATGTTTCCACCACTGCAAACAATACTAACAGGAAGCCTTATAATGGGGACGCGCCTAAATACAACAAATGCCCCTTCCACCACTACGGGGAATGCCGAGGCCCCAAGTGTAGCAAGTGTGGCAAGTTTGGACATAACACTAGGGATCAAGGCTGCTTTGGATGTGGTGACAAAGGGCATTTCAGGAAGGATTGCTCAGAAGAAAACCAAGCTTGGGGAAGAGCTTTCGTGATTGGAGCTAAGGACGCTTGCTAGGACCCGAATGTGGTCACCGGTACGTTTCCTTTTCAACGATCACTTCGTATCTATTTTTTTATACTTGGGCAGATTTTAGAATTATTTCTAAAGAATTTAGATATATACTTGGGGTAGAATTGAGTAAATTAGATGTTCCATACTTGATTGAACTAACTAACGGGAAATTGGTAGAGTCGGGGTAAATTATAAAGAAGTGTACCTTAGAACTGGGTGAACGAAAGTTCGATATAGATCTATTACCAGTTCAATTAGGTAGTTTCGACGTCGTTATTGTTATGGATTGGCTATCCGTTAATTGAGCCGAAGTCATATGTCATGAAAAGATCGTTCGTATCCCCCTACCTGACGGAGAACATTTAATGGTCCACGGTGAAAAACATGACACGCCACTACGAATTATTAATTGTATGAAGGCTCAAAAATGTTTGAGAAGGGGGTGTATCGCCTTCCTTGCCCATGTGGTTGACAAGAAGGCCTAGGAGCGCAAGCTGGAGGACAGACCTGTAGTAAAGGAATACCCCGAAGTCTTTCCGGAAGACTTGTCAGGACTACCTCCACAACAACAAGTCGAATTCCGTATCGACCTAGTGCCAGGAGTTGCGCCTGTGGCGAAAGCACCATATCGACTTGCGCCCTCGGAGATGCATGAATTATCTACTCACCTTCAGGAGTTGCTTGACAAAGGAATCATAAGACCGAGTTTCTCGCCTTAGGGAGCTCCGATGCTTTTTGTGAAAAAGAAGGATGGAACCTTTCGAATGTGCATCGACTACTGGGAACTAAACAAGTTAACCACCAAGAATTGGTGCCCACTACCTAGGATTGATGATTTTTTGATCAATTACAACGGTCGAGTTTTTATTCAAAGATTGATTTAAGATCTGGGTATCACCAGGTAAGAATCCAAGAGGAAAGTATTCCTAAGATGGCGTTTAGGACTCGCTACGGTCATTACGAGTTCCTTGTTATGCCTTTTGGTTTAACAAACGCTCCTACAGTATTTATGGATTTGATGAACCGGGTATGTAAGCAATACCTCGATAAGTTCGTGATCGTATTTATTGATGACATATTAATAATCGCGAACCGAGGATGAACACGAACAACACTTGAGAACTATATAGGAGCTGCTAAAGAAGGAACAATTGTATTCCAAGTACAGTTTCTCGGCCACGTGGTGAATGAGAACGGGATACACGTTGACCCATCTAAGATAGAAGCCGTAAAGAACTAGAATACTTCGAAGACACTCTTGGTTTAGCGGGATATTATAGGAGATTTATTGAGAACTTCTCAAAAGTTGCTTAGCCGCTAACCTCGCTTACACAAAAGGATAAAAAGTTCGAACGAGGAGAAAAACAAGAATCGACATTTCAACTATTAAAGGAAAAATTATGTAAGGCGCTGATATTATCACTTCCGGACGGTCCTGATGACTTTGTGATGTATTGTGATGCATCGCATCAAGGCTTGGGATGCGTGTTAATGCAACGCGAAAAAGTCATCACGTACGTGTCACGTTAGTTAAAGAACTATACCACTTATGACCTAGAACTAGGCTAAGTGGTATTTTCTTTAAAATTCAAGTGTCATTATTTATATGGCACTAAGTGTACCATATTCACAGATCATAAAAGTCTGCAACACATATTCGATACAAAAGGAACTAAATATGCGCCAACGGCGTTGGGTAGAATTGTTAGATAGTATCACCCGGACAAGGCAAATGTAGTGGCAGATGCCTTGAGCCAAAAGGAACGAGTCAAAACTTTATGAGTACGAGCTTTAAAGATGACAATTCAGACAAACTTTACGACTCGAGTGTATGATGCACAACAAGAAGCTCTAAAACCGTAAAACATTCAAGCAGAATCACTACAGGGAATGGAGAAACAAATGGAACCAAACAAGGATGGAACTTTATATTTCATGGGAAGGATCTGGATTCCCTATTTTGGCGATCTACGAGCCTTGGTGCTGGACGAAGCACACAAGTCAAAATACTCGATACACCCATGATCCGATAAAATGTATCAAGATTTAAAGGAGTATTATTGGTGGCCTAATCTCAAGGGAGATATTGCGACCTATGTTGGGTAATGCCTAACTTGTGCAAAGGTTAAGGCCGAATACCAAAAACCACCTGGTCTATTACAACAACCTGAGATCCCTATTTGGAAATGGGAACAAATCTCAATGGATTTTATTACAAAACTACCGCGGAGCTCTCGAGGTCATGACATGATTTGGGTCATCATTGATCGGTTAACCAAGTCTGCTCACTTCTTACCGATCCATGAGAAAGATAGTACGGAGAGGTCAGCTGAACTTTATCTTAAGGAAATCGAGGCACGTCATTGCGACAAATGGCAAATAACCGGTAATTCCATACAATTTAATCACTATTTTTAGTACATAATCTCACGCATTTTATCGTAATTTGATTACGTAACTGAGTCGTACGTCATATCACAAGTGTTAGGATAAGTGAATCATACCATAACATATATCGGTTTTCATTACGATGCGAAACATATCAAACTATGCACTAAAAGTGTTGGTAGGAAGTGTTGGGCACACTATTCGCGGTTACATTATTCATGAGAGCAAAACCGCTTAAACGAAACAGAACAATGAATAAGGGTATACTAATTACATAACTGAGTCCATAAATACATGAAAACACTAATGTGGAAACACATCTTGCAATAATACATAACTTTCTGGTACAACGCCTAAATAACAAAATTGTCCGTTTCGACTAAAAAGGTGACAATTTCAATTCGCCCGCAACATTAATTCGGTATTTTCCGGACTCTAGAGTTATAATAGAACAATGACAAACACCTTAAAACAATATGAGGATATCAAAAATACATAAAAGACATCGTTTCCGGTCATACGACAAGAAGTGCACAACTTGACTGGAGAGCGACCGATTGTCGAGCCGAAAAAGATTTCAATGCCCGTTAGCCTCATATATTAATCTAGAGAGCTAGTTAAGCTTCATTTGGAATCCAAAATCCCTTCAAACATCTTGAGGTTGCGGAAATACAACTCCCAGAAATATTCGGCGGTAAAATATATAAGTATCGTTATTGAGCGAATAATGAAACGCAAAGCGTTTCAGCCACCCAAACTCAACATCTAATTGACTAGTGAACTAGTTAACTATATTTTGTTGTCGGGAGTATCCTAAATAAACGTCATAGCACTTATGGTAAACAAAAACCAAAGCTTTCGGTACGAAACAATAACTTTCGTATATCAACCGGTATCGCATCGATGAGTAAACTAGTGGTGTTTTTATCATCAAAAACTAATTCCAACTAGCCAAGGGAACTAAGTAATATTACTTAACACCTTAAACCCTAATTACTCACTAATTATGCAAGACCAACCTCTAATCCTCATACGTAAGTTTAATCACCTAAATATCTTACAATTTAACACATGTATAAAATAATTTACACTTAACCCTCCTTTCATGTGGGCAAGTCAAGTGGGCCCCCACCCACTTGATTTGTGTTGAAAACATAAAGATTTAAGTGTGGTAAGGAGATGTGGTCTTGACTAGAGTTTATATAATCATCATCACACTTCAGCATCATTCTTTCACTTCAAAAAAAATCAAAACAAGAACTCCTTAGTCTCTCTCTCTCACTCACGGCTACACTACACCACCATAAACCACCTTCTTTTCACCACTAAACACCACATTTTAATCACTTTAAAACCCCTACAAGATCATTTAAGAACATGGCAAGCATGGAGGGACTTTAGGGTCTTTCTTTGGAGCTCAATTGTCTTCTTAATCTTCATTTAATCTTGTGCAAACTTGTAAGCCAATCTTTTACCATATTTAAGTTCCTTATGATATGTAGTTTATGAAAGTACTTGTTGATCATCTTGAATATAAAGAAAAATCAAACTTAAAAATCCTAACCTCACTTTAATAATCTACTAAATATAGTTTATTATGTTGATTATGTGTATTAGTGTTAACTAGTTAGCATGATTATGTTGATTATGTTAAAGTAAGTTGTTTAAGTGTGTGATCTTGTATGATTAAGATTATAAATGATGATTTAAACATTGTGATGTTTAAATCTAAACAAGATCATCAACCTCATGATCCATAAACTTTACTACAACTTAAAAATGATTTATTACATATGTGACTTTATAAAGAATAAACTCCATGATTTTTGTTATGATCATATTAAAAAGTTTAGTAAACAAAGTGGTTTAAAGTGGAGACCTTGATTAGAAAATATAATAAAAATGATGTCTTTAATGTCCTAATAAATATGTGAAGATATCATTATTTTTAAGTAAAGTTGTTAAAATATATATTTTCAAAAGAACATAGAAATGAGGATGAAAAGTGTATAAATCATGCATGCAAAGGTTGTATATCAAACTTGAGTTGATGATTGATTGTGATTATAGGTTTAAACATGAATTAAATACGTTTTTGAAACGTGGAAAACGTCATATTTTAGGGGAAACTATGGCGAAATTTTCTAAAAATCTAATCGCGATTAAAGTGAAATTAACGGGACTAAACGCAATTAGTGACCTAAATCATCATTAAGGAAGTTTTAATGACAAATACTTCCAAGGATTTAACAAATACTTATATTTATTTTACAAGTAAAAAATAAGTATTATTTATTACATATATATATTTTAGGAATATATATATATATATATAATATGTATATATACTTTGTTACCATCATTATTAAATGTGTAAGATACATGTGTATGTATGTGTATGTATCTAGAAAGTCTAGGGTATACAATACAAAATACCCAACTAATATAACACGCCAAAATACTTGAAAGTTACCAAGTATAAACAACATGAACACATACACTTTTACACACTTCTTGAAACAATAATCGGATGAGCAGACCAGGCGGACAATGGTCGAATTTATACAATGCACCGTCACGCCGTCGATCAATGAACATATCGCCAATATGAAAAGCTACTACGACACTTGAGCAATTTTCGACGCGGAAATATATATATTAAACGACAATGACGACACGTCTAAAAATAATATATTTTAGACACTTAACGAATATATATGTTAACAATGACAAAATCCAGAAAGTTAGGATGTATAAAAATTACTAAGTGATTTTAAAAAGTATATAAACATACTTAAAAGTCTAAACTTAGTAAAAATTTCCAAGTGCAAGACTATAAATATTATGGGCTCATGAAGTTAACTTGGGCAAGACCCATTATATTAAAGACATAAAATACATGGGCTAGGCTCAATCATATAATTTCATGGGCTAGGCCCAAACATATATTCTCATAGGCTAGGACCAAACAAATAAATTTCATGGGCTAGGCCCAAACATATAATTTCATAGGCTAGGCCCAAACACATAAATTACATGGGTAAGGCTCAATCACATAAAGACATGGGCTAGGCCCAATCACATAAATTACATTGGATAGGCCCAATCACATAAAGACATGGGCTAGTCCCAATGACATGCGTGCAAGGCACGAGGACATGTAAAGGGTGAGGCCCATTCACACACGATCTAAGAATGAGAATATATATATGTATATATATATATATTTGTAAAATATATGCATATAAATAATAATCGAACACTCTAATAACATTAAAGTTTTCTAAATAGATAAATATATACACAACAAGAATTCAAGATGAACAACTTGTACGAGGTCCAACGAGACCTATGTGTCTAATGGAGTTAATACACATGTAGGTTACACACGTGTACAGACACCCGAATTCAAATAAGTACGACTTACAGAACGTAAAATAGTGAGTTCATGTCCCTCCTTTCAATTATTTCAAAGCTCTGTTTTTAATACCATCGAGGGGAAATACATGTCATAACAAATGGTGTGCTAGCTATGGGTTTAGATGATAACACGATCAAATGATCGTAAGTAGGATGATGATAATAGTAACCATTAGTCACTTATTGACCAAGGTACAAAAGATATAGATCTATTGAGTTTGAGGCGCGCTCCACTCCTAGTTTTTATACCCTTAGGAGTGCGTTTGTGATCCTAATAACGTCAAAGTTGTCTCGGTTTGGTTGCTTACTTAAGGCACATATGTCATGGTGCTCGCAACACACTGAAAGATTCTTAAACTCCATGAATGCTAATAACATGCTCAGATTTCATTACTGGATTACAAGCATGACATTTATAAGAAAACATTAACTACATGATCTCGCCAAGTTTTGTTGACTTTTAAAATTACATGTATTTCAGGACGCAAGACTTGAGGTGGTGAAAAATTTCGGGATATGGGAAATGCCATGACAATGAATGCCACCTTTCGGAGGATTTTCCTCTTATACCCCAACCTTATATGGGTATATAGGAGTCAAAACCTCAACATGCTTTTACGATGAAAATGATCTTTCATTATGGTGTAATGTATTTCAAACTATATTTTTGAGGACGATGTGAAACCATTGAAAACTATGATTTTACTTTTTGAAACTTGTAAACATTGGTTGCAAATTAATATCAGTATGGTATCGTTGTTGATTTACACTTGTTTACATGATTGGATGCCGCCTATCCTTGGTGATTGTGTGATATCGTTGTTAGATCCGGATTATCGGGACTTACACACCACTTCAACTTCACAGTCACTTTCTGTTTGAGTATAGGCTACATCGATGTTCTCAGACAACTCGTTATTAATTTCAGTTTTCAGATTTCAATCTTAAATTAAGCGCCTTTTCCACCCCAGAAGGTTTCTTGCTTGCCTAACTTTTCCACATGGGTGGTGGAACTCGATTGTAACTTACACTTCTGTCCTTACCATTTTTATCATTATCTTCCTTTTCACCTTTTTCAATTTTTTAAAGAATATGATCAATGACATATGAACTGGTGGAGTAACTTATTAACAATTTGTTATCCCTCTCAGCTTCAATTTTCATTTTCTCCAGTTCACATTTTAGCTCGGCAATCGTATTCAAATGAATATTTATGGCCATCTGCCTGTCCATTATGGTTGCCTTGACCGTAGAAAGTATGGTTGAATCCTCTAAACTAGCTTTCTTATATTGTTTAATAATTCTTCTTAATTTGTCATATACTTCTTTAGTTTCTTTATAGTCACTTGACAAATTATCAGTATGTTTTTTCAAAACTTTGTGTTTTTCATCTTTTTCAAAACATTCAGTGCAAGGTTGATCACATTTCTTGCAATGTTTTTCAATTTTAATAATTTGAACTTTGACTTCCTCATTTACCAACTCCTCAACAGACTTTTTTCCCGACTTGACTTCTTTTTCTTCATAAGAAACTACCTCTTTCAGATTAGCCATCAAAGCTTTGTTGGCTATTTCGGTAATATTCTCTACATTCATATCTTTGTCCAATCTATCAATTCCACAACCTCAGGCTTTGATTTTTCCTCTGATTTACTTGGTAGCTTGAATCGAAATAACTTGCAAAAGTTGGAAACATATCAGGTGGAATTAGATGTCTAAAAGCACTATGTAACAAATTTTCTTCTTCAGAATGTTGTTCCTGATAATATCCTTCAATTAAAGCATCCTCAATCGCTTCATCAAAGACTGGTTCAGAACATTTTTCTTCATAAGGTTCAGGTTCTTCAATTGTTTTTACTAACAATGCTAGACTTTCATTCTTTTTGATATATTTGTTCCAATTAAACCCTGCATCTTTTTGAGCAACCAATAAAGCTTTATCTTTTGAGTTCGAGGAACCATCCTCAATATGAAGCATTCTTGTCATAGATTGTTGTGGCGTCGGTCGATGATATACTACCATTTTATACTAATCATCTCCAAATGGATTCTGATTACCACTCATCTCACGGTTTGGACATTCTCGTTTGAAATGCCTTTTCTCCCGGCATTTAAAGCATGTAACCTTTGCTTTCTCAAAACCAAGTTTACCATCCAAACCTCCCAAACTATTTCTGCCTGTGATTTCCATAAACGTTGAGCTCTTCGGACAACCGATGCCATACACCACTTTATATGGATCAGCTCTAATAATTCTGAATCTATCTGGTCATAATCTTCTTTGGTCATGTCTGGATTCCTATCTTTCCGGCAACCCGGCTTTCATAAAATTCAAGAACGGAAGCAAGCAACGTCATGTGCTGCTTAGTAGTTTGTCCATTGAAATCTTGTGTATTTTGTAGATTCACAGCAATGTTGCACTATAGACTCCTCTGGCTTGAACTGGTATGTATGTTTTGACCACTCTGAGAGTTGTTTGAACCTTGCAAAGACTGAGGTGTTTGAGGAGGATTTGGTTCATAAGACGAAAATGATTGAAAACCACTAGATTGGTTCGAAGACGAACTTGTAGAATTGTTTACGCTGAAGGCTGTCTGTATCTTTGGACTCTGTGTGTTTGTGTTGGTGCAGAATGTCTATAGACTACGTCTAGGGTCATATCGTACATGTAACAAGGCTTAAACGCTCAATTTTGTATTGTTTTGAATGTATTAGAGCCACTTCATACAAAGTGTTGCTCACCTCGTACGAAGAGATGCATTGTCATTTCGTACAAAGTGCACCTCGTACGAAGTGGCAGACCCACCCCTTGTGGGATACTGACATGTCTATATATAGCTGAGCAGGGGTGTTGAGTCCTCAATTGTTTTTCTGACTGTAAGGCGAAGCCCTGTTAGTTTTGCTTTGGTTCTTTAAACATTTATTTAATATATTTAAGAAGAAGCATTGAAAGAGTATATCTGATAATTGTCAACTAATTAATGATGAATTTCGAGCACGTTAGTTAGCTCAAGTCTGGTCTGGTGCTTTCGGAGGAAAGCCGATCTTCCCACAATTTGCCACAGAACTGCCTTTGAAGTACAGGTTTACGTCTTGCTGAATTTGTGATCCTTTGGTTTTTGCCATCTTTTGCATTTCTAGTTCATGACCTTCAAGCTTTTCTATAAACTTTAACAAATTAAATGAACTATAATCTACACCATTTTTCAGAATGTCAAATATGTAGACCACTCTCCTTCTTGCAAGGCATCAGCCAGTTTATCGACTAACTTTTCATTGGTCTTTTGAACCCCCAATCTCTTCATTTGAACAACAAGATTACAATATTGCTCGATCAACTGCTTCATGTTCTCGCCTTTTAGCAGATTGAAAATGTCAAATTCTTTCCTTAGTAGTGCTTTCTTACTTTTCCTCATTTGAGAGCTTCCTTGGAACTTAAGTCTCAACGCATTCCATAAATATTGAGTATCATCGTCATGCTGCAAAAGAGCCAAAATATCTTCTTTGATCGATTGTTGTAATATTTTCATCTTTTCTTTTCATTTATAAACTTTGCTTTTCGGCTGCTTAAAACTGTGACAACGTCTTCTCCAAACCATTTTCGCCGACTGGTGTAGTGTATTTATCTTCAATTGCAAACCAGCAGCTAAAATGATTTGCTTGAACCCAACTAACAAACCTTTCCTTCCAACAGTCATAATCTTCTAACTTCATCAGCTTCGAGGGCTTCATTATTGTCCCCATCTCATTTTCCAGATTCATATTTTGTGCTGCTGCAGTTGTAGCAGTGGATGTTGTGAATGCATTAAAGAAAACGTTTTCCATTTTTTCGAGAAAATTTGACAAAAGTTGCTTTGTGCGAAGTGAGTCTTGTACGGAGTGTCACTTCATGCGATCTGAAAATCAAACAGTAAAAACACTGATTAAAATTTTCATATCGTGCAAGTTGTCACTTCGTGCCAGTTGAATGTCACCTCGTGCGAAGTGATGTTTAAATTTGACAAAATATGTCACTTCGTGCGAAGTTAATGGTCACTTCGTGCGAAGTGAGGTGTGAGATCGTGCGAAGTGGGTTGAAGATTTCAAGTTTTTTGCAATTTTTGTTATTAGTCGATTGTTTTAAGCTCTGATCTTTTCAAGTTTTACTAGCATGGATTTTAAGTATTATACTAAAGAATCAATCCATTTAGTGCATGAATTTGGTGAAAATTTAAACAAAAAGAAATAGGAGTAGAGTACAAGTATAGAATCTTGATCAAGTCTTCAAATCAGGCCATTCGTAGCTCTGATACCACTTGTAAGATCGTCTTATCCATATAAGCACAAGACCTAATATGATTAACTAGTTATAACATGTGCGGAATCCATTTTATAACAAGTGACAATATCAAGATTACTTTCAAAGTTTACTGTTTAATTAATGTTCAATACGTGGACAATCCTGAAACAAAACGTGCAGGTCTTTGCCGTATACTTTACATAAAACTATTACAGACTCAAGACATCACACACCTATATATAGACAAGATCACTTCGTGCGAGCTGAGGCTTGCCAATTTGTACGAGATGATCACTTCGTACAAAGTGGCCCTATTACATACAAAGCAATACCAAATCTAACATTGAAGCCCTATTACATCAACACGATATGACCCTAAGACGTAGGCGATAGACATTTTGCACCAACAACGTTTTCTCACAAAAATATAAACTATAAACCTTACATTTTAGTTTGTTTACATTTCTGCATTCAAATTTCAAAATCCAAAAAGATTTTTTTTTCAAAATCTTCCATGGTAACCTGATAATGTTAAGTATGAGCCGGGCCAACGAGACTATTTAGAAATTGTTTGAGTGAGGATGTGAGAAGTCGTACATTCATGTCATATCTAAAATTTGAGAGGGAGATTGTAGATATAAAGATATCGAGATCAAGTCGAAACTAAGTGAAAAGATTTATGAGTTATGTCCAAGGGGGAGTTCGTTAGTGCATATGTTCTTAGCTAAGAAATCTCAACAACGAAGTTTTGAAGACTGGAAGATAGATCGAGATTGTAGATCAAGACTTCGGCAACAACCAAGGGGGAGATTGTTAATACATATGTCTATCGCCTACGTCTTGATGTATAGAAGTGTCATTGTTGAATTATGTTTGTGTATGTAACAACCACTTCACATGAAGTAGTTGTGCACTTCGTACGAAGTGAAGTAGTTCACTTTGTACAAAGTGAAGTCACATCGTACGAAGTGGTAGACTCAACTCGCATGAAGAGGATATGTCTATATATAGGTGTGTTCAAGTATTGAATCAGTAACGTTTTTGTCGGTCATGAGGCGAAGCGCTGTCGAATTTGTAACACAACCGTAAAGTTAATAGAAAAGATTGAAAATTGTGAAATCTTGTGTTTCTGCCTATTTCTAATGGATTCCACACACTGACTTAGGTTTATATGTCACCGAAAACATTAACGTTAATCGCAAATGGGACCTACACAAACACCTATTACCAAACAGCTTAGTACAACCTCTGCTCCTAGAGAGGTTCAGGTAACAGATGCACCACTAGTAACAAATTTCCAAGAGGATATGGCCAACCACCTTATCAAAGAGTACCACATGGTTATGAGGTTTACAAAAGACCTTCAAAACCAAGAGTGAATAAGCATTCTCACGGTTACAACCACTTGACATGAAATTCTCCACAACAGATGTTTCAAAAATCTATTCAAAACTCTGACCATTCTCCTAAACTTGAGGCTGGAATGTCTGTGACCTCATCCAAAGCCACTTTTGCTTCGGACACTCACCAAAACTAATCTGTTACTGATGTGAAGGGAGCTTCTACTTGCTTTGATAGCTTATGGTATGTAGATAGTGGAGGCTTCAGGCACATGACAGGATGTAGAGCCCTTCTCAAAGATTTTCTAGCACATGGAGGGGGTGATAGATCCTTTGGTAACAACTCAAAAGGAAAGGTGTTAGGTTTAGGGATAGTCCAATTAGGGAAACTTAAATTTGAACATGTCAATCTTATTGACAATCTGAAATTTAACCTTCTTAGTGTGTCTCAAATGAGTGACAAAGGCTATGAGTCATTCTTCACTAAGAAAACTTGTAAGATTGTTGGTCCAGATGTGGTGAAAAAGATTGAAGAAATATAAGTTGGGAGCAAACACAGTTTGTTGCTCACAAAAGTGGCAATGTGGATGTGGTAGATATGCTAAAAGATAATCGAATGTCTAACGCTTGTCTGTTCTTAGCTGCCTCTACCAAGAGATAGAACTATGGCATAGAAGACTTAAATCTCAAAACTATCACCACACTCTCAAAACAAGATCTTTTAAGAGGACTTCCACCAAAACAATTCACATGTGATGAACATTGTGTGTCCTTTCTAAAAGGTAAATAATATAAAAGTTTGTTCAATCCATTGAGGAGTCCAAAACTAGTAAGTGTTTACAATTGTTACACATGGACTTGTTTGGCCCTATTAAAATCACGAGTCTCAAAAAGAAGAGGTATTGTCATGTCATAATTGATGATTATTCAAGGTTTACATGGACTTACTTTTTGCACTCCAAAGATGAGATTGCAGGTATTTTGCAGTACTTTGTAAGAAAAGTTAAAAAGCAATTTGATCTGGCAGTAAAAATCTTTAGGAGTGACGATGGAACAGAGTTTAAAAATAAGGAGTTGGATTACTTTTGTGTGTCAAAAGGGACTGTAAGGTAGTAAGCATCCTAAGAACACCAGAAAAATGGGGTGGTTGAAAGAAAGAATAGGGCCTTAATTGAGGTGTCATAACAATGCTTGCAGATTCAGGTTTATCATTGTCCTTTTTGGTAGAGGCTGTAAACACTGCTTGCTATATGCGAAACAAAGTTTTAATCAACCCTAGACATCAAAAGACTACTTATGAAACTCTGTTCAAAATCAAACCACGAATCTGTTATTTCAAAATCTTTGGCTGCCCATGTTTCATTTTAAACTCAAAAGATTCAATTTCAATATTTGCATCCAAAATAGATTGTGGTTATTTTCTTGGACACTCAACTACTGCCAAAGCCTACAACATGTTTAACACAAGGAATAGGTGTGTAGAAGAGACTTTGAATGTAAAATTCAATGAACTTTCTTCTTTAAAATCCCAGAAAATCCTGTTTGATTTAGATAAATTTACATTTGAAGATGTGTCTATCAAGGCTAATAACGCAAGTACACCACAGTCTTCCCATCAAGATTATGGATCTAACATTGTGATCCCACTATATAAAGTCACATCCATCACAAGAGGAACAAATGTTCAAAACAACTGTCTAAACTCTGCCACTGCTGTATCAACAATTGTTGATCCTCAAATCTCTACTACCTCATCCAGTCAATCCACTGCTGACAAATGTCCATCTTCGGTGGACATAAGTCAACCTATTTTTACACCTATTCCACCCATACCTCCACCTCCATTCTAAACATTTGTTGACTCTTCAAAATTATCAACAATTGTTAGCTTAGATGATTCACATCTGCAGCCTTCACCTCTAAATGCCATCATTCCATATAAGGGAGATCTAATCTGCCTTAAAAATCATTAACTAGACCAAGTTATTGGCAACATCAATGAAGGGGTACTCACAAGAAGTTAATCCCAAAACATTTGTCTTTTTGTTGGTTTTCTATCACTTATACAACATGTCAAGTACCAAAGTCATTGAAAGACAAAAGTAGGGTAGAGGCCATGCAGGAAGAGCTCCAACAGTTCAAGAGATAAGACGTATGGGAACTTGTACCATTTCCTAAGGAAGTATGTCCAATTGGCACAAAATGGGTTTTCAAGAACAAAACAGATGAAATGGACATTGTTGTCAAGAACAAAGCTAGGCTTGTGGTTTAAGGCTACAAACAAGAAGAAGGCATTGATTATGATGAAACATTTGCTCCTTTAGCAAGATTGGAGTCCATCAGATTGTGTTTAGCTTTGGTTGTCAACCACAACATCAAGATGTATTAGATGGATATCAAATATGCATTCCTTTATGGTAAGATCTAGGAAGAGGTATATGTATGCCAACCCCCTAGTTTTGAAGATGCCTTTTATCCAGATCATGTGTACAAGCTTAATAAAGCTTTCTATGGCTTGAAACAAGTACCAAAGGCCTGGTATGAAACTTTATCCACCTTTCTCTTATCCATAGGCTTCACAAGAGGTAAAACTGATAAAACATTGTTTTTAAAATGGAGAGGAAAGGATTTGATGATTGTCCAGATTTATGTGGATGACATCACATTTGGATCCACATGCAATTCCATGGAAGAGTTTAGGGACCTCATGACAGTAGAGTTTGAGATGAGTGCCATGGGTGAACTTCAATGATTTCTTGGTCTCCAAGTTAAGCAATTGCAAAATAGTACATTCATTCATCAAAGTATATATATCAAAGAACTATTAATAAAATTTGATATGAATGATTTTAAACCATGTAGTACACCCATGACCACCACAAAACTGGTCACTGTTGATGATAAAGATGACTTGGTTGATTAAACATTTTACAAAAGCACGATGGGGTCATTATTGTACCTAATTACATCAAGCCAAGACATCATGTTTGCAACATGTGTTTGTGCAACATCCCAATCAGCACCTAGAAAGGTAACCTTATAGTTGTGAAAAGGATGCTCAGATACATAAAAGGTGCTCCCACACTTGGTATCTAGTACCATGCTAAAGAGAATATTGAGCTTTCAGGTTACTTAGACAGTGACTTTGCCGGTTTTCATACTACAAAGAAGTCCACTTCAGGAGAATGCCAGTTTCTAGGTAATTGCTTAGTTTCTTGGCAAAGCAAAAAGCAAGCAGCGGTTTCAACATCAACAGTAGAGGCTGAATATATTGCTGCTGCAAGTTGTACAACTCAACTCCTGTGGCTTCAAAATCAGTTGCTGGATTTTCGTGTGACTGCTTTAAAGACTCCTCTCATGTTGGATTAACAAGCAGCTAAAAACATCATTAAAAATCCAGTTTATCATTCAACAACCAAGCAAATTAACATCAGACATCACTTTGTGAGGGATAGCTATGAAAAAGGTTTGATTTCTCTACATCGTGTTCTAACTAAGGATCAGCAGGCAAATGTGTTGAAAAAAGATTTAGACACATCAACCTATGAAAGCTTGATCTCTAGAATTGATATACTAAGCATGGATTAAATGTAAAATTTTGTTTTCACTCAATAACAAGCATTAGAATGTTTTCAAAAAATAAAAAATCCATCCTAAAAAATAGCTTTGATTGAAAATTCTTCAACAATCCTTAAATTCTGTTACAAACCACTGTTTCTAAAAACTCTATTTGGCTAAAATTTATCCACTGCTGAAAGGTATCCTCTGTTCTCATTCACCACTGTTCATAACCTCTGGTGTCTATCCTCTAATAGACTAAAACCAACCCCTGTTCATCTCCACTGTTTCCAACCTCTGTTGCTTTCCAACAGAGATCTAACAACTTTCAATAATTACCACAGACATAGGTTACCACGTGGACAGATGTTAGCCATCAGATCTTTCAAATAGATGCTATCATTTCAAATTCAATTTTTCACTTTATAATAACTCATGTTCCATCCAAACAGAGCTTACACTGCCGACTTGAATTCAATATTCATATAAAGTGGTTTCCACTACCATCTTCTTCAAAACTTTTCACCTCTCATCTCTGATCATGGCTCTGCAAATAAAAACTCCTCATAACTACCTCCCTTATTTCGAGAAAATCGACAAAAATCAAGCTTTCAACTCAATAATTGATGTTTTGACTTCATCTAAATACAAAACCATACTAACTGCCAATGCACCAATATACGTGGATACCCTCCGATAATTCTAGGCTAAAGCTGAAATCCATTCTCAAAATAACAAGCCTTTGGTATAACATAAAAAATCGGAGAAACCATTGTTTAGATATATCCCCATCTTCCATATCCATAGTATTTGCTTTGAACGACCAGGCAAGTAATACTTCTTTTGACAAACAAGACCTTCAAACAAAGTTCATAGAAAGAAGCCATATGCCATAACTTCTAAGATCAGAGAGAGTCTTGTTCAAATATCCCCATCCTCTATATCCACAGTCTTTTCATCAAATGACCAAGCAGGTAAAGTTTCTTCTGAAAAGCATGAACTCCATACTGAGTTCATAGAACGAGGGTATGAATGTCAATTGACTGGTGTTACTATCTTTAAACTAAAATTTCCTGCTGAAATGAGATATTTTTTCCATACCCTACTTGTATGTCTCTTAGCCAAGACCACCTCATTCAATGAGATTCCACAAAAAGTCCAATACTTGGGATATGCCATTTTGACAAAATCAGATTATAATCTATCCCATGCATTGTTCTAGGACTTGGTGGCAAATGTGAATGCTATTAATGGGAACAAACATTAAGCTTTTCTTATGTATCCTAGACTTTTAAGCTTTTACCTTCAAAAACAAGTGTCTGAAAAAGATTTTCTACAAGGTAAAGTGTAGGTCCCCTAATCCATATAGATCTTCACAGAATCGTCTATCCAATCTAGAGTGCGGAATCCTCTATATCAGATTATCACAGAAATACGAGCAATATTAAGAACACGAACAATCACTTACAATCCGTCTTTTATTGATTATCCAACATGAATGTTTACAATTAATTCAAGAATCACAAGAAATCTCTCAGCCACTCTCTGTAGATTACTCACACTTCTCTCTACTCTTTTTCTTTTAGCTACTCTTACTTCTAGCTACTCAAAACCCTAATGCACAACATGTATATAGAATACATGTCTACATAGTGGGCTTTGGACTGGGCTAGGCCATTCTCCAAGCCCATAATAACTCTATACAAGCTAAACACAAACGCTAAGCCCAATACAAAATATCCAAAGACTAAACTATTAAACTATTAAGTTGTCACAAAATATGCACCAACAGACTCCCCTTGACAATAGCTGCATAGTGTAATTTTGTCTTCAAACATCTTGTGATATTTTGGTCTTTGGATAGCTTCAGCTACACATAGATTCTGACATTAACAGACTCCCCCATAGCTGATGCTTCCAATCTCCATAACTTTCATTCGTTGTAGATTAGTGAACTAGCATAATCTGGCTAAGAACATATCTCCAAATTCCTCTATATTTCGCTTTGCAATGTAGTAGAAGGATCCTACCATGCATCTACATACATTCTGCACTCCATTCTTAAAATGTACTTTACTTGAATTTTGTACTTTATTTTGATAACTACATCAATATGTTTAGAACCACAAGCAAGTATCTTTAAAAACCATTAGTCCCTTTCCATATTAAAGATAAACCAATAATTTATCTTATAATGCAAAAACAAACAACTTATCAGTACAAACTGGGAGACTTTTGTTGGTGCATATTGGTGACAATAGCTTAATAGTTTAGTCTTTGGATATTTTGTATTGGGCTTATCATTTGTGTTTAGCTTGTTTAGAGTTGTAATGGATTTGGAGAATGGCCTAGCCCAGTATAAAGCCTAGTATGCAGACATGTAGTATATATACATGTTATGTATTAGGGTTTTGAAGTGGGACGAAGAGTAGAGAAGAGAGTGAGAAATCTACAGAGAGTGGCTGAGAGAATTCTAGAGAGTCTTGAATTGGTTGTAAACACATTGTGTTAAAAAATCAATAGAAGACTGTTTAAAGGAAATTGTTTCTTGTTCGTGTTCTTGTTTCTATGAAATCTGATCTAGGGGATTCCACACTCTAGATTAGATAGACGATTATGTGAATATCCATACGGACTAGGGGACCTACAGTTGGTATCAGAGCATTCGGATCTTGATTTTGTCAGGTTCAGAATCGTGACAGCAGAAAAATTGGTGTTTTGGATGTTTTGGAGTTTGTGACGGCTTAATTAGGGTTTTGGAGGATGTTTAGGGTTTTCCAGCGATTTCGGATAAACTGCAAGGTACTTCGGATTGAAGATTTGCATTCCGGATCTAAAAGTGAAGCATTTCAGATTGCAGACGTGTAATTTGGATCAGAAAAGCCCATTTCGAATCAGAAAAAGTGTAACTCGGATCTGAAAAGCCCATTTCGGATTCCATTTCGATTGAATTTCAGATCAGAAGCTATTTTGGATTGAAATTCGGATCAGAAGTTATTCCGGATTCCATCTCGGATCAGAACTATTCTGGAATCCATCTCGGATCAGATTAGTCTATTCCGGATTTCCAATTTGGATCAGAACATTACATTCCGAATTTCATCTTGGATCACTATTCCGGATCACCCTTTTGGATTATCAATTCAAATTATTGTTCAGGATTTTCATCTCTGATTGTCAATCCGAGTTACTGTTCCGGATTTAACACTGTTCCGAGTTATACACGAAAAGGTGGAAAGTTAACCAGCTGATGTAACCAGAAAAAGGCGCGAAAATTCCTAAAATCACTATTGGACAATATACATCATTGGATTCGTATCGTCGAGACGAGTTTAACGGTACAATTTGGTAATCACACTTTTTGGAAAAATTTCTGAACGCTTTTAACGGTTTGGTTATGATAAGTTGCGGGTTAGATTTGGATTTTGACACAGGTATACCAAAATCCATTTAAACTGTTAGGTGTGTGTTAAAGATGGTCAAATTGTACAATCTGAGTGAGGGTGTTAATTACTACCCAAAGTTGATTAATGCTGAACAATATGTAGACTGGAAAGAGAAGTTTGAGGCATTTGTTCAATATGAAGATTCTAAGATGTGGAGCTATATGATTGATGGGTATATTGCACCAACACGTCGAGTTAACAAGAGAATTCTGGTACTTTCATATGAGCAGATGGAAGACTCTGAGAAACGTATGTATGATGCTGAGAAAAAGGCTTTAGCAATGATAAAGATGTCCTTGCCAACTGATATGAAACATATTTGTAATAGGTATGGATCGTCTAGAGAACTGTGGGAAGCTTTAGGAAAACGTTATCAAAGTTCTTCGAGACATAGTACATGTGAACAAGCATGTTTAGCTGAGACTGGTGCTATGAAGACTGAAGAAGTAGCTGCTAAGAAAGAAGAAAAGCAGGAATCTGAGAAGGAGAGAATGGAACTCAAGGAAGCAAAAGCTACAATGTGCATGGATGATACAGATGAGCTTACAGCAGAGGTACAAGTACAATTTCAATCTGTAAGTCATACTTGTCATAATTGCACTGAACTACAAGGTAAGGTTGACAGACTATCGGAGCAAAACAAAATTCTGTTAGTTGAACTAGAAAAACTGAAAGAGTCAAATGTTCTTTTGATTGAAAGAGAGTCAAATTGTTTAAATTCACTCAAATCAAATGAACAAGAAGTCATCAGTTTGACAAGCAAAGTCAATGAACTATTACAGATCATTAATTTGGCTCGTGAAACTGTGAAGGATAAGACTAACGAGCTTTCTGAAAAGTGCACAGAATTGGCTGGTGCACATGCCAAAATTGTTGAACTTCATGAAAAGTTAGACAAATTTGGAGAATCCTCGTTAGTCAGGACTCAAATTCAGAAAAGTTTGAAACGGAGTAATGATAAAATAGGAATGGGGTTTAAATGTCACAACAAAGGACATGTGGCTAGTTGATGTCCTTTTAAAAAGGGTAAGAAAGCAGAGGCTGAAGTTGAGGTTAAGGATGGAAATCAGGTTCATTCAAATAAAAATGTTAAATCAAGTTTTCAGACAAATCAACCGAGATTTCAACCTAAACCTTCAACATCAAGAAGATTTGTTGGTTCAAGAAACTCTTCTCCTAAATCATGTCACAATAAGGGTCAATCAAATTCTTTTCAAAGTAAAAATTTTGGATATCAAAATCGATACCAGACTGCTGGTAATCGAAATGTTCAAAGAAGAAATGAATATAGGGGTTTTAGTAACTCGAATGTTCAAAATAATCCAAAAATTTCTCAAATATCAGATTATGATAATGGGAGAAGAAGGTTTCGAGATAATAATTTTCAAAGGTCAGAAAATCTGAGAGTTTATTGGAATTCTAGTGATCAAAGACCTAGTGGAAATTATAAATCGTGTTCAACAACTTGGAAGACATCCAAGATACCTGTAGGGTGTGATGGATATTGGATGGATGTTCCAGTGGTTGATGAATCTGGACGACCCAAGACCTTTAAGGCTTGGGTCCCCCAGTCTAACTAAGTTGTTGAGTGTGTGCAGAATGGCCAAGAAGGACTGTTGATGTGTTCAACAGTGGTTATTCCTGTGAACGGGGATTGAGCTCTCGAAATGAGCAGTCGACCTGATCTCGCTCAACTAGCAGAGGCAGAATTCATTGCTAGAGAGGTAGATATGACAAACAAGATAACACTTACAGTTTAATGCTTCTGATGTATTAAAGACGTTCAAGTTACAGACGCAAGTAAACAAACTGACAGAGCTTCGCCGTATGAAATGACAAATCTGTACCAGCTCTAACACAACACTTCCCTATTTATAGGTCGACATGACTCGTACCGAAGTGCGTGCACTAACAAGCATCTATGATTCATACGAAATAGTATTTTGTATGAGTGACTCACTCGTACGAAACACACATCTGTTTCGTGCGAATCACAGTGTAAAAACATATAAACTTTACATTTTCTCATTTAAACATTAACTTGTAAACTTTATAAACATTACCGATATATCCTAGACGTAGGCAATAGACATTATGCACCAACAAACTCCCCCTTGGATGTTGCCGTAGTCTGAATAATCTTCAAAACTTCAATTTGATTTAACTTTAACGCCCAAAGAATCTCTTTAACGGCTTTCGACGTTCCTCAGAAGCAATAGGCGTTTGATCAGTCAGACGACGTCGCTTTAAAAACTGAAAGCTCCTCAAAGATGCAATTCTTGAACGTTCAGCGATCCGAGCTTCTTTTTCTTTAGTTTTCTTCGATTCCTTCTTCTTAATCTTTCTCCAATTTGTTTTCCAATTCGATCTCGAATGAATATCATTTGCAAAGCACACATTTACGACCTTTTGAAAATTGAAGTGCTTGCTCCCGATCATTTTCTTCAAAACTGATCTTGCTATAAAATAAAACATTCTATGTCTTTCTTCGAACAATTTACTAGCCACATGGGGTCTTGTACTCGAATGCCTCGCCACAACCCATATATTCTTTTGTGTGTTATGACGGCTTCGGTTAATTCCTCCGTTATCTTCCACGAATTTTCATCCGGGTGCACACATATGACAGCCTCACCTGTATTCGAATCGTAATGCCACCACTTGAAGATTGTATAAAAATCTTGCTCCATTTTGATCATCGGCATGTTTTTCAACACCCGTGGTTTCTTCACAATCAACGTAATATCTTTCTCTTTTGTCACTGGATCTTCTTTAACAATACGACGTGATAATGCGGTTTCCAGTGAACAAAACCATACTTTGCTTCAAATTTGATCAACCTCCACAACTTTTGATCATGGAACTTCATCTTTAGATTTATCATCTTGGTTTGCACAAGTTCCTTTATGTCCCAATAAGGCAGAGTTTTGATGTCACTCAGATATCAGAAGTATTGAATCCCAAATTCCCTCTTAATAGCATAAACATTCAGCTCTTCAATCCAACCCCAGCTCAAAATATCCCCTAAAGAAATATCAGCATCTCTTGTGAAAAATGCTAAGGGTCTCTTAAACTTTCGCTCAGCTAGACTCTCCCTAAACCATTTCTTCTTTTGTTCGATAATCTCAGCTGTAGACATCTTTTCAGGAATTGTTCCTTCTTTAACAGCTTCCGATACTTTCTTTTGTAACATCTCAGAGCTTTCTGCTGTAGATAAATCGATAAACGTTGGTAAATCTTCTGTACCCTGAACGGCAGCATTAGCATCTTCATAAGAGTCACTTTCAACGACAACTTTATCATATACATTTGCGTCTTCTATTTCTTCAAAAACACAAGCATTCGGTTCGAACACATCTATCTCATTTAGCTCGTTCTCAAAGTCAAAATCAAACTTTTCTCCGCTAATACCGAGCATTTCAGCTATCTCTTCTTTCGAATAATATGCACAAACTCTCCCTCTTCAACATCATGCTCAAGGTATAAAACAAATGGCTTTTGCACGACAGGAACAGAAGATGTAACATTCTCTGTGAAAATTCCTGCCTGCTGAGCATCTATCGATTCATCAACTTTGCTTATCCCTTCCTCTTCAGCAATTTGGTTCTCAGAATCATCAAAATACTTGGAAAGATCAACTAATTCATCAATATTTGAATCTATTACACGAATACCCGATCCTCCCACATTATCATTATCGTTACCATCATCCGAACCACTAGAATCTTTATCATCAACATCAACATCTTCAGTATCCTCTATCTCTTCCTCCTTTTTCTGTTTCTTCAACTGTTTCTTTACTATCCTTTCCCGTCCTTTTCTTCATCAACCAATCTCTATGTCATTGGGAAATATCAAGAAAAGCTATATCAACATCAACAGGCTTTCCTATCAGAATAAAGTTCTTCGGTTCTTCGTACACTATGATATCCCAACACTGTACTGGCCCAGATTCAGCTTCTGGCACAGCTTCTTCAGTCATAGAATCCTCAACTATCTTACCCTTACCTTTTCCTAACGCGTCAGATTGTTGTTTTGCCAACCGTTCTCGCTCTGCAACTCTTTCTCTTGCTTCTTCACGTTCAATTTCATCAGTCGTTGCAGATACACTCAAACCAAACTTCTTTTCAAGAATCTTCTCAAATACATCCAACCTTCGATTATTTCTCAACCTTTCTTCTTCGTACTCAGTCATCCGCAAACGCAGTCTTTCATTTTCAGAAATAATACTTGCCTTCATCGCTTCAAGTTGCTGTTTATCAACGATTAAACCTCCAATTCTTTCAAGCATCTTAAACTTCTCAGCTGTTAACAAGTTTATATGTTCTTGTAATTCAGCGATGCGCACAACGTTCATCGTCACCTTTTTCTGTAAATCATCAATTCTAGGATCATCAAACCGAAACTCATCTCCTCCTGGTAGATCGTCTAAATTAATCTCGTCAAAAAAAGCTTGTGAACTAAACGGTTGTGATGTAGGACGAGAATGTTGAGCATGAGATGGTTGAGACTTTTGTTGAGCCGACTGTAGTGGTGCTGGTTGCTGGATAGGCTCTGGATCAGGCATAGGTTGTTGAACAGATTCTGGCACAGATTGTTGTGGTGTTGGTTGTTGCTGTTCAGGTTCTTGTTCAGGAACTGGTGGTTGGTGAACGGGTATCTCTGGTTCAACATGTTGCAGATCTGGCTCTGGATGCATATAATGTAGTGGAGATGGAATACTCTGTGTTTGTTCCTCCACATTTGCTTCAGTAGTTTGTTCAGCACCAGCATTTGTTGGATTAACAATCGGAGATATGCGAGCTTCCGATCGTTTACTCTTCTTTGTCTTTTCTTGACCGGAGTTCCAAAACCAGATTCAAGATTAGATTCAGACGGAACGTAAGTAGTATCGTCTTCGCCTGTTGCCTTTCTTTTTCGTTCTTCGGCTTTGTGTTTCAATTCATCTTGACGTTTCTTTGCCAATTTCTCTGCTCTTTTCTTCTCTCCTGCACGTCTATCCTCTGAATCAGTACTAGAAGATAGTACTTCTTCAGCTGCTGTCTTGTCAGCTCCGAAAGTCTGACGTTCTATATCTTCTGCCATCTTTTCAACTGTTTCTTCAATCTCAGGTTCATCCCTCAACCATGAACTTTCAGCAGTAGACGCAACTTTTCTATTTCTCCCTTTGTATGTAGCTTTCCCACCTTTATCTCTGTCTTTCACAAACCACGGACTTCGCTTTGCCACAAACAAAGATAATGATTCCACTTCCTCCTCATCGTCACCACTATCATCTTTCCTCCATTTTCCAGGTGCGGGTGAGATGTAATCTTTATTCAGAATAGCACCAAACATTGGTTTAGCAACAAGAGTAGACTTCAAATGCATGTTCATCTTTCGTAGTGATTGAACATCCATATGTTCCAGTTTAAGCACATCATCTGAAGATTTCTTCAAGTCCGGATGTAAATAGTCTAACATCATCTGTATAAATCTTGGATACTGCAAAAATCTCTCCTTCTGAATGTTTTGGATCATCTGAGTAAATATAACTTTTGAAAAGTTATAAGGAAGATTCAGCACTAGCACGGTAATCATGCACATCTGATAATCAACTAAGTCATCAAAACCACCCTTCCTGTGACCCAAACAGTGAATAATGACATGTGCCAGATATCAAAACAGCGCACTTAAATTTCCTTTCTTGAAAGGAGCAGCATTCACAAAACCCATATATCCCATCCTGTAGAAACAACCTTTAACCATATGTTCAGTGAAGCCTGTTGGATCATCCTTGTTGTCTTTAAACTCCAACACTTTCCGTATCAACTCTTCACTGATCTTCACTTGAATATCCACATCGTTAATCTTCATTGCTGAAATAATGGCATTGTCGTCAAGACTATACTCCACAACATTCCAGAAATATTCCACATGTGACAAATATGCAGTATGTCTATCTGTAATCGCTTTCGTCACTCTAATTCTTGTAAGAAAATCCAAGATACTTCGGTACGCAGCTATCTCTGGGATTTTAGCATCTGTGATACGGCATATGTTATGCACCGGAGAAAATCCGGATCTCTTGGCCTGTACAAGAAAATAACAAACAACTGTTAGAAAATTTTCAAACTTTCAAAAATTCTTCACTGATTCGAACTAAAACCTATGTTTCGTTATTGATCAAAATTATTAAACTTTCAAAATATTTCTCTTGATTCGTACAAAACCTATGTTTCTCACGAAATTTCATTTCATCAAAAATTTTGAACATTTTAAACTTTCTCTCTGTTTCGTACAAAATCGAGTTTTGTACAAAAACTTTCATTTGATCAAAAATACGAAAGTTGAAGTTCATGTTATTCATACGGTTCACGTATTTCTCACAAAAATTCTACACTTAATCATTTAGCTTTGAAATCTCATTTTGTACGAAACAGTTCACTCGTATCAAAACATCATCGTCCCAAAATTTGTCCAAGTATAACCCGAACCTAAATTTGTTGTTTTTAGCAAATTGATAGTTGATTTTCAGCTTATTAGAGCCGATTTTAACGATTATGTTGTCAATTTTATGTTTTTACCGGTCCAATTTCCCTAGATCTAAGTTTTAGTCCGAATCGTACGAAAATTTGACATTATAACAGTTAGATCGTGACGAAATTACCTTTCCCATTGTACGAGGTGTGCAAACCAACCTCAACAATGTGAATAGCAAGCACAAGAAACAAGAAATGAAGTTTTAGAATCGAATCGCACAAAATCTCTCTGAATCGCTCAACAGTGCTCAAAGAACAGAAAGCTCATTTCTGTGCGAGACAAAGGGTATTTATACTTACTCTGTTTCGTACGAAATTTTGTGAATTGCACCAAAATTTTACCCTTGTTTCGTTCAAAAAACGACTTATCCGCATAAAATTTGATTTTGTATGAATCAAATCTAAAAACTTTTAAACTTTTTCAATTCTAATATTTATTTTATTTTGTATTTTTATTTTCATAATTTTATCTGTTTCGAGAATCCACTTGAATAACCAAGTCTAAGTTAATGACCTTGATTGGCCATGTTTGACCAAACAGATTTATTTTAACATGTAAATTTTCAAATTAATGAACTTTCTTATCATTTGAGTAAACTTTGTTGCTAAAAATTAGCTCCCAACCCATGATTCCAAGCTTTCTGTAGCAAGATGTTGCTATGATTCCAACCATCAGTGTTTTTATCATCGATAAACAAAAATTACAACTATCAAGCTAAGAAAACTAAAAATCTTTTTGGGTTTGAAGAAAGTTTTCAATGAATAATAACATTTTTATGAATTTTGTGTTTTTCAGAGGATCATTTCAAGCATTCATATAAGTCATCAGTACCGTTAGTCTAGAAACACCTTTTAAGCTTTTAAACAAATTTACCTAGATTGCCAATATATTTGTCCATTTAAACTTCTTCTCATTTCTCAACTGTTTCAAGATATGTTAAGGTATTATTATAAACATGAAATAACTATGTTTCCCATCTCAGAATATACTCCCGTATCGAGATTCCCAGAATGTCATGAAGGCTCGTCTTTAGGTGGTGTTCCATTAAGGAATCTTTTGTACTGCAAATGTCATAATTGCTTAAGACAAAATCATTTTTATGCAGCTTTCGGGGAAATAATGCGAAAGTATTATACGAGTTCTAGGCCATTGCTTCCGCAAAATCAGAAGAACTCGAATAATACCCCGGATATCAATTAAATATAAAGACCTAGTATCGCAGAATCTGGCATTCTCTCAAACGAAATTTCGGAGTACTAAGTCCATATATTCGAGAGATGTTAATCCACAAGTTAAATAGTTTTGTGTTTTTAGGTTTATATCTTAAATACAATTTACTGAACGAGTGAAGTCTATTGGTATATCCATAGTAAGACTTGCTTAATTACTTTAAAACAATACAATTCTTTAGCGTACTGTGACTATCATTTTTGATTTACTATGATCACTCTTTTTACACAAAACTCTTTTTGGTTTTTTAAATGTTTTTGTATTTTCCTCAAATATTCTCCCCCTAAAATCAAAAACATATTTTTGGATTTTTTAAGAAATTATAAGAAAGTATGTACAGAAAACATTTAACCCGATGACAAAATCACATCAAGTCATCATCATCCTCAAACTCAACCTCAAAAACCTCCCCTAAGATCATATTTTTTAAACCATTTAGCTTTAACAAATTTTTGAACTTTGTTTTATCAAAAGCTTTGGTATAAAAATCTACTTTTTGGTCATTAGTGTGAATTTTCTCAATTTGTACCAACTTTTTCTTGTAACAATCACGGATAAAGTGGTGTCGAATCTCGATATATTTAGTACGTGAGTGTTGACATGAGTTTTTGGTGATATCGATCGCGGCCTGATTATCTACATATATAGGCGTATCAAGAAATTGCAAACCGAAATCTCTCATCTGTTGCTGTATCCAAAGAATCTGAGCACAACAACTGGAAGCCGAAACGTATTCAGCCTCACAGGTAGAAAGAGCGACCGCGGTATGTTTCTTGCATTGCCACGTTACCAAACGAGTTCTGAAGAACTGGCAGCCGGCCGTTGTAGACTTTGTATTTAGTTTGCAGCATCCGAAATTAGAATCCGAGGAACCTACAAGATTAAAATCATCATGTCTAGGGTACCATAAGCCGGTGCTTGGAAAATCCTTCAGATATCTCATTATGCGTTTAACGATAAGCAGGTGTGACTCTTTTGGATTAGACTTATAACGGGAGCATAGGTATGTTGGATACATGATATCTGGTCGAGAAGCAGTGAGATACATCAAGGATGCGATCATGGAGCGATATAAAGTTTCATCAACTTTTTCGCCGGTAAGATTTGGACAAATGCCGTGATTTGGAGCTAACGGGGTCGATGCTGGTTTAGCTCCTGAAGTCCTAGAAAGAACTTCATCTCCCCCATTGCGCTCATTTCGAATTTGCGCTTCATAACTTCTTCAAAGTCCTTACACAGCTTCTCATTTGTCGATCCAAAGATAATATCATCCACATATATTTGTACAATAATTAGATGCCCATCGACTTCCTTTGTGAAGAGGGTTGAGTCTACTGTTCCCCTGATAAAGCCGTTGTCCAGAAGATGACTCGATAATGTTTCATACCAAGCTCTTGGGGCTTGATAAAGACCATATAAGGCTTTATTCAAGAGGTAGACTTTATCTTTGTGCACTGGATCAACAAACCCCGGTGGTTGGCTGACGTACACCTCCTCTTTCACTTTTCCATAAAGGAAAGCAGATTTAACATCCAATTGGTACACCTTGAACCCTTTCCACGAGGCAAAGGCCAAGAATATGCAAATTGCTTCACGACGTGCAACTGGAGCGTAGACTTCAGTATAGTCTATCCCTTCTTGCTGATGAAAACCTTGAACCACAAGTCGAGCTTGTTGCGCACGACAACTCCTCTATCATCTCTTTTACACTTGAAGACCATCTTGTATTAATCTTTTTGTGATGATCTGGCAGGTCAACAAGCGTCCAGACTCCAAGTTTCTGGAATTGCAATAACTCTTCTTGCATCGCATCCACCCAAATTTCTTCTTTCAACGCGTCTTTCCAGTTTCCCGGTTCAACCTGAGAAACAAAACAACTGTGAGAAAATCGGACTCGAAGTGGAGCAATACTAGTATAGAAACAGCTTAGATCTTTATTAATCTGATTGCAAATTTGCACTCCCGATTGTAAGCTGCCTATAATGTTCTCTGATGGATGATATGATAGTGTCCTAGGCATCACTTCAGTTGAAACATGTACTTGTGATTGCAAATTTGTGAGAATTTCATCGACAACTGGTACAAATGAAGAAGCTTTATTCCTGGCATTAGACTGATCAGCATGTTGTTTCAGAAAGCTTTCAATTTGTTCAGATCCCTCATTAGAACGAAATCCTCCATCGTTGAAAGTTGGTTCCCAATCAGAGTCATCCTCTTCATTTGGCTGGGCAAAAGATTCAGCAGCATTGACATTTGTAGCAGGAACCGGATTTAGAACAAAAGAGCTTTGATCAACATCAGACGTGTTAACTAGTAAAGATGTAGAAATCACCAAAGGTCGAGGAACTTGTTCTTGATTAGATAATTGATGTTGTTGAAATAACATAACAAGTTCTTCTTCAGTTGGCACATCTGGAAGATCAAACGAATCCCACAATCAATCGTAGTTAAACAACCACGGATCCCCAGGCTTCTGCGTAGGCGTTGTATATCTTTGACAATCTACATGCTGCGCTAGAACTACCTGGTTCAGACTCGGCAAGAAAACACGTTTTTGAGGAGTAGCATAGCCAACAAAGAAACCCTCCAAAGATTTGGCTCCAAATTTACCAGCTGGGTCCAAGACGGCACACAGTGATCCAAAAGGTTCCAAAAATGCTAAGTTAGGCTTTCGTTGATTCAGTAACTCAAAACATGTCTTTTTGTGAGGCTTAACTGTCAACACACGATTTAGGGTATAGCATGCTGATGCTACTGCTTCACTCCAAAAACTGATCGGTAATTTCGAATCAGCTAACATTGTTCTAGCAGTTTCTATCAACGATTCTTTCGTTCAGCTACTCCGTTTTGTTGTGGAGTATAGGGGGCGCTGAATTCATGAAGAATCCCCTTTTCATTGCAGAACTCTTGCATCTTCTTGTTCTTAAACTCCGTTCCATTATCACAACGAATTCTCTTAGTGGGCAAATGATATAAATTCTCAAGTTTTCTGAAAAGGATCATAAGAGTTTCAAACGTTTCATCCTTACTTTCCATAAAGAACACCTATGAAAATCGAGAATAATCATCTGCAACGACAAGACAGTATAGATCTCCAGAAATGCTTTTAACATTGATTGGTCCAAAGAGATCCATATGTAGTCTTTCTAGTGGTAGCTTTATCGAATTCAACAGCTTTCTCGGGTGTGATTTCTTATGCTGCTTCCCCTTTTTGCAGCTAAGACAATCGTCTGATAGATGAAAACTTTTCAAATTGACACCCTCCACTAAGTTGTTATGCACAAGAAAAGTCATCTTTCGAAGATGAATGTGCCCCATTTTTCTGTGCCATAAAATTGACTCTTTCTCGGTAGCTTTGGAAACAAAGCATTGAACTTTCTTTGATGTGGTAGAAGCGATGCTCATGTCAAGGACATATAAATCATTTTCTCGTGGAGCTCGCATCAGAATCCATTCTTCTGGAATCTTGAAACCGGGTTTTAGAATTAGACATTCTTTATCATTGAAATGTGTCATGAACTTCTTGTCACAAATTTGCGAGATACTAAGCAGATTGTTCTCAAGTTCGGCGATATAGTTCACTTTATAAACGATACAACTCCGTTCGAGAGAATCCCTTCTCCAATAATTCTACCTCCCTGCGTTCCAGCAAATCCTATATATCCTCCTCGAATAGCTCTAACATCATTTAGCAGCGCAAGCATTCCTGTCATGTGGCGAGATGCTCCCCTATCCATGATCCATTTTGACAATATCGAACGTTGGAGCCCCTGCACACATGATTAACAAAATTCATTTAAACAACGAGACCCAAGCCTATTTGGTCTTGGGTGGGTTTGGAATGTCGAACTTTGGACTCACTTTTTTCTTTTCAATCTTTTTAAACTCAATGTTGTTTGGAACAGAAGGTTTGAGTTCAACCTTGGATGATTTGGTGTTAACAATTTTAGCAACCCATTTCTGTCTTTGTGGTTTAGCCCTTTTGACATAAAATTTTGAATCTTTTTGTTGAATTTTGTGATGTTTCACCAATTTCAAACTTAGATTGAGGTTGAATAATTGGTTTAACATTTTGATGAGATTCAGTCTTTCTTTTAAGAATTTGTTTCGGCATAACCATGGGTGCTTTTTGCTTTTCATCCTTGGTGAACTTTTTCGGAGAAGATACTGGTTTTGAACTTTTTGTGAACAATATCGTGCGATATGTCCAACTTTCTTGCATTTAAAGCATGTCCTGCTGTCCTTAGGAACAGAGGTATTCAAAACCTGTTTCTATTTTTGTTTCTCTTTTTCTTTAAGAAAATCATCATTTGATTGAGTACAAATGATTTCCTTTTCCTTCTAGGTTGTTGTCCCAAATACAAAATTAATTTTCTTTGTAAATCCAAATTTTGGGACATGTTGGTTTTATTTTGCTTCTGAAAACCCAAACTTGCCCGGTTGTTTTCCGGATAATCTCCATTTTTCGATAGTAAGGTCGGTTGTCAGTTTTTGATTTAGAATAGAAAGATGAATCAAGTTTATCTAAATCATCATGACTTACCTCCATCAGCTTGAACATTTTATCAACACAACCTCTTTTCACATTCTTGATAGGAAAATCCTCATCCGAAAATAGTTTATCAGATCCTTTCATTTTATAAACTATGACATTGGGATCATCATTTAAACTATTTTCTGATTTGTCATCAGATTTTGACTTCTCAGACTTTTCAGACTCGACCACTTCAGATTCATTTGTTAACACTTTTTCAATCACATTTTCTACCACTTCAGAATCACATTCACCATCATTTTTAGTGTAAGTTATATCGATATCCTCAGGCAACTGTTCGGTTTTCAATTTAAGATTTAGCGCCTTTTCCACCCAAGATGGATTTTTGCAAGCATAACTGTTCCACATGGGTAGAGGAACTCGATCATAACTTCCACTCTTTGTTTCACCATTTTTAGATTCCTTAGTATTTTCATTTTTTTGTAAAATGTGATCTATGACGTATGAGCTTGTGTAATAACTAATTAATAGTTTGTTAACTCATTCGGTTTCAATTCTCATTTTCTCAAGCTCACTTTTGAGCTCAACAATAGTGTTTAGATGAATATTAATTGCCATTTGTTTATCCATCACTGTTGCTTTAAGCATTATAAGTGTTGTGTCATTTTCTCTGAGTGCTTTATTATATTGTTTAACAGGTGCACTGAATTTGTCATAAGCTTCCTTTGTGGTTTTATAATCGCTTGACAAATTGTCTGTTAAACTTTGCAATTCAGCAAATCTTTTGTCTTTCACAAGACACTCACCACATGGTTCATCACACTTTGAACAAGATTTTTCTTTCTCAGATGACTTGTTTACCTCATTTCCATTCGCCATGCACGCTTTAATGATATCTTCTTTCAGCAATTCCTTTTTCTCATCCACTTTAACATCTTCAACCGGCTTCTTTTGCTCTTTATCTGTTGAATGTTGAGTAGGTGCGAAATATCCTGCAAAAGTTTTTAAAACATCATTAGGCAAAAGATGTTTGAATGGACTATTCAAAAGCTCCTCTTCCTCTGATGAAGTTTGATAGTACTAATCATCATCCTCAAGTCCTTCATCAAAAGATGCCTCCGATTCTTCTTCCGGTTCCTCGATAATTTCAGCCACCAATGCCAAACTTTCTCCTTTTGAAATAAACTTGTTCCAATTAAACCCTTCGTCTTCTTGTGTAACAACCAAAGCCTTATCTTTAGTTTCAGGTTGCTTGTCTTCAATCGGCATGATTCTTGTTCTTGGTTGTGGTCGGTGATAGATCGCTCTTTTGTAATAGTCATCTGCGAAAGGATTCTAATTCCCTTGAACCTCTCAGTTTGGACATTCTCTTTTAAAGTGACCTTTCTCCCGACACTTGAAACAAGTAACTTTGGATTTATCAAAGCCAAGTTTCCCATCCAAACCTCCCAAATTTTCTTTACCAGTGATTTCCATAAATCTCTGTGCTCGTCGAACGATCGAAGCCATGCACCATTTTATATCTATCAACTCAATTTCAACTGGATCAATTTGATCGTAGTCTTCACGTGTCATCTCAGAATTTCCAATCTTTCCAGCAACAAGACTGTCATATGACTCAAGAATTGAAGCAAGTAGAGACATATCTAGTTTGCTGTCTTTTCGTCAAAATTTTGCGCATTCTGAAAGTCAACGACAATGTTGCATTGCAGAACTCTTTGACTTGCATTGGATGATGGAGTGGCTTGATTGTTCTGAGATTGATTTGATCCAAAAGAAGTTTGTTGACTAGAAGGTGTATGTAACATTTATGAAAAACGGGTTCAAAACCCGCTTCGTTTAATAATCAAGTATTCAGTTATAAGTTTCGTTGCGTATTTATTGTTCAGATTACTTTAAATAATACATAATTGATAAACATTTTAGAATTTAGAAACCATAATAGTAATAATAAGTAAATAAAAAATAAAATAGAGTCGACGGGTCTTGAACCTGGGTCTCCCGCGAACACACACACACATCACACCACTCCGCCACACACATCATTTGTGTTATGTACTGAAACAAATAACACTTAAAGTAAAATCCGAAAGTCAAAACCGGTAAGCAGCGCGCCCAGAACTCGCAATCGCCGGAAAAACCGAAACTCCGCAAATATTGCCATTTCCCTTGACTGAAACGCATAAACTCATTTCGACATCAGTTATAACCGTTGCCTGGCACTCAATTTCAGTCAAAACCGTCGGAAATCATTGACCGTGAATCATGGCCTTAATTCGAACCCAATCAGCCTGTTCCTCCTTAAAAATAGCCACTCAAACTCCTGACATTTCGCTCAGAACCGCACTCTCTTTCGAAGCTTTATTCCTTCCAAAGCTCGTCCCCGGAGATCTTCACATTCGCCAGAATATCGCCGGAATCACTGATCAGAAAACCTCAGTTGTTCTTCAGACGGTACAATTGTCTAAACCTTCTTGCTATCTCTTGATTGATAATCTAATTGCTCCAATCAATAATCAAAACTATTGAATCAGTTCATTCAGCCGGAAATCGCAAATCAGGGTCGACGAAACTTGCCAGAAATCTGAAGAAAATTCTCTGTTTTGGTATATCATATTCCTTAATCTTTATTTTCCTATTCCATTTCAATCGAGTATAAGTTTGTTGGTCGATTAAGCAAAACAGTCGGGTTCACTGTCCTGTGTTTTCTTAGTGAAGAAGACGAAGACTAAATCGTATATTAATGTAATTAAAATCGTGTATTTAACCGGGTTAGACACACAGTCCAGCGGTGGACTGTGTGCAAATATAAAACACACGTCCCGGGTTTGAATCACGCATGTTTCCGACTTTTTGAAATAAAACCAACATTTTTAAAACCTATTCAGATCAATTCACAGTATGTATATAAGAGGAATATAATCCAGTAGTTAAGCAAATTAGACACACAGCCCAACTGGTTAGGCTGTGTGCACTCGAACCGAAGGTCCCGAGTTCGATTCCGGGTCTCTGCAACCGGTTCGGCCATATTAAAACATTTTTTAATAAAACTAAATAAGGTTAAAGTTAGTTAGTATATATATATATAATTAAAACCAAGAATATTTCAGGTTAGACACGTAGCTCAGTTGGTAGAGCTGCGTGCACGTATACGAGAGGTCCCGAGTTCGAACCTCACTCACCGCATAGAATACATGCTGTCTGACCGGTCAGACCCGGTCAAACCTGACAAAGTCAACCCATTTTCATTTATTTTTATTTATTTATTTAATTGAAAAATTAATTAAAAATACTTAAAAATAAGGTTTTTAAAGTTAGAAATTTGCATTAAACTCATAAAATTAAATCGAAAAATCTCATTAAAGAGCACTAATTAAAAATAATAATCTCAAATAAAATTTATTTATTTAATCGAATCATGTCATTATTGTTTAGGTTAGTTTTCCCTCGCCGGTTGAATCATAATATTCGTGCGCATTCATCGTCATCAAGAAACGCATCCACTGTGAGTGAATCTTTACAAATTCCTCTTTTAATCATGTTTTGGGGTCTATCATATGTCGTACTATTCTTATATTTTATTTAAGCACTTGTGCATACATCATATCCGTGATCAAATGTGTATTGATTGTTGTGTGAATTATATGTAGATTGAATTTATCATTTCACTGCACGCATTTCATTAGGCCCATCAGTTCCCCATGGGATACGGGTTGAGCATCAGGAGCCTCATTAGATCGGCTCCGTTTGATTGAGCCTTGATCTCAAATACATCATCATTTCATTCATATACTCATCGAAGGTGGTTTGTGATTGTTTACATATATGTTTGCTCACATGTGATTAATGCACGAATTTCTTTATTAAATAAAACAAGAAATTAGTTAAAATGTTTTATCAAGGTTCACTCGCCAACTTTTGTTGACCCAAAATCTCCCCCGTTTTACACATGATACAGGTGATCCAGCTGAGACAGGAAACACTTAGGAAGGCCTAGAAGAATAAACAAGTTTATGTTTTGGAATAAATATATAGTTTCATTTTCTTTGTAATTGTATGAATTTTGTTTTGGATATTTAAGATTGTAATTTGAATTTAATAAATATGAAACATCTTAGTAAATATCATGAGCTTTGGTGATAACCCAATTATGCCCCGACTTTTGTTCCGCTGCGGGTCGGGGTGTGACAGATTGGTATCAGAGCTTGTGACTATAGGGATATAGGATAGGTTATTAGACCCTTAGAGCCTATACTATAGTTGATTAAATTTTAATTGCTTATGCGTTACATGCAAAATTCATGATGTTTATATGTTTCATGTTTAATTTCACACTCAATGTTATGCAAGCACGCTCACAAATACATGTTATTATGCAATGCTCATCATGAAATCATATCCTCATAACATATCATATCCATGAGAGCACACACCTCACGATTTCCATGATTTTTGCAATGATTTTTGTATTTTCAAATCACATCGAAGTGAGTTCTCATGACGGGCATGTAGTAACTGGAAGAGTACGAGTACCGGTAGTCGGAACGTCCTGTCTAGGCTTGGCATTCGTATAAATCCAAAATAAAGGACCAGTTTGCCTACCTGGGGACTAACGATGAGAGTACGAAGGACCTATTAGGCCAAAGCATGCTATACCAAACGTCGTGCGAGCTAACCCCACTTTGAGTTGTCATTGTGTCTACACCTGGACACCATCCTATCATACATCACGCAATCATGTTTTACGATTTTCATTCGGGTGGTGCGAGTGTTAACCCGCCGACACCAATGTGAATCCTACCAAGCCCAATAGTCATGGGGGCCCACATGACTCCCAAGGCAATGGTATAGGGGACATTTGGAGGCCCAAACATGAGCAAACCCAAGACATCCTATGGATGTAGTTAAATTATTGTCAGTTATGTTATTTTTCATTCTTTTTACGACACATGACACCTAGAAAATTCTTAAACTCACAATCTTCCTATATATGTTCCTGTAGATGTCGGCTAGGCAACTACGTGGAGGAAGAAAGTCAGGAAAGTCAAGTGAACGCTTGGTCACACAAATTGCTAAACAAATGGCCGTAGTACTTCCTGACATCGTACCTCAAGTTCAACAAGCTCTCACCGCTAATCACATCAACCCACCCAACCAAGAAGACCAGAGCGTTGCCAACCCTCCTTCAAAAACCCCCAAGTGCACCTACAAACACTTCAAATCCTGCGATCCCCCAAAGTATGAAGGGACCGAAGGTGTTACTGCCCTCCTTCACTGGTTTGAAGAAATGGAAAACACTTTCCTCAATTGCGATTGTCTCGAGGACCGTAAGGTACGTTACGCTACTGGAAGACTGTTTGGGGTAGCCCTTACCTGGTGGAACACGGAAAAGGGTAAGCGAGGAGTTGAAGATGCCATGGCCTTAACATGGGAAGAGTTAAGGGAACTCATGACAAGACGTTTCTGTCCAAGAAGCGAAATCAAAAAGTTGGAAGACGAATTCCACACACTGAAACAAAAGGAAGGAGATCACACTTCCTATAATAAAAGATTTCTCGAGCTGAACCAGATGATCCCTAATTTGTTCACCCCCTTGTACCGCTTAGTTGAACACTACATTCGAGGCCTCCCCTCGAAAATTCAAGATTCGGTTTTAAGCACATCACCTGCAACACTTGAAGCCACAATGGAGTTAGCTACAGAACTCACTGAAAATCGCATTCGAAACGGCAAGTTCAAAGATGAAAAGAAGAAAGCACCCATTGAGACCCCAACTCCAAACCACCCAGTCTCATCCTCAAAGTTTGCTGGTAAGAGGAAGCGAAATGGCAAGAATTTTGCTGTCACTCAAACCAACCCTCCTATCACTGTTGCACCAATCACCCAAATTGCTCCTCCAGCTACACCATTCAAAAAGCCATATACTGGCCCACACCCAAAATGCAACCGCTGTCAATACCATCACCTTCCCGAAAACCCCTGCCAACATTGCACAAGCTGTGGCCGTGCAGGTCACACCATCCAAACCTGCCGTACCCTTCAACGAATGAATCGTAATCAACCTCCAACCCAAACCCAAAATCAGATAGTGGGCCAAACCCAACAACCCTTACTTCTACCACCTTCACAACACGTAGCCCAACCTTACTACCAACCCAACTACCCCATGATGCAACCCATGCGAGCTTGTTTCAACTGTGGGGACCCAAACCATTTCAGGAACACATGCCCACGCCTAGTGAACATCATCCATGCCCAAGCTCACGCAAACCTGGTAAACCAAGCTAACCAAGCTCCCCCACCTGCCAGAGGGAGAGCTTTCAATATCAATGCCAACCAAGCCAGGGCTGAAAACAACGTGGTCAACGGTACGTTTCTCATCAATGGTAGTTATGCATCCATATTATTCGATACTGGTGTGGATAAGAGCTTTGTGTCCTTAGAATTTGAACCTATCCTCGACAACCTCGTGTTAATCTCATCGAATCTCTAACGGTGGAAGTTGCTGACGGAAAACCCGTTTCATTAAAATATATTATACACAATTGTACTCTCACCCTAAACGATCACGACTTTCCAATTGACCTTATTCCTATGAAGTTGGGAAGTTTCGATGTTATAATCGGTATGGACTGGCTCAGCCAGCATCACGCTGAAGTGGTGTGCCACGAAAAGTTCATTCGCATTCCTCTTGCAGACGGCCAGACACTACGTATTTTTGGGGAAACCCCTTCAAAAGGACTCAAATTAATGTCCTGCCTCCAAGCCCGAAGATATCTCCGCAAGAACTATGTTGCATTCCTAACTCACGTCGTCAAAAAGGGAAACAAGGAGAGGAAACTCGAAGATATCCCAGTTGTGAAAGAATTCCCACAAGTCTTTCCCGACGACATTTCAGGACTTCCTCCTGTGAGAGAAGTCGAATTTCGCATCGATCTTGTACCTGGCGCTACACCAGTCGCAAAATCTCCTTATAGGTTAGCCCCATCTGAAATGCAAGAGCTGGCCAGTCAACTGCAAGAGCTGACTGAAAAAGGATTCATACGTCCTAGCTCATCGCCTTGGGGTGCACCTGTTCTTTTTGTGAAGAAGAAAGATGGAACGTTTCGCATGTGCATTGATTATAGAGAACTCAACAAGTTAACGGTTAAAAATCGCTATCCACTGCCTCGCATTGATGATCTCCTAGACCAACTACAAGGCGCCACCTGCTTTTCAAAAATCAACCTTTGTTCTGGTTATATCAGCTCAGGGTGCACGAAGAAGATATCCCAAAAACCGCTTTCCGGACTCGTTATGGTCATTACGAGTTCATGGTCATGCCATTCGGTTTAACCAACGCCCCCGCTGTCTTCATGGATTTAATGAATAGGGTATGCAAACCCTACCTCGACCGTTTCGTCATAGTCTTCATCGACCACATCCTTATTTACTCTAAGTCTAAATCCGATCATGAGCGACACCTTCGACTCATCCTTACACTCTTAAGGACTGAAAAGCTTTACGCTAAGTTCTCAAAATGCGAATTCTGGTTAGGAGAAGTACAATTCCTTGGACATGTCGTCAATGACAAGGGAATCCATGTTGATCCTTCAAAAATCAAGGCAGTGCAAGAATGGCAAGCGCCACGTACCCCTACCGAAGTTAGGTCATTTCTTGGTTTGGCTGGTTACTATCGACGCTTCATTTCCAATTTTTCCCGTATTGCTGTACCACTCATGGCCTTGACTCATAAAGGAAAACCCTTCATATGGGGACCTAAACAAGAGGAGGCCTTCCAAACTCTAAAGCAGAAACTTTGTGACGCACCTATCCTCACACTCCCTGAGGGTTGCGATGACTTTGTAGTATATTGCGACGCATCAGGGCAAGGGCTAGGCTGTGTAATAATGCAAAGAGGAAAAGTGATAGCCTATGCCTCTAGGCAACTCAAGGTTCACGGGAAGAATTACACCACCCACGACCTGGAACTTGGAGCCGTTGTGTTCGCTCTCAAGATATGGAGACATTACCTCTACGGTACTAAGTGTGAAATATACACTGACCACAAGAGTCTCCAACATATCTTCAACCAAAAGGAGTTGAATATGAGGCAACGAAGATGGGTCGAACTTCTCAACGACTACGACTGTGAAATTCGGTATCATCCTGGCAAGGCAAACGTGGTGGCCGATGCGCTCAGTCGAAAAGGTTATGCGAACTCCATTCGTCTTCTATGTTCGCAAATCATAACCGACATCAAAGATCGAATCCGGGCAGCTCAACATGTTTCTGTAACAGAAAATGATGTACGCGATGAGCTGTCATGTGGAGCTGAACTCAAAATCGAAACCAAATCCGACGGTATTCTATACTATTTAAACCGCATATGGATTCCTGATCGCGATAACCTTCGTGATTTCCTCATGAATGAGGCGCACAAAACCCGATACTCTGTACACCAAGGAGCCGACAAGATGTATCAAGACCTACGATACACCTACTGGTGGCCTGGCATGAAAAAGGATATTGTTGTTTTTGTTTCCAAGTGCCTTACCTGTTCCAAAGTAAAAGCTGAACATCAAAGACCTTCAGGACTTCTAGTCCAACCCGAAATACCTGTATGGAAGTGGGAAAACATAACCATGGATTTCATTACCGGGTTACCTCGCACCTCCAGTGGGTATGACACCATATGGGTAATAATCGATCGTCTTACAAAGTCATCTCACTTCATTCCGATTCACGAGGACTTCAAGAACGAGAAGTTAGCTCGTATCTACATCAGCGAGATCGTAAGCCGTCATGGTGTACCATTAAGCATCATTTCAGACCGTGATGGTCGTTTCACTTCACGAACATGGCGAGCCGTACAAACTGCTTTGGGTACACGATTAGACCTCAGTACCGCTTTTCATCCTCAAACTGATGGTCAATCTGAACGCACCATCCAAACCTTGAAGACATGCTGCGAGCATGTGTCATAGACTTCAAAGGGAACTGGGACGCTCACCTACCATTAGTTGAATTTTCGTAAAACAATAGCTATCATTCAAGTATCGGCATGGCTCCTTTCGAAGCTTTATATGGTCATAAGTGCCGATCTCCAGTATGTTGGCACGAAATTGGGGAAGCGCAAATCACCGGACCAGAATTAATTCAAGAAACAACCGACAAGATCCTTCAAATTCGAAACAATCTTTTAGCGGCTCAATATCGTCAAAAGAGTTATGTAGACAAACGAAGAAAGCCCTTGGAGTTTGACATTGGTGATCAAGTACTTTTAAAAGTATCACCGTGGAAGGGAGTGGTTCGTTTTGGCCAGAAGGGCAAGCTAGCACCTCGCTACGTAGGACCTTTCAAGATACTCGAAAGAGTAGGTCCTGTAGCATACAAGCTTGACCTACCAGAAGAGCTCAACATAATTCATCCCACATTCCACGTATCAAACTTGAAAAAGTGCCTTGCCGATGAAAACCTCCACATTCCTCTAGAAGACATTCAAGTCGATGAATCGATGCACTTCGTTGAAAGACCAGTAGAAATCATGGACTTCGGAGAGAAGCGTTTAACGCGAAGTCGTATTTCAATTGTCAGGGTACGTTGGGAGTCGAAACGAGGACCCGAGTTTACTTGGGAACGTAAAGACTCAATGCGCGAGAAATACCCGCATCTTTTTTCAGTTACCACTACTATTTAAATTTCGGGACGAAATTCCTAAAAGTAGGGGATACTGTAACATTTATGAAAAACGGGTTCAAAACCCGCTTCGTTTAATAATCAAGTATTCAGTTATAAGTTTCATTGCGTATTTATTGTTCAGATTACTTTAAATAATACATAATTGATAAGCATTTTAGAATTTAAAAACCATAATTAATAAATAATAATAATAAGTAAATAAAAAATAAAATAGAGTCGCCGGGTCTTGAACCCGGGTCTCCCGCGAACATACACACACATCACACCACTCCGCCACACACATCATTTGTGTTATGTACTGAAACAAATAACACTTAAAGTAAAATCCGAAAGTCAAAACCGGTAAGCAGCGCGCCCAGAACTCGCAATTGCCGAAAAAAACCGAAACTTCGCAAATATTGCCATTTCCTTTGACTGAAACGCATAAACTGATTTCGACATCAGTTATAACCGTTGCCTGGCACTCAATTTCAGTCAAAACCGTCGGAAATCATTGACCGCGAATCATGGCCTTAATTCGAACCCAATCAGCCTGTTCCTCCTTATAAATACCCACTCAAACTGCTGGTAAACATTTCGCTCAGAACCGCACTCTCTTTCGAAGCTTTATTCCTTCCAAAGCTCGTCGCCGGAGATCTTCACATTCGCCGGAATATCGCCGGAATCACTGATTAGAAAACCGCATTAGTTCTTCAGACGGTACAATTGTCTAAACCTTCTTGCTATCTCTTGATTGATAATCTAATTGCTCAAATCAATAATCAAACTGTTGAATCAGTTCATTCAGCCGGAAATCGCAAATCAGGGTCGACGAAACTTGCCGGAAATCTGAAGAAAACTCTCTGTTTTGGTATATCATATTCCTTAATCTTTATTTTCCTATTCCATTTCAATCGAGTATAAGTTTGTTGGTCGATTAAGCAAAACAGTCGGGTTCACTGTTCTGTGTTTTCTTAGTGAAGAAGACGAAGACTAAATTGTATATTAATGTAACTAAAATCGTGTATTTAACCGGGTTAGACACACAGTCCAGCGGTGGACTGTGTGTAAATATAAAACACACGTCCCGGGTTCGAATCACGCATGTTTCGACTTTCTGAAATAAAACCAACATTTTTGAAACCTATTCAGATCAATTCACAGTATGTATATAAGAGGAATATAATCCAGTAGTTAAGCAGATTAGACACACAGCCCAACTGGTTAGGCTGTGTGCACTCGAACCGAAGGTCCCGAGTTCGATTCCGGGTCTCTGCAACCGGTTCGGCCATATTAAAACATTTTTTAATAAAAACTAAATAAGGTTAAAGTTAGTTAGTATATATATATATAATTAAAACCAAGAATATTTCAGGTTAGACACGTAGCTCAGTTGGTAGAGCTGCGTGCACGTATACGAGAGGTCCCGAGTTCGAACCTCACTCACCGCATAGAATACATGCTGTCTGACCGGTCAGACCCGGTCAAACCTGACAAAGTCAACCCATTTTCATTTATTTTTATTTATTTATTTAATTGAAAAATTAATTAAAAATACTTAAAAATAAGGTTTTTAAAGTTAGAAATTTGCATTAAACTCATAAAATTAAATCTAAAAATCCCATTAAAGAGCACTAATTAAAAATAATAATCTCAAATAAAGTTTATTTATTTAATCGAATCATGTCGTTATTATTTAGGTTAGTTTTCCTTCGCCGGTTGAATCATAATATTCGTGCGCATTCATCGTCATCAAGAAACGCATCCACTGTGAGTGAATCTCTACAAATTCCCCGTTTTAATCATGTTTTGGGGTGTATCATGTGTCGTACTATTCTTATATTTTATTTAAACACTTGTGCATACATCATATCCGTGATCAAATGTGTATTGATTGTTGTGTGAATTATATGTAGATTGAATTTATCATTTCAGTGCACGCATTTCATTAGGCCCATCAGTTCCCCATGGGATACGGGTTGAGCATCAGGAGCCTCATTAGATCGGCTCCGTTTGATTGAGCCTTGATCTCAAATACATCATCATTTCATGTCATATACTCATCCAAGTTGGTTTGTGATTGTTTACATATATGTTTGCTCACATGTGATTAATGCACGAATTTTCTTTATTAAATAAAACAAGAAATTAGTTAAAATGTTTTATCAAGGTTCACTCGCCAACTTTTGTTGACCCAAAATCTCTCCCGTTTTACACATGATACAGGTGATCCAGCTGAGACAGGAAACACTTAGGAAGGCCTAGAAGAATAAACAAGTTTATGCTTTGGACTAAATATATAGTTTCATTTTCTTTGTAATTGTATGAATTTTGTTTTGGATATTTAAGTTTGTAATTTGAATTTAATAAATATGAAACATCTTAGTAAATATCATGAGCTTTGGTGATAACCCAATTATGCCCCGACTTTTATTCCTCTGCGGGTCGGGGTGTGACAGTGTATTCGGATCAACTGTTGGGTATGATTGGAAACCACTTGACTGAGTTGGAGGTGTGCTTGGTGAGCTATATGCACTGAACGCAGTTTGAATCTTTGGCGCTTGGATTTGAGCAACAGAACTGTTTTTGAAATAAAGATTCACATCTTGTTGCATTTGAACAGTCTTGTTTTTGGCCATCTTTTGCATCTCTAATTCATGGCCTTCCAATCTCTCGATAAAGCGAGGCAACGAGAAATTGCTGTATTCTACTCCATTCTTCAAGATGGTTAAGTAAGTTGACCATTCACCTTGTGGAAGAGAATCAACTAGCTTATCAACAAGTTCTTCATTTGTCTTCACAAATCCCATTCTCTTCATATGAACCACCAGATGACAGTATCGCTCTATCAGTTGCTTAACCGTTTCTCCTTTTATCAGTGTGAATACGTCAAACTCTTTGCTTAATGATGCCCTTTTGCTTTTGCGGATTTGGGCACTACCTTGAAATTTGAGTCGAAGAGCATTCCACAAAGATTGCACATCATCATCATGCTGCAGTAAAGCCAAGATGTCTTCTTTGATCGATTCCTGAAGAATGTTCATCATTTTCTTTTCGTTGATAAATCTTTCTCATTCAACATCAGAGAATTGGGCGAGGGTCTTTTCAAGTCCATTTTTGCCAACTGCTGCGATGTATTTTGCCTCGATTTCAAACCAGCAAGTAAAATGGTTAGCTTGCACCCAGTTCATAAACCTCTCGCTCCAGCTATCAAAGTCTTCCAAATTCATAAGCTTTGGAGGTTTAGTCATTGTTCCCATTTCATTCTCTAAATTGATATTTTGAGCTGCTGCGGTGGTAACAACCGATGTGGCGAACGCATTATAAAATTCCTCAGACATTTTTCCTGTAAAAATTAGAACACACTTCTCGAAAACAAACAGATCAGATTTCAAAACTTTTTGTGCGGACAAGAAGTTTCGTACGAAACAAGAATTTGGCACGAAACAAATTTTTTTGTACGATTCAAATTTTAACAGAAAAATATGATTTCGTACGAATCAATTCATTTTTGTGCGAAACAAGTGTTTTTAACTAAGAATATTTTGTGCGGTGAATTTTGTGCGGATCAAGTCATTTAGTACGAAACAATTTCCAATTCTGAAAAATTTTTCAAGATTCTGTATGACCTTTAAGTTCATATGAATTCTAAACTGATTCGTACCAAAATCAAGAACACTTAATTTCATGCGAAACTCGTACGAAACTGATTCAAACTTCTAACTGACCAAATTTTATCGATTTCAACATGATTTAGTTTAATTTTATGTCCGAATTATGGTATGGATTGATTAGATTGAAGATTAACTTGAATTACTAAAATCCTAGTCCAGTTTATCCATGAATTCGTCCAAAATTTGTCCAAAATCCAGCAAAGGTCAGAAAACTGATGAAGATGAAGATATATCCAAGTCTGAACAGTAACTACTTGTTGTCTATCTGTAGATCAGATCTCATGGCTCTGATACCACTTGTGAACGGGGATCGAGCTCCCGAAATGAGCAATCGACCTGATCTCGCTCAACTAGCAGAGGCGGAATTCATTGCTAGAGAGGTAGATATGACAAACAAGATAATACTTACTGTTTAATGCTTCTGATGTATTAAAGACGTTCAAGTTACAGACGCAAGTAAACAAACTGACAGAGCTTCGTCGTATGAAATGACAATCTGTACCAGCTCTAACACAACACTTCCCTATTTATAGGTCGACATGACTCGTACAGAAGTGCGTGCACTAACAAACATCTATGATTTGTACGAAATAGTATTTCGTACGAGTGACTCACTCGTACGAAACACACATCTGTTTCGTGCGAATCACAGTGTAAAAACATATAAACTTTACATTTTCTCATTTAAACATTAACCTGTAAAATTTATAAACATTACAGATATATCCTAGACGTAGGCAATAGACATTATGCACCAACAATTCCTGTACAGCATCTGAGGTGAATAGTAGGTTACCCATGGTAACGAATTATTTACTTCTGTGTTAGATACTGGTTTACTAAAAGTGAAACACTTTTGTCAGGTTGAAGTGGGAGTCTATTTGTATTTAAAATTTCTGTTTTTAAAACCTTACTCCATAAAAACAAAAATTTAAGGGGAGAAATTTCCCTAAGCCAAAAAGAGTTTTAGTTAGTGCGTGAGTTTAGGGGGAGTAAGTTGAAAAGTTTAAAGTTTTTTTTCAAAAATTAAAAAATAAAAAAATGAAATGAGTTTCACTATGTGGAAAAGAAGAAATGATAGTACATCAGCAAGTTAGACTGTCACACTGAAATTAAAAGAAAATTGCTTAAGGGTGATAGCAGCTTCATCATATGATGTACGGTAGGCAAAAAGCATGAAATAATCAACTTACCTTAGTGATACAAATATAATAAACTGTCTATGAGTGGGTAACATATAAGTGGCGTATGGTTTTATAACCTCCAATCTTGCGTTGATATATTGCCAAAATATGAGGTTTTAGGTCTATATATTGTTATTTCATCTTGGGTATCAAGGTTGTCCTTCTGCTGCATCCAGATATATGCTAACCTAGGCACAACCAGGATACCTTAAAAGAGCTAAAATGCCAAATCCCAAAAATTGAAGAAGCTCTCATAGAGAGTCATTCAAATGTGCAAAATGCATTATTCGTACCAAAATTTGGTATTTGTCCTAACCCTTGTTGGATATTTGTTCTCTTTGCTGTACGGAGGTACTGGCCTGATCACCAATTATCTAACGTTGTAAATAAAAAAGGATGAATTTCGGTACACTCACCTACTACGATGAATTTTTGTGCATACCTTGATCGCGTGGGTATGTCCTGAAGTGGGACACACTAGTATATTAGTATAAATTATCTAAACATATCACTAGGTAATGGTAATTGAAATGTTCATGTATTTTGTTTAAGTGGATAAACAATACTGGAAATCGTCTTGAACTGCTATTCTTGAATATTGCATATAGAATAATCAGATAGTGTGAAAACAGTTTGATAGTGCTGATATGATCTTCTTACTGGTGATTCTCACAATACAAAGTGTTTATTTTCTTTTTAGTTATTTGTTTTCAGAAAATATAAAAATACAAAAAGATTTGTTTTTTAAGTCTCCCAGGTTTGATCTGATAAGTTGTTTGTTTTTGCATGAATAAGATAAAAGATTGGTTTATCTTTAATGTGGAAAGAACTAATGGTTTTTCGAGTTACTTGCTTGTGTTTCTAAACAGATTAATGCAGTTATCAAAATGAAGTGCAGAATTCAAGTAAAGTACATTTTAAGAATGGGGTGCAGAATGTGTGAAGATGCATGGTAGGATCCTTCTACTACATTGCAAAGGAGATATAGATAAATTTGGTGATAAGAGCTTAACAAGAGAATGCTAGTTCACTAATCTACAACGAATGAAAGTTTTGGAGATTGGAAGCATCAGCTTAGGGGGAGTCTGTTGATGTCAGAATCTGTGTGTAGCTGAAGTTATCCAAAGACCAAAAGATCACAAGATGTTTGAACACAAAGTTACATTATGAAGCTATTGTCAAGGGAAGCTATTGTTAAGGGGGAGTCTGTTGGTGCATATTGGTGACAACAGCTTAATAGTTTAATAGTTTAGTCTTTGGATATTTTGTAATGGGCTTAGCATTTGTGTTTAGCTTGTTTAGAGTTGTAATGGGCTTGGAGAATGGCCTAGCCCAGTATAAAGCCTAGTATGCAGACATGTAGTATATATACATGTTATGTATTAGGGTTTTGAAGTGGGAAGAAGAGCAGAGAGGAGTGTGAGAAATCTATAGAGAGTGGCTGAGAGATTTCTAGAGAGTCTTGAATTGGTTGTAAACACATTGTGTTAAATAATCAATAGAAGACTGTTTAAAGGAAATTGTTTCTTGTTCGTGTTCTTGTTTCATGAAATCTGATCTAGAGGATTACGCACTCTAGATTAGATAGACGATTCTGTGAAGATCCATACGGACTAGGGACCTACAACTTTAAAAGAAAATCTTTTGTATTTTTTATATTTTCTGAAAATAGGTAAATAACAAAATAATAAATACTGCAAAATAATAAACACTCTATTTTTGTGAGAGTCACCGATAAGAAGATCATATCAGCAACATCAAACTGTTGTAACACTATTAGATAATTCTATATGTAATTTTCATAAAAAGCAGTTCAAGACGATTACCAGTATTGTTTATCCACTTAAACAAAATACATGAAAATTTCAAATACCATTACCTAGTGATATGTTAAGGTAATTTTATACAGATATACAAGTGTGTCCCACTTTAGGACATACCCCCACGATCAAGGTATATACAAAGATTCCTCGTAGAAGGTGAGTATACTGAATTTCATCCTTTTTAATTTACAATGTTAGATACTTGGTGATCAGGTCAGTACTTCTGTACAACAAAGAGACCAATATCCAATGAGGGTTAAGACAAATAACACAGATTTTGGTATGATTTATGAATTTTGCATATATAAATGACTCTCTAAGAGAGCTTCTTCAATTTCTAGGATTTCGCATTTTAGCTCTTTTAAGATATCTTGGGGGTGCTAGGTCAGTATATATCTGGATGCGATAGAAAGACAACCCTGATACCCTAGATGAAATAACGATATAAAGACCCAAACCTTAGATTTTGGCAATCTATCAATGCAAGATTTAAGGTTATAAAACCATACGCCACTGATATGTTACCCACTCATACACAGTACGTTATGTTTATATCACCAAGGTAAGTTGATTATTTCATGTTATTTGCCTACTGGTACATCATATGATGAAGCTGCTATCACACTTATCCAATTTAATTTTAATTTCAGTATGACAGTATTACATGCTGATGTTCTATCATTTCTTGTTATCCACACAGTGAAAAACTCAGTTTTGATTTTCTACTTTTTATGTTTTTGGATTTTAAAATATTTAAAATTTTTAAAAATATTAAAACTTTTCAACTTACTCCCCCTAAACTCACGCACTAACTTAACTCTTTTTGGCTTAGCGAAATTTCTCCCCCTAAAATTTTGTTTTTATGGAGTAAGTTTTTAAAAACAGAAATTTAAACACAAACAGGCTCCCACTTTAACCTGGCAAAAGGTTTTACACTTTTAGTAAACATTATCTATCACAGAAGTAAATAATTCGTTACCATGTGTAACCTACTATTCACCTCAGATGCTTTACAGGAATAACCACTGTTAAACACATCAACAGTCCTTCTTGGCCATCCTGCAGTCACTCAACAACTTAGTTAGACTTGAGAACCCAAACCCTATCGGTTTTGGGTTGACCATGAATGTCGATATAACTGTCCAATATCTATCACACCCTACTGGTGTCTTTGATGTTTTCCAAGTTGTTGAATAAGATTTATAATTTCCATGAAATCTTTAATCGCGAGAGTTCCAATAAACTCTTAGATTTTCCGACCTTTGAAAATTATTATCTCGAAACCTTCTTCTCCCATTATCATAATCTAAAAGTTTGAAAAATTTTTGGATTGTTTTGAACATTTGAGTTACTTAAACCCCTATATTCGTTTCTTCTTTGAAAATTTTGATTACTAGAAGTCTGGTATCGATTTTGATATCCAAAATTTTTTCTTTGAGAACAATCTGAATGACCATTATAATGACTTGATTTGGGAGAAAAGTTTCTTGAACTATCAAATCTTCCCGATGTTGATGGTTTAAACTGAAATCTTAGTTGTTTTGTCTAACAACTTGGTTTAACATTCTTATTCGAACAACTGATTCCCATCCTTAACCTCAACGTCAGCCTCCACTTTCTTACCCTTTTAAAAGGACAACAACTAGCCACATGTCCTTTGTTGTGATAATTAAAACAAGATCTTTTCTTAAAAACTTTCTTTCTATTAGATCCCTTTTTAAATGTTTCGGTCGTTTTATCTTTAGTATCCTCATCCACTTTATGAGGTGTACTGTTAGACCTAACAGATTCTTTCAAAGAAACTTGACTATTAGGTATGTCAACTGTTATCGGATCCACTACAGCTGGTGTAGTAGGCACAAAATCTGTTAGCTCATTTTCATTAGGTAAAAAAGGAGTAATCCTTATCCCCAGAAGATGAAACTTTACTAAACTCCACTCCCATTTTATCACTATTCCTTTTCAAACTTTTCTGAATTTGAGTCCTGACTAACCAAGATTTTCCAAATTTGTCTAACTTCTCATGAAGTTCAACAATTTTGGCTTGTGCACCAGCCAATTCTGTGCACTTTTCTGAAAGCTCGTTAGTCTTATCCTTCACATTCACGAGCTAAATCAATGATCTGTAACAATTCATTGACTTTGATGGTCAAACTGTTGATTACCTGTTCATTTGATTTGATTTTATTTAAATAATTTGACTCCCTTTTACTCAAAAGAACATTTGACTCTTTCTGTTTTCTAATTCATCTAACAGAATTTTGTTTTGCTCCGATAGTTTGTCAACTTTACCTTGTAGTTCATTGCAATTATGACAAGTATGACTCATAGATTGTAATTGTACCTGTACCTCTGCTATAAGCTCATCTATATCATCCATGCACACTGTAGCTCTTGCGTCCTTGACCTCCATTTTCTCCTTCTCGGCTTCCTTCTTCTCTTCTATCTCAGTAGCTACCTCTCCAATCTTCACAGCTGCAGTCTCAGCCACACATGTACTTTGTTTTGAAGTACTCTGATAACGTTTTCCTAAAGCTTCCCACAGCTCTCTAGAAGATTCATACCTATTACAACTGTGTTTCATATCAAATGGCAAGGACATCTTTATCGCTGCTAAAGCTTTCTTCTTAGCATCATACATACGTTTCTCAGAGTCTTCCATCTTCTCATATGAAAGTACCAGAATTCTCCCATTAACTCGATGTGTGGGAGCAATCTACCCATCAATCATACAGTTCCACGTCTTAGAATCTTCACTTTGAACAAATGCCTCAAACTACTTCTTCCAGTCTACATATGTTCAACATTTATCAACTTTGTGCAGTTATTAACACACTGACTGATATTGTTCATTCTGACCATCTTTAATACGCAGAGTATCAGTTTAAATGGATTTTGGTATACTTGTGTCAAAATCCAAATCTTTCTTTGTGTTTTACCATAACCGTACCGTTAAAAACGTTTAAATATTTGTCTAAAATGTGTGATTACCAAATTGTATCATTAGACTCGTCTCGACAATATGAATCGAATGATGTATAATGTCCGAGAGCGATTTTAGGAATTTTCATGCCTTTTTTTGTCCTAAAAATCACACGAGTCTAACCGTGCACTCGGTTTGTCAAAATTGTTTACGAATCAAATTCTGTGTACGAAATCATTTATCACCGATTACGTCAGCTGGTTAACTTTCCACATTTTCGAGTTCAACTCGGAACAGTACCCAATTCAGAACAGTAACTCAGATTAACAATCCGAGATAGAAATTTGGAACAGTGATCCGAGATGGTATTCGAGATGATCCAAGATGATGCGAAATCAATACGAAAAATCTGAGATACACTATTATGATCCGAGAGCTTCCTAGTTTATCCGAGATGCTTCCCAATTTATCTGAAATACACTGTTTTGATCCGAGATGCATTGTTCTGATCCGAAATGCAAGTTTCTAATCCGAGATGGAAATCTTTGATTTGAGATGCTTCATTTATGATCTGAGATGCACTCCTTCTATTCGAGATCCTTAATGTTTATCCAAAACAGAAGCAAAAAACCCTAGAACAGCCGTCAAAGCGTCCAAAAAACCAACTTTTTCTGCAGTAACGATTCTAAGCGGAGAAAAATTAGAGCCTAATGCTCTATACCAATTGTAGGTCCCGTAATCCGTATGGATCTTCACAGAATCGTCTATCCAATCTAGAGTACGGAATCCTCTAGATCAGATTATCACAGAAATACAAGCAATATCAAGAACACGAACAATCACTTTCAATCCGTCTTCTATTGATTATCCAACACGAATGCTTACAATCAATTCAAGACTCACAAGAAATCTCTCAACCACTCTCTGTAGATTTCTCACACCTCACTCTTCTCTTTCTCTCTTAGCTGCTCTTACTTCTAGCTACTCAAAACCCTAATGCACACCATGTATATATACTACATGTCTGCATACTAGGCTTTAGACTGGCTAGGCCATTCTCCAAGCCCATAACAACACCATACAAGCTAAACACAAATGCTAAGCCCAATACAAAATATCGAAAGACTAAACTGTTAAACTATTAAGCTATTGTCACAAAATATGCACCAACATAGAGCTTTCCAAATGATAAGTTTTACATATGAAATTTTTACTAGAATGCAAGATAAAGAGGCAAAAGTTTCTAAAACACAATCAAAGGGGAATGAGCCTATTTTAGATGAGTCCACATCTATTGCTCAAACCTCTGTTGTTGAGCCCACTACTCCTTGTGATCATGACACCACAACCGGTGTTGTGAAACCCACACAAGAAAAATCCAAAAAGAAACCCCCCCACATCTAAAACCCACAAAAAAGAAACAAAATAAAAAGGCACCTTTGGAAAATGAGATCCCAAAGGATAACCTTGTGGAAACACCAAAGTCACTAGAAACCACTGTTGTTAGTTCCTCACAATAGATGGAAAGATCTCCACCCATCCAAACTCCTCTTGAATCATCACAAAAGGATCCGGGTGTAAGCACATGGACACCATATCAAGAGGCAAACATTTCAATTGAAAGTCTCTTTCTAAGCCCCTCACCCAGGGTTGTCTCTCTTTCAACCCCATAACCATGCACTCCAATTCCCCCAACATTCATACCTCTGTTTGATGTAATTGATAAAACTCAGACACAAATCAGTTCCTCTCAATCGCCAATTAAAGAGAGCAAACTTCCACACGTAATTGAGTATGAGAAAAATCAACTTGCTAGCCCACAAACAGCTGAGGAGGCTACACCCCTTGAGTTACATGTAACTCTTGGTGGTAGTTCAAGTGAAGCAGCTATTACAACTGGTGAAACAATAGTTTTTCAGTTAGACAGTGGTTCAATCTGCAAAACTTCCTTGAAGGCAACAACTGTTGAGGATACAATTGCAACCTCTATTTCAGTTGGAAGTCCCCAGTACCAAGAAAAAGGGGCATTTGGTTATGATAATTTGGAGTCTTCTCCTGTTATGGATCCAAATAAAACTACCTAAAATTCAGATGATCCTATTAAGTTAGGTGATGAATTAAGATACAAGGAATTGACGGAAAGAATGACATCTACGGAATACTTAATAAAAGAAATGAAAAGCATAATGAAACAGATGTTGAAGAATTTTGAAAGTCAACCTTCAACTCAACAAATTGCTGATGAGATGTGGAAATCAGTGCAACCAATTATCCAAGCTCAAAGAAATTTGGCTGATATAAATCACAACACTCACATGGAGTTGATAAGAAACATGGTTGAGGCCGAGTACAAAATTACACAAGCTGATATCAAGGCAATCAGGGAACATCTTTCAAAGACTACTAGCTATGCCCCTCCAACTGTCCTTCCAGAAGAAGTGGAAGATAATGCTGAAAAGAGGGAGAATGAAAAGATGAGAAAGTTTTAGCCTTCATCACAAGCAAAACCATCAAAGGTGCAACAACAAAAGCCAAGGTCTTCTCCTAAAAAATTTGCTTAGGCATCAGATGCTAGAAGTGAAAAAGGGATTGATGAGACCCTGAACAAGATAGCAGAAGAGATTGCCTTAGAAAAGCAGAGAAGTCAAGATACACTTGAAAGCAAAACTTCTATCCTAATTGAACAAGAACAAGCCATGCAGAGGAAAAAGGAGGACATTGGCACTTCAAAAAGGAGAAAGTCAACAAGAAATGTTAGACAACCAATCACTACCCCTCCGGAAACCAATACTAGGTCCACAAGAAGTGTATCCTCTATTGCAGCCAAAACCAAACCATCATCACAAAAATCACCTCAAAAGAAACCATCACCACAATCTCACAAAATCAACCAACAGATATTAGTACAACAGATGTATCAGCAGATGTTCTACAAATCACTACCATGATAACCTTTCCCACTACAACACAACCACTGCCCACACCACCAAGAATTCCAACACGCCCACCTTCACTTAAAATCAAATTCACACGTAAAAGAAAAACTTTTGTTGTGCAAGAAGATGATGAGGAGGTTCCATCACCAAACCCCTTATCATCTGCCCCCATTCCAGCAACACCACTCACATCATTTCCACCTAAATCCACTTCATTTCCATCCACTCAACCACCACCACGAATCATCCCACTGGTTGCTCGGTATCCTCTTGAGATTCTTGCAATCCAAGGTGAATTGAATCTTTTTATTTAACAGAGGATGCATCACAACGATCCTTCCTGTCTCTCTTTGGTTATCGCAAGCCTAAAAACTTAGATGAATACCTGAAGTTCAAAGCAAGACAGGCTGAGACTATTAGAAGGGAGATGTGCAAAGAGAAAGATGACAGGACTGCTCAGGGAATCTTGTCACTGGAACTTAGCAAGGTGAGAAAGATATAAGATTTTGCTAAGGACCTGAGCAAGTCCATGTATGAGAAGCCAATAATGTTAAGCTTGATAAGGAACTCGGACATGATTACCTTGATCACATCATGCAATATAAACCATACAAAACGAAGAGAGCACAGTTCAAAGATTGGTAAATAGATGCTCCCAAAGAAGAAATATAAAGAATTCAAAAGATGCTCAGTAACCCTTTACGTAAGCCAACTCCACTAGACTAGAAGAAATACAAACAAGTTGATCAAAACAAGGCATTGAAGTTGAAGAGAATGGGAGAAGAGCTTTTTGCTGCAAAGTATGGTACTTCAAGGTTTGTTGCCAGGTGGTCAGAATCCATAACTGTTAAAACATACAAGAAACTAGAACAACTGAGAGAAATGGAACCTACGGTTCCAAAGAAGCCAGCATATCTAATAGTGGTTGTTCCTCAACAGACCCTTACATCTAAAAATCAGTCCTCAACATCTTGCTTGACCATAGTTGCCTTAAATCAAGCAAATGCCAGAAGCAGGCGTTTGAGGCTGATGTAAAGATGTATGATAACTACTAAAAGAAAGAGGGACTGAAAAACCAATTGGTATATCACACAAATCCTGGTAGTGCTCAACTTCATGAGACACTTACTAACCTTTTGGGCAGGCCACAATCACCAACTCATCAAAATAACCCTTCACCTAAGAAAATCATCTAATTCAAAAATTCTAAAGTGGAAGTCATCCTCATACACCCACGAGTTAACAATGCTCAGATCAAATGGTGATGTTCAAATGATAAGAATGGAGGATGCATATGGTCTGGATGCAGATGGCCTCCAAGATCTATTGAACCTTGAACTAGAAAGGGATTTGAAGACATGATTTCCATGGACTTTGAATTACAATTCAAAGGCCAAATCAGGGAAAAGCTGATGAGAAATAAAGATCAGAAATGAAGAAGAGTTTTGGCATCATCTGTTCTTGGGGGAGATTGTTGGATCTAGTGGACCCCACAAAAGAACAGATGATTGGAAAGCCAAAATAGTCTACAACCTCTGACTTCAAATAACAGTGTTTTGAAGATCTGATTCTCCCAAAGGCAAAGACTAAACATCTGCTACTTTAAAGTCTACCAAGGCCAAAGTCTGTTCACAGGATTTATTGAAGACAAACTCTCCTTATAGCCAAAGGTCTGCCAAAGATAAAGTCTGATGAAGCTAAGGTCTGCTGTGGATCAACAAATGATAAAGCTCAACAGAGGATTTTTAACAGATGATGATCAACAGAGTTTACTTGTATTATTAATGTAACAGTTCTTAGGCTCTAACATGTGTTAGGAGTTTTTTAGGCTGTTAGATGTCGCTGTCTAGGCAACGTCATCTTAGATTCTTCAAATGTTTTGTTTGTATTATAAATAGAACAGTGTCTGTACTCTTCTGTTCATCACTTTTCACCGTGACATTTTTCTACGAACAAATAAGTAGTGATCAGGCTGAGGAGGAGTTGTATTCTTCATGCATACGTAAATCTATGGTTAATTATTCCGCTGCATATTTCATCTATGTTTTATATTCTTTCATTATTTTCATTTTAACTGCACAACAATCAAACTCAGATCCTAACACGTGCTCCTGTCGGATTTATCAAAAGTGTTGATTACTCATTTATTTCTGTTTATTTCCGCTGTATTTATATTAATTAACTGGCTTAATTAATTAATTATTATTGAACCCAGTTTATTTGATAATAATTTTTTTACCGATCGTAACCTAATAGCTATTGCTAACAAAAGCCAAATATCAACACTAACCAAGTTATTGTAGACGAAAGCCTATGATTAGTCGTAACTTAACTAAGTTACTGGGTGGCGAAGTTCCTAATAATGGTAATCCAGTTAATTGCCAACCGTTTTGATAACTAACTAAGACACACTTCCGTTAAACATTGTGTTATCCCTATCTATGCTATACACGTTTTAGATGATTATGAAGGAGCATTCCAAACTACAAAACCTCCACCTTATTTTAAAAAGACTAGTATTAAAATAATTTCTATTTACTTTCTTATATACATCTGTGTTATAATTGTTTCATTCCCTTTGTTATGTACCTGCAATGAAAAATTCTTCCATTTTCTTTACAAAAATCAAGATATAATTAACTATTCAGATTTCTTACAACAATCCACTTGCGTCTATAAATAAAATGTAAAAGTAAGTCATATTTTTTCACAATTTTTGCAACATAGTTTGTTTCTCTAACTAATAAACTTTCCATGTTTGTTTCAAGTTCTAGAACTTTTGACGCATTAGAAAGTACACCACAACTTGGTTTTATAATTATAAATAACTATGCAAGTATGGTACATTTCAACTTTTTTTCTATATGTCGTTATTAATATGATAGGCATATAAGAATGTTTAGAAACATACCTATCGATTCATGCAGACCCTATCAACATATGTTTCCAAACAAAAGGCTACACATCTTATTACTTTGCACTTACTAAAACATCCACATTCCCATAATCAGTACAAAGTGGTGCTGTTAAGACATTGTCAAAGGGCATGATGGTTATGTTCATGGTCCATAGCATGGCTGATCAACGTCGAAGCCAGACAACCCTAGCCAAGTTAAGAAACGTGAGGTGAAAGATAATCGAAAAGTTTTGTGTCATTGTTGCATGTTTCTTAATAGTTAAGACCACTACTACTATACCATGATTAAGAATCAAATAGTGAGAAATAACAAGAACATAACAATGGTCCTATTGTCTAACTCAATGGTGGTCCATGAAAATATATTATTGGCCCCGACTCTTTGTGCCATTTGCGACCACCATATGCTTCACACTCTTGAATCTTTCGGTGGTCATCACCTACATGTCCAAAGCCAAATACTTCATAATTTAACTTTCTAAATATATATATTTTAATACGTATATTCTCATTGAAACCGAATACAACTTTTAAAATCTGTATATTTCTTTTTTTGATTTTACAAATTTACCTCATTTTGTTAAAGATGAAATTGTTATTTATGATTCTACATTTGCTAATTAATATTTGGAGCTTAACATGATAACCATTATTCTGGTATATTTTGTTGGATTTAAGCCCTTTGATCATCAGTTTGTTAATAGACTGCACAGGTTTATGAACTCTAATTTATATTGATAAGTTATGGGTGAGACTTATTTGTATTTGTATCATTATGTTGTGGGTTGAATTGTTTAAACAAGCCCATGAAACTTGTAACCGTCGGGACTTTAGGGTCATAACAGTTGTGTCATTTCTGAACGATTGTCATCAACCATCGCATCGTTTAAAAAACAATATATGTTTGTATGTCGCTCAATAAAGATTTGATCAACTGATCAAACTTTTCATCAACAAACAATCATTGTTCTACTATTTATTTTATTTACTTCCATTTACACCATTGATATTGTTTCATTGAATATTGTTTAGACATTTTATCATCCAGTATGAAGCCTATGGGTCGTTTGTTCTACAGTGCTATTAGAGCAAAGGGCTTTCTTCAAATCATGTTTCTTGGGGTTTTGACAACTGGAGAAAGATCTCATCGGTTAGGAGACTTTATTTTGCACTATCCAGTCTTTTGTTAAAGGAGGATGCATCCAGCGCTTCGGTAAAAAGATACTAGAAATGTAGGGCAGCAAAGAGGAATATGGAAAGGGTAAAGTTTCATAGTCACCGACCAAGAAATGTGTTCCATGATGATGATGTTGGCCAAAACACAAGTTAAACTATAGGCGTAGATATGGAATGAGGGACTCACGGTAATCTCTCAAACATCAGTTGTTTTTTGTTGCAGTCTTTATGGTCATTATGCTTATACATGTCCGAGTAAGTCACCCATAAAACTCCATCTTGAATCTGATGCACATGATATAAGATTTAACTGTAAGGGGAACCAAACATGGTGATTGGGACTTGGTTTGGTATGTTAATCCTAGTGCTAAGAAACATCAAACAAACAACAGATCCCGGTTTTGTGATTTCAAAAGTACCTACAAAGTCAAAAGGGATAATCACCATGATTTAGTGATTGTTTATGGGCTGGGATTAACAAGGATTCTTGTAAATGTGAAGTATAGAAAAATCCCGCATGTTCAATTTGTTCTGAAACAAACAAAAAGTCTTTTAAGTAAGGAACAATTAATCATACAAGGACTTGATGTGAAAACCAAAGTCCATACTTGCGTTACCTCTAAAACATGCAAGGATCATACTAGTGCTAAAAATGTTGGGGATTTAGAGAACAATAATGTTGAAACCAGGCATGAATTTATGGGTCCATGTTCTCTAAGTTCACTACGGTTTCACAAACATGAGGCCAATTTAATGTTTGATCATATTGATGAAGTTAAGAAGGAAGGAACCAATGTAGAAAGGATTGGGACATGTGTGTTATGCTTCTAAACATGATACAAATTTACAACATGTTCACAACACACAAAGACATTCGCAAATCCGAATTTCTTAGTGTTCTTAAGTGGTTTGTGAAAGACTTACAAAAATCCAAAGGTAAAACATTCCTCCCATCTTAGAAAGTGGTGAAGAGGTTGATTTGCTAGACTTGTATGGTGGTGTTTAAAGTTTTAGAGCATTCAAGACAAGGAAGAAACATCAAAAGTGGACCAACTTGGCTATCACATTGGGTTATAACATAGATAAGGGAAGAAATTTTCTAATGGTGTTTTGTAGATACTTAAGGACTCTAGAGTTGTATTATGAAACTATCACTAAGAAGGGATAATTTGAAGATAATGATCTTGAAGAAGTCGTTAACAACCTATGTGAAACAAGTGAGGATGAAGAAGAAATCAAGCCTCTACCATACAAGAAAAGAGATATTAATCACACGCATAACTATAAAGCCGATACATCACCACTCAATAACAACAATGAAGGTAACCCAACTGAAGTCGAACCTAGCGGAAGCAAGAAGCAATGTGGCTAGATCGCACGAGTGATGATGAAGATGAACCAGTTGAAGCTGGAAGCATGGGAGACTCAAACGGGTCAAGAAGCATGGAGTGTAGTTTTATGATCAAGTGATTAAAGGGGTGAGTTGATCTCTTTGATCATTAGTTTGCTCATAGCCTGCACGGGTTTACGAACTTTAAGTTATATTTATAAGTAATGGGTTAAACTTATTTGTATTGTTATTAATATGTTGTGGGGTGAACTATTTAAACCAACCCATGAAACTTGTAATCATCGGGTATTTAGGGTCATAACAGTTATGTTGTTTCTAAACGGTTCTCAGAAACCATCGTGTCGTTTTAGAAAGAATATATGTACGCATGTCGCTCGATGAAGATCAGATCAACTGGTCAAACTTTTCATCAACAAACAATCACCGACTATTGTTTATTTCTTTTAACTCCTTTACACGATTGTTACTGTTTCATTGAATATTGTTGAAATGTTTCATCTTCAAGTATGAAGCCTATGGGTTGTCCGACCTACATATTATACGTCAACAAACAAGCATTGATACATGAAATCATTTTTATTTATGAACTTTATATCCAATAACCCGTGTTGTCATGAATTTCTTGAGATATATAAACCCTAAATCACTATTTAAGAAAAACTAAACACAAATATGTGAAAATTAGATTAAACACAAAAGGGCGACATATAACAAGAGCTAGCATTCTAAGAGGGACGAAAAGCGGGAAACATGTTGGAGAGATGGCGTGTGAAAGAACGAGAAGTCATAGTTCGTCGATGAAGATTACAGGTATTGCTATGATCTCGAGTTATTGCAAATGTGATCCCAAACCAAAAATCAATTTTTGTTAGATTTTATGTAACTTTTATTGCATAAAATCACTTTGTTTAACCGGTCTTCTCAACTTTCGGGTCTTGTATAATTTTATAATAAACAAAAATAAGCATTCATCCACATAGTTATAATAATCTATTTGCATCTATATATAAAAGTTAATAATAGCACTTGCTTTAATAAAATATCTAACCACAGAGAGAGATGTAACAACATAGTTTATATTTCAATTTATATACACTTTCCATGTTCAATAACTTTTGTTTCAGGATGTAACACTAGCACTTGCTTTAATTAAATATCTAACCACACATATCCTACATTTTAACTTCTTTCTAGATGTCATTACTATTATGATAGGTATCTTAGAAAGTTCAGTATGCAAACCCTGTTTACATATGTTTCCAAACAAAAGGCTACACATCTTTATTATATTTTACACATACTAGAACCTCCCACATTCCCATAAACAGTACAAAGTTGTGCCATCAAGACATTGTCAAAGGGCATGATGGTTCTGTTCCTGGTCCATAGTGTGACCGACCAAGGTCCATCAACTGGCCAAGTTAAGAAATGTGGTGCGAAAGATACTCTAAAAGAGTTTTGAGTTGTTGCATTTGCATGTTACTTAATACGACTAGGACTATACCGTACATAACAAGTACATAGGAAAAAATAACAAAGAACAGAATGCTAACCCCTAAGATGATGTGATCTTTTCAAACATACCAAGCCTGTTATCAGATAATCTTGTTTTGTACGCGGATTTCTTGTACTCAAACCAAGTGAACTCCTTGTACAAGCTGTCTTCTTCTTCTTCCATGAGTGATGGTAGTGGTGCTATTTTCTCACTTAGTGGTGGTCCACCAAAATATATCATTGACACCCTGCTCTTTGTGCCGTTTGCGACCACCCTATGTTTCACACTCTTGAATCTTCCATTGGTCATCACCTATATGTCCAAAACCATCTTTTTTTTTTATAATTTAACCATTTTACTATGTAAACAATAATAAAAACAACCTCTTATGTTCTAAATGTATTTTATAAGAAATGTTATTTGTATAGGATCAAATATAATAGACACTAGACGAGAAATTTTTGTTATTATAAGAACTTTACCACATGTTAGCAAGGAACAAAATTGTAATGTAAAAAATATCTACTTTTTACTAATTAATTTTTACATATTAATTAACACGAATATAAGTTGGCAACCTTGTGTGTAACCGAGGAATGTTTTATTTAAATATTATGTGTAACAGATAAGTGATGAGCTAAAATTAAGAAGGATAAAGATATTTGTAGATTTGTAGGGTTGGAGATAAAAGTTAAGGTTTTTATGAATTTGTAAGGATATTAAATAACAGATGATGCAGCTGAGGGTGCATTTAGCATTGGAGATAGAGTATAGCATGGGAATCCATCAAGCGAGATGGATATAGACCTGGAAACGAGGAGGCCACTAGATTATAACTATTGGGAAAGAGAGACTAGAGAAATGTGAGGTTCGTGAAAATGAGAGCGGGGTGACACTTTTGTAAATGATGTAATGCATTACCATAATATGCGAACATAAAATCAATTTTCATAATATGTTATAGAACTTTTATAGCATAAAATCACCTATTAACTAGTCTTGAGAAGCTCAAATTTATAGTGGTATTATTTTAGAGAAATATGATTATGACTTTAAAGAAAGGAAGTTGCTTGTTGGACTTGAGAAAAAGATTGATTTTGACTAAGGAACCAGACACCACGACACGAGAATCTACACACAGATTCATTCGATTTCGACCTCTTTCTTCGTATTTTATACTAGGTTAAATATCAAGACCAATGTCAGTACCCCTATTTACGAATCATGTACATTTGTTTTCCATAAGTTTAGCTAGACCTCCCCAACTCTTATATCTTTGTGATACAAAGGGTGGGGGTACATTTAGCACGGTTTTATGATGGGGTACCTGTAATGAATCACCAACATTGACGAAGAAAGATTCTGAATCAGGAGGAACCGACATCCAACTTCCGTCTCTCAATAAGATTTCAAGCCCGGATGAGTTGTTAGATCGTAAAACGGAGATGATTTGGGGGTCTGTGTGTTCTCCGAACCCGACCAGTTTTCGGCCATTTGTTTCATTTTCTTGAAACTGCGGAAATGGCGGGTAGTGATTTAGCCTGAAAACAGAGTCACTCTGTTCATCCATTAACAACTTGCTGAACACATTTCTTGGCTGCAGTTTCATTTCATCCGCTAATAGTTCCATAATTTCACACGCCATGTTTTTCACTAAAGTCACGTAATCATTAACAACGCCCCTGCCACAAAAACAGAGTTAGAAAGCAATTGCAGAACTAGAACTTTTTAGACAAAACAGTCATCATAAAAGTTTCTTCTTTGTACCGATACAACTAACGGTCTGACACATGTTTTCTTTTTTTTAAAGAAAAGTCCGATTTTATATATAAAAATCTAACAAATTCTGATTACTAAAGACAAATTAGAATATATACCCGAAATTATCCGGGTAAACGGATTCGGCTTTCGTGTTGAGAAGAAGGTATTCAACCCAACCCACATCACCATTTCTACCAATGCTTTTGTACCCGTAACCAAACGGGTTGGGTGGACCGGATTTTTGTTTGACAGAAAGCGGAGAATCGAAGAACTTAACCGCTTCGGTTTCGAGTTTAGTGATGAACTTTGCAGGAACTCCATGATTAACAACCTTAAAGAATCCGAAATCTTGACAGGCCTTAACAAGGTTGTGTTTTGATTCGGGTTTCGAGAGGTCAATGAGAGGGATGTCTGGAATGATTAATGGGGTTGTGTTTGGTTTAGATGGTTTCACAAAGAACTGTTCCATTAGAGAATTTGACAGAGCCACCATGGTTGAAAGTTGTTACAGATTAATGCTTTGAAAGATAGATGATTTGGGTGTATTGAGAATTGAAAAAGGAGTTCAAGAGTATGAAGATACAATGAAGAATGTAATGGGGAGAGGGTTTATATAGAATTGTAAAGTGACACATAGGCCATGGTTATTGATGAGATGTTTGTAGGAGAGAAAATGATGCTCAAGTTGACTTGGTGAGTTTCATAATTAATTATAATAACTGAATACGACGTTCAATACAAAATCAGTTTTAAATAGAATCGTAAAAACCGGATAATACAGTTGGATATGACTTTTCGTTGATTTAATGAAAAAGGAAAAAGAACCTGTGTTATTCTATGAAGACTCAAGTGGTAAGAGGACTTAGTTTCTTATATAAAAACTCAAGTTTGATTCCTATTTGTACAAAGATGAGTGAACCATTGGTGGGCAATGATAGAAGATAGAGGAAAAGTTGGGTTCGATCCTTGAGCCAGACGAGATTTACCGGTAATTCTACCATCGTGTCTACGGGCGGGTAGGTTATCGGGTTTTCCCTGAAATTGATGGTGAACGACTCGAATTAATCTCAGAGTACTCCGTTGTTCATGGGTGTCCTGAGAGTACTCGGAATTAATTTGTTGCCATTTAAAAAATAAAAAAGGAAAGAAAGAGAATTACACGATTACATAATTTTGCTGATTTAATGAAAAAAGGAAAGAAAAAGTAGTACATGATTACATATGTATGCTAAAATAAAATGTTAAAATGTTAATACGTTTTTTAGAATGCTCTTCTTAAAAGTTTTTTTTAAGTCCCTCTATAATAACGTAAAGGTATTTTTCTTTTAATTATAGAAAAAAAGACGTTACAAATATTTATTTATGGAAAAATGATTGGTAGAATGTACGGAACATATGAACCCTCCCAAGTTGTCAAATCAATCTTTAAGAAGAGTAATCCTGTTAGGATTTTGTGAATATTCAATTGGGGTTCTCATTTTTCAAAATCATGCATGTTTTCAAGTAGGTACCGAAGGTTGGTATATGATTTCAACATTTTAAAAGGGATGCTAAGTAAGAGAATTTTAAATTTTCTTTCCCATGCCACATCTTTTATTCCATTTAATGTAGGTTTAGAAATCATTAAAATTAAAGACTAAACCGCGGTCATTTGTTTTTTCTTCATGTAACCATGGACACATGGAGTTGCTACTCCTAATATAAGAGTCTAAATACTATCAAATAATGTTAAAGACATGATAAGTACGATCAAGAACAGATAAGTTACCGCATAACGAGTATTTAATGTGTTTGTTATAAAAGATAACAATATGACGTAAAGACATCCCATTATAGAAAAGAAGTTATCGTGATCCTCTTATCCACAAACCCTTTCGGTACACAAATATATTGGACATTGGGTTCTTTTGCAATTGGCGTGAGCCCTAATTGTAGGCTGTCTGCTCATTGATGTAGTTGGAGGGCCGCATGCTAAGGACAGTTTTGTTGGTAAAGATAAGATTGACCATATATAATTGAAAACATTGAAAGGGAATCTTACAATGGGTATAATGAAATCTAAGGATAAGGTTAGATGCATTTGTGACAGAGATGAAATCCCTCCTTATTTTCAAACATCAAAATAAATTACTTTTTACTTACCATAAGCATTAAGTAATGTTAGTCTTGCTCAAAATGTAAAAATGTTCTATGTTTCACACGTCTGCAACCATCATGTAACACATATTATTGTTAATATTGTTACGAGTGTGAATCTTGTGTCCCAAATCTAATGTGATAGTAATTAGGTTTAATAAGAGGTAATGATGTTATTTAATATACGTAATTGTCTAGAAAGTCTCCTCATTATTATGTTAGTTGGAACATTTATAGTGAGAATAATTGGCATAAGATCATGTGTTATCACCATGTCATGGGGCGTTATCCGATGTCAGACCAACAAACGATGCCCAACAATACCGCCACACCATGGCCTAGGTGAGGGCGCGGGGGACACGTCATGGGGCGTTATCCAATGCCAGACCAATAGACGACGCCCAACAATACCGCCACACCATGGCCTAGGTGAGGGCGCGGGGGAGGTGGCTTAGGGCGGGCCACGACGTGGGAGAGGAAAGGATTAATAGAGTTGGTTGGAAAAAAAGTAGAGAAATAAATATAATCGAATTTTAGCCTAAGGAGAAATGATTTAAATATAATAGCAAATATGAATTCAAAAGGTTATGCCCTTCTACAATGTATTTAAAAACATGTATCAAATTATATTTATACAGGTATAGTTTTTTTTAATCAGAAAAGGGAGCAAATCATAAATAACCACAGGAAATGCAACAAAGCAACCACACTAGCCAGGAGCTAGATGGCAGCAAAAAAAAAAAAAAAAAAAAAAAAAACCAACTCATCCTTCTAACTCACTAATTCCATTGCTGCTCCATCCTTTCTACAGTAGGTTCCCAATTTCGCCCTGTGCCTTAGCCGAAGGTAGGAGCATTCTTTTATTTCATCCAGCAGACTTAAGTGCGATTTGTAAGTGCCATTGAATATCTTTTCATTTCTCGTATTCCAGATTTTCCAAAGCCCAGCCATGGTGACGCATAGAGCCGCCTTCTTTTGTTTTTTTTGTGTATCTTCAGTTCCCCGGTCATTGTTAGAATATCTTTAACCGAGTTGCATTCATGAAAGTTTTTAATGTTCAACGATCTTCCAATTTATACAGGTATAGTTGGGACGATCTTTGCTTGAGTAATGATGAGCTTTTCAATGGACTAATGTTGGTATGAATGATAGAATAGATTTCATAATGATCATTGGACTTGTTAATTATTTATTAAAATGTTTTGTACACATTTATGGTTATATTTTATATATTTATATTTATAATTTTTATATATAATATAACTAGTTGAACGTATCGCACAGTGGTTCGATTTTGAATATTGAAACATAGAAAAAAAAGCATGTCAAAAAGGTATCTTCCGAAATCACGAAAAAATATGTCGTAAAAATGAATCTAAAGAAAATTGAAACCGATTGCAACATAGATACAAAAACCATGTCACAGTGGTATATTTGAAGGGAAGAAAAATGATGTGTGGGTAAACATGAATGTTAAAAATATGAAAGTGTAATTAAAAAAGAACTAAAAATATATCATATTTAACATGACTCGGTTTCTAATAAAATTTACATTTAAACGAAAATAGACCCGGTTTATATAAAATTTATACAGAATGTAAATACTAATTACATGTATAGATGGTGTATTCAAAATGTATAAAACCGATGTATTTACATATCTCGATGATATATTTAAAATGTATAAAACTGATATATTTTAAAAGTTATTTGAGAGATTATATATGGGCAAAATTAGTTATAAAGATTGAAACAACAAAATAAATGAAATTAAAAAAAAATCAAGTGATGTGACCAAGTGGAGAACCAAAAATAAAAATCATGTTTGAAAATGATAGGTGATTTAAGCAACCTTTTAAAGTTTTGAAAGAAAAAACCAAAAGTTGATGGCTATGTGTCGCGGTTAAAAGAAATAATTGTTCACCATCTTTGCGATTGTTATAATATAAAATATAAAATTACTATATAAACAAATACATACTATATTAAAATAATATAATACATATAACAAGCTGATTTATGCTAGCAAACCTAATCTGGCTTAATATGTGAACGTTTGGCTCAATTCGATTAATAAACAAGTTATACCAGAGACTAGAGTTCGTTTAACATTAACTTGATTCAGACTTCTGTTAAAAAAAATCAAATATCTTTATATTATAAATTATTTGATCCACTAGTACATAAATAGCTTATTGGGACGCTTAAAATCATTTTTAACATAGTTTATGGACCACCCCAAAATATAGGGAGTCAAAAGATGAGGTTATCTTTTAGCACGGTTAAGAAACCGCGTCATTAAATAGAAACAACAACGTCATTAAGTAAAAAAAGATCCGTCGATGGACACTTTAAATAGGGAGTCAAAAAATAGGCTAGTGCGGTTAAAAAACCACGTCATTAGATAGAGTTAAGAAAACTATTTAAGGTATTATTAATAATAATAATAACAACAACAATAATAATAATAATAATAATAATAATAATAAATAATAATAATAATAATAATAATAATAATATTATTATTATTATTATTATTATTATTTATATTATTATTATTATTATTATTATTATTATTATTATTATTATTATTATTATTATTATAGGCTACTTTTTATATTTCTATAACAAAAAATTCAGTCAATGGATTCAAAATAAACAAAGAAAACGTAAAACTTTGATACCAAATGACAATAGTCGAGTTCTCACTTAGCACAAAATTAAAAAAACTTCCTACAGAAACGAACTTGCCATAAAAAGTTCAAACAGAAAATGAAAAAAACTTCAGCATAGAAACGAAATGACAACCAAAAGTTCAACCGTTGGTGCATAATGTCTATTGCCTACGTCTATGATATGTCGGTCGTGTAAATAGCGCTTAGATTTCTCAAATATTATGTTTATTGGATGGCTCGTACGAGTGAGCCTTTGTGGCTCGTACGAGTGACACTTTGTCACTCGTACGAACCACCACTCGTACAAGTCAACAACACCATTCCTTATGCGAGCCATGTTGGCCTATATATAGTAGAGCTTGGGTGTTGTGTTATAGTTGTTGGTGTGTGACTGAGGCGAAGCCCTGTCCGTTTATTTACTCGTTTGTAACTTTCCACGTTTTATTAATATAAGAAGTGACGACGTTTAAGCAACATACTTGATTGTTCGTTTGTCAAACTCTCTAGCAATGAATTCCGCCTCTGTCAGTTGAGTCAAGTCGGTCCGGTGCTCACGGAGGAGAGCCGATCCCCTTTATGGTCGTCACTATGTGAATAGGCTAGAAAGTTGAGTCAAGTGTGAACGAGTACTGGCTCGTACGAGTGACATGTGCCTCGTATGAGTGATTATATGCTTCGTACGAGTGACTTCGTAACTCGTACGAGTGACAACATCATCTCACTCGTACAAATGACCCTTCGTACGAGTGACAACATGCTCGGTTCGCACGAGCTGTCATGTCTATAAATAGGTGTTGTGTGTTCATTGTTTTGTAAGTTTTGGAAGTTCCCTTGGGGAAACGCTGACAGATTCTCTCCAGGAACTCTGCCAGCCAGTCAAGATTCTGCCGAATCTGTTCTATCCCCAAAGCTTCCGTCTAGAACTGTTGCCGACTACGGGACCACAACTGGTATCAGAGCTACGGTACCGACTCATTCAATCTAACAATTGATGAATCACCTACGCTCTTGAATTTTGGACGTATGAGGGGTTTTAGATGTAAAACATCAAATAATCGGACAATCCACGGACATAATGTAAAATTGATACTATAGGATTGTTAGAAACTGATTTTCGACCAGCTGTGTGCAAAAATCATGTCGAAATTCGAAGAAATGAATATTCTGGATCGAAAAACGTAATCAGTTTCATCCGTACGAGCGAGTCTCAGTGGCTTGTACGAGTAACAATCTCGTACGAAACACCACTCGTACGAAGCCCCAAACGTACAAAGTCCAGCTCGTACGAAGTGGTGACCCAAAAAAAGAATTTTTTTATCGTATTGACGAGACGAGTGTCCAGAAAAAATTTGGTGATTACAATTTTTTTCGAGATTTTAACGTCTAATTCTAGCTGTTCGGAGACACCGTCTAGAGCTTCAAAGTATAGATTTGATGATACGATCACAAAGGGATGAAGATTTTAGGATACACACTAATACCTGCGCAAAACGCTGATCATTTGGTGTAGTGACTATTAATGAGCCTTAACGCTAAGTGAACCTTTGATCAAAACTGCAAATTTTGGGAAATTTTCCGTAAAATTTGAAGTACCATATGCTGCAGTCCCACCGTAATCCTCATTCCCATAAGAACTCGACGTCAGAATTTGCAAAAATGAGGGGGAATAAAAATTTTCACGTATATTTAAAAATATAGGAATGAAATTCGTGACGCTGCAACAGTATCCAGGTGGTTTAGGCTGCAGATTATCCGGGAAACACAAAGGATCGAAGATTCATCAGAGATGAGATAACGTTTATGTCTATTCACGAAATAGACTATACATTCAGAATGTGTGATCGAAGAATGTTCCGAAATTTAAGATCATAATACAGATTGATGCTCAAGGGCTAACTACCTGATCCCCGATGTGGAAGCGGAAGCACATACGACTACCTATCATTAACTCTGCATTGCAAATGAAATGTTTTTCGGTAACAGCCAGATGTCTTGTAGTTTCAGTTCCCCATTCCAGCGGAGATAGCTATACATCTGTTTTTGTGACTAAAAAGGAATAATGTGATTCTGATTGCCGAAGAATGTTTCTCAGATTCGATGTGTCACTAGATAGTTTCTTTCTGATAATTTGCTTAGAAGATTTTTGCGGATATTTATTGGTTTGAAGTTCTTCGGTGTGGTATTTCGAAGTTTCTATTAATTGCTGGTTGGGTTTTGAAGATCGGAGGAACGAGCATCAGGGGAGTGCCGTAAACTGAACGCAGATATGCTTAACGTCGAAACGGAGAAGCTGCATTGTTTAATTTCAAGTTGGTGATTATTCGAGAAAAATTGTAGATCAAGCATGTTAGAGAGGGTCTTGAACCGTGCAAACAACGACCTGAAGATCAATTTCTGGAGAAATTATTTCTGGGGGATTGTTTCTTAACATAGATAATGCAAACCCGGATCTTCAATCAAGGGGGAATTACAACGTCAACAGATACCCGATTGAAGTTGCAGAATATTCAAACACAACTCTCGGATTTCAAGTCCAAGTTCAAGCTTCGACAGTGACGTCCAAGGGGGAAATTGTTGATGCACTTTATGGCCGTCACTATGCGAATAGGCTAGAAAGAGTGTGTATTGAATATTTTATAGATTAGATACGAACACACGACCCAAGTGTGAACGAGTACTGGCTCGTACGAGTGACATGTGCCTCGTACGAGTGACTATATGCTTCGTACGAGTGACTTTGTTACTCGTACGAGTGACAACATCATCTCACTCGTACGAATGACCCTTCGTACGAGTGACAACATGCTCGGTTCGCACGAGCTGTCATGTCTATAAATAGGTGCTTTTTGTTCATTGTTTTGTAAGTTTTAGAAGTTCCCTTAGGGGAAACGCTGGCGGATTCTCTCCAGGAACTCCGCCAGCCAGTCAAGATGTATACTCTTTCGGTATGAATGAATGAATTGAAAAGCTTTCGATGATTCTGTGCCTGTCATGTCTATTTCGTTCTGCCAAAGCTGTTCATTCCCAAAGCTTCCGTCTAGAACCGTCGCCAACCACGGGACGACAACAAGTTTCAGCAGACAAACAACAAGTTTCAGCAGTTGATAATCAAGATTAAACCATTGAAGATTTTCTATATCTACTCTTTCTTCATACATAGTTCAGATCTAGAGAATTTCATGGACGAATTGGACTAGGATTTTAGTATAACACGTTAAAATCAACAATAACAAATCCCTGAAATCTACAGATCTAAAATCGAACAAAATCATAATGAAAATTGTAGAAAACATCTGTTTGTTGACCTGAGCAACTCGTACGAGCAGGAGGACATTCGTACGAATAGCCATCCGTACGAATAGCCACTCGTACGACCTGTCACTCGCAAGAAAAGCCATTTTTCTTAAAATTTTTAACTTCTGAAACAGTCACTCGCATGAGTAACTTTCACTCACACAAGTAACTTTCACTCACACGAGGCCTTGCTCGCAAGAGGCACCTGATTCGCACGAGTATTGGTTCACTCGCACGAAGAACATTTTAAGGAGTTTTCTTAACTTCCGCGTTCTTGTTAAATTATATCTAATCAGCGTTGTTGAAATATTGTGTTTCTGAAAAATGGTAGATATAATGGAAGAAGTGTTTTTCAACGCGGTTGCTGCTTCAGCTGTTACCACTACAGCAACGCAAAATATGAATCTCGAGAATGAAATGGGAACAATGACGAAGCCTCCAAAGCTTATGAATCTAGAAGACTACGATAGCTGGAGTGAAAGGTTCATGAATTGGGTTCAAGCTAACCACTTCACTTGCTAGTTTGCTATTGAGTCTAAATATCAGGCTCCTATTGGAGAAACTGGTCTTGAGAAAACACTAGCTCAACTCTCAGAGCTCGAAAGAGAAAAGTTCAATAATGAAAAGAAGATGATGAATATATTGCTGCAAGCCATAAAAGAAGATATCTTGGTGTTATTACAGCACGATGAAGATGCTCAGTCTTTATGGAATGCTTTACGTTTAAAATTCTAAGGAAGTTCGCAACTGCGAAAGGGAAAGAGAGCGCTACTGAGTAAAGAATTTGATGTTTTTACTCTTATCAAGGGAGAGACAGTGAAACAGTTGATTGAAAGGTACCGTCACCTGGTGGCATAGATGAAGCGTATGGGAATTGTAAACTAAACGAAGAATTGGTCGACAAGCTTGCAGATTCTCTACCAGAAGGTGAATGGTCCACTTACTTGACCATTCTAAAGAACGACACTGAGTGTGGTAATTTCTCATTACCTAGATTCATTGAAAGATTAGAAGGGCATGAGTTGGAGATGCAGAAGATGGCAAAGAGCAAAGGCGCCCAGATACAACAGGATGTGAATCTATACTACAAGGGTAGTCCGGTTGCAAACATACAGAGTCCCAAAATTCAAATTGCCTTCAATGTCATCAACACACCAAGTCCACAGTCCAGCCATACTAGTGGATTTCAATCTTTTACTTCCTTCAATCCAAATACGCCTCTAGGACCACAATCATCTCAAAGCTCAAGCAATCCACAGAGCAGCCATCACAATCAATCTAATCCCAATCAAGGAATCCTACAGTGCAATATCGCAGTAAACCTCTAGAATGCTCAAGATTTTGACGAAAATGTCGCAAAGCAACACATGACCCTACTTGCCTCAAACTGGAATCGTACAAAAGTTTGGTGGTTGGAAGAATGGGAATCCAAAGATGACAAAAGAAGATTACGATCAGATTGATCCGGTTGAAATGGAATTGATTGATATCAAGTGGTATATAGCTTCTATTATCTGAAGAGTTCAACTCTTTATGGAAATTGCTAGAAGAGATAAACTCGGAGGACTTGATGGCAAACTGGGCTTTGATAAGTCCAAGGTTACATGCTTCAAATGCCGAGAGAAGGGGCATTTCAAAAGAGAATTCCAAACTGAGCGGTCAAGGGCAATCAGAACCCTTTTGCTGATGTTTATTACAAAAAGGCCATATATCATCGACCTCAACTCCAAACTAGAATGGTGCAGACTGAAGATGCTCTGTCAAATTCAAAAGACAAAGCACTCGTTGTCACTCAAGAAGACGAAGGTTTCAACTGGAACAAGTACATCACAAAGAGTGAAAGTCTTGCATTAGTAGCTGAGATTATTGAAGAACCTGAGTATGATGAAGAATATGTAGAGGCATCCTTTGATGAGGCACCCGACGAATTTTATGGAACTTCATCTGAGGAAGAAGAACTTCTAAACAGTGCTTTTAAACATCTTTTGCCTATTGATATTCTTAAAACTTTTGTAGGATATTTCAATACAAGCCATCAACCAACATGTGAGGAGGAATAAAAGTTAGAAGTTGTCGAATTGATTGATGTAACCAAGGAGATGATTGTCGAAGCTCTGTCTGATATTGCTGACAAGGCTTTAATGGCAAATTTGCATGAGGTAGTTATTGAGCACGCCCAAGTAGAAAGTGTTGAACTGGTAAACGGTATGTGAAACTATGAAAAAGAAGGAGGAAACTCATAATGTCGAATTGGAAACTCCATGCTTAAAATGCAAATTGCCATGCAAGGAGTGTGTTGAAAAGGACGAAAATTATAATGAACTCAAAACACATGCTGATCATTTTCATATGATTATGTCACAACAAAAGAAGCATATGACAAATTAAACAAAACCATTAGACAATATGAGAAAGCAATCAAAGAAGATGACAATACACTTTCAATGCTCAAAGCAACCGTTATGGACAAACAAATGGCCATAAACATGCATATAAATACGATTACTGAGTTGAAAGGTGAACTGGAGAAAATGAAAATTGAAACTGAACGGGTTAACAAATTGTTAATCAGTTATTCTATCAGTTCATATGTCATTGATCACATTCTTTCGAAAATCAAGGTTAAACAAGAAAATAAAGTTGTTAATAACCAAGGTAAAGGTTACGATCGTGTTCCACCACCCATGTGGAATAGCTATGCAAAGAAAAAGCCAGATGGGGTGAAAAAGGCACTAAACCTAAATTTGTTTACTAAAAAAGGTAAGGAGCTGCCTGAGAACATCGATGTAACTTATACCAAAACAGAAAAAGATTGCGAATCTGATGTGGTAACCAAAGTGGTTGAAAACGTTTTCAAAAATGAGTCTGACAGCACAATTTGTGAAAGTGCAGAGTCAAGCAGTGAAAAGTCTGAGTCAACTTCACATTCTAGAAGTGAGAAAAGTTTTCACGAGAACTTCATTTCAGCATCGGAGAATGGTTTAAATAATGATCTTAATGTAGTTATCTACAAACTGAAAGAATCAGATAAACTATACCCTGATAAGGAATTTCCACTCCAAAATGTAACCTTAGACCGAGTTGACAAGCTTTTTAAGCTAACTGAAGTCAACACCTCTGATCTTGATAAGCAAGATGTCACTCTTTACTCAAAACCAAAAGGGTCTCACAAGACAAACATTCGAGTGGTAGAAGCTATCCTGAGTACAAAGGGTTGGGTTAGGGTTTGAAAGGAAGAAAAACAACAAATTCCAAAAGCAAATTGTTACCAAGAAAATTAACTTTGTTTACGGAACAAACACTGTTAGTGAAAAGGAAATCATTTGTAAAAAATCAAACAAAGAATTTGAGCACGAAAGAAAACTCCTAGAACAAGTTTCGAAAGCCTTTGTTGGAAACGACAGTAGGACATGTTAAGAATGTAACAAAGTTGGGCACATTGCACATCAATGTAAACCAAACAAAACGAAACCTACTCATGAAGTTAGAAAATGCACAAAAGATGTTAAACAGAAAGGTCCAGAGTTTGTGCCAAAGAAAATTTTGAAAGGAAATGCTGAGTCAAACTTAAATGTGACACCAATCATTGCAAATTTTTCAAACTTTGAAATTGGTGAATCATCAAAGAAAAATGAAAAAAAGAATCCTAAGTTTTACTCAAAGAAAGCTTTTTCAAGTGAATAAACCTGGGTTATTAAGAACAAATCATCTTTTGTTGCTGTAAACATCACCGTTGTTTCAACAAAACCTAAAACAGAAAAAGGATCAAAAGTTGAACAATGGGTGGAAGTAAAGAAAGAGGTTAAGAAAACTGGCGAGCCAAAATGTGATATCCCAAACCCGCCCAAGACCAAAATGGCTTGGGTTTCTCTGTTTAAATAATTTGTTTTCCACATGTGTGCAGGGGCCCCCGAGGTCAATTATTTCAAAGTGGATTATGGATAATGGAGCTTCTCGACACATGACAGGGATGCTTGCGTTGTTATACGACGTAAAAGCTATCCAAGGAGGACATGTTGGGTTGGCTGGTACACAAGGAGGTAGGATCGTGGGTGAAGGTATTCTCACTAATGGAGTGGTGTCATTGGACAAAGTGAACTATATCGCTGAGCTTGAGAATAACTTACTTATCATCTCGCAAATCTGTGACAAGAAATTCACTACCCACTTCAACGACAAGAAATGTTTAATTCTTAAACCGGGATTCAAAATTGCAGAGGAGTAGATCCTCATGCGCGCTCCACGAGAAATGATCTTTATGTCTTAGACATGAGTGTCACATCCACTACTTCAAAGAAGGTTCAATGCTTTGTATCTAAAGCTATAGAGAAAGAGTCAATTCTATGGCTCGAAAGATGGGGCACATTCACCTAATAAAGATGAACTATTTGGTGCATAACGACCTAGTGGAGGGTGTTAATCTCAAGAATTTTCACTTATTAGATGATTGTCTTAGCTGCAAAAAGGAGAAGCAACACAAGAAATCACACCCGAGAAAGCTGCTTAACTCCATCAAGCTTCCACTAGAAAGGCTTCATATGGATCTCTTTGGACCGGTAATCGTGAAAAGTATCTCTGGAGATCTATATTGCCTCGTCGTGACAGATTACTACTCAAGATTCTCGTGGGTTTTCTTTCTGGAGAGTAAGGATGAAACATTTGAAAATCTTATGATTCTCTTTAGAAAGCTAGAAAACCTATATCACTTACTAATCAAGAGAATCTGCAACGATAATGGTACTGAGTTTAAGAATAGGAAAATGTTCGAATTCTGCAACGCTAAGGGTATTCTTCACGAATTCAGCTCCCCCTATACTCCTCAACAAAATGGAGTAGCTGAACGTAAGAATTGCACACTGATTGAGACTACAAGAACAATGCTCACTGATTCAAAACTTCCTATTAGTTTCTGGAGCAAAGCCGTCGCCTCTGTGTGTTACACCCTGAACCGTGTTTTGACAGTCAAGCGTCCACAAAGACATGTTTTGAACTACTGAACCATCGAAAGCCGAATCTAGCATTTTTGGAACCATTTGGATCGCCGTGTATGTTCTAGACCCGAACGGTAAATTTAGGGCCAAATCCTTGGAAGGATTTTTCGTCGGTTATGCTAGTCTGCAAAAGAGAGTCTTATTTCCGAGCCTAAACCAGGTTATTGTAGCAAAACATGTTGATTCCAGAGATATACAATGCCTATGTAGAAACTTGGTGATCCTTGGCTGTTTAACTACGATGGATTGTGGAACTCATTCGACCTACCAGACGTACCTTCAGTAGAAGAACTTGTCATGTTATATCAACAACATCAAATCTCCAATCAGGAACAAGTTTCAAGACCGTTGGTGATTTCCCCATCACTACCTGTCTCAAACTCTTCTGAAGCAGGTCCGAGCAACACTCAGCAAGAATCAGTAAATGAACCGAACTTGAATGTTGCCGAACCATCTTCCTATCAGCCATTTGATGCTGACTCTGATCGAGAACCTACTTTTGATGATGGAGGAACCAGTTCCAATGAAGGATCATAACAGATTCAAAGTTTTCTGAACAATCAAGCTGAAGAATCCAATAACAGAAATGAAGCTACATCCTCAAAACAGGTTGCTGATGAAGTTGTCACAAATCTGCAAAGTCAAGTAGACGTTCGAAGCGAAGTGATGCCAAAGATAATCTCTTACAATCCATCAGAAAACATTATTGGCGACTTACAAACCGGAGTGAAAACTCGAAATCAATTAATAAGGATCTTAGTTCTTTTACACAAAAATTGCTCCACTACAAACCAGATTTTGTTATAGTTGTTTTGTTTCTCAGGTAGAACCAGGTTCCTGGAAAGACTATCAAGCAAGAAAGCTGGGTGGATGCAATGCAAGAAGAATTGTTGTAAATCCAGAAACTTGGAGTCTGGAAGCTTGTTGACCTACTTGACAATCACAAGAAGATTAATACTCGTTGGGTCTTCAAGTGCAAGAGGGACGATAGAGGAATTGTGGTTCGCAACAAAGCTCGGCTCGTAGTACAAGGCATCCATCAGCAAGAAGGGATATACTACAACAAGGTCTACGCCCCTAGTCACATGTCTTGAAGCTATCCGCATTTTCTTGGCCTTTGCATCGTGGAAAGGTTTCAAGGTGTACCAGTTGGATGTGAAGTCTGCATTCCTTTACGGAAAATTAAACGAGGAGGTGTAAGTCGGCCAACCACCGGGGTTTGTCGATCCGATACACAAGGATAAGGTCTATCTATTAAATAAGGCGTTATACGAACTACAGCAGGCCCCATGAGCCTGGTACGAGACGCTCTCCAAACATCTTCTGGGAAACGGTTTCTCAAGAGGAACAGTAAACAGTACCCTCTTTAACAAGGAAGTAGACGGACATCTGATCATCGTACAAATATATGTGGATGATATCATCTTTGGATCGACAAATGAGAAGTTGTGTAAGGACTTTGAAGAAGTCATGAAAAGGAAGTTCGAAATGAATGCTATGGGGGAGATGAAGTTATTCTTAGGACTTCAGGTTGAACAATTGCCTGATGGCATCTTCATCCACCAAACGAAGTATTTTCATGATGTGTTGGAGAAATTTAACATGACAGGAACTAAGCCAGCATCAACTCCACCAGCCACCAACCACAGCATTTGTCCAGACGCTCATGGAGTTAAAGTCGATGAAACATTATATCGCTCCATGATCGGATCCTTGATGTATCTCACAACTTCAAGACCTGATATCAAGTCCTACATGCCTTTGTGCCCGTTATCAGTCAAATCCAAGAGAATCACACTTGTTAGCCGTCAAAAGGATCATGCACTACTTGAAAGGATGTCCAAGCACCGGCTTGTGGTATCCACGACATGAGACTTCAATCTCACGGGTCATTCCGATTCTGATTTTGGTTGCTGCAAGCTCAATGCCAAATCTACAATGGCTGGTTGCCAATTCTTCGGAACCCGTTTGGTAACGTGGCAGTGCAAGAAATAGACTGCGGTCGCTCTTTCTACGTGTGAAGCTGAATACGTTTCAGCATCCAGCTGTTGTTCCCAAATACTCTGGATACAACAGCAGATGAGAGACTTCGGACTGCAATTTCTTGACACACCCATATATGTATATAACAAGGCGGCCATTGATATCACTAAAAACCCGGTTCAACACTCGCACACTAAACACATTGAAATTAGACACCACCTTATCCATGATTGTTAGGAGAAAAAGTTGGTTCGAATTGAGAAAATCCACACTGATGACCAAAAAGCAGATTTTTACACCAAAGCTTTTGATAGATCAAGATTTAAAAATCTTTTGAAATTAAATGGTTTAAGAAATCTGACATCAGGGGATGAAAGTGAGATTGAATTCGAGGATGACGAGGTCTTAACGTGATTCTCATCGGTATGACACATGTTTTTATATAAATACTTTTCTTGCTTGTTTAAAAACAAAAATACAAAAAAAATATGTTTTTGATTTTAGGGGGAGAAAAGTTGTGAAAAATACAAAAACATTAAAAAAGACGACAAAAAGAGTTCTGTGAAAAAGAGGTAATCATATTACGTCAGTGGACTATCACAGTATGCTAAGGAAATGGAATGTTTTAGACAGGTAATTAAACCTGTCTTACTAATGATGTGTCAATAGGCTTCACATGTTCAGTAAATAGTTTTTCAAGATATAAACTTAAAAGAAAAACTGAGTAATTTGTGGGTCGACATCTCTTGGATATATGGACTTAGTACTCCGAAATTTCGTTTGAGAGAATGCTAGATTCTGTGATAATAGGTCTTTATATTTAGTTGATATCTGGGGTATTATCTGAGTTCTTCTAATTTTGCATCGGCAATGACCTAGAACTTGTATAATACTTTGCGCATTATTCACCCCCAAAAGCTGCATAAAAATGAGTATATGTCATAAAAAGATACGACATCTGCAGTATAAAAAGATTCCTAAACAGAACACCACATAAAGTCGAGCATTTATCTCTTTGTCTGTACGGAAGTACTAACCTGAGCTCCCAAGGCCTCGCAATTCACCCCATTTACAGATATCAGTTAGATATATTCACTTGTGAGATGAAATTATGGGAATCTTGATGCGTGAGTATATTCTGAGATGGGAAACACAACTACTTCATGTTTCTTAAAATTACCTAACATATCTTGAAATAATTGAGAAACGTGTAGAGGTTTTAGTGGAAAAGTATATTGGCAATCTAAGTAAATCTGTTTAGGACCTTAAAGTTTTACCAAGATCAATGATACTAGTGATTTGTCTAAATAACTGATGTGATCCTCTAACACAAACTCACAAAAATATGTCTGTAAATACATCTTTATTTACCTTGTTTTCTCTTTTAAGAAAAACCCAAAAATATTTTCCATTTATTTTCTGCAAAACATTGAAAAATACAAAAAGATTTGATTTGTATCTTAGTTTTTCGTCTACCGATGACAGAAATACCGTTTGTCCAAGTCAATACGACAGCTGCTGAAGGATAGCTGGAAGATTACAGGCTGGGAGCTAATCTAGAAAGAGAGATTTCTGAAATGCTACAAAGTTCATTAACTTGAAACTTAAAATCTTTGAAATATGTGAAAAACATCTTTTTGGTCAAACAGCGGTCAACCAAGGTCATAAACTTGGACTTGGTAGGCAAATCGGTTCACCAGGGTCATTAGCTTGGACTCGGTCAGCTGAGTGGGTCATTATAACAGATAAATTCACAAAAGTTTGAAATGAAATGAAGTGTAAAGAACTGGCTTGTACGAGTGACTAACTGACTTGTACGAGTGATAAAAAGTCTTATTCATACGAATGAGAGTCGTATGAGTGACTTGGTGGATATAAAAGGGACACTCACTCGCACGAGTCACATATGTGACTCTGTGCGACTGAAGAGACTCTCTGTGCGATCCAGTTCTTTCTTCACATTTCTAGACCATATCTTGTATCTTTGTAACTTCGGGGAGGTTGATTTGCACACCTCTTTCGATGGAAAGGTACTAATTCAAGATTTGAGCCGTTATAATGCCAAAATCAGACCTTAAGGACATAAAATGTAGATTAGGCTAATTGAACCGGTAAAATTTAATTGAACACAAAATCGTACAAATCGGCTCTTTTAGCTTCTAAATCATCACTTTGTTAAAATTTACACGTTTTAAGTTCGGTTTGAAAAGGTGTTATTTTGTGCGACTCATGCTCGTATGAATAGTCGCTCGTACGAGTAAGTGTTTAAGTCAGGTTATTCTTATCACTCGTACGAGTGATCTTCGTACGAGTAAGGCCTTAATGTTATGTAATCGTTCGTACAGTAAGGCCTTAATGTTATGTAATTCATTGACTCGTATGAGGAGTCACTCGTACGAGTGGGTCTGTTCAATCTTGAACCATTACCTTAATGTCATCTGACCCGTACGAATGATGACCCGTACGAGTATCAAATTTTTAGAAAAAGTTAGAAAATTTTTCTAAGTGTTGGAAATTTTTTGTGTGCGCAGGTCAAGAAGTATTCGTTTTCTCCATTCACAATACTTGTTGTTTATTAGATGAGACTATTCCGGAGATTGCAGCTTACAGAGAAGTGCTTGATTTTTTGGGCCGTCTACCGATTACGAAGGCCTTACCAGACAAACACACGGCCTATAGATCACACATTGAATTTTTCACGGATGCAGCAGAGTATGATGAAGACGAAAATGCTATTGTTTCTACAGCAAGGATCAATAATGAAGATGTTCAAGTTAAGATTACTGAAGATTTGATTTGGAAAGTGATAGAGTTCAAAGATCGAGCGGAAGATCCAACTGGATACTCAGAATGTATGGTGAAGGGTTATTTTTACCGAATGGGTTATGCTTGTCATGTAAACGCAGCACCATTCCAGAAGGGAAATCTAAGCGCACCCTTCTGATATATTGCGCACAGTGTCATACATGCTCTCAGTCACCGAAGGGAGGTTTTGATGATTTGTTTGACTACCAAATGTGCATGATAGCAGCGCTGATCCTCAATCTGCCGTACAACTTTTCCAAGCTTATCTTCATGCAGATGGTATAGAATATATAAAGAGAGAAATTTCTTCAGTACCCGAGGTTCGTTCAAATGCTGCTGGATCATCTTCACCAGAATTTGAAGAAAAAGAAAGAAGATATTCTGAAGGTCGAACACATGGATGTATCTACATTAAAGAATATGAATCTACACTTAAAAGCTTTTCCGAACGCTAAGCTGGTTTTTGGTGCAACTATTGACAAAGATTATGTGGTGCTGCCAGAGGGGAAATTGAGAAAAGATGATAGTGATGATGAGAATGATGAATTTGAAGCGTTAGATGGTTTTGTTTCAAAGAGAAGTGCTTGGTTTACAAAAGAAGACAAAAAGGGGAGCAAGGGTTCTAAAAGAAAACAAGCTACCAGATCTTCATCTTTTGCTCCTCAACAAAGAAAGCGTGCTTTCAGTAAGAACAAGCCTGATTGATGAACCGTATATTGAAGATTTACAGGTTGAAGAACCAATTCAGGCTGATGAAAATGTTGACACTGTTGCTGTAGACATAGAGTAACAAGCATTTGGTGGAGAAATTAGTGGAGAAGAAGAGCCATCCTCCTCGAGTACTGATTCTGAGGATAGGATTGCTGGCTAAAGATAAAGAGAAAAAAAGGAATTGGAGCATTTATGTCACACCCCAACCGATGGCGGAAACATCAGAGTGAGACGAACGAGATTGCTCGAGACATCATAACAATAAATGTGACAATATTTAATTAAACAATTCATTTCATTTCATTCACCAAAATGTCGAGTACAACACAATTCCGATGCAATGTGAATTCAAATAAGACAAGTTTTAGCAAAACATAATAAATAACTTATCATTCTAAGTGTGGTTCTATGCCATTCCTACTAAGTTTCGTCACATCAACATCCTCAACCTGCAACATGTTAAAAAGTATAGTTCAATACAAAGTATTGGCGAGTAAACAAGTTTGAATCATTGCATAAATAATAAAACCATTTACACAAGTCCACATGTTTAAGCGAGCATACGAGATAAATGTAAACAAGGCATGTGAACTACAAGTCAATCCTCAAGTGTCACCGCATAATAGATTAAACTTAACATGACCACAAGAATACGGGCGGGGCGTTACTCCTATAGCGCTATACATGTTAAGGGGAGGCTCGTACGAAGTTAATGACATTTAGTATCACATAAGAATATTCCAAGTAAACAAATCGGGTATCACATAACTATAGCATGTATGATGAATTGTTTGTGCGATAGCATAGGATAAAAGTGTGATTTAGTGCCTTTTTGATAGATTAACATATTGCACCCAAAAGTGTAAAGCGTAAAAGGGTGTCGAGTGTACTCACGGTTTTGCAAAGTTAAATCCGTGAAAGTGTTGGTTGATTAGGGGACGAACACCGAGTTATCTTACACAAGGAAACGTGGGTGTGTTAGCATTGGAATGACAATGGAGTTCATTAATTTAGTAATTTAAAGTATGCAAAAGTATGTATAGTCGAAAGTATTTATCTAGACGTTAACGCTCGTTTTTGACACTATAAGCCCGTAGGGTGTTCGTGGTTTTATGGGTCATGCCCAATAGAATCGTAACAATGGTTAAGTCTTAGATAAAATAACCTAATATTAGGACAAGTAACCATTCGGTCATTGTCAAAGGTTCGGTTATAGTATTACTTACATATATATGTTACATATTATATTATCAAGTTTATCATATATTTCATGGATTTCATGGAAGTCATGCATGAGGTAGGAGGATAACCGTCCTTAACCTTTTTCATAAGATTCACCAATACACAAATTGCCACAATGACAATCCTGATGGTCATGAATGAAATAAAAGTAAGATACTTCACTAAACTATGTATCGACCAAGTAAGCAAGCAAGCTAGGTGCGTTGCATCCCGAACATGGCAACGTTTGGGGACGTGTCATAGCCTTGTTACTCAATTGAAGGTGGAACATATCTTAGTGGATATAAATCATCAAGTGAGGTAGTGTATTGAAAGTTGGATAGCCAAGGCCTCCATGTAATCACACCTTTACCAAAACACAAGCTTGTAAGCTTGGATGGTTTCAACACTTGTGAGTTAAGACCCTTAGTAAAACAACAAGTTTAGAGGCATTTTATACCTCTTGATTTGTATGAAACAATTCTAGCTAGCTCACTAATCATAGACTTGATTAGAGGCACAAGTAGCATAGAGTTTTTAGAGAAAACACTTTTAAGAAAAGTTTATAAGTTTAGTTTCCAAAACAGAAAGTTTGGCCATAAAAATGGTATTGCTCCACCTTGTTTTTCCATGGAAAACCTATCGTAACCTCCCAAGAGACTTGTCAGATAATGTAGAGGAAGAAAACATGTTTAAAACTTGAAGTTTTGAAGTTATGAAAGAAAAAATGGGCAGAAAGTTGTAGACACTTTTGGACCTCAAAATGGTGAGGTTTCACCTTAGTTTGCCCAAGCAAACTTGTGAAAACCTACCTAGAGGTTATCCAAGTGTTTTAGTGTAACACCTCGTAAAATTCGTGTTCGATAATAAACTGACATGTGTAAATTCCCTAGAATAATACCTCAAATGAGTTAGCCACTCAACTCCTTAAACGAGTCCAAAAATCTAAAAAACAAAATTAAACCTGACCGTAGCTTATGGTCCCAGACCATAAGCTACGGTCCAGGCTTTCTGGTTAGATTTTATCACTAACTGTGACCCTGAAACCTTAGTTTTTCACCATTTTAACTTTTAACTAATAACCCTAAGGCCCCTAGACTTTATTATTACATTTTTCTTGCATAACCAAGTCATTTTTCAACCCAAACGACACCCGTTAATGTTCGGATAGGACCCGTTCTTCTAAAGACGGATGTACCTATAAATACTTTGTGTCCTGCAAGCCCTGAGATTTTAATGGAGAAAAGGGAGCAGTAGAATCCTTGAGATGTTTTGATGAGATAGAAACTATTGTAGATATCAGCAGTTGTGCTAATATGGATGTCGTGAAGTTTGTATCCCAATCCTTCAAGAACGATACCCTAATTTGGTGGAAAGCCATGGTCCAGTCAACAGGAAAAGTACACCTGTATAACTTGGGATGGTTCAAGTTTGTTAACCTTGTCAAGGAGATGTACTACCCACCTCATGAGGTGGAGAAGATAGAGTCAGATTTTCTGACTCTTACAATGAAAAATATGGACTGTCGAAAGTATGTTTCTGACTTCAGCTCCCTATCCAGATTAGTCTCTTATCTAATCACTCCTAAACCCAAACGCATTGCGCGTTTTATTAATGGGTTAGCGCCGAGATTAAGGGCATGGTAAAGGTTGCTCAACCTAGTACTTATAGGTCCATTGTTGACCTATCTCTCTCTCTCACTTTAGATCTAGTGAGATAAAAGTCAGTCAAGACTAAGACTGACGGACTAAGGAAGAGAGAGGATGATAACTCCCAAAGATTTAATAAGATGAAAAAGGGGAGATTTGGGTTCAGAAGGAACCAAGATAAGTCGGGCGTGACGCTGAGGTGTAAGATCTACAACTGCAGGCACTGGAGATAGTGTAATTTTGATCCACAGGCTAAACCCTGTGTTATTTGTAAGAAAAAGGGGCATAAGACCCTAGAATGCAAGGATCTTAAGGATGCCATCTGCTACGGCTGCAATGAAAAGGGCATCTTAAGACTAACTGCCCTAAGAATCTCAAGAGTAATAATGCGAAGCCTGGAGAGGCCAAGAATGGAAATGATCGTGCCTTTCAGATGAATGCCAGAGAGGCTGTTAATGACAACAACGTTATAACAGGTACATTCCTCATTAATGACGTATATGCTAGAGTTCTTTTTTATTCGGGTGCGGATAAGTCATTTGTGGACTATAAGTTTAGCAAACTATTAAACTTACCCATAAGAACCCTAGACATAACTTATGAAATAGAACTTGCTGACAGAACCTTAGAAACAGCATCTTCTATTCTTGATGGATGCTTTATATCCATTAAGAATCATTCAATTCCTACTTCTCTTCTGCCAAAGAAATTGGCGGGGCTCGATGTAGTCTTAGGTATGGATTGGTTATAAAATAACCAAGCTCGCATTGCCTGTGATAAGAAACTCATCGAAATTTAAACCCCATCCGGTGAAATGCTCACCATCTTTGGTGATTCACACTATGGATTGCCAGACAAAGTGTCGTTATTTAAGGCATCCAAGTGTCTAGGAAAAGGTTGTGTCATTTATATGGCACAAGTCACTATCAATGAGCCCAAACCAAATATTGAAGACCTTCCAGTTATCTCGGAGTATTCCGATGTTTTCCCTAAAGAATTACTAGGCCTGCCTCCATACAGGCAAGTGGAGTTTAGGATTGATATCCTACCAGGATTAGCACCTGTTACTAGAGCTCCGGATGGTTAACACCGACAGAAATGAAGGAATTAAAGATACAATTAGATGAACTTTTAGAGAAAGGATTAATTCAGCCTAGTTCCTCACCTTGGGGAGCTCCTATCCTTTTTGTTAAGAAAAAGGATGGTTCAATGTGAATGTGCATTGAATACCGCGAACTAAACAAGATAACAATCAAGAATCATTATCCTTTGCCCAGGATCGATGACTTGTTCGATCAACTCGAAGGGGCTAGTTACTTCTCTAAGATCGACTTAAGATCAGGATATCATTAACTAAAGGTTAGAAGTGACGATGTTCCCAAGACTGCCTTCAAGACTCGTTATGGTCATTATGAATTCCTAGTGATACCTTTTGGGCTCACAAATGCACCTGCAACATTCATGGATCTCATGAATAGAGTCTGCAAGCCGTATCTAGATAAGTTTGTCATTGTCTTCATAGACGACATACTTATCTACTCTCGTAATCAAGTTGATCACGAGAAACATCTTTGGTGCATCCTAGAATTGCTAAGAGAAGAGAAGCTTTATGCTAAGTTCTCTAAGTGCGAGTTTTGTCTTAGAGAAGTCCAGTTTCTTGGACATGTTGTAAGTGAGCTGACATCCAAGTGGATCCCGCTAAGATTGAATCCATAATGAATTGGGAAGTACCCGAAACCCCATCGGAGATTCGTAATTTCTTAGGATTGGCTGGTTATTATAGGAGGTTCATTGAGAAATTTTCGAGGATAGTCACTCCTTTAACTACTTTGACCCGTAAGAATGTCAAGTTTGACTGGGGTCTAAAATAACAAGAATCTTTTAAGATTCTGAACCACAAGTTGAGCAATGCTCCTATGTTATCTCTACCTGAGGGTATTGAGGACTTTGTTGTTTACTGTGATGCCTTGCACACTAGCATGGGCTGTGTGCTAATACAAAAAGGCAAAGTGATTGCTTATGCATCACGACAATTAAAAGTGCACGAAAGAAATTACACCACCCATGATTTGGAATTGGGTGTTGTTGTATTTGCACAAAGTTGTGGAGACATTAGTTATATGGCACGAAGTGTATTATATACACTGACCGTAAGAGTCTTCAACATCTGTTTAATCAAAAGGATTTGAACATGCGACAGCGCTGCTGGATGGAAACTCTTAATGATTATGATTGCAAAATTCGCTATCATCCCGGCAAGGCAAATGTCCTTGCTGATGCGTTAAGTCACAAGGAAGAGTTAAGCCCATTAGGATTAACGCCAAGAGCATTGAGCTCAGAAATAGCTTGAATGAGAAGCTATTAGATATATAAAAGCAAACCCTATTAGAGGTTAATATTCCTAATGAAGGATTAGGTGTAACTGTTGATCAGTTAGTGCCTGGAAAAGATGGAATCCTTAGATTTAATGGCAGAACCTGGGTTCCAATCTTTGGAGGACTTAGGGATCTAATCCTCCAAGAAGCAGATAATTCAAGATACTCAGTTCACTGAGTGGTGACAAGATGTATCAAGATTTGAAAAAGAATTATTGGTGGATAGATTTGAAGAAATCCATAGCCACTTATGTAGCTAAGTGTCTGCCGTGTTCGCAAGTTAAAGCCGAACATCAGACACCGTCAGGACTTCTACAATAGCTTGAGATTCCCACTTGGAAATGGGAAATGGTAACTACGAATTTGATTACCAAGTTACCTAAGCCCAAACATGGCGATGTCTGACTAAGTCTGCACATTTCTTGCCAATAAAGAGACTTATAATTCTAATAAGTTGGCAAAGCTATAGGTGGCCAAGATTGTGTCCCTACATGGTGTGCCGTTATTTATTCTATCCGATAGAGATACTAGTTATACACCTCACTTTTGGAAAAGTTTCCAACAATCTTTAGGCACAAAATTAAACTTCAGTACGGCTTACCACCCACAGATGGATGGAAAAAGTGAGCGTACTATCCAAACTTTGGAAGACATGCTTCGAGCATGTGTGACTGATTTGGGTGGAAGTTGGGATGACCATTTACCCTTAATAGAATTCTCCTATAATAATAGTTCTCATACAAGCATCAAGGCTGCTGATTTTGAAGCCTTGTATGTGAGAAAATGTAGAACGCCTGTTTGTTGGGCTGAAGTTGGGGAAGCCCAACTGTCTGGACCTAAGATTGTCCTAGAGACCACGGATAAGATAATACAAATCCGTGATCGTCTCAAAGCTGCCCATGATAGGCAGAAAAGTTATGCAGACAAGAGGCGAAAACCTCTTAAGTTCCAAATAGGAGACAAAGTATTATTGAAGGTATCACCTTGGAAAGGTGTGATGCGCTTCGGAAAGAAGGGCAAGTTGAGCCCGAGATATATTGGACCATTCGAGGTAATCGAATGTGTCGATTCTGTAGCTTATAAGCTCAAGCTGCCTGAGGGCTTAGTGGAATCCATGATGTGTTCCCCATATCCAATTTAAGGAAATGTCTAGCCGATGAGTCGCGAGCAATGTCACATCAAGATGTGCAAAATGATTGAGGTTCACTGAGAAACCATTCGATCGAGGATTGATAGGTTAAAAAGCTTCGAAGAAATTTATACCTATTGTAAAGGTTAAGTGGGATGCTCTTCGAGGCCCCGAGTATACATGGGAGGTTGAGTCCACTATGCGACAAAAGTACCCCCATCATTTTGGATAAAATCTCGAGGTCGAGATTTCTTTTAAAGAGGTGAGGATGTAACACCTCGTAAAATTCGTGTTCGATAATAAACCGACACGTATAAATGCCCTCGAATAATGCCTTAAATGAGTTAGCCACTAAACTCCTTAAATGAATCCAAAAATCTAAAAAAAAATAATTTTTTTAAACCTGGCCGTAGCTTACGGTCCCGGACCATAAGTTAAGGTCCTGGCTTTCTGGTTAGAATTTATAACTAACCGTAAGCTACGGTGGCGAGACCTTGAAACCTTAGTTTTTCACCATTTTAACTTTCAACTAATAACCCATGGCCCCTAGACTTTATTATTACATTTTTCTTGCATAACCAAGCATATTTTGACCAGAACGACACCCGTTAATGTTCGGATACTCGTACTTTTATTCAATACATCTCGTGTTGAACGAAAAGATCAAGTTGTGTCATTATGTCATTGAATATAAGTCAAGGGACAATTCATGACAATCCATAAAACTATTCTTGAGGGACTAAAAGTGTCAAAACCCAAAAATTCTCTCAAGATGCCACCTCTCCTGTAAAATGGCACACTCTTGCAGCTCTTGACACCTTGCTAGACACTTGTGAAGATCCTATTACACCTCTAACATCTGGCTTCATCTTCACACACCCTCTTGCACATTCACTATTCTCCTCTCTTATAACACTCTTGGAAGTTCATGACCATTTAGGATCTTCCCTTTGAGTTCTAAGTTTCCCTTGGATCATTTGTAAGTGTTCCATCTATGCTCTGTTCTTTTTATAGGCTTTTAATAGCCAAAGGTCAAGCATTTTTGACAAATGCCTTGACTTTCGGTTAAGACCATTATGGTCCTGCCATTGTTCAAAATGAACATGGCTAAGTGATCATAATTAGGAAGGTATTAATCCCTTAAAAGGGCACCTCCTAAGAATCACGTTTACTAGGTTAGTTAACGGGTCAAAGTTTATGTTTTAAAAAGTCAAACGGGTCAGATTTCATAAATATTATAATCTGAATTTATATGTTATAAACAAGTTTTTGACACTTAAACAAGTTGATAATAAATATTAGAACATGTGGGAACATGTTCGATCCGTCAATTTCAGTCCTAGGGCCGGTTCGCAACCGAAAGTCGCGAAGCTTGACTTCTAGTTTGACTTTCGATTCTTACCCGACTTAGATTAGTTAACTTCTGACTTATGGTCGCATTATGATCATAATATAATGTAGCATAACCCTCTGAGGTTATATTACTGATCATAATCATAATCTGAGTTTATGCACAAGTTCCGCTAAAATGTCATTTTGACTAAAATGCCCTTTTTAAATAAAACAAGGTTTTAATCAACAATGAACTTGCAAAGGAATTACCTACTGATATGTTAATGTAATTAACATATTATGATGTTAATATTCTAATCATAAACTGATTTTTTGTATAATATTGTAAACTATAGTTTTTGAATGACCAAAATGCCCTTTCGGTGCATAGTTTGGTCTTAAACTATAAATCACTCTTATGTTTTAACCTTATCATTATATGCATGCTGTTAAGTATATGTAACTAGTTTACGAAAATTAACCGATACGGTTTTAATCTTATCATTTTAACCTCAAATTCTAGAATGTTAATTGTTTACCCATATTATACAAGTCTTAAAGTACTTGTTGGATTTAAACTACATTCTATCCGGTCATCGCTTAATCTAGCGTATCGTACCATTTTTGATCCTTTAAGCTAGTCGGTCTAAGTCTAAGACCTAAATAAGACCATTAGCAATTTTAATTGGTTAGCTTATGCCATAATCCAGACTAGAGCCTTCAAGTAAATGCTATCTGCACTTATTCCATTATGAATACGGGTGAGATATTAAATCTTGCTTTTTTAAATCAAGACTAGCTCAGGTAAATACTCTTGACTTATTTTCCCTATACAGGGTTACGGTAAATTATTACCGCTTGGTCGGAAATGAGATCAATAAATGCCGAATTGTGGCTAGTAAATCCGCATACTCCGTTTTGATCGGTTTAGTTTGATAACTTAAACATTGGGGGTTAACGACCGTGTCCTGGATATCCTTAGCTCATTACATTAGTTAATGGCCACAACCAAAGCACGGGGTGTGGGCATACACCCGACAGATGCGAATGCTAAAATATTTTTACCCACACGTTGGGGATAACTCCTTCGTAGGTTCATAAGTGGTGTGTCAGTTAATCATGTTTCGGTCTCTGTACTGGGCCCCATATGTATTGACAAACATGTGAATCTGTTAACAAGGTTATAAACATAACTTTCCCAAGTTATAAAAGATTTATACCCTGTGCACTAAAATCTAATTTTTAAAATGTTTTCAAAATGAGTCAGTCGGGTATATTTACCAGCGAAGCTGACGTATTTTCAAAAGACTAAGATGCAGGTACAATACGAAATATGTTGGAAGCTACTCGTTAGTGATATAAGAGGATTTTGCAAATCCTTAGATCTGCCCAAAGTCTGTTATACATTTTTGAACATTTTACGATCCTCCTGTGGATCTTTCATTACAAGCCATCTGTATATTATTTTTCGTACTTTGAACGTTTGGCTTGTAATAGTAATTTAAATTCCAAGACTTCTGCTGTGCAGTGTTTAATTGACTATGATGATATCAACTTTCGTCATGATATTCCCCACCCGGGCCACCGGTGTTTGGTTGAAAATACGGGGTGTGACATTTAGAAGAAGAAACCAGGCTTGAACATCAAAGGAAGTGAGTTAGAACTCACTTGCAAATCGAAATGGGACAGCAGAGAATTCTGGAAGTTTTGTGAGGTTTTGTGAAGTATTGGAGGCATGTAAAAGTGAGAAAAGGTTGGGGAAAGGTGGGGGAAGATTAGGGCTAAGTTAGGTTAGCTTAAGATAGTTAGGTGATTGTTAAATTTGAAAACAAAAAATTAAAACCCCTTGACAGCTTGCGGCCACAAGTTGCCTTTCTTATTTTTTGTTATTTAAATGATAATATTAGTTTAATTATTGTATTATGATATATAAAAGACTTGTTTGATAGAATGGTGGTTTATTTCTAGATGTATGAATGTTACATAACCATAACAAGACCTTGTTAAGTGACAATTAACATGACATGAATGTTAAGTTTTACAAGATGCCATTTGCTTATGTTTTTTTATGTTTAAATCACTAATTGCCTTGCGTGATTGATACGTTTAAGTTTCATAAGTGCACGATAAGAATATACAAGTTAATTCGAAGATATAAATTGTGTAATGAATACGTGTACGAACATAAGTATAAATGCGTATGAAGATTGCGAATTTCATATAATTGATCACTTTGATTACAATCAAAGCCTGGGATTTACAATGATTCGGAAATGTGATATGATTAAAAGGTTTGGACTTTCCAAAAATAGATTCATGAAGCAAACTTACTAAAAATGAAAAGTTACAAAAGCGAAGCATTACAGTCTCCCCTCCTTTAGGAAATTTCGTCCTGAATTTCGGAAGATGTAATAAAAGATGTGGATACTTAGTCTTCATGTCGCTTTCAAGTTCCCAAGTAGACTCAGCGCCACGTTTCCTTCCCACCAAACCTTTACGATAGGAATTCGACCGCGCCTCAATTTCTTGGTGCCTCGATCCATGATCTCGACTTGTTTCTCCATGAAATGTAAGGTCTCATTGATTTGAAGATCTTCAAGTGGGACTTGGAGTCCTTCTTCAGCTAGACATCTTTTTAAGTTTAAGACGTGAAAAGTAGGATGAACGTTGTTGAGCTCTTGTATAAGCTCACGACCGGTGATTTGAGCTTCCCCGATCTTATGCCAACAAATAGGCGATCGGCACTTGCGACCATACAATGCCTCGAAAGGTGCCATTTGAATACTTGTGTGGTAACTGTTATTGTACGAGAATTCAACCAAAGGCAAGTGCATATCCCAATTGCCACAAAAATTGATTACGCAAGAATGAAGCATGTCCTCTAGAGTTTGGATTGTATGCTCAGTTTGACCATCAGATTGAGGATGGAAAATAGTATTGAGATTGAGGTGAGTACCAAGAGCTTTTTGAAAAGTTTGCCAAAGACGAGAAGTGAAACGACCATCACGGTCCGAGATAATGTCAATAGGGACACATGACGACAGATGACTTCATCCGTGTAGATATGAGCCAATTTCTCGACAGATGACCATCATGGTCCGAGATAATGTCAATCGGAAGGAAATGAGCAGATTTGGTCAGAGGGTCGATGATTACCCAAATACTATCATCACCAGACGATGTACGAGGGAGTTTAGTGATGAAATCCATGGCAATGCTCTCCCATTTCCAAACAGGAATTTCTAGTTGTTCGAGTAAGCCAGAGGGACGTTCGGCCTTTACCTTGGAACAAGTAAGGCATTTCGAAATGTAGCAGGCAATATCTTTCTTCATACAAGGCCACCAATAAGACGTATGAAGGTCATGGTACATCTTATCAGCGCTGGGATGAATAGAATACTGAGATTTATGGGCTTCACTCATCAAGTGGTCACGAAGGTTGTCACGGTTCGGAATCCAAATTCAGTCAAGATAATACATAATGCCATTGAATTTGGTCACGAGTTGGTTTTCAGCACCACACTTCAACTCATTATCGAGGTTACCCTCATTAACGGTTGAGTATTGTGCCTCACGAATAAGCTCTTGAAGCTTTCCCAAGGTTTGGCAGCAACGTATACTCTTAACATGAGTTTGTCGACTAAGTGCGTCGAATACAACATTCGCCTTACCAGGGTGGTAGCGAATATCGCAGTCATGGTCGTTTAACAATTCCACCCAACGATGTTGACGCATGTTGAGTTCCTTTTGATTGAAGTTATGTTGGAGGCTCTTATGGTCGGTGAAGACCGTACACTTTGTACCATAAAGGTAGTGTCGCCATATCTTCAATGCAAAAACAACTCCACCAAGTTCAAGGTCGTGCGTAGTATAGTTTTTGTCATGAATCTTGAGTTGTCGTGACGCGTAAGCGATCACCTCATCTCGTTACATAAGAACGCAACCAAGACCTTGTTTTGAAGCATCGCAATACTCTACAAAATCATCTGTACCATCAGGAAGGGCTAGGATAGGATCATTGCAAAGCATGTCCTTGAGTGTTTGAAAGACTCCTCTTGTTCGGAAATCCAAACAAAAGGTTTATCCTTTTGAGTCAAGGAAGTGAGGGGTACGGCGATCTTGGAGAAATTCGAGATAAACCGATGATAGTAACCAGCTAAACCGAGAAACAAACGAATTTTGGCGGAGACTTAGGAGCAATCCAATTTTTCACCGCTTTGATTTTTGTGGGGTCAACGTGAATACCGAGTTCATTGAAGACATGACCAAGGAATTGAACCTCCTTTAGCAAAATTCACACTTTGAGAACTTGGCGTAAAGACGTTCAGTATGCAAAAGCTGAAGGATGAGACGCAAGTGTCGCTCGTGCTCCTCTTGCGTCTTGGAGTAGATTAGATGTCATCAATGAAGACGATCACGAAACGGTCGAGATAAGGCTAGCATACATGGTTCATCAAGTCCATGAAGACCGTAGGTGCGTTAGTCAAACCAAAAGGCATGACTACGAACTCGTAGTGCCCATAACGTGTGCGAAATGTGGTTTTGGGTATGTCTTCTTCGAGGACCCGAAGTTGATGATAACCAGAGCGAAGATCGATTTTCGAGAAACAGTCGCGTCTTGAAGCTGATAAAAAAGATCGTCGATGCGAGGAAGAGGATACCGATTCTTGACCATAAGCTTGTTGAGCTCACGATAGTCAGTGCATATTCGGAAGGATCCGTCTTTCTTTTTGATGAATAGAACGGGATCGGCCCAAGGAAATGTTCTAGGGCGTATGAAGCCTTTATCAAGGAGCTCCTGAAGTTGGCTAGATAGCTCTTGCATCTCCGAGGGTGTTATGCGATAAGGGGATTTTGTGACAGGAGTTGTACCAGGAATGAGATCGATGCGAAAGTCAACCGAACGAGGAGGAAGAGGACCAGGAAGATCCTCTGGGAAGACGTCGGGGTAATCACGAACAACGGGAACTCACTCACGCTCGGACCATTATCCTTCTTTTCCACAATGTGGGCAAGAAATGCGAAGTATTCCTTACGTAAGTACTTGTTTGCTTGGATACACGACATAAGCTTGAGACCTTTGGAAGGTTTCTCGCCATAGACGTGTAAGGAATCACCATTAGGAAAGGAAGATGGATGAACTTTTCAGAACAAACAACTTCAGCATGGACCCGCCTAAGCTAATCCATACCTATTATGATATCGAAGCTACCCATTTTCATGGGTATGAGGTCAATGGAAAACGTATGATCGTTGAGATTCAAAGAACAATTAGAAAGGACAGAATCTACAATGACAGATTTTCCGTCAGCCACTTCGACTTCGAATGATTTAGGCAACTTAGAACGTCTACACTTAAGTAAAGGTTCGAATTCAACGGGTACAAAACTTTTCTCCGCACCAGTATCAAATAGACACAAAGCGTAAACATTGTTAACGAGAAACGTACCCGTCATGACATCATTGGCGTTTTGAGCTTATGCGGCAGTGATGACGAAACCACGAGCGTGTTGTTGTTGCGCTGCGGGCAGGTGTTGGCGAAGTGGTGGGATCTCCGCATCTGAAGCAGGCACGAGCTGTGGTTGCAAGTGGTCAGGTTTGGTTAGCCGTGGGGTTTTGGGGTGCGGTGATGGCTCGGGCTTGGTTGGCGGGGGCTTGCGGAGCACTTCGACATTGCGGAGCAAAGTGTCCATACCTATTGCAGCTATAGTCGCAAGGGTCATTAATGAGATGGTGGTAGGGGCACGTGTTACATTTGGGATGCGGCCCAGTGTATGCCTTTTTGATAGGCTCGGGGTTGGCTAAGGAGGGTTGAGGATTTGGCGGAGTGACTACCGCACAGTTTTGGGTTGAAGCCTTCCGCTTCTTGCCTTTGATGTTGCTCTTTGGTGGCTTGGGTAAGGTAGATTCGGTGAGGGTTTCGGCGCTGGCTTAGTGGGATTTCCTCGATGAAGCCTTGGAGGCTTCATGAAGGACGTTGTTTTTGTTAAGTCGGGTAGACATGCGAAAGGTTTCCTCGAGAGTTTGGGCGAGGTGGCGTCAACGAGGTTCGTAAGGTAAGGAGGGAGGCAGCGTATGTATTTGGTAACTGCATTTTCGGTCGTGTCGTCTTGACTAGGGAAATCGCACTCAGCTGCTTGAAACGGGTCGTGAGGCCGGCATTATTGTTCCCAACCTATTTCAGGTTCCAAAACTCGTTTTTGAACCGTTGGCGTTCGTGGGGAGGGCAGAATTCATTCTCCATTAGCTTTTTGAGCTCAATCCATGGGAGGGCGTGTGCGGCATCATTTCCACGAGCGTTTCGCATGGAGGTCCACTAATCAAGAGCCCTTGATCGGAAGACTCCCGTCACGTTGATGGTACGCAGGTGGTCGGGACAACCACTTTGTAGGAAAGTTACCTCAATGGCATCAAACCACTGTAGTAACTTGCTAGCGTCCTCTTTTCAGTGAATGGTAGTGGGTTGCAAGAACAAAACTGCTTAAGGGTGAACGTCAACTTAGGTGCTTCGACCTTAGAGTCGACGGAGACGTGGGGTGAGTCGACGTTCGGCGAGGGTTGGATCTTGCTAACAATGTCCAGGATAACCTTGGCCATTTGCTCGGCCATGAACTTCATGCAGTCCCTCTTTGACATCGAGTCGGAGCGGGACTTTGACTTCTTCTTTCCCATGACGCTTTGCGAGAAAGACATCTAAAGGGTTGACAATAGAAGAGAGATTAAGGCTTTGATCATAATGTGTTTTTATAAAAATCACTTTCGAGCATATAAGTATCAAGTAACATGTTTGAATTTACATAGATAGCATAGGCATACAAGCATTCAAAAGCATAAACATGTATGATGGCGTAAGGAGTATAAATTTAGTTGGTTCACGAGGATTATTATTGTTTTTGGTTACGAAAGGCGTGCGAGTTGTGCATCGGGCTAGAAACGAATGAGGTAACAAGTATTAAACACATAATAATTGAGATAACATAAAAGATAGGCTTAATAAAACATTGGAGTGTTTCGGGTTGAGAAACGTTGACTATTGCAAAGTGAATCGAAATCCTTTCAAATTAGAGAAACATGCTTTGGCCTATAGGTAAAATGCTCTCGTCGAGAAGCGATTAACGGCACTCTACCCTCTAGTTACTACACGTCTCTAACCGATAAAAAATTGAAACTTTGGCGAGATTGAAAATCGAGGAATGGGACTAGTTGACAAGGTGCGGGTTTCACCCTAACGACAAGATCGTAACGTGGATTGGTACTTACCAAACGAGGAGCGAATTCCGACTCGTTGGTAAGGGTCCACTTGAGTATGAAATGGAAATTTCCATCAAGATGTGGATTTCACTCCTAACTTGATGGTGTAATTTCGTGTAAAATCAAACACGTAGATTGAGAGTGATCACCAAAGTGGGGGTTTCACCCCTATTTTGGTGAGATCGTCTCGTTTATAGTATGAGTGTCTTCAAGTGTGTTATGTAAGTGTCTGTGGAAAGACACATTGCATATATATTAACACAAAAGAAATAGGAAGAATTAACATTTTAAGAATGAATCAAGAAAGGTCAAGTTGGTCACTTAAACTATAGACTAGGTTGAACATGGCAATTCTGCCTAATTCCCTATAGTTATGGTCTGATACCAATCTGTCACACCGATGGCGGAAACATCATAGTGAGACGAACGAGATTGCTCGAGACATCATAACACTAAATGTGACAATATTTAATTAAACAATTCATTTAATTTCATTCACCAAAACGTCATGTACAACACAATTTCGATACAATGTGAATTCAAATAAGACCAGTTCAACAAAACATAATAAATAAGTTATCATTCTAAGTTTGATTCTATGCCATTGCTACTAAGTTTCATGACATCAACATCCTCAACCTGCAACATGTTAAAAAGTATAGTTCAATACAAAGTATTGGCGAGTACACAAGTTTGAACCATAGCATAAATAATAAAAACCGTTTAAACAAATCCACATGTTTAAGCTAGCATATGAGATTAATGCAAACAAGGCATGCGAACCACAATTTAATCCTCAAGTGTCACCGCATAATAGATTAAACTTAATGTAACCACAAGAATACGGGCAGTGTGTTGCTCCTATAGCGCTATACATGTTAAGAGGAGGCTCGTACGAAGTAATGACATTTAGTATCACATAAGAATGTTCCAAGTAAACAAATCGGGTATCACATAACTATAGCATGTATGATGGATTGTTTGTGTGATTGCATAGGATGTCGAGTGTGATTTAGTGCCTTTTTGATAGATTAACATATTGCACCAAAAAGTGTAAAGCATAAAAGGGTGTCGAGTGTATTCACGGTTTTGCAAAGTTAAATTCGTGAAAGTGTTGGTTGATTAGGGGACGAACACCGAGTTATCCTACACAAGGAAACGTGGGTGTGTGAGTATTGGAATGACAGTGGAGTTTGTTAATTTAAGAATTTAAAGTATGCAAAAGTATGTATAGTCGAAAGTATTTGTCTAGACCCTAACGCTCGTTTTTGACACTATAAGCCCCGTAGGTTGTTCGTGGTTTTATGGGTCATGCCAAATATAATCGCAACGATGGTTAAGTATTAGATAAAATAACCTAATATTAGGACAAGTAGCCATTCTGCCATTGTCAAAGGTTCGGTTATAGTTATTATTTACATATATATGTTACATATTATATTATCAAGTTTATCATATATTTCATGGATTTCATGGAAGTCATAGAAGTAATGCATGGAGGTAGGAGGATAATCATCCTTAACCTCTTTTGTAAGATTCATCAATACACAAATTGCCACAAGGACAATCCGGATGGTCATGAATGAAATAAAAGTAAGATACATCACTAAACTATGTATCGACCAAGTAAGCAAGCTAGGTGCGTGCATCCCGAACATGGCAACGTTTGGGGAGGTGTCATAGCCTTGTTACTCAATTGTAGGTGGAACATAGCTTAGTGGATAGAAATCATCAAGTGAGGTGGTGGATTGAAAGTTGGATAGCCAAGGCCTCCATGTAATCACACCTTTACCAAAACACAAGCTTGTAAGCTTGGATGGTTTCAACACTTATGGGTTAAGACCCTTAGTAAAACAACAAGTTTAGACGCATTTTATACCTCTTGATTTGTATGAAACAATTCTAGCTAGCTCACTAATCATAGACTTTATTAGAGGCACAAGTAGCATAGAGTTGTTAAGAGAAAACAAGTTTAAGAAAAAGTTTATAAGTTTAACTTCCAAAACAGAAAGTTCGGTCATAAAAATTGTATTGTTCCACCTTGGTTTTCTATGAAAAACCTGTGGTAACATCCCAAGAGACTTGTCAAACAATGTAGAGGAAGAAAACATGTTTAAAACTTGAAGTTTTGAAGTTATGAAAGAAATAAAAATGGGCAGAAAGTTGTAGACACTTTTGGACCTCAAAATGGTGAGGTTTCACCTTAGTTTGCCCAAGTAAACTTGTGAAAACCTCCTAGAGGTTATCCAAGTGTTTTAGAAGAAGAAACAAATCTTGAACATCAAAGGAAGTGAGTTAGAACTCACTTGCAAACTGAAATGGGACAGCAGAGAATTCTGGAAGTTTTGCGAGGTTTTGTGAAGTGTTGGAGGCTTGTAAAAGCGAGAAAAGGTTTGGGAAAGGTGGGGTTTTATAGAGGGAAGACTAGGGTTAAGTAAGGTTAGCATTTAAGATAGTTAGGTGATTGTTAAACTTGAAAAACAAAACACTAAAACCCCTTGACAGCTTGTTTCCGCAAGTTGTCTTTTTTTATTGTTTAAATGATAATATTAGTTTAATTGTTGTATTATGGTATATAAAAGACTTGTTTAATTGAATGGTTTACTTCTAGATGTATGAATGTTACATAACCATAACAAGACCTTGTTAAGTGACAGTTAACATAACATGAATGTGTAAGTTTTACAAGATGCCATTTGCTTATGTTTGTTTATGTTCAAATCACTAATTGCCTTGCGTGTTTGATACGTTTAAGTTTCACAAATGCACGATAAGAATATACAAGTTAATTCGATGCTATAAATTGTGTAACAAATACGTGTACGAACATAAGTGTAAATGCGTATGAAGATTGTGAATTTCATATAATTGATCAATTTGATTACAATCAAAGACTTGGATTTACAATGAGACGGAAATGTGATACAATTACAAGGTTTGGACTTTCCAAAAATAGATTCACGAAGCAAACTTACTAAAAACGGAAAGTTACAAAAAGCAAAGCGTTACATTTTAGAAGCGGAACGTCGTCGAGCTGAAGAGAGAAAAAGAAAAGAGACTGGAGATGATTATGCAACTTATGTACCATCAGATTCTGATAGTGATAATCTTGTTGTCAAACCAGCTAAGAGGCCAACAACAAAGCATTTAAAGAGGCCAACCATCAGGAAAATAGATTCTCCAACTGCTCGTTCGAAGCTCAAGGTGAAAAAGAAGGCTGCTAAAGGAGTAGATGTTGCACCTATTTTTGAGCCAACTCCACAACCACCTCCATCACCACCTCCACAACCATCTCCACAACCACCTCCAGAACCTTCGCCACAACTAACTCCACAAGCACCTCCCTCACCACCACCACAACCAACTCCTTAACCATATCCAACTCAGTCTCATCCCTAGTTTTCCCAAGGTTCTAGGATGGAAGATCAATTATATTTTGACTTCGTGGACATCCCAGGGGCAGAGGAGTTTACCGTTGATATGTTCAATGATTCTAGGATAGTAGAGTTAGAAAACCAGATTATGTTGAACAACATAAAGATTGCCGAGCTGCAAGATCGTATAAAGAATCTGGAATAAGATGGAAAGAATCTGGAGGCTATATTAGCAAGTTTTGTGTCAGAAAATGAAAGTTTCGAAAGCGTATGATTAATATGCTGAAGAACTCTTAAGAAATCAGAGACAGGTGAGTTTATTTCAGAAGCTTCTTATCAAAAAGCTTGGCATTAATCTTGCAGCAGAGATAGATGAGATTGAGAAGGAGGAGGTGAGAGAAAGGGTGGCTGAGCGTGAAAGAATTGCAAAAGCATTATCTGATGCTCAAGGAAAGGGAAAGGAAATGGTTGGAGAGCATCCTTTGAAAGAAAAATTTGCGCCAGAAGCTGAATCTGTGCCATTGTCTTCTGATTTGGTTGTGTATGTGCCGACGATGAATTTCATTTTGATAGGGCAACTGAAAGATGTGGAAATCGATATGTCGAATTTTCTGAGAAGCATCGGGAGTTTTTGAAGAAAAGGAAGATGATAAAGGAAATTGGTAAGGAGATTGATTCTTTTATCGAAGATTTTGAGGAAGATAATAAGATATAGATGAAGCTGGTGATGCGTCAAAGAAGAAACCTGATAGTGATAGAAAGGATGATGATAATGATCAGGGTGGGTCGAATATTCTTGTAACAGATTCTGGAGCTAATGATAATATCGATATTTCTGTATACTTGGATGACTCGGCTAACCAAATTGATTCAAACCAAGTTCAGGAGGAATCTTATGATGCGTCAAAGGATACTCAGCAAGCAGAAATCCTCATAGTGACTGTTACGTCGGTTGTTCCTGCTGTGCCAAAACCAAGGATTTTTTACTTGGAACATAATGTTGAAGAAGGTGAACACGTTTATAATTATACAAAGGAAGAAATTTCCCAGATGTTAGGAGTGCATGAAGAATCGTTTGATTTTGACTTCGAATATGAGCTTAACGAGATCAGCGCTATTCAGCCTGAAGATTATCACTTCGAACATATCTCTGAAGCCAATGACTATGATAACGTTGTCGTGGAGGATGATTCCGATGGTGATGATACTGCAAATTATGCCGGTGAGGATACAGATGACTTCCCAACCTTCAATGAAATGTTTTCAGCCGCAAACGATGATTTGTTGAAACAAAAAGTGGTAGAGGCTGTGAAACAAGGAAGGTGCCTAAACGTTTATCAAAAGACGAGATTGCTGAGATGCGAAAATTATGATTTAAAGAGTTACCCGAAGAACGTTAAATTCAAACATCCCCTAGCATTCTTTACTTGCGATGCTGATGTTTCTTTGGGGGACATTATCAGTTGGGAATGGATTGAAGAATTGGACGCATAAGCTATAAAAAGGAAATATGGGCTCCAGTATTTTAGATACTTAAGCAATTTAAAGACCCTGCCGTTCTGGGATATAAAAGAGCTTGTGTAGACAAAGATGATCAATCTGAAGATGAAGTATCATGACCAACGGCTGTGGAAATTGATAAAGTTCAAAGCTACACATGGATTTAATCGCTGGAAGCCGCATATCCCTAAAAGAATTACAAAGATTGATCCAGTAACTCAGGAGAAGGATATTACGTTGATTGTAAATAGGCCATGGGTGATTAAGAATACGCATATGATCAAAATGGATCAAGATTTTCACAAGATCTTCAAATGGTGGCACTACGACTCGAGTACAGGCGAAGCAGTAATTTGTGTCCAACCAGATGAAGACTCTTGGAAAATCACAGAAGAATTAACTGAGTCCGTCACTGCGCACAAGCGAATCTATGGTTTATGGCGTGGTATTCGAGTACTAGACCCGATGTGGCTAGTAAACTGCTCTCAGAAGGATATTGAATGTCTATTCTTTATTAAGATTAGTTATGAAGAGAAAGACAAAGAGCAGGCGTTGCAATTCTGTAGGTCCCCTAATCCGTACGGATCTTCATAGAATCGTCTATCCAATCTAGAGTGCAGAATCCCCTAGATCAGATTTCACAGAAAAACCAAACAAGAACACGAACACGAACAATCCCTTTCAAACTGTCTTCTATTGATTATCTAACACAAGTGTTTACAATCAATTCAAGACTCTCTCTTTCAACTCTCTCTGAAGTAATTCCAGGAGCAACTAATCCACTCAACAACCTAAACCCTAATGCAAAGCTCTCTTTATATAGAGACAAGTTTTCACTTGGGCTAGGGTTTCCCCACATAGACTACTATTGGGTTTAGGCCCAATTCGCCTACCATATGTCTAGTTTAGCCCAATCACTTCTAATCAACTACTACAAAACTAAACCCACTAACTATTTATTGTTTTACTAATTACAAGATATCCAAAGACCAAAGCTAAGCTGTTGTCACAAATATGCACCAACAAACTCCCCTTGAGAATAGCTTCATAAAACAATTTTGTCTTCAGTCTTCTTGCAATCTTCAACGTCTTTGAAAATCGTTGGTCTTTGGATAGCTTCAGCTTTAATAGCTTCTGTCAGCAATAGGTTCCCCCTAAGCTGATGCATCCAATCACCAAATCTTTTAATCGTTGGCGTTTGAGTAAATTCTAGTTTAGCACTTGCATTGCAATCTTCATACTTTTCAACTTTGTCTGCAATGTAGAAATGAGGTTCTACCATGCATCCAAGCAAACTCCTCTTCACCAAACTTCACATCAACAACTACTACAATCTGTATACTATAAAACAAACATCTCGAGAAACCATAAGAATTTTTCAACACAAGTTAACAAATTATTATTATTCAAGAGATAATAAAACTATATCACAGATCAAGCTATTCTCAATTCAAACCACACTCAAAATTTAAGCACACTGAACCTGCAAGATTTTAAAATTTTGAACTCATCTTCTAACATCGTCTCCCCTTATCGGTAACAACTCCTCCGTTAACAACCAACATCCGTACATTTAGAATTTACAAGAAAATGAAATCTTTTTGGATTTTTATATTTTCTGAAAGCAAATAAATAACGAAATAATAAACACTCTATTTTTGTGAGAATCACCGGTAAGAAGATCATATCAGCAACATCAAACTGTTTTCACACTATTAGATCATTCTATATGCGATATTCATGAAAAGCAGTTCAAGACGATTACCAGTATTGTTTATCCACTTAAACAAAATACATGAACATTTTAAGTACCATTACCTAGTGATATGTTAAGATAATTTATCATGATATACTAGTGTGTCCCACTTCAGGACATGCCCCCACGATCAAAGTATGCACAAAGATTCCTCGTAGTAGGTGAGTATACCGAAATTCATCCTCTTTGATTTACAACGTTAGATAATTAGTGATCAGGTCAGTACTTCCGTACAACAAAGAGAACAATATCCAATGAGCGTTAGGCAAATACCAAATTTTGGTATGATTAATGCAATTTGCACATTTGAATGACTCTCTAGGAGAGCTTCTTCAATTTTTGGGATTTGGCATTTTAGCTCTTTTAAGATATCCTGGTTGTGCCTAGGTCAGCATATATCTGAATGCAGCAGAAGGACAACCTTGATACCCCGGATGAAATAATGATATAAAGACCTAAAACCTCAGATTTTGGCAATCTATCAACGCAAGATTTAAGGTTATAAAACCATACGCCACTGATATGTTACCCACTCATACACATTTCGTTATGTTTATATCACCCATGTAAGTTGTTATTTCATGCCTTTTGCTTACTGATACATCATATGATAAAGCTGCTATCATACTTAAGCAAATTAATTTTAATTTCAGTGTGACAGTCTAACTTGCTGATGTACTATCATTGTTCTTATCCACACAGTGAAACACATTTTTGATTTTCTATTTTTAGTGTACGATTCACCTTTGATGTGGTGCGGATTAAAGAACGCGCATTGAGAATTTTCCGACTCATAAAAATACCTGAAACCACGTAAAAATAGATATGATAAAATTGGTAAAGGAATTGAATCTAAGAAATGTTATTTTACCATATAAAACAATAACCAAGACTTACATGGCAAACCAACGTATGACGGTGATATTAAGCCAGTCATTAGTAAATAGTTGCAACAACTTCACATATGGAATAACATCTCGAACCGTATGAGGATACATCCTCGCCAGTTGTAGGTCCACCTGAGGATCAAGTTAAATTAGTTCCTTGTTCATACAACATACACACAAGTGCGGAATCCAAGTGTGCATGCAACCAAAGCAAAGTAAAGAACACGGGGTAACCAAAGATTCACTATCTTGATTAATGATTGAGAACAAGTACAAATATATACACACAATGCTCGTATGACTCAAACAAACTTGTTGTGTTCTTGTGTCTTCGTCTTCAGAGATATCCAACTGAAAGGATAACAAACTCTCTGGTCCAACCAACTCTCACACGTGAGTCAACTCACTGACTGAGAAGTGCATGTCTGCTTATATAGTCCGTCTAGAGTTCGTACGAAACACGAATCCAGACATATGGAACACACTATTTCACACGAGACACAACTCCAGAATTTGGTATGAGTCATTGTTTCGTACGAAATGCTTGATTCGTTCGAAATACTACTTGATTCGTACGAAACCTGTGTTTCGTACGAAATCTCTTGGTTCGCACAGAATCCTTATTCCTGGAGAACATGTGTAGACTTGACGTACACAAGACTTATCAGTATGCACGCATGCAATGATTAACATAGACAAGCTAAGATGTCATACTAGATCAAGATAGAAGGATATCTCGATTTATTCGACACGACCAACCTATACAGACACTTGAGCAAAGACCGTACAATTACAACTGTAACTAAGAACAAGCGACAGACACAAAACTGTATCAACAAACTCCCCTTGGATGTTGCTTGGTCTTCGGTCTTTGGTCTTTGGTCTTCAGACTTTGGTGTTCACATAGAATGGTTTGGAGTATCAACAAACTCCCCCTGAAGATCTGCTATTCATTGATAGATCTGTTATCTAATGATTAGAGCATCAGGTCTTCGAACTTTAATAAGAAACTTCAATCTTTCTTGTTTCCTCTTCTGACTTATCAAATTTCTCCGTTGCTGGTCTTTGTTCATGTTCTTTTGTAACAATCTGAACTCAATAGACAAATATAATTAGAACACAAATTTCTCAGGGAATACACATGAAAGACTTATCATAATTTCTTTGTATGACTGTATTCCCTGAACGAGATACACACACTCGTATGAATTCCAGTAGCAGATTTGAGAAAAACAAGTGACCAAGTCAAATCAATGACTAGGTTCATCCGGTATGAGATACACACACTCAAACGAATTTCAGATTTTGGATTTCTTTTGATGAGTTACTTGTTGCAAGATATTACTTTATGACATTGTGATATCAAACAAAAGGTTCTTTGGCGTATCTTGGTAGAAAAATTTCGAGTATCAACTTTGGCTAACTTTAAAAAAGTAATTACATAAGCAACTAAGTAAACTATACTTAAAAACTAAATACACAGATAAACTATCTATCTATTTAACAATCTTTTTCGAGTTTCAAGCTAAAGGAATCATACCAGCATTTTAATCTTTTTCAAAAACGGTATTTGGTTTTCAAAATTAAACAGATAAGTATTTAACTATGACTTATCGGTATTGTTGTCCACACTAAGCTTAGACTTATCAGATGTAATCATGATAGGAGATATAATTAAGGTATGGATTTATACTTACTATCCGGTGTTCTACCACATCACGACACATTCCCGTATCAAGATATGCACGAGAGAAAATCTTACCGGTGAGTATACTGCTTTATCATCTGTTTTGACGTATATGAATGATGTGAGATACTCACTTATTTTTTATTGAAAACAAGTCCTTTGTGATTTAATCACTTACTGATGAGGAACTTGATTTTCATATGCATGCAGGGCACAGGAGTAAGTCCGTGAACAGGTTAGTACCATCGTACCGACAAAGAGACGAACTTAGCTCCCGCATAAAGCTGTGATATTTTATCACTTATTTTGGGGATGTGATATTTTTATCACTTATTTGATGGTCGAATGCAGTATGTACAAGTATGTATGATATCATGGAAGTTCTAGACTTGCGCCAACGTTATTTTTCAGCAAAAGATTCAACCATGATACCCAGATGATAAGCCAGCATAAAGACCGTATATCGGCACTCTATCAAATGAAATTTCGGTACCAAGACCACATGCCAATGAATGGTTCCCACCTGGCGTTCTGTCTGTTAGGTTTATATCAACCTGCACATTTTAGTCTGATTGTGAGCCTACCGATACATCATTAGCAAAGCTACTTATCAATCTTGTTTCTATGCTTTTACCATTTCTGACAGATTTACTGGTGAATTTCATCATCTTCAACTTATCCAAGAAACTCATTTTTTATTTTTCTAATGTTTTTGTTTTTTTCTGAATTTTCTTCCCCTTAAACAAAGAAGGTAAATAAAAGACATATTTTTGTATTTTCTTGAAATTTACTCCCCCTAAAATATAAAACTGAAAATCTTTTTGTAGTTTTAGATTTTTAGAAAAGTATTTACAAAAATAGTTAGCCATGGTTGAGTTACTCAGGCTTCACCTTGATGCCATTGACCAAAAGTAGATAATCAAAACGTGATTTATCAAAGGCTTTGGTAAAAAGGTCGGCACGTTGGTGATCAGTGTGGATTTTAACAACATCTATAAGTCTCTTTTCATAACAATCTCGTATGAAATGATACTTAATTTCAATGTGTTTTGTTTTTGAATGTTGTACAGGATTCCGAGTGATCTGTAAACTGCTTCATTATCAACAAAAATAGGAGTAGTAAGAAATTCAAAACCGTAGTCGCGCATTTGCTGTTGAATCCATAGAACTTGAGAGCAGCAACTCGAATCTGAAATATACTCAGCCTCACATGTTGAAGTAGCTACACAAGTCTGCTTTTTGCATTGCCACGTGACTAGGCGATTTCCCAAGAACTAACATCCTGCTGTTGTTGACTTTGCATCGATTTTACAGCCGCCATGATCAGAATCACTGAATGCTGTCAGATCAAAGTTATCATCCTTAGGGTACCATAGACCAGTGTCAGGGCGTCCCTTCAAATAACGAAAGATCCTTTTCACAGCCATCAAATGAGAAACCTTTGGACTAGACTGATAGCGTGCCAGAAGGCATGTTGGGTACATTATATTGGGTCTTGAAGCAATAAGATACATGAGAGAGCCGATCATAGCATGATAGAGAGATGGTTCTACATGTTCACCCATTCCGTCTGGAGTAATCCCATGATTTTGAGCTAATGGAGTTCCCAAGAGTTTTGAGTCATCCATATGAAATCGCTTGAGAATATCTCCGACGTACTTGGTTTGATGGATGAAAATCCCTTCCTTAGATTGATGAACCTGCAAACCTAAAAAGAAAGTCATTTCTCCCATTGCGCTCATCTCGAACTTCACCTGCATAACCTGTTTGAATTCCTTGCACATTCGAGTGTTAGTAGACCCAAATATAATATCATCAACTAAACCTATACGAGTAGCAAATCCTCATCCTGTTCCTTGATGAGGAAGTACAGTCGATCAGGCCTCGTCGAAAACCATTCTTCAACAGATAGGTAGACAACATTTCATACCAAGCCCTCAAAGCTTGATGAAGACCATATAGCGCCTTTTGAGAAGACAACCCTTGTCAGGATGGAGAGGATCTTCAAAACCGGGAGGTTGCTCAACATATACTTCCTCTTCTACCACACCATGAAGAAATGCACTCTTCACATCTATCTGATAGACGGTGAACTTCTTGAAGAACGCGTAAGCCAAAAAGATTCTTATGGCCTCAAGTCGTGCAACCGGTGCATAAACTTCATTGTAATCGATTCATTAGACCTGATTAAAACCTTGAACAACCAATCGCGCTTTGTTTCTCACAACAACACCTCGGTCATCCTTCTTGCACTTGTACACCCATCGTGTACCAATCTTCTTGTAGCCGTTAGGCCTGTCAATCAATTTCCAGACGCCTAACTTCTGAAACTGCTGAAGTTCTTCTTACATGGCTTCAACCCAAGAGTCTTCTTTCATTGCCTCTTTCCAAGATTTTGGTAATACTTAGCACACATAGCAGGCAAAAGACCAATCATTCAGACCACCAGATTCCCTAATTTCCGAATACAATCCAGCATTCTGATTGTTTCGAAGCTGATTACGAGTCTGCACACCACTCTGGACATCTCCTATAATATTCTGCTGAGGATGGATATTATGAATTTGAGTTTCTGGCACATCAGGAACTCAAAGTTGATATCCAAATTATTGATATTCAGATCAACAGTTTAATCGATAGCTGGATTTGATGACGTTGTAGATGCCTGACCTTTAGTCGTTCCTTGAGGTTGAATATTTGAAGTATCATTTGAAAATCCAGGAATAGCACCAGAGGCAGCTTCATTTGCATCATGAAACTCATCTTCTTCTGACGAAACATTATAATCCGCAGCGTCTTCGAATTCCTCATTTTGAAAAAGATTGTTAACTGAAGTCGACACTTGAGGGTTAACAATAATTGGTCGAACTAGTGATGAATCTACTGCAGTATCACTTTCCAATTACATCTGAGCAGCAGCTGTTGCATCATCAAAAGTTGGCAGATTAAAGGAGTCAAACATCCCATCGTAGTCAAACATCCAAGGAGCACCCGGAGCTCTAACTGCTTCTGTATATCTCTGAACGTTGACTTCACCCCATTCTTCAATCTTCTTCGAAGACAAATTCCACACCCAAAAATTCGGAGTAGCATATCCAAGAAAGAAACCTTCGATAGCCTTGGGACCAAACTTTCCATGTAGGTCGATCATAGTGCATGGAGCTCCAAAAGGTTCTAAGAAAGAAACATCCGGTTTCCTTTTATGTAACAACTCAAAGCATGTCTTCCCATGTCTCTTCACCGTTAGAACTCTATTCATCGTGTAGCACGCAGTAGCAACAGCTTCTCCCCAAAATTGAACGGGAAGTTCTGATTCTACTAACATGGTTCTTATAGTTTCAATAAGAGTTCTATTCTTCCTCTCAGCGACACTATTTTGTTGTGGAGTGTATCGAGAACTGTACTCATGTACAATACCCTTTGAGGAACAGTACTCATCCATAACTCGATTCTTAAATTTCGTGCCATTGTCGCTTCTAATTCTCCTTACCTTCAGATTGTACAAATTTTCTAACAGAGTCAGGAGATTCTTGAGGATAGTAGGAACTTCACTCTTGTGTGCCAACATGTTTACCCATGAAAATCTGGAATAGTCATCAGTTCTACCAGACAATAAGAATCACCAAAGGTTGTCTTGTGTTTCAGAGGTCCAAAGAGGTCCATATGAAGACGTTCCAGTGGCATATTTACTGTGTTGATCTTCTTCATGGGATGGGATTTTCTCGCTTGCTTCCCTTTCTGGCATGAAACACAAACGTCTTGAAGATGAAAATTCTTCACTGATATACCATTCACTAGATTATTCTTCACCAAATAGTTCATTTTCCTTAGGTGAATGTGTCCCATACGTCTATGCCAGGAGATTGATTCCTTCTCGGTGGCTTTAGAGACAAAACATGTGACTTGTGCAGATGTTGTAATAGCTTGGCTCATATCAAGAATGTACAAGTCATTAATTCTTGGAGCCGACAGGAGAATCTATTCCTTGGAGATCTTGAATCCAAGCTTCAGCACATAAAATCCGGCATCATCAAAATGTACCGTGAACTTCTTGTTGCAGATTTGAGAAACGCAAAGAAGATTGTGATCAATTTGCCGCACATAATTGATCTTGTCGAAGCTCACCACACCATTGGAGACAATTCCTTTTCCAGTAATGTATCCACCTTTGTCACCAGCAAAAGCAACATAACCACTCCTAATACTTTTCACATCATATAGGAGCCGCAAGTCGCCCGTCATGTGCCTTGATGCTCCACTGTCAACAATCCAATGACTCTTTACAGTTCCTCCTGGAACACCCTGCATATCCACAAACAAGATTAGTTTGAGATGGGGACCCAAGCCTTAGTGGTCTTGGATCGTCCCTTATCATCGAGAAATGTAATCTCAATTTCTTGATGATTAACAAACTGAGAACCTGTTTTTGAACCATTACCGGTCTTCTGTTTCCAAGAACCTTGTTTATTACCAGATTTACTTTTATTACAGTTTTAACAGTGTCTGGTTTTATTGACTTTGAAGATCTTTGATCCTTTTTCGAAGAAACCGATTTTAAAGCTTTCTCAACTGCTTTTTCTTGTTTACGTTTTTGTTTCTCTTTTTGATCCTTAATGATTCGTTTATCTTGAGTCGGAGAAACAGATTTACGTTTGCAAGTTGGTTCATGAGGGGTTTTCTCTATACATCTTGATTTGGCTGGATTTTGACAATCCTTTATAATGTGGCCAAATTCTCCACATTTGAAACATGTTCTCCTTTCAACAAAACTAGGAGATCGCGTTTCTCGGCCTGACGTTGAACTTGTGGATCCTGAGGTACTGGGCTCATTTTCATTACATCCATTAGTGTGTTGGGTGTAATTGTTTTGACTATTTCTTTTCAAAATCTTAACTTTCTTTAAAAAATCAACATTAGATTTTCCTTGAAAAGTTTCGACTTTATCGGTACCTTTAGAACTCACAAATTTAACAGTTTTGGCTTTTTTCTGGTGGCGAGTGCCTTTTGATTCAACCTTCGTTGAGAAACTGTAGGCTTTTCAATACGCGTCCATTGTTTTTCTTTTAAAGCTGATAATGGTCGTGATTTGGTGGGCTTTTTCTTCTCTAAAGGTTTGGTTTTTGACTTTTCAAACACCTAATCTATAGAGATTGGATTTACGTTTCTAATTGGAAAATCTTTGTTTGAATAGATTTTCTTATCTCCAACCAAAGTATATAACACATTATCTACTTCTTGTGTAGACACACTTGTCTTCACAGATTTCTTAGGAACAGTCTCTTGATTCTCAACAGATTGAGTACTAGGAGTAGCAGATGATTCTACACTTTTACTTTCATCAAGAGGCTGATCCTGATCATCATTTCTTGATTCATCATCTGGTGTATCATCCTCTTCTTCATTAGATGATGAACTTTCTGGCTTGCTTGGTTCTTGAGAGGAATTGCCTAGTTTGAACCCTAACCCTGCTGCGAATTCCTCAGGATTCAAAGGTACAGAGGGTTCAAAACGAGGCACCTCCTCTTCATCAGACATTTTGGTATAGTTGTGTTTCATTGGGGGAGGACACGACTTATACCCTATGCATTGAGCATCTCCCTTTAATTTTTAACTTCAATAATATGATCAAGCACATATTGTGAGTTAGAATAACTTTCCAATTTGCGTTTGATCGAATCATATTCGCATTTGGTGATGGCTAACTCTTTCTTTGTTTCTTCTAGGAGATTAATGTAAGTATTAATTCCTGTCTGTTTATTCAAAACTGTTTTTGTCAATTCAGAAACACTTTTCTTAAGGGTTTCTATTACAGATTTGAATTCTTTTTCATTTCTAGTTAGCGCCAAATTTGCCTCTTTGCATTTTGATAGTTCAACAACTAAATTCTGATTATGACTGTTGACGGTTTCATATTTTACTTTCAACTCAACATAGTCATTTGCAAACAGTAGGAGGGTCAGAATTTACCTATTTTGAAGAACCTTCAACATTTGCCATAAAGGCAGTGTGATGAGGAAAAGCTGCACCATCTGTAGAGAGTGTCTCTGTCTCTTTCACCGTAGCTTCTGCATTCCTCGTCATACCTACCTTTTCATATTTTAACATCTCAGCTTCATTTAGCAACTCTTCACCTCAGCATCACTTCCTTTCTTCACATCGAATCAGATCCTAACCATCTGAACTTGAACATTCTCATCAGACTACCAGCATCCCCAGATGTGTCATCATTATTTGGAGTGTTGATGCTGTGATCATGCTTGATTTGATCCACGATCCTTGCATAGCATGCAGTTCTTTCGTTGTTCTCAGTTCCCAACTATACTGACCAATCGCATCCTTCATCAGACTGAACTACCAAAGCTCTGTGCGTGTTTGAAGGTCCTGATTGATTGGTATTGTTAGAGTTGCCAACAGCTACTATTCTTCTTTCGTTCTTGTATTGTGCTGTGTTGAATGGTTGAGACTGATTTCGAAAGGGGTTGTGATATCCTTCCTTGCTGGGTCTTGTGCATTCCCGCTTGAAGTGACCTCTTTCTCCACAGTTGAAGTAAGTAACAACGGTTTTGTCAAAGCCGTATTTTGTATCCTTCTTGCTCTCCAAACTGGTTCTACCCGTTCTTCTCATATAATCCTTCGCTCTTCTCATAGCGCTTGCAAATGCCCACTTGATGTCCATCAGCTTCATTTCATCTCGGTCAATTTGTTCGTAGTCTTCGTTCGTCAAATTGATGTTCCCTATTTGACCTGCAACTAAACCACAATATGCACTGACCATGGTATTTAGAAGTTCTGCATGTTCCTGTGCAACTTCTACGTTGATTTTGGAGAGATTTGACGTGTCAAGATTGACAGTGTTGGGATTTGCAGATTGACTGTTGCTTCCAGAGAAAGCTTGTTGAGGAGCTTGTTGTGGAGCTTTATGCGCTAAATCCCTTGGCTGTGGAAGGAAGGCTTTTGGATCAAAAGCTTGTCCATAGGCTTGATTACTCCAACCTGTAGACTGACTTGATTGAACTGGTTGGGGTAGAAAAGGGTTCACGTTTGACACAAACGCGGCCTGCAGCTTCGGTTGCTGATTTGAGCTTGTACCTGCATTAATACCTCCAAAATACATTTCAGGGTTTTGTGGAGCAGAGATTCGTTGTGCCTTCTGGAGTTCTTCTTCATTCTTGTTCTCCAGTTTTTGCACAAATTCATAAATACTTATTGAGTCCAAAACACCTATGTGTTTTAAAGATCAATAAATTGACCCTATTTTGGTGGTAAAGCATCAGCAAAACGCATCACAATTTCTTGTGGTGCTGCTAACACTTTATACGAGTACATTTCGCTGAGAAGATGATAAAACCGAGTGGTCATATCATTCAAGGTTTCGTTCTCCATGAACATGAAACCTTCAAACTCTTTCTTGAGCAGATCATGCCGAATCTTCCTGGTAGCAGCGTTACCTTCACCTCTTGCTTCCAAAGTGTCCCACAAATTTTTTGTTGTAGTACAATACACAAACTGATGATAAATGTGTTTATGTAGAGCTTGTGTAAAGATAGAAAATGCCTTCTTCTCTAGATCGTAAGCTTTCTTGTCACTTTCTACTAGATTGGACAATGAGGTTGGATTTGATCCAGCTTCTTCAAGTGCTTCATTGTAGGGGGTAGTGAAACACGTCCACAATTCCGTGTTTTGACCGAGAACATACATATGAAAACGACTTTTCCATGAAGGATAATCGTTCATGTGATTTAGCTTCGGCGGTCGATTATTACTCTCTGTTTCACTTTCGCTCATTAACAGAGTTTGGATGCTTTGATTCTGATTCTCAACACACGCCCATTGATTTGCAGAGATAATTGTTGTAAGTTGAGGCATCAAAGATTTTACCCATGATGTTGCGGAGCTTTGCGAAGGCTCCTGTTTTGAGCTTGAACAACTCCAATCACACGGGTTAGAGCTCATTATATTTTCTTGTTTTATGTAAATTTAAAGATTTTAATGTTTCAAAATTATAATTACCTTTTAAAAATTCACAATTTCTGAAAATATGACAAATTCTGAAAATCACAAAGCTTTGAAAAACGTAAAAAACAAACAACAACTGTTTCATGCAAGACAGCTGTTTCGTGCGAAACAGGATGTTTTGTGCGGGTCAGATGATTCGCATAAAATTTTTCAGTCGCACAAACTGTTTTGGTTCAGTGTTTTTCAGAGGAATCTTTTCAGAAACGGTTTGGTGAGAGATTTCCTTTCTTGTGTAGACCTGCCTTTTTCGAAAGTACCTGTTGTCTTACCCACTTTTAGTTAAAACACAGATTTTAACAGTCCACAGTCCAAGTCCAGATCCAAGTCAGAAAATGTCAACCCTACCAAACTAATCAGATTCAAATTTTTGCAGATTTCTTCTTCAATGATGTTCTTTAGAAAAAAATTTACCATAAATTTTTCTGCATGCAATAGATTTTAACCAAGTTTTAAGTTAAGCAAAACTTAAGTTTTCTGCTGGAGGCTCAAGAACACTTCAGAAATCTTCAAACTAGCTCAGACACAACTAAGCTCGATTTTGAACAAGGAAAGAACACAAGCTCTGATACCACTTGTAAGTCCACCTGAGGATCAAGTTAAACTAGTTCCTTGTTCATACAACATACATACAAGTGCGGAATCCAAGTGTGCATGCAACCAAAGCAAAGTAAAGAACATGGGGTAACCAAAGATTCACTATCTTGATTAATGATTGAGAACAAGTACAAACATATACACATAATGCTCGTATGACTCAAACAAACTTGTTGTGTTCTTGTGTCTTCGTCTTCAAAGATATCCAACTGAAAGGATAACAAACTCTCTGGTCCAACCAACTCTCATACGTGAGTCAACTCACTAACTGAGAAGTGCATGTCTGCTTATATAGTGTCCGTCTAGAGTTCGTACGAAACACGAATCCAGACATATGAAACACACTGTTTCACACGAGACACAACTCCAGAATTTGGTACGAGTCACTGTTTCGTATGAAATGCTTGATTCGTACGAAATACTACTTGATTCGTACGAAACCTGTGTTTCATACGAAATCTCTTGGTTCGCACAGTATCCAATTCATGGAGAATGTGTGTAGACTTGACGTACACAAGACTTATCAGTATGCACACATGCAACTGATTAACACAGACAAGCTAAGATGTCATACTAGATCAAGATAGAAGGATATCTCGATCTATTCGACACGACCAACCTATACAGACACTTGAGCAAAGACCGTATAATTACAACTGTAACTAAGAACAAGCGACAGACACAAAACTGTATCAACACCAGTGAAGAAATCTCAATGCGATGGTTATCCCCAACACACCTTGATAATAGCTCTACCATATCCTTAATTGCACGAAGCCTAGTCTTTGTTCTTTCCAAAGTAGTAATTACTTCAGGATTGATAAATGTTGGATCGGGGATAGGAGCATGAGTACTTTGCATCTCTTGTGTTGGACCAGGATTGGGAGCATGAGTAGCTTGCATCTGTTGTTAATAAACATTTTGGGGTAGTTCTTGTACTTGCATTAACTACAAGGATTATAAAAACAATATTAGTACTTACTTATTGTTGTAGTAACAAGAATCTATTTGTACTCTTTATATATATATATAGAGAGAGAGAGAGAGTGAATAAAAGGAGAAAGAGATACGTGTGTGCGCACATGGATTGTTAAAAAACAAATTGTAATGTTATACCATATTCATAAAACTCTGATTAGTGTTTTATGAATACGCATTTCTAGTTCATACAAATCGTCTCCCTCAATCTAAAATAACAATAAAAATTGTTAGAACATGAACAAATCAAACTAAATTAATTTAAACTACCTCTAGATGATAACATGAAATCACCGCGATGTCACCCGCTTCTGTTTGAGGCGAGGCGCCTGTGTGGCTTGATGAACTGAGACTCGGGTTCGTTCTCAAGTAACTCACAGACCTGCTGCTGGATGTTTCCTTGTTCACAATCTACAATTTAGCAAAAAAAATTAGAGTAAATATCTGTAGGAACTATATAATAATTACAAAATATATAATAACGAGACTCTCGTTATTCATAGGAAATATCATAGTACAATATCGGTTGCAATAACTAAATAAACAGAATATAAAATATAATTACATATACTAATCTTGATTCAAGTCGCATCTCTGGTGGGTCCTTCACTCGCACTTGATAGCATCCTAGACTGCAACAACGAGCACGCTAAAACGTTTATAATTTTGGTTGAGGCACGTGTTCAACACGCTTCCCTTAAAACAGATTACGCCCTCTACTAAAGACGACGTGACTGTTTCCCAAGGTACAATAGCCGAAGCAGTATGTACTTCCGAAGATGGCTCACGCGCCCGAGGTTACACTGGTAATTATAGTATTTGAACTTATGAAACAAATAAGGATGTGATGGTGGTGGAAAACAAGTAGAGAGTACTCCTCTCTCTAGTTGGTCTTCAAGTGTTCATCCTCCTTCTAGTATTCTAATGTATCAAGCAATACTATATTCTTATATACACAAAAAGAAGCACATAGTCTACTAATTGTACATAAGTTAAGGATTAGTAAAAAGTTTCACTTAATTAGTCACTTAATTAGAGACTTAAAACTCTAAAAACTAATTAAATGTCATCAAGAAACTCTACTCAAGAGTTTCTCTTTTATTCACCACATCAAGAATTTAATTAATATTTATAGTTTCATTATGTTATAAATATATTAAATATTCATTCAACAAATTTCCAACAATATCAATATTCTAAAATATAATGTAATGTATAAACAAATCTACCTTTAGTGCTTCGCTTAGCCATTGAACAAAACAGCGAAGCATGTCTGCAACACGTTTAATGTCCATAGTTTTTGTTGCTTCAAGAACAGGCATTTTCTCGCAACCTTCAATGACAGTATCTACTTGAACTTTTACAAAACCCTCACTTATTAGTTTGCCATGTAGAATCCTATCAGAAGTAGGCCATATCTGCCCTATAGCCACCGTCAACTCATCACTAAGTTGGAATGGAAAAAGCAACTCACAGGGTGTCAATTTCTACAAAACCATAAAACATTTTTTAAAAATATATAAATTTTTAACAGCCTATAAAATATATTACCTCGATGGCTCGATAGGTGGATAAGATATGATCGGTTCACTAGAATTCTTGTCCACCCATGATACTGAGCCTCTCTCCGGGTTTGCATCAAAGCTATTGCCACTTCTTGCTTGCTTTTTACTACCGTTGAACAATCCTCCATGAACCTGTGTTGAACCTATATAAACTCAAAATCCAATACTACATCAGCATCATCATCGATAGATGGAAAAACTCATATATATATATATATTATATATATATGTGTTTGTATGTGTGTCATTACCTATAAGCTCGGAGACTGCCCGTGTTCACGTCCCATAAATTGGGTCATCATTTTCGGCAAAATAACTACCATCTTCTATCATCTCTCTCGGTACGAACCTAAGAAAGATATAGCTAAATCATTCGTTTTTGATATATACAACTTAAAAATATTAATCAAACACATTTACCTACCAAATGTTTGATGGTTTCATGCGAATCTGGTGCAAGTTCATACGAATTAGTCTCTCGGTTTTTTATTTTTTTACTCATTATCCACGCTTTTGCACGTTTATCTTCTATGGTTTAAGATATGATACTTTGCTTCAAGTAAAGGCCATATGGTATCAGTTTTAGCATCCAATCCCGCGAACCTAGTTCGTACTAGTCGGGAGAAGTTTGTGTTCGCGTTTACACTTGCTTTGGCCTTCTCGCTTATATCCTTCATACAAATCAACAAAATACAATTAATACTTACAAACATAATAATAATAAATAATAATAATAATAATAATAAATAATAATAATAATAAATAATAATAATAATAATAATAATAATATATAATAATAATAATAAATAATAATAATAATAATAATAATAATAATAATTAATTCATACATACCAAAAATTCTTTTCTTGTCTTTTTCAATTCATCCCAATGTGCAGGATCGAGATATGCATATTCTCAAAAGGCCTTTTTCCTAACCTTTTTTGGCCCATCTGTTTAACCTTTAAAATTGAGAAAAAACAAAAGGTTAAACATAATACTAAACAAATATTTCATCTTATGATAATGTGTAAAAAAAAACCATACCTTAGTATCCAACCATAATTCTTCCCACCGGTTTCTTTCAAAATCCTTCGTATCAATATGATATGGAAACGTTTGTCTAACTTTCAACCCAAACCAGACATAAATGGAGAACTTATTGCACCCACCGGGCGATTATTATTGTCAAAATCTACCTTATAATCCTCCGCTTTATAATTCTTTTGAAAAGAAGCAACACCACGTTTGCCTCTTTTCGACATAGCTATAGATCACAATTAAGCAAAAAAAATAACTAGAGTTATTTAATTAGATACATATACATACATACTTACAAAACCAATAAACATATTTGCCCTAGTCAACAACAATCAAGCATTAGTTTAAACATAAACTATGAACTGAAAGGTCACCATAACTTTAGAAAGTAATATTGCAGAACAAATAACAGTTTCTAAGAAGACATAAATGCTATTAACATCTTGATTATAGGTGTAATTATGTTAATTAGATTACTTAACTAATATTTGATTTATTTGAAAGCATATGGATATAACACAAGAGAAACAAAATGAAAAGCTATATCTTGCATTTGAAATTCATAAATCCAATTAAAATGGTGAATTTGTAATTTTCCGTAAACTTTAGAGACCACTTTCCTATTTTAAGATCGTAAATTTAAAATCATCAAATCAAAAGTGTATGATACAAAATCTAATAAATGAATTCACGCCCTAATTTCATGAATCAAAATTGTAGAATCAACAATAAGGTCTAACAAAAATATATAACTAGTCAAATAAATCATGATACTCAAGGTAACAATAAGAAACATTAAATCTGTCAAAAATACAAATCATCATATTAAACAGGACTATAAAGCTTTTACATGCAAACATACTTACAAATCACTATTTTAATATGGCAAAACTGGGAGAACCTACGAATATGGACGGTTTGGAGAAGAATGCTAGGTTTAAAACTAACGCTGGACTGTGCTAAATGGGGCAGGAGCGGGTATTTTATGAGAAATGTATAATAATGTGTCGGAAGTGGGTTTTTTATGAGAAAATCTTGATTTTCTGAAACGGTTTTGATCTTAACATCTATAGTTTGTATATACAAGTACAAACCTGAATATATAAGGATTCAGGGTGCATCTCAAATGGTTTGGTGCACTTGTGAATTTTAGTAAGAAAGGCCGCTGGTTCGTTTTCACCCATTTTTTTCCAAAAATAAAAAAAATAAAACCATTTTGGGCTTTTTTTAATTTCCAAAAAACCATCTTCGTCAGAGACAAGGCCGAACACCCAAACTCAGTTATACCTTATACATACTCTAATCCGTAGGATCTCTAGTTCATCTCTAGTTCACAAAGCGTGATGATAACTTCTTTTTCCCATGTATCTAGTGACTGAGGATCAATAACGTTTGAGTGAATCGTGTTAAAGAACAAACAAAGTTTTGTGATTGTATGTCGGATGTTCTCTGGTAACACTCCATGAACTACAATAGGAATCATATGTGTCATCAAAACATATGAACTACAATCATGAGACTTCATACCAAGAAGTTTGCAGTCTTTCATTGACACTAACCTTCTAGTGTTTGCAGAATAAGTTGATGGTACCTTAATATCATGTAAACATATGCAAAACTTTTTTTTTTCTTCTCCTGACATAGTATAACACGCAGGTGGCAGATACATGTGGTTGTCTCTCTCAACAGGGGCAAGCTCTTTACTTATTCTGATATTTACCATGTCTTTACGAATATTAATCCCATCTTTAGTTTTACCGGGAATGTTTAACAATAACCCCAACAAGTATTACATACATTTTTATTGATATGCATAACATCTAGGCAATATCTAACATCTAAATTTTTTCAGTAAGGTAATTCCCAAAAGATTGACTTCTTTTTCCATGTAGCATTTTTAACTCGTGAAAATGCATCAAATCGTTTCCTGATTTGTCGGAGCTCAGTACTACCATCAAACTTATCCTTTTTCTTTCGATAAATGTGACCATCGGGAAGGAATCTTCGACGTCGCATGTATACCGTTTTTTTTTTTTTTGCAAATTCTTTAACCATATTAAACTTGTCTTACTTCAAACTGAACAAGCTTTCTTACCTCTTGTACCCTGACAACTTGCCGTATGTGGGAAAATCACTTATGCTGCAAAAAATCATGGCCCGCAATTTTAATTGTTCTTTCTTGTAAGCATCATACATATCTACACCAGAACTCCATAGATTTTTTTAAGTCGTCAATTAAAGGAGACATATAAACATCACTGGGTTGTTTGGGACCCTAAATCAACAAAGACATCATAATGTATTTTTGTTTCATAGCTAACCATGGTGGAAGATTGTAGATAGATAAAAGAACCGGCCATGTACTATGGAGACTACTCTTGTTTCCGAAAGGATTGATTCCATCTGAACAAAGTCCAAACCGTATATTTCTAATCTCTTCTCCAAATTTTGGATACATGTTATCAATGTTTCTCCACTGAGGTGAATCCGCCACATGTCTTAGTTTTCCATCATTTACACGCACGTCCAAATGCCAACATAATAGTTTTGCCTCTTTCTCGTTTGAAAACAGATGTTTCACTCTCGATATGATGGGAAAGTACCATAACATTTTAGCCGGTGGTCCATTTTTTGTCACATCATCATCAACTTCGTCACTTTCTTTTTTACGTTTATACCTAGATGCATTACATCTAACACATTTATGTTCCTTCTCGAACTCATTTCTATACAACATACAATCATTTGGACATGCATGTATTCTTTCAATTTCTAATCCCATAGGACACATCAACTTTTTTTGCTTGGTATGTCCAAAGATGCAACTCATTACCTTCCGAAAACATGTCGTTCAAAAGCACTGATAAATTTGTAAAACTTTTATCACTCCATCTGTATTTTGACTTTAAGTTAAACAACTTCAACACAACACTAAGTTTTGAAATCTTTTCACAACCGGAATATGACAGTTTTTTTCTTCTTCAAAGAGTTTTTGTAATTTTTCTTGATCATTTGCACAAATATTAGTCTCTAAGTCATGAAACATTTCTATTAAGTTGTCAATGGGGTCATTAAATTGGTCATTATCGTCATCAATATTTGAATCGTTGTTTTCTCTGTTATCATCATTTAGATTGATTGACGTTGTGCTACTATTAATAAGTGATTCCCCATGCATTGACCAACATGTGTATCTAGGCATAAAACCGCGTGTAATCAAATGAAACTGTATGTCTTTGATATCATTAAATCTTTGGAAATTTTTACAAATTGTACAAGGGCAACAAATCAATCCACTTCCACTATTCAGTCGATTTATTTCGGCAACCCTAAGAAAATTTTGAACGCCATCCATATATATTGAGCTTGTACGTGTGGTATGGTACATCCAGTACGATCCATCTGCAAATTAAAATAAACAAATAAATCATATAATTGCATATATATACACACACATATATATGGTGTAAACCGGTGTTCTAAGGCGGTGGATCCTAACCCACTTTTTGATATTCTGTCTCATATGTATATTTTTTAACGAGTTGACCATTTAAGAAAAAATCTACAACATTTCGCCTTAACTCCCCAAGTACGCGTATAACCCATAAACTCGAAGGAACTAAGGTGAAATGTTACCGATTTTTTCTTAAACACTCAACCCGTTAAAATATATACACATCCTAATGAGATAAAATATTCAAAAAGCAGTCTCAAGATGGGGACAATCCGAAATTTATCTCTATTAGATAAATTTTGGACGGGTATACTCTAAAGATTATCTAGATGTATATGCATTTATACTCCGAAGCTAAGAACCAAGACACAAAAAATTTACCCGTGCACTATTTTGTGGGGTATGAATTGTAGGAATGCAAAAATAAAGAGATATAACTTGCCTATAAATTTACTCTAACATGACAAACTGGAAATGGAAGTCCAATATTCTATTAAGTTAGAAAAGTTTCTCATTAACATATTTTAGTTACAGCTATTAAAAATTGGATCACTTAGTCTCATATGAACTAAGCCTAAGTTCACTAAAAAACAGTTTCGCTATACTTGTATAAAATAAAATATTTGAAAAATCTTAATACCACAATAACAATGCATAATATATATATATATATATATATATATATATATAATGCTAAAATAAAAATTATCAACAATAAATGGAATATGAATAGAATTTCCGTACCTTTAACTTGGTGATAGAATGAAGAGTTGAAGAAACTATAATTATTCAATTTTTAACTACAATTAACAGCATATAATCAATTAATACATGAATGAAATTAACTAAAAGCAAAAATATTTTAACAATTAATTAAACAAAATGAAAGTTTTCTACCTTATATGGGTTGTTGAATGAATTGAAAGCTGAAGATTTAAGAAAGATTGATAATACGGTGATAGAAACGAAGAATTGAAGAAGCTACAATTCTTCAAATCTTTACTGCAATTAAAAACATATAATATATTAATCAACAAATGAATGAAATTAGCTAAAAGTCAAAATATATCAACAATAAATGAAAAAAAAATTCCTACCTGGGTTGTTGAATAAATTTAAAATTGATTGAATATGAACTGGCAAGTATACGTGGGTTTAACAATTCTTATCACATTCTACCATAGTAGTTATGTAGAATTAATTTGATAGTTCTCAAATCAAGAGAAGGTTTGTTTAATTTTAAAATCAACTAGTATTTTGACCCGTCGTTGAGTTGCGACGACACCAAAATTTAAAGTAACTTGAATTTCTATTATCAAATAGTTGACTCTACTCATTTTCAAACAGAAAAAATTATGTATTTAAAGTTTTGTAATCATTCTTGTCTGTATATATATACACACATGACACACACATATATATTCAAGTTGTACAGCAGATGAAATAGTATATTGTATGAAATAATTGATATATGATGTGTTTCGTAGAAGGTTGCTGTGAGTGCTACAAATAAAAATAGCATTCTTCTTAACTTAAATAACGACTAAAAGAGTTCGTGTAAATAATAAAAAAATAGATTCAAGATCAAACCAAAATACTTAAACATCATTACCGACAATCATATTTCTTGCTAACTTATCTTTATTTGATTCAGTACACAAACATAAGCAGCTGCTACAGAAATCGCTTTTACATGCTACGCTTGTTCGCTTATGGTCTATTGATTGTTTTAGTGGTGCTACAAAGACCTAAGGCTGTTGATTATTTCCTTACGATATTATGGTATACTTCATTCGAGGTGACATTACTCCTGATGTCCTACAAATCCAAATTGTGCAAGTATCTAAAAATGTATTTTATAAGCTACTCTCTACTAAACTCAAGAACATATGAACGACAAAGAAAGAAACCTAAAATATTATTCTATATATATGTCATAAAACTCTAAGTTGTACTTTAATTCAGCGGAACTGTAAGAAAGAGGTTTTGCCCTGATTTACCCATTTCGCAAACATGATTCGAATCGATCCAATTGAAATACATGATTCGAGACAAAGAAAGAAACCAAAAATATTATTGTATACATATGTCACTAAACTCTAAGTTGTACCTTTATTAAGTGGAAATGTGAGAGACGTTTTGCCCTAATTCACTCATTTCGATTTGGAATACCTAATTCAAATAAGGTATTTCTTTTGTAACGATTTGGATTGAAATACATGTAAGGAATCATCGATAGAATTTCCCAATCCTTACCCTTATCTTCTGAGGGTAAAGCCAAACAAAGCCACAAAACTATGCATGCGTCATACCAAAGCATCAAATAAAAATTCACCTTAACACAGGACGACAGAAACTCGTCGAAGTGTGCCGGGAAGAATGGAAAATCACCGCTGTAATCCAAAGGCGGCGCCTTTGGAAGACGCTTCGGAAGACACCAGAGCTTTGATCTAGTCTGATTTGGGAAGGAGGATGAGCTGAGTGAAGATTATTGTTGTTGCGTTCGTAGCAGAGATTGAGAAGAGAAAGACCATCTCAGAAGGTTTAACCGTCCCAGAAGAATGCGGCCACACCCCCAGATACTTTAACCTGTAACACTCCTCATTTTCAAACTTTCCTTATTTAGAAAGTGTATTCGTATTTCTATTTTTGGAAACTTGTAATTTCATTCGTATTTTTCATTTTCCACTCTTGTACTCTGAGATTATGATCATAATGGAAACTCATTTTATACTTATGCCAGTTACATACTTGAATTATACTTTACAATTCGTGATACATGAATACATGCGAGAAACTCATACTTAAATGCTCGAATACTCAACTTTTATGCACTACTATACTCATACATCATTCATACATGCTTAAAACGCTTAAAGAACCAACAACTCGTACGAAAACAACTCCAAACAACCAACCTCGCACGAAGCATAGTCGCTCCGTACGAAGTGGGCCACCTTGTACGAGGTGATGTCCAACTCGTACGAGGTGACTCCAACTCGTATGATGTGGCCTGTTTCCCTATACATACAGACGCACTTTATCACATCCAACCTTCTGTTCACTCTCACTCCGGATTTCTTAATTTTTGGTAGAACCATCTCTTCCTAAGTGAGTCTAACTCACTAACACTTTATAACTTATCTTCTTCTTTGCACCAAGCATTGTAAGCTAACCTAGTTCATCATCCTCATAGGATTGTATTAGTGTTCTAGCTAGTGAGAACGTTGGGAGCCTTGGCTACCCGAATTAAGTTCCACACCTCACTTGAACAAATCTTTACTTTCTGTTATTCATGACCAACTGGGTTTACGAACCTTGTGCTTTGGTGAATCATATAATGAGGTGTTCGCACCCCCATGCTTGACTTCTATGATATAATTGAAGAAAAACTGTACTCAAATTTACTTACTACTGATCCGGACATAATATTGATCACAATCTGATCTAGTGTTATGACTCGTGTTATCCTGCCCTTTTACCACGTTCTCCGTTCGCAGACATCAGTGCGGAAATGTATACGGAACATGCTAACACATTCTAGAACTGTCACCTCGCACGAGGTGAATAGCCAACTCGTACGAGATGCAATCCAAACTCGTACGAGGTAACAGTCAACTCGCACGAGTTGCAAGTCAACTCGCACAAGAAGGACATCCCACTTTGTACAAAGTGGTATTTTTCCCGTTTCTGTTCCGTACTTTCTGCCTCATAATTCGGACCAATCATTCCACTCAGATTACTCACGTCCTCCTGTTTACCCCTTATAGGGTAACTCCGTGTTGCATCACCTGATCACTTATGCATCCACGAACATGCTTTGGAAGCTTGCAAAATTCTGAGCATACTCGAACCCATTTTACGCTTTATCACCTTTGGGTGCAATACATGTACATTATAAAAAATTACACAAACATGCTTAAAGTCAATGCACAAACAATCTTTATACATGCTCTTATGTCAAACTTGAAATCACACATGCTTATACTCGTTATGCTTATGCTCAGTCATTAACTTTGATGAAGCCTCCCTTAACATGCATAGCGCTATAGGAGTAACGCACCGCCCGTATTCTTGAGGTCATGTTAAGTCATTCATTCATTACGGTCTTGTCGTTGCGACGATAAGATTACGCTTGCGTCAAACTTTGGGTTGACTGGTATACTTATGCGGAATAGTTTAATATATGTTAGCCTCAAGAATAGATAAGAACGCATGAAGATTTGTTCAAACGTTTATACTATGCTATTATTCAAACTTGTATGCTTGTCAATGCCTTGTGTATTGAACTATACTTTAACATATATTGAAGGGTGAGGTTGATGATAACTACGGATGAAAACGAATAGACAACTTAGATACACACCTAGATTTGTAGCATTTAAGTTGTTGTATTTGAAACTTGTTATCCATGATGTTGTAACCCGAAATTGTACCTTGTACCTATTATTTCAATGAAATGAAATTTTGTTACATAAATTATTGTCACATTTTAGTGTTATGAAGTCTCGAGCAATCTATTTTGTCCCGCCCCGATGTTTCCGCCATCGATTGGGGTGTGACATAACCATCCCAAAATAACGCCCCATCCCAAATAATTCTTTTTAATAGCCCGGTTTGTTTTAGACTGGCCCGAATAAACCTTATTGACCCACTTTTTTATTCAATGAAATTTTGTAGGGGTTTATGACACGCTGTTTTTCTAAACCGCTCCAAAATGGTTATTTGAACCAGCCCATAAAACCATTTTTGTGCTAGTGAGTTTACCATTCTAACCTTCTTGTCTTGTAATTATTTTGAAAGAAAGGTTGTTGGTATACATGAAGTATGATGTAGCGCTCATGTGGAAGTGGGGGATCAAGGGGAACATCATGTCCATGTCCCTGGTGCGGGTGAGAGGTGGAGCAGTGTGTAGGGGATGGATATCCGGTTCATCACGTGAAACAATGAAGGTTTTGAAGTGTTAGACCATCTTAATGGTTAATATTCTCAACGGGCCTTTTCTGCCAAATTAGCATTATAACACCCCTTAAAAAATATGTGTTGGTTAACGCTCCTTAATGTCATTTCAATCATTATTTTTCAATTTTATTTTCTTCTCATTTGGTATTATACTAGAAATACCCTACCCTATTTATGTCTCTATAACAACCACAGAAGCGATGTTGACGGCGTCATCAGTCTCGTTCACACTAAGAAAATACCAATTACACCGTAGAAACCTAATATAAAGGAGGGATAAAAAGAAACACCACATCCCTTGTAAGAAATGCAGCCCCCCTCGTCCACATCCTGTAACCGTAACACATGGCTTAAGAAGTGGTTTTGTTGTTAAAGCAAGTTGGCTAGGGAAAGTCATAAATACAACAAGTGGCAAGGTGGGAATTGAGGGCTAAGCTGGAAGAAACGAAGGGAAAGAGGCCACGTGGATGGACAATGACAGCGTTGTCATCGGCCATTACATGTTTCTAGAATGCTGTTCTATGATATCTATGTCTAGCGTGGTGGCCATCCTCTTAACACGTGATATCCTGGAATTCTCTTGAAAGCGGCGATGGTGCCTAAATTCAACATTCAGTCATTTTGGAGAGGACTATTGTTTAACAACCTTTTTCCAATAAAAACTTATATTTAAGCTTAAAAATTGCAAAACATAAATGTATTATAAAGAAACAATCTATTAATACAAGCAAGTTAATAGAAGTGTTATATAATAAAAAGTATCTGTATGATCATAATTTGCAGCTGACTAGTATAAAGTCTACCGGCGTTGTGCCAGGGTGTAAGCGTATCAAGTAGCACCAATGCCACATTACCGGCAGCGACCAACAACACAAAAAAGTTAGTATGAAAAGCAAAAATTATAAAACCGAACAAAAAGAGACATGAATAGGTTGAACCACGCACGCAAACATAGAATATTGAAAACAATAATTAAGTCGATTGACGACCCATGCATTGTGACATGGTCCTTAAACATGAAAGGATAGGTGCAAAACGTTGAATCAGACACGCACGTTGCAACGTGTTAACTCGTAAAATTTAGACCAAAACGTAAAACCAACAATTTGTAAAAAATACAATGTATAAGAAACCAACGTTGAAAGTAAACAAGTTTTTTTTTTAAATTGTAAAAGATGAAAACTATGAAGATAAAAGAGTTAAAAAATAAGAAAACAAAAAAGCCAAAAAAAAAAAAGTTTACAATGCATTGGGTGCTACTGCCCATGTCATGCCCCACGCATTGCATATGGGAGAGTAAAATCTTTCTATGGAGCACTAATGTGATACTATCGCTAGCAACACCCATCACCAGAAAACTCGTAAAAACGAAAAAGAAATTAAAATAGAACGAATATTAGATGTAAACACGTTGAACCATGCACGCCCGTAGTGGCGTGTTAATGTGTAAAAGCTAGAACAAAACGTAAAAAATAGAAAACAATAACTAAGTTAATCTAGGACCTGTGCGTTACAACAGGGTCGTTAAAAGAAAAAACTATACGTAAAAACATTAAACAACACAAACGTTGTAGCGTGTTAATTTGCAAAATTTAAATCGAAACATAAAATAAAATGTTGGTTATACGATAGTTAAATTGAAAGTGAAAAAGTGTTAGAATTAAAAATAAAAAATGTATTGTGCCAACTTAAGAAAAAGATAAGTGCAAAAATGCAAAATAAAACCTTTCAACCACATAAGGTACAACAAACTAAACATGAATTACAACGTACATTGCATAGCAATGTTTCTAAGTAGTATATACTAGTATTAAGCATCCTTGCGTTGTGGCGGGGCATAAAACTGTGCCAAATAACATCAATGTCACGCCACCGTAATGAACCAGCAACATTATTAACTCGTAAAAGTTAGTACAAAACGTGAAAACGTTGAACCACACACGCATGTTGCGTCGCGTTAACTCACAAAATTTAGAAGAAGCGTAAAACGAAAAATTTGCGAAAGATGAAAAATCTAGGAGACTAAAATTGAAAGTAAAAAAATTGTGAGATTAAATTGTAAAAGTTGTAAAGTTTTGAGTTAAAAGTATAAATTTAAATAGTTTTAAAATAAAATTACTTTTGGAGTAAAAGCAAGAAAACATTTTCTTTTTAAAAGATCTCTTAAGCATTAAGAACAATACCTATATGTATATATAAGTTATTAATTTATGGTATTTAAATTAAATATCTAAGTGCGTAAAATATAGTATTTTAAGTATGTGTCTGAATATTAAGAAAAAAAACATGAAAAACATTAGATTGTACGTGGTTGAATGTTGGTAATTACAGAATTTAAAAATTAATCTAGATGCCCTTTGAGAGAATCTGAAAGAGTACGTGCAACATGATACAGGTTACAAAAAAAAAGTTTTTTTTTATACCACCAAATTCACGCAGTGAACATGAAGTTTCATGGTTGCCAACAAATATGTTTTTAAGTTCTCTCAAAATTCAAACCTACTACCACATAGTTAGGTTTGTTGTTTTAAAACGTAACAAGTGATTCCTACGAAAAGTAAAAAAATAAGTTCATTTCGTCGTAAACTGTAACGTCCTAGCCGCATCGTGACGGACCTTACATCTAGCTTAACATTATCTATTGATTGTTCAAAGTTCAAATGTACCACCACATCTCAGCATCATTGACCCCAAATAAGTCTAAATCTAGTTCTTAAAGTCCCACGTGACAATAAGGCACAAATCCACGATCATGCCATTAGAAGGAAAAGCATGATCACTACACACCATTAGAAATGAATTCTTGGTCACTACACGACTATAAATGCTAGATATTTGAGGGTGAGGTTTGAACCCCCACTACCTCATGCCTCACAAGTCACAACCAATATCTTGTCTCATACCTTGAGTTGTGGTTTGAGTCGTTTGACCATGTGAAGCACGTGCAATTAATAATTGTGCAAAGTTTTCATAGTATTACGAACCGTGTTTGATCTATTCCAACGCATCTTATATACAAAAGATAATGTCTGTGGTTTGAAGATTTTAGATGCAAGTAATGTGGCTTTTAAACAAACTAGGTTTGTCACCGTCATCGTATTGTAGCGAACTTCTTTTGTTATTTAGGCTGTGTTTACATGTGTTTTAAAATCACTATGAGCGCGTTGCGCACGTAACCGCTTACAAGAATAAAAAAATGTAGAAAAAAAACACTAAAAGATAACCGAAAGAAAATCAACAAAAAAGTTGTATGGTAATGATGTTGTTCGTATGAAACCCGTTGCAGAGATAAGCAAATGGTACTGGGTATCGGTACCGAATTTCCCGAACCGAAATATCTTAACTATCAATTCGGTACCGACTTTTGGTGATCCTGATACCTGTTAGCTATTGGTTTTTGTGACAAATGGTAAATAACCGGTAATTCCGTAAAATCTAATCATTATTTTTATGACATAATCTCATGCATATTTTCGTAATTTAATTGCGTAGCTGAGTCGTACGTCATGTCACAAGTATTAGGACAAGTAAATCAGATCAAAACACACATTGGTTTCCGTTACGACGTTGCACTATTTGTGTCAGCGAAACCGCTAAAACGAATCAGAACAACGAATAATGGCATACTAATGCCGTAATGGAGTCCATACATATATGAAAACATTAATATGGGAACACCTATTACAAAAATACATAACTTTCCGGTAGAATGCATAATTTGCAAAATTGTCCGTTTCGACCAAAAAAAAGGCGACAAATTTAAGTTTGTCCGCAATACTAATTCAGTGGATTCCGGATTTTAGAATGATAACAAAACAATGTTGAACATCCTAAACAATATGAGAATAACAAAAATGCATAAAAGAAATAGTTTCCGGTCATACGGCAAACAATGCACAACTCGACCGGAAACGACCGTTTGCCGAACCGATGAACTTTTAGTGGCCGATAGCCTTATACAAGCATTTAGAGAACTAGTTAAGCCTCATTTGGGACTCGGAATCCTTTCAACTATCTTGAGGTCACGGAAACACAACTTCCGTAAAAGTTCGACGGCAAGATATGTAAGTGCCGATATCGAGCGAGCGAACGATCGAACGAAAGACATTTCGGCCATCCTAACTCAATATATATTCGACTAGCGAACTAGTTAAGCATATTTCTAGATCGGAAGTGCACTAAATAAATGACATGACAATTGTGGTGGCCAAAAACCAAAGCTTCCGGTAATAAATAATAAGGTTCATTTATTAGCGAATATTATGTCGATGAGCGAACTAGTGACGTTTTCGTCATCCGAAACTTATATTAATTTGTCAAGTGGACTAATTATCATAGATTAACACCCTATACCCTAATTATATGCAAAGGATACAAGATCAACCCCCCTAATCACAACACTTAAGTTAACTACTTAAATATTTAATAAATAAACCTACGTTATAAAAAAGTTACACTTTACCCCCCTTCATGTGGCAGATTCAAGTGGGTCCCATACCCACTAGATTTGAGTTGACAATGTGAGATTAGGAGTATGGTGTGTGATTATGTTGTGACATGTGAATGATTGCTAAATATATAACATAACCAACACCATGCTCTTCATCATTTCCACTTCAAAAAAAAATATTAATCGAACTACCCACACTATGATAACATTAAAAGTTGTTATAAGGTAATAAAGAAATACATAACAAGCATTCGAGATGAACAACTGGTACAAGGTCCAACGAGGTCTAGGTGTCTAATAAACTTAATACACATGTAGGTTACACACGTGTACGAACACCTAACTATGAATAGTACGACGTACGGAATACAAAGCTGTGAGTTCATGTCCCTCCTTTCAATTATTTTAAAGTTTTGTTTTAAAACTATCGAGGGGAAATACATGTCATAATAACAGTATGTTAGCTATGGGTTTACTTGATAACACGATCAATTGTGCGTAAGTAGGATGATGACAATAGTAACCATTAATCACGTAGTGACTAAGGTGCAAAGATGTAGATCTATTGAGTTTGAGACAGGTGCAAAAGATGTAGAGCTATGAATAGTACGACGTAGGAACACGAAGCTGTGAGTTCATGTGTTTCCTTTCAATTATTTCAAAGTTTTGTCTTAAAACTATCGAGGGGAAATACATGTCATAACAACAGTATGTTATCTATGGGTTTAGTTGATAACACGATCAATTTTGCGTAAGTAGGATGATGACAATAGTAACCATTAATCACGTAGTGACCAAGGTGTAAAAGATGTAGATCTATTGAGTTTGAGACGCGCTCCACTCCTGGTTTGTATACACTTCGGAGTGCTTTTGTGATCCCAATGATGTCAAAGTTGTCTCGGTTTGGTTACGTACTTATGGCACATATACGTCAGGGTGCTCGCGACACACTGATAGATCCTTAAAACTCCATGATGCTAATAACATACTTTAGATTTCATTACTGGATTTCAAGGATGACATTTTATACAAAAACATTAACTACATGAACTCGCCAACTTTTGTTGACTTTTAAGATTACATGTATTTCAAGACGCAAGGCATGAGCTGGTGATACATATCAGGATATGGGAAAATTACAGTCAACGATGTGCCATCTTTTGGAGGGTTTGCCTTTTATATCCCAACTTTGTATGGGTATATAGGGGTCAAAACCTCATTTCGCAGTTATGATGAAAACAATATTTATTTTGAAGTAATGTTCTTTTAATTATGTTTATGATGACAAGTTGAAAACAGTTAAAACTTGAACTTACTTTTGGTTGGTTGTAAAAGTTGGAATGAAAACTTATATCGGCATGGGATCGTTGTTGATTTATATTGTTTACTAAATTGGATGCAATGATTACCTAATAGTCACACACTTGCGCTTCTTCTACGACCAGGGTGTGACAGATTGGTATCAGAGCTCCGATTGTAGTGAACCGGGGAAAAACTTTTTGTTAAAGTTTGGTCTACAATCACCAGGGGCTCACACATGAAAACAAAGTTTATAACATAACATAAATGTTTTCGGAACTATGACAAAATGACAGAAAGGTTTTCATTGTGTCACGATAACATAAGGATCTATCACACGAGCTCAACTATAAGTAACGAGAAGAATCAATACATGATTAGTCTATAATGGATAGACACGAAATGTTAAGTTTACACGTGAAAACAAAGAACAAGTCTTGCATGAGAAGCGTGATTAATATAAAATATATCATAAGTAATAATAAATTACTAACATGTATATATATGCATTGTCTGGATTATTTGCCAGGACTATGTCTTCTTCGTCAAGCTATGAGGATGATCCTATGGAGTACGTGTCTGATGATGGATACGGCCCCGATGCTGAGGCCTGACCACATGAAGATGGAGCCGACCATGAGGTCCCTGACGACGAGGAGCTTGACGACTTTCAGCTGTTTGCTCTTATTGATCCTATGAGGATGATACCCCACAGGGAGATGACATGTTAGCCGTCACGCAGCCTCCACATGACGTCATTGTAAATGGTCATTCAGAGGGCGAGCATGCGATAGTACACTTGGTCGTACCTCTTGCCATGGTTCCTCAAGTCATCGATCTGGATGATGATAACATCCTAGTGTTTCACATCGACCATATGGAGGATGAGCTCGGAGACGGCGAGGTCTTCGATGACATAGCTATACTTGAGATACCATCCCCTGTCATTTCAGTTGTCGACATCTCGTCATCCTCAGCTGCCACCCAGAGTGAGCATATGGCGGACGATTCCTCTTCCGCCGCCCCAGATTCACCCGTACTGATGCACTCACCCCCTACAGCCTCACCGGCCCGTGTTAGCTCATTCCTGCTAGTACCCCTAACCATGGACCCGTTCCATATACTAGACCCGCTCCCTATTCTTGACCTGCACGGCATTATTCAATGAGCGGTACCCCACGTGCCCCTGAGCAGCCACCCCCATTTTTCTCTAGGAGGTCCACTTATCATCCCGTATACGACCCATTTGCAGCTGGACCCTCTCACATGGCAGGACCTTCTTTCTCAGCTGGACCACCACCCATGTATGCAACACGCCCCATACCACCTACTGCAGGTATGTCTACCCCGATACCCCCACCAAGCATGAGCCCTTCTGACCCCTACCACCCCTCACTCTCTTAATCCTGAAAATCAAAAGTATACAAAGAAACACTCTTTTTCCAACATTAGTACTAAAATGGTTGATTTTATACCGTATTTGATACAATTCATATGTTGCATTTGACGCATATCAAATACCCCACACTTGAATATTTGCTTGTCCTCAAGCAAAAATTTTTAATATTTGCTTACATACCAAAATGGAATTAGTAGAAGCGAAGTTTTAGGGTCTTGTTTGTAGAGTTTCGGGAATCCAAGTTCTTTTCATTCTTGTAATTATATTATTTACAATTGTATTCGACGTGATTTATTTAGAGCACTTTTTAAGAACAATAAATATTTTTTTGGGCGTAACATGCCTTTATAAAATTTCATTTAGCTATATACATCTTCACACACCTCACAAGTGATCAATCAACACTCGGCCGAAAAGTATAAGTGAAACGCTCGATACCGGTATGGGACTTATTCCTATCATATACTTGACAAGTAATCAAACATGCTCTTTTTTAGCAAAATCTTTGTAAATATCAAGAGTACTCTTAAATGGGTAGGTTGTTGGCTATGGGTCAGATAGTTTTATTGAAAAGTAGCTAAAAATGTAAAATGTTGGTTTTCTTTTGAAAATTTATTTATTTGTAACATAGCTATAAACTATACATTTATAAGCAATACTTTTGTTTATTTATTTCTAGTAACTAAAGTTTTTTATAAACTTCAGTCACTTCTTTTTATATAATTTTCAAGAGATCCACACTTTACTAAAATAAAGGGGTGTGGTAAGAAAAAAATTGGCTTTGGGTGATCGGTAGTCAGTGCAAAATGGTGTTTTGCGGGTTTCGAAATTAAAGGTTTAGGCTGAAATGGGTTAACTAGAGGATTGTTTTTGGTTTTTAGTGAGTAGATAAAAAGAAAATAAAGTTGAAGCTGAAAAATAATATCCTAATACCTCCATCATATACTTACTTGAATTAGTTGGTAAAGACCGGGAATGTATTGTCTTGTCAAGTTCTAGATTTGTAAGAACCAAACGACACTTAATAATGATATAAATTTGAATGCTCGGTGAAGGCTCAACACTCACATTTTTGTGGGAAAAGGGTTAAAAGTATGATATTTATATATACAATCAAATTTTACAAAGAATTGTCATGCATTTTATAATTTTTTCTTGTATGGTTTTTTTTATCACGACGCTATCGGTTGTAAACTTTATAAAAATTTGAAAATTTTTAGGTCTTGGTTCCTGACTTAAACTATAAACAAGACAAAAACAAACTAAAAAAACGTTATTGAAAAAGATTTGGGGTTTTTAGCGATTCCAAATAGAGTTTTGTGTAAGGCTTGTTTTAAAACAAACAATTTCAAGTTATTCTTACCCCCACACTTAAATTACACATTGTCCTCAATGTGTCCAAAATTGGTTAAAACTGATTAAATGTGTAAACGTGGGTCAAAGACAACAAATTTTCCAAAAACCAATAGCTGGGCACGGGGGCGGGGGCGGGTGAGAGAGGCATGGCCCTGTGGTGAAAGTGCCAATATCCGATTTTTTTTTGAAAACTTATAGAAGGTTGACAAGGGGGTGTGTTAAGGAGGCACAACCCTGTGTGGCAAGTCTAGAAAATATTTGTTACAATGACAATAGGGACACAGGGGTGTGTCAGGTAGACATGGCCCCGTGAAAGGCTAGTGTTAAAATTCAGAAAAGATGGTAGGGTGCCAGGTTTTCTGTTCCGGGTTCGGGGATTCGTATGCTTAGTGGTTCCAAGCATCCCAAGGTACCTGTAAGCTTATACACACCACAATAACAACAAACAAATATGAAAATGGAAATTCTACGTTACGACCGATTGTTTATTTCATCATCCATCACAACCAAAAACAAAAAAATAAAAAAAGAAAGTAAATTATTAAAAACGGGTCCTAGTCTGCAAACCATCATTGTTTCATAATAGAAGGAGAGATTAACAGTTAGTCGCCTTCTTGACACCACCTTCGCTATCACCACCTAGTCTGAATCTATCTCCTCTTCCTCATCGTCCTCACCGCGGTACACCATGTGCCCCTGGATGTAGGAAATGTTGGTGTGCATGGAGGCTACATTCCTCTCGATCCTGGCAACACGGGTGCTAATGCTTTGGCCCGTGGTGAGGGCATTGCGGGAGATTTGGACTGATTTCTGCATAAGATTGTAAAGGTTGTGCATGTTAGGAAAATCACCCCACCTTGAGAGGATGAACCTGGTGCGTAGCTGTAGGAGTACTATCGCAGACGATTCGGGTTTTCTTTGATTTCAAGGATCTGGTCGGGGTCATTTGGGTTCCAAACGCTCCCCTTATATCTTTGAAGCGCATGAAACCATTGCTGCATTCTGCGATGAGGTTCAGACTATGGCCAAGTGGGATGTCGGCCCGGGTGACGCTTACCCCGTTTGACAAGCTTCGTGGGACGCATCCAACATAGGCCTTATAGACCCGGGCTATCCACCCGCCAAAGAATATGGGTGTGGGAGCCGTAGCTCTAGCATTGGTAGCCATATTCTTGAGGAGCATTAAGGCCACATTCAGATGCTCTTGGTTCAGGATGCAATATAGGCAAGTTAGCTCCCGAAGCTTTACCACGCCTTTACTATCTCTCCTTTGGCACAAAGTACAAGCGCAGGACCGATGAATGTAGCGAATGAGTGGGTCCCAAATTTTGGTGCTTTTAGTACTACTTGGATTGTAATCCCCATCTCCAATGGTTGCCCAAAAGGTGTTGCGTGAGTTTGCGTGCAACTCAAAGGTGCTGTCATAGAAGATAGGCTTGGATAGCTCATCCTCATATAAAGCCCCACATCCATACCGAACTTCGCAACCTTTACCACTTACCGCCATCGGAATGTCATAGCTTCACTATCGTACATGTCCTCATATCTTTCTTGAGGGTGAAAGTGCTAAGGAATTTAAGATTGAATTCATAAATAGACTGTAGTGGTGCCTCAAGAAATAACCGAAGAGGTCTTGTGACAAGGTTGTCGTATCGTCTCTTTGGCCAACCGTGTGCAAGGTGTCACAGAAGACTTGCCTTGGCGGCTCTTCCGTACAGGTCTTGAGAATTTCCTTTCGCTCTGCGTAGTTAGAGTGCTCTGTCGTGAACCTGAGCCGTTTGTGTAGCGCCATTTCCTGCACAAAACAAGCATTTAAACAGTTAAGCTCGGTTAAAACAGTGAAATTATGATAAACAGAGCCTTGGGCACGGCCCCATGTCTATTGGACACGACCCCGTGTTGCAGATTTTTAGGAGGCACGACCCGTGGTTGGCTACTGTTTTGACCCAAATTTCCAACTTTTCATGTCGGCTTCGAAAAATCTAAAATTTTTGGTCCCCTGTGTGTGGTATACCCCGAAAAACAGACCCAATTACCAATTTTCACTTACCAACCCGTTTTACCTTCGATTTCAATTTTTTCAGATATGAACAACGGTTTGATGAAACCAGTTGCAAATACCCGATTTTTCAACAATGGTTTAATGATTTACTTACCAAAACACTACTACTAGCTACTACTAACAAGATTTATGAAAAAACTTTGGATTCTTTGGACCGACACAGGTCCAGTTTAAGAACCCTAGATTTTTCCCTAAATCTAGATGTTATATAACATGCAAAGCATAAATTGAAAAAATCTAGATGTTAGTAACATACCTTGTCGGTAGATTATGAAGAGAATCATGAAAGAGTGCTGAGAATCGGCAGGTGGAGAGAAACGGGGCGTGGCAGTTATGAAAAGAATGGTCTGCCAGAAGGGTTTTATCCCGCCCGTAGATGGGCATGACCCTATGCCTTTGAGGCATGACCCCGTCTCTCTCTCTCTCTTTTTTATGTGCCCTTGTTTCTCTGTTCACTTGGTTCGTGGGTTCATGTTTACCAGGTCCGTAGACTTTCCGCATGTTATATTCTTCCAAAATATACCTATAAGATGGATTATTTAAAACAAGACAAATATATACAAGTTGTTAATGTTTTTCTCGCTACTTATCTACCTCCTCTAAGGCCATTTCCGTTTCTACTTCGTTGAGGAATTTTTCATAGAATTTAAGCCTTTGACCTTTTGCTTTAAATGTTTCTCCATTTGGAGGCTTAATATCTATTGCACCATGGGAGTAAACTTTTGTGATGGTGAAAGGTCGGGACCATCGGGACTTAAGTTTTCCCGAAAAAAGGCGTAGCTTTGAGTTAAAGATAAGCACTTGGTCTCCTTCTCTAAATTCTTTAGGTCTGCTTATATATTAATCATGTATTCTTTTTGAGTGTTCCTTATAGATTTCATAGTTGAAATATGCTTGAATTCTCAGTCATCTTACTCATTTAACTGTTGTAGGAGATCTTTTCCTGAAATTTCTTTGTCCAAGTTTACATTTTTAATGCCAATATGCTATGTGTCCAATTTCTACCGAAAGGTGACAATTTTTTTTCCATAGACTAACTTATACCGTGTGGTCCCTATTGGTGTTTTATAAGATGTTTGAAATGCCCATAAAGTGTCATCTAATTTGTCTTACCATTCTTTTTTATTTTGACCCACAGTTTTTCTAGGATTCTTTTTAGACATCGATTTGTTACTTCAGCTTGATTATTGGTTTGAGGGTGATATGCTGTTAAGAGGCGACGATAAACCCCATATCGTGTTAGAGTTTTTTCCATATTAAGATTACAAAGTGAGTACCTTTATCACTGATTAGGGCTTTTGGAGTTCCTAAATGTGAGAATAGCTTTTTCATGAATTTTACTACCACTACTATCACTACTACCACTACTACCACTACTACTACATCGTTAGATGGAAGAGCTTCAGTCTCGGCCCATTTAGAAACATAGTCGAAAGCCACCAAAATATATTTTTTTCCTCTAGAAGCCGGGAATGGTCCCATATAGTTCATTCCCCATACGTCGAAGATTTCCCAAATAAGAATGCTATTTTGTGGCATTTTATTTCTTCTTGATATGTTGCCTGCTCGCTGGCATGCATCACATGTTTTGAATAATACATAAGCGTCCTTATGTATTGTGGGCCAGTAAAATCCTGCATCATACACCTTTCTTGCGGTGCTGGCTATTCCATGATGTCTCCTCCACATGGTCCTTCGGGACAATGGTGAAGAATTTGCCTGGCTTCACGACCATGGACGCATCGTTGAATAAGTTGATATACACAATTCGGAAAAGATATGGGGGTCTTTCAGAAATAGTGTTTCACATCTGCAAAAAAATTATTTCGCTGACGAGAAGATAACCCTTTGATGATAGTGCCACTAGCTAAGTAGTTAGCAAAATCTGCGTACCATGGTTCTTTGAATTCTACCATTTCTAAAGGATTCCGTGGGGAATTTTTCGTTGATGAGTTCTTCTCGGGTTCCTTCCAAGGTAGGGTCTTCAAGACGAGACAGGTGGTCAGCAACACTGTTTTCTACATCAAGTTTATCTTTTATTTCTGTGTCAAATTCTTGAAGGAGAATAATCCATCTTATAAGACGTGGCTTTGCGTCTTGCTTTTTGAAAAGGTATCGAATGGCAGCATGATCTGTATAGACTATAATTTTTTAAAGCATGAGATAGGAACGAAATTTATCAAATGCAAATATTGCATCTAGTAGCTCTTTTTAGTGGTTGTGTAATTTTCTTCAGCGTCGTTAAGAGTTTTGCTAGCGCAATATATGAGATGAAAATGTTTTTCTTTTAGTTGTCCCAAGACCGCTTCAACTGTGTAATCGCTTACATCACACATGATTTCAAATGGTAATTTCAAGTCTGGTGCGATCATGGTTGGTGCTTTGACTAGCATATCATTAAGGGCAAGAAATGTTGTCGTGCAACCCTTGTCGAAGATGAATGGGACATCTTTTTCAAGTAGCTTAGTTAGAGGTCAAGAGATTTTGATAAGTCTTTGATAAATCGCCTATAGAATCCGGCATGTCCTAGGAAACTCCGAATGGCTTGAAGGATTAAGGTGGAGGAAGTTGAGAAATAGTATCAATTTTAGCGCAGTCGACTTCCATTCTTGCATCAGAGATTTTGTGACCGAGTAATATCCTCTTACTGACCATGAAATGGCATTTTTCCCAATTAAGGGCGAGGTTAGTCTCTTCACATCTTGCCAACACTCGTTCAAGGTTGTCGAGGAATTGGTCAAATGAGCCGCCAAAGATAGAAAAATCGTCCATGAAGACTTTCCATGATTTTTTCTATCATGTCGTGAAAAATGGCTACCATGTAAAGTTGGAATGTTTCAGGTGTGTTACATAGACCAAATGACATGGTTGATATGCAAAGGTTCCGTAGGGACAAGTGAAAATAGTTTTCTCTTGGTCCTCGAGGGGAGATGGGGATTTGAAAATACCCTGAAAAACCATCTAGAAAAAATTAAAATTTATGACCAGATAATCGTTCTAACATTTGATTAATGTTGGGTAAAGGAAAGTGGTATTTTCTTGTAGCTTCATTGAGTTTTCTATAGTTAATGCAAACTCTTCATCCGGTGATGGTTCGTGTTGGTATGAGTTCGTTCTTTTCGTTGGTTACGACCGTCATACCTCCCTTTTTTGGCACAACTTGGACATGGCTAACCCATGGACTATCGGAAATTGGATAGATGAGTCAGGCGTCGAAGAGTTTTATTACTTATTTTTTACAACTTCTTGGACATTAGGATTAACTATTCTTTGTGGTTAAATTACCTATTTGTAATCATCTTCCATTAAAATTTTATGTGTACACATGGAAGGGTTTATTCCTTTTATATTAATTAACTTCCACGCAATTTCTGTTTTATGTTTTTTAAGCAAATTAAGTAATTTTTCATTTCCTTCACAAGTGAGATACGATGAAATGATTACAGGGAGTTTACCTTGGTTGTCGAGGAATGCATATTCTAAGCCTTTTGGAAGTTCTTTAAGTTCTAAAGAAGGCGGCTCTTCAGTAGATGGCTTAGTTTATGGTTCATCATCGCGGTTGATGGACGAAACTGTTTGGTTAGTGGCGATTTCCTCTTCAACAAATTGTTCATTTTGTTCCTTCGTATCTTCCAACAAGGAGTCATCATTGCCGGTCGGGTATTTCATTGATTTATTTATATTAAAACTTTTTTTGTCGGCCCCAAGTTTAGTGGGAAGATTTTGATGTTTTTGTTTGATCAAAGCTTGATGGGTTTTGAGAAAAGGTTGTCTCAACACGAGTGAAGCATCATCTAAGATGACGAAGTCGCGGTTGGAACAATCGTTTCATTGTTTGAATGAGACCCTCTTCAACCATTCCTGAAGCATGTTTAATTTTTCGATTTGCCAAAATGATAGGAATTTTTATTTGAAGAAAGTCACCAATACCTAATCTTTGGAAAATGTAGCTTGGCATTATGTTAACACAAAGATCTTTGTCGATTGAGATGTTACTAATATAGATATTTTGAATAAAACATATTACTGGTTTTATGTTTAATCCAATTTATTCATCTTGTATTAGCAAAGTTTGATCTTTAGTTAAGTCAATACTTGCCATTTCTTGGATGTAAGATTAGTTATTACCTCTTTAAGAAACTTAGCATGAGATGGGACCAAGCTATGATTTTCAAAGGAAGGTTGTAGGATATGTACTTCTTTGAGGTCTTTTTGTTCCTCCTCGAAACTTACCTTCCAAATTGCTTGGTTCGGATTTTTCATCTTCATGTGCTGGTTTTTCTTTAAGCAGTTCCTTCGTTGTTGGCTCTTGAGGTTTTACCTCTTCTATGATTACCTCTTTGGTACAAATGTTCTCTTCTTTTGCACGAGACTGCTTGATTAAGAATTCTATGTTCTTGATACTTTGTATGAGACTTTCTGCTTCAGGTACAATTGTAGGCAGTGTCTCGTATGTTTCAAACGCGGGAGTATCCCAATCAAAGCTTGATTTTGGAAGCTCAAAGCATGGTTCCTTATATGTTGTGTGTGAGGTTGATGGTTGAAAAAGGTAACATATGATAGGTACAATATGGTTCCTCATAATCATCATCATCGTAATAGTTGTAATCTCCCATGTAATAATCCATTGTTTGGATAGTACCCAGAAGATCACAGCTCTTGGAAACAGAATTTTTTTATGAAAATAGAAGGTTTACACGGCCCCGTGTCAAAGAGACACGACCCCGTGTCCAAGACTATAATTTATTCGGTACTGACCATTTTTTATACGACCCGGTGTCGAATAAGCACGATCCTATGTGAACCTTCTGTGAAAAAGTTTTGCTTGGCTTTCAGGTACGACAGATTGGACACGGCCCTGTGTTATTGCTGCACGGCCTCGTGTTAAACTACTGTAACTGAAATTTTTTGGAAAACGAACAGATATTTGAATAGAAAATTAAAGAAGATGATTTGGCCGTTGATTATAAGCTTTCGTAAATCCTTGTGTCCCTTGCAACGGCACCAAAAACTTGACGTGGTGGAGTGTGAGTATGATTTGTAGATATATTTTAACTACTTTTCACTCGTTTATTCAAGCTTTAATTTATAAAACAAGATATAACACTATCACTCTCTACAACACATTAGGGCAAGTGCACCCATCGTTAGAGTAGTATAGTGATGGTAAGATACTGAGATAGTTCAATGACACAAGATCTTTTAATACCGGATTTTTTCGTCAACATTTAATCGATCCAAACTTTGAGAAAAGGCTTTTGACAAGTAAATTAAAATAAGCAAATTGAAATAAAAGAGACAAATAAACAAGATAGAATCACTTGGTTATGACTCATTATTTATGTATCCTTTGTTGATTTCTGTACTATGGATTTTTTAAGAGATTATCTTGATTAAAGTGGCATGCCCCTTTTTTGGAGGCGACAATACCCTCTGCCATATTGCTCTGAGTCAGCAGGGATATAGTCCCGCAAGGGTGGAATATTGAAAGATAATTAAATAAGTTATTAATGCAAAATGTGGCATGTCCTTCTTTTGGAGGCAACGCTACCCTTGGCCATATTGGTCTGAGTCAGCAGGGATACAGTCCCGCAAGGCCGGTTTAAAGTTTTAATAGTAGTTCATAAATAAGGGGTTCAAGTCGTTGTTACTTCCCCAATTTGATGCTATCTACCTTAAAGAAAGTCCTAATAAGCTTGAAACAAGTACTCACAGGATATAAACACTGAACAAAGTCCTAATAAGCTTGAAACAAGTACTCACAGGATCTAAACACTGAACAAGGCAAGAGTTTTGCCCAACCACCCTTCCAACCCCCTTCTAGGCCGTTAACGTGCTTTATATAGACCGTAAAGACACGAATGGTGAATCCATGAAACATGAAGGAAGTTGACCACGACCCGTGCCTAAGGGGACACGACCCCGTGTCTTTTGTCTGCTTCTATTTGTCTTCTTCTGATCTGGAATCTTGAAGGGGCACGGTCCCATGCCGACTAGGCATGGCCCCATGCCAGATTTCTGATTCATTGTTTTTAGTCTCGGGGTGAAGCTCAGAGGGCTAGTATAATATGTTGGATTTTTTAACGTATGCTAGATTTTGTCGTTAATTTGTTCCTTTTGTACATTTAAGCTTTTTTAATCCTGAAAATCAAAAGTATACAAAGAAGCATACTTTTTCCAACATTAGTACAAAAAAAGGTTGATTTTATACTGTATTCGATACAACTTATATGTTGCATTTGACGCATATCAATATGCTATTATGCAAGGTCTATAGTAAAACTCTGTCTTTACTATGAGCATTTAAAAAGTCAATGGACGGTAGACCTTTAGTTACTAGATCCATAAGCACAGTATAATGTAAATGTATTCAATACAAATATTAGTTTCCTCTACTCGTTCATGCATGAACAAGAACTTTGTATCGAGATATAATCCAACTCCACTCAAGTGTTGTTGTCCAAGAAACTAATGACAGCTAAGTCATGACAATAAATTTTCAATGGTCTTTAAATGGAATTTATAATTTTGAGTTTTGTAATAAGATTCTTCAACAACATCCCCTGGCATATTGCATTATAAACAACAACGTATTTTGACATTATTATTAAGACCGTTTTAAATATTCTTTATGACTCCTCTATGTAACAGGTGTGTTTGCTAAGATAAAAATATACCTTGAAATTGACTTTTTGTTGTCTTTGCATTAAGAAATTAAGAATCAAAATAGTCAACCATTTCAAAGTTATCACTTATTATGTAGGTCAACTTACAGTCTTTAGTCCCTTGAAGATATTGCAATACTTTATTAGTTACTTTCAAATGTCTAGGCCAGAATTAGATTTATATCCACCTAGTATTCCAACAATGTATGTAAGATCTCGATGAGTACAGACTTGAGTATATTAGGCTTCCAGCTATATAAGCATAAAGTAACAATCTCATGTTCTCCTTTTCTACCTCTATTCTCGGACATTAAAAAGAGTCGAAAACATCTCATGTTAAGTATTGGAGCTACTAACAGAGACCAATGTTTCATGTTAAGAACATGATGAATATAATCTTTCAGAGATAGACCTAATGTCCCACTATGTCAGTCTCAATGTATGTCGATGCTTATTTCATAAGAGTCTTCACTAAGATCTTTCATGTTAAAATTATGCAAAAGTAATCGCTTGGACTCATATAACAAATTTAAGCTATTACTTGCCAGAAAAATGCCATCGACGTAAAGGACAAGTATAGTAAAATTGTTCTCACTCATCTTGAGATAAGTGCATTGATCCTCTTGATTCTTAATGAAATCTTGTTTCTTCACGAAATCATCAAATTATAGATACTACTGATATGTGCTTGATTTAACCCAGATATGCATATTTTGTACAAACTAAGCATTCTTGAACTTTAGGTTTTAAATATTCATGTTGATTTATGAATACATCTTCTTGTAAGTCACCAATATAGACAATGTTGCTAACGTCTATCTGATGTAGCTCTAAATAGTAATGACCTAGTTGGGTCATAATGATCCTCAAAGAATTCTTTTGTAAGGCATGTGATAAGGTTTCTAGATAGTCAATTCCCTCTTTCTACGAATAGCGTTTGGTAACCAATCGTTCTTTATAGTGTTCAATTCCCTCTTTCTAAGAATAACATTTGGTAATCAATCGTTCTTTATGGTGTTTAATGTTTACATTTTGATCTATATGGTTTTGAAAAAAAAAACCATTTACATCAACGGCTTACACCCTTGGGTAATTTAACCAAATCTAGAATGTTGTTTTGATTCATGAAATCAAGCTCCTCTCATAGCCTTGTCTATTTAGAAGACTAATCACTAATAAAGGCTTCTTTATAAGAGGTAGGATCATTTTTATTTTCTAAGTCCAAATCAGCTTAATTCAGGTTGTTTATGTAATCATAATTGGCATAAACCCAAAAGTTCAGCAGATTTATTGGCAGTTTCATGGATTTGCTCGTGTATGTGATGTGCCTCTTTTTTAGGTATATTCCAAGCAGAATTATGTCATGAGCAAGAGGTGTAATTTGAACTAAAGTCAAAATGTCTCTCCCCGGCATCTTGTATTTATTGCAAGTCATAATTAGAACTTTCACTACTCCCACTGAGCTTTTGGTCTCTAAGAACACCGAACGACGAGTTTCAGCAATATGTTTGACATGGGAAATGCTGTAAAATTTGTAATCCTTTGAATGGTCAAGGTATCCAATAGAGAAACAACTAACTATTTTCATGTTAAGCATTATTTGTAGAAAAATTATAAACTTTATATTTGGTAAGATAACCTCATGCCTTCATATATCTTAGACTTGGTTTTCTTCTTATCAATAACTCAAAAGGAGTTTTAGGGACAACGTTAGAAGGAACCCTCTTTAGTATATAAACTGTTATCTTTAATGCCTTAATCCATAAAAATTGAGATAATCCTAAATTGGCTAGCATATTTCTTATCATGTGAATAAGGGTTCTGTACTATTACTCAGTGGCACCAGTCCACTAAGTAGTATCGGACATGATTGATTAGCTCATGGTCGTACAATCCTTACTAAATTTCAAAGAATGGACCGGGAGCAGGACTTTCATTCGTACGTATACCATAATATTCACCTCCTCTATCTAATGTCACTACTTTTGTTTCACGCTCAAGTTAGTTTCAACTCTTGCCTTAAAAGTTTCGAGTGATTCAGATATAATTACATGTAATGCGATCAATCATCTAATCATCTATAAAAGTGATAAATGATTTATGTCCAGATATACAATCCGAAAAAGGTCCAGAAAACATGATGTGTGAATTCTAATAGACTAGAGCTCCATGTGGCACCTTATTTTCCTTATCTATTTTACCTTTAAGGTATCTCACAGTTGTTCAAAATTGTTGAAATATAGGTCTGGCAATATTCTATCCTTCACATGTTAACATTTAATCTCGTGAGATGAATCAAACGTTTATTTCAAAACATGGAATGAACCACTAAAAAGTCAATCCATATATGATAATTGGAACATGAACATTAAACGACTTATGTTTCATGAATAGATGGTTAACACTCTTAGACAACTACTCTATAAAATTTGGGTAGTCTATATGTAGTGCCCATTCATTTGAGAAAATGTACAATGAGATTTCCTCTTTAGAGATCTTTAAGTTGGAAGCTATACTTGTATCAAAATTTTGAACTTTAGATGTAACACCTCCCCCGAACTAGGGTTGACATGTCACCATTACAGAAATCAGAACAAAGCATAATTCCACAATATATTATAAATCATTGTTTTAACAAACAATACAAAACTAATGAATTAACTTATTTATTACAAAGTCCATTTAAGTTTCCCCAAAATCTCTAGCTTCACTTTTTAAGAAACTGATTTTAATCACTTCACACATCCTATGATCCCTAAGCGTATCTGCCATTTAAACAAAGAAGACAATAAAAGAAAATACGACCGAGCCAGTTGTTTCTAACGGAAAGAACAATAGTAGTGCAATAAGGTCATTAATAATGTTAAAGGTAACAATGATGATGATGTCAAATGATAGCATAAGAAATGCGGTTAACATCAATAAGAGCATAACAAATACAAAAGGATTATAACGAACAACTAAACCGAAAGACCATATGAATCTGTTGATACAAACGGATATATTATCCAAAAGTGATTTCAAATAACTATATGAAATAAATATGTTCAAATAAGTCGTATGGTAAGGAGGATACCCATTGAGTATAAACCAAATCAAATTAGATAGTGTGCATAGACCCATCCTCCTAATGTACCAAACGTGAGATTTATGCGGGCACACACCATCACTCACCAAATCAAATCAACTTATCCTGGGATCGCTCTATATACCTTTTTAATCTCATATCCCCAAACACACCTTAACAAATATAAGAGACGTCGTGAACCAGTCATACCATCACGGAAAGTGCTACGCCATTGATGCCCCAATGACGTACCAATAGAATCTACCTACCGGAGGCTTTGCTCGGGCATCAGAGTAAAAAAAATTCAGATAAGATAGGTCCCAAATAAATGTCTACACAAGTGTCTTATGCTAATAATTATAGTTTTAATTATTGTATCCCATGCATAGTTATGACAATCGCCATTTCCGTACAAGTTAATTACTATTCAAATATACAAATACACACATTAGACTTAACTATGATGTGATTGAGGCTCGTAAGTATAGCAATCCCATGAAACATATATGCATTTGCATATCCCATGATCGTATTCGCTGCGTCGCGATGCGATTCGAATTAATTCCAAGACCGTTGGTAGATTGTCCAGTTAGACTAGTCATGTCAGGAGGGTTGCGGTACTCCCCTAAACGCCAAGTATAGGATTTATGATAAAGTCTAACATGATATATGCATAAAACCCCAAGTAGGAAAACAAGTATACATGATATAACTTTTCGGTAAATAAAAAACAATTAAATTGTCCTATCGGAGCCATAAACTTTCAAATTTCAATAAACCAGTCAATAATTTAATAATTGTTGAAAGCAAAGATGACAAATAAATGATGTGAATCATCATAAATAATATTAAAGGCATTTGATATGCCCTAATATTATCATAACAATGATTATCAAACAAAGTCCCATAAGTGACCGTTAAACGAATCGCAAGCAAATTTATTATGGGTCCATTTTCCGGCAAACACCAAAACATAAATAGTAAACTAGTTACATTGTATAACATTATAACACTAGTATCATACTAGTATCATGCATGAAACATCCTAAAGCATCCTAAATTAACATCAACTACATGATGCTTGCAATTTATATATACATTTCATACTTAAACACTTAGAGAAATTTAAACCAACCAAGACCCCCTCCCATGGTCCATAACTATCCACCCCCTATTAGTGGGTCCCACTCCCCTTGTTGTCTTGTTCAACTAGAGTTAAAGATGCCATTTCTTTAACTTTTGGGTAATACATAGTAAATAGAGGTTATATGGCCATTTGATTCCAAACATTATCCTCATCACCTCACAAATCATACCTTAAAGAACACACACATGATACTCTCATTCTCTCTCCAATTTTGGCCAAACATCCAAGAAGTCTTGGTAATCTAAGGTGTTGCAAGGTTGAAGTTCATCAAGAAGGTTCTCATACATTATTAAAGCTTCATCTTCTTCTTCTCTTATTCAAGAACCATCCCTAGCCACTAGTGCTAGTTGTAAGTCCACACTACTCTTCATCTTGCTTCTTGTTACATGTAGAACACAAAAGTATAAGTTGATCATCATGAAACATAAGACTAAAATACATGAAATTTAACATTAAGTAACATAAATCACCTAACAAAAGTGTTCTTGTTGGAGATCTTGTGTTGTTACTTGTAGATCTTGAGTTATACATGAAGAATATGACATGTACACTTGCTAGAAGTTGTTAAAGTGTAGATCTAGCAAGTATATATGTAGATATACATGAACAAAATTATGATGAACATGATGGACCTTGAAATGCTTCTTTAAAAGTATGCTAAAAGTGTTTATATGTTTATTTGGAAATTTTGAGATTATAAAAGTGTATGTTAATCAACTTGGTATAAAAGTATATATAAAAGCCTAGTAACCACTAGATCTTTAAAGTTTATAAACTTGCAAAGTGGTTATTGTAAGGATCTAGACTTTTATAAAGTTCATGTCTTTGATTGTTGTTGAAATATATAAAGCTTGTGATGTTGTTTTTTAAATATGTTTATGTTGAGCTTTGTCACTTGATTTATAGATGTTGAAAAACATGAAAAATATCCATATTTTAGGGGAAACTATGGCAAATTTTTTCTAGAAATATTAGTATGTTTAAACATGATTAATCAAGGTTTTACAAGGTTATTTAAAAGCACTAAACATGATTTTACAAAGTTTGGATGAAAAGTGTAAGTTTAAGAAGCTAGAGTTTTCATAAACTTAAAATGGATATTAGTATATATATTTTAGTATATATCTATTTAGCAAGTCACATAAAATATATATTTAGCAAGTCACATATAATATGTTTATGTGTATATCTTATGTGCTATGTGTATGTAGTAGAAGATATAGGAAATTACACAAAATACACCTACAAGAATATGCCAGAAAAGTGTATATATATACACACACACATATCTACAAAATACATGGACAAAAATAAAAGGATATATAATATATATGTATATATATACCCATAATGGTCACACGGACAAATATAGATATACATATATGTACTGACCGAAAAATATATTATATCGATGTTCGGTTAAAAAATATATAACATATCGAACAAGAACACACACATATATATACATATATATATTTAAAAAGTGTAAGAAAATATATATACTACCAACAATCTTATAAATATAGTTTCTTAAGAAACAACAAGAATATATATCACAAGAAATATAATTATTGAAAACCGATAAAATACTTAGTGTGGGAAATATCCCCATGAATACAAATATATATATGTATATCTATATGCATAGATACGTGGCTATGTATATCATAAGATAATTAGTAAAATACAAGAATACAAGTAATATACATGAACATGCATATACGTACGAATATGACGCAAGTACCTATGATATAAGTATACATATACTTGGGTACACGTATACATACAAATACATAACCGACACATGCCTTTGTCAAGTATACAAACAAGTAAACATACATGTATATAACTATACAAAGACATGTTAAAAATATATTATTTTTTAACAAAGTAACTAACTTGGAAACTATATATATTTAGGAATATATATATATACATACACTTAAACATAATCAAAGATTACATGAAACAAGAATATATATTTTAGGAGATAAAATATATATTATTTACATCAATGAAACAATCGTGTGAGACACGTAGACATACAAGGGTTAGGCCCTATTCATACACGAACAAGGAATACAAATGTATGTAAATACATTATACAATAAACACATGGACAATCTACTAACAACGATAATAAAACAAACAAAACATATACAAGTTTTGACAAGGTTTAGGATGAAAGACTTGTACATGGTCAACCAATAGACCTTAGTGCCTTACCAAATTAGGTGTCAGATTTCAAACAGGGCAATGCCGAGCGATTGCTAGCAGGTTTTAATGTGAGTTCTTGTCCATTCTTTTAAGTATATTTTGTTTCCAAAATTAGGGGGAGATATATGTTATAAAATGGTATGAAAGCTAGGAAATGAAAATCACCATAGACCATGTGCCATAAGTAGAAAAACACAAGAGTAGCGATTAATCACACATCTAGAACGAGGAACAAAAGGTGTAGATCTATTGAGTCTTGGAGAGCTCCACTCGAGGTCTGAGACCCTGTTGGAGTGTTCTTGTTGTCCAAATAGTCATGGTACACAATGGACTTAGTGGCTAGAAGGACATTCATCGTCTAGGTTTGTTTGCTTACTTATGTCGGCACACATATTAGTGTCCTAGCAAAACATTAATTGATCCATGAATTTCATAGACGCTATGCGTACCGGTTTTCAATACAAGGCTTAACAAATGTTTTCGAGATTCATTTGCTTCAAAAACAAAACAAATGAATTCACCAAAAATTTTGTTGATTTTTTACTTGACATGTATTTCAGGAAAGTAAGCATACATGGCCGGAATAAGAATCAAGGAAACCATGAACAATGCCACCATTTGAAGGGTTTTCCTTTATATACCACCTTCGTGCGGGAATATAGGGGCCGAAGCCTTGTTATTTCAAACTCTAATCAGTTAAAATGTCATCTTGTAAACTTCGTTTATTTTGGATATGTTTGTAACATTATTCATGACTTTTATGTCGTGAGTTGAAACAATATATTACAATGGCATCGTGGTTTATTTTATCATATAGAATGTTTGTTTTATTGAATGCAATGAGAATCTCTCAAGGTCGCACACACGCGTTTCCGCTACTAGCAGGGTGTGACAGATTTGTATCAGAGCTTCGATTGTAATGAACTATGATTCCTACTCGAGTTTATTCTACAATCACTAAGATACTCTCATGAAAACATTTTCTCTAGAACAAAAAGGTTTTCATTACATTTCATCAAACAAGGTCCACTACATGAGTCCATTTCATAGTAACATACAAGGACATTACATGGCCTAGTCTATGAGAAATAGACATTAAGTTAATCCACTCAATAGGATAAATAACTTACAAGGACTCAATGTGATTAAAATATTCATACACATAATACATAAGGATTTATTAATAATATGTTGTATGGAATGTTTGTTAAGTCACTATGCCATTTTCAGTAGATTCTAGTAGTGTTTATGATAAGGACCTTGATCCGATGGAGGTAAACTCGGATAACAAGCATGTAGTGGAGGTTATCTTCAACGATGAATGGGAGCTGGAGGAGGTTCCCGACTACCTATCAAACGAGTTGATGCACTACATGGACGACGGGGACGTTCCTTTCGTCCCTCTAGAGGATGATGTACTCTTCTTAGGTGATCCCGTATTTCGAGGAGTCATAGCAGTCAGTTCCCCTAACAGAGATCTTGCCTTAGGAGTTTAGCCTCTTGCTGTCATGGCACCAATAGTACACTTATTTAACGACGAGGTCCCGATATTTCATGTTGATTATCTTTTGATAAGAGTGATCGTGTGTCACCCACTACATTTAGGCTACACGGGCTTAGGGCCGACCCCACCGACTATAGCTTCGATACTTTTCTGGTTACCCCCCCTAATTCTCCTATTCATACCCTTGCCCCTACTCACACCTCCATCCACATCCCCACTACTTTGAAGAGTGTCCTAACCCACTCTTGCCCAACCCCGACTAATGGAGTCATGAGAGGAAAACTTTATAGGGAGGACTCCACCAGGTTTGATCTTACTAGACTCCCACCACCACTTCCACCCCAATGACCCACAGGCGGCAGGACCGTCCTACCCTTCACCACCCATACCGCCTATCGACCATTACTACTCACCCCTCACTACTAGAGGACCCTCACAGCCTCCACCCCATGCCATGAGTCCCTCACATCCTTACCACCCTTCTCATCATGCCCCACGATCCTCAAGGGATCAGATCTTGTCTACAGAGCTTTAGATTCATGTCCTTTTTAGGAGATTTCAGGAGTTCGAGAGTTGGTCGCAACTGCCCGAGCTACCCTGATGCCACCCATCCTACTAGAGGAGCGAGTCCGCACCTTCGAGCTCTAGTCTATGGCTGCTGCTAGGAGGATTTTTGGGCTTGAGGAAGAGGTTGCACACCTCCATAGTCTACTTTTTGCACCCCCATATCCTCTAACACCTTGGAATATGATTATGGGTCACTTTTTTGGAAGAAAATACACGCTTTTGAAGATAATAACAGTTGGAAGATCAAAAGACTACTTGAAGTACAAGAAGAATTGACGCAAAAGAAGAATCTTACCCTTTCGTGTATTATTAAAAATTGTACGGTCAGGGTGATGTAGCCCTTAGCCCCTTTTTATTCTTTCACAAAAATAATGTAACAAGTTGTCGATGATAAAACTTGGTATTTTCTTTATGACGCATTGTTACCTGTTATGTTGTCTTGATATTGTAAATGTTATTTTTTCATGACGTGATTATTACTTATGTGGATAAGATGACGTGATTATATTGATGGTTTATTTTATATTCTTATATATAAGCTCATGGTCATGTGGCTATTCTATTTACACCATTATGAGATTCTATGATTACTGCGTTTATATTATCTATTTTTATTACTTAGTTGACAATATTTATTATTAAATTTATTCTATTCTCTTCGATATGTTATACTAGTAGAATATGGCTCCGAAGCGGAGGAATGCGTGAACCTATAAAACGAACCCTATGCCCACTACTGAAGCAGAGTTAGATTCACTCCTACAAGAAAGGATATCGTAAGCAATCGCCCATTATGAGGCCAACCTGTTGAGCATAGCGGGAACGGAGGACGGGAGGCCAAGGACCTAGAGGTTCATCAGGAGGAAACGCTTCCATGGTAACACTTAGTTGTTTTATGACAACACAAATAATTATCACAGTAAGCTATTCGTGCGTATAATATGTGTTCATTCATATTTCGTGTATACAAATATTTCAGGTTGCACCTTTAAGTAATTTCTTGATTGCAAGCCACTGAATTATGATGGCACCTGAGGTGCCATGGCTTTTGTGTGATGGACTAAAAAGACGGATTCAATTATCCATATGAGCAATTGTTCCCCGGAGCAAAGGGTCATGTAAACTACTGGCCTCTTTGTCGATGAAGCGCTCATGTGGTAGAACTTACAAGTGAAAACTCTAGGAGAAGAGGCAACTTATGCTATGTCATGGGAATAATTGAAGGAGTTGATGTGGAAGAAGTACTAATCAAGAGTTGACATCCAAAAGCTGGAAACAGAGTTTTGGAATTTGTTGATTATTGGAGTTGATGTTATGGGATACACCCAACGGTTCCACGACTTGTCTCGTGTGGTTCCCTATTTATTAACACCGGAGTTCAAGCAGATTTAACGCTACATCTAGGGTTTAGCCCCTGAAATCCGAGCAAGCTCATGTCTTCTAATCCTATTATGATTACCCAAGTGGTAAACCTAGCCGTTAGTCTTATTGAGGATGTAGTGAGGAGGAAAAAGTTGTTAGTAATAGGTTTAGAAAAAAGGAGGCACACTGCAAACAATCGAAAGTTTACACACTTCAAGAAAGGATCGCGAGTTAATAACAAGCCAAAGGTAACTCAAGAAACGAAGGAAGAAAAGGCATACGTTGCCACTAATGATTCTGGTGTGAAAAAGTATGCGGCACACTACCAAAATGCGACAAGTGCAATTATCATCATATTGGCGCTTGTCGAGACCTGAAATGCAACTAGTGCGGCAAGCTAGGGCACCATACTACGGCATGTTAATACGATAATAATGGAAAAGGTCAAGGTTGTTTTGGTTGTGGCGAAAAATATCATTTTCGCAAAGATTACACGAAGGAGAACAAGGCTCGACGGAGAGCCTTTGTGATTGGAGTAAAGGATGCTCGTCAGGACCCGAATTTGGTCACCAGTACGTTTCCTATCAATAACCATTACGCGTTCATACGTTTTGATACATGCTGATTTTAGCTTTATTTCTATGGAATTTAAAAATATACTTGGACTAATGCAAGTAAGCTAGATGTCCCCTATTCTATAGAGTTAGCAAACGGGAAGTTAGTCGAGTCGGGAGAAATTATTAAAGGGTGCACATTGGAACTAGGTGAACACAAATTTAATATCAATCTCCTACCCGTCAGATAGGTAGTTTTAATGTAGTAGTCAACATGGATTGGTTGTCATATAACCTAGCCCAGGTAGTTTTGACAATAAAGTAATACGCATCCCTCGTGCCTAACGAAGAAACCCTTTTCGTCCACGGAGTGAAGCATGAAAAACTGTTGCGGATCATCAAATATAGAAGGCTCAAATTGCTTACGGAAGGATTGCATAGCTTTTCTAGCATTGGTGGTGGATAAGAAGGCCGAGCAGCCTAAGCTTGAGGAAGTCTCCATTGTGAAGGAATCCCCTGAAGTCTTATGTGAAGACTTGCAGAGATTGCCACCACAACGACAAGTCAAGTTTCAAATCAACATAGTCCCTGGAATCGCGCATGTGGCAAAGTCTCCTTATCGTTTAGCTCCATCGGAGATGCAGGAACTATCAATCCAACTTCAAGAATTATTAGACAAGGGATTCATTAGGCTGAGTTTGTCACCTTGGGGAGCTCCAGTATTATTTGTAAAGAAGAAGGATGGAAGTTTGAGAATGTGCATTGACTATCGTGAGTTGAACAAACTCACCATCAAGAATTGGCATCCATTACCGAGGATTGATGACTTCTTCGACCAATTACATGGTTCTAGCTTCTACTCAAAAGTTATTTTAAGATCCTCATTTCATCAACAACGGATTCAAGAAGAAAGCATTCCAAAGACGGCATTCATAACTGTAAGTCCCGAATAATCTGGATCTAACAACGATATCAAACAATCACCAAGGATGGGCGAAATCCAAACTTGATGAGATTCAAGAAAACCAAAAAATAAGAGAAACGAGATGACAAGAATAACACGCAAATCACTTTAAAATCGCATACAATTCAATGACTATCACTAGCAAAATCGTCTGATAGAAGTTCTTCACCTCTCACTCTCTCTCTAACAAAGGAGGCTCTCTAATGTTCTTCTCTAAAGGCTTAACCCTAGAAATGCCACAACATTAGCTTATATCCTAGGGTTTGCCCACTCCCCATATGGGCTCCCCTTGGGCTTGCTTAGCCCACATAGCCTAAGGCATGCCCAAATGACCTATAAAGGTCCAAAACCTGATATAAACTAACCGAATTAATCCCAGTTCATAACCATAGTCCATTGCCTATATTTGATGTGTTAGTCTCACACTTCTAGGACCTAACAATCTTCCCCTAGACTGATGCATCAAAGTGTCTTCATAGTATGAATTCAGCAACGTCAACGGAGACTATGGTTGTCACTATGCTATAGATGTTGTGGAAGTTCTTGACTTCTAAACACTCAGCACTAGGTCTCTTTTTTCAGCTCTGGCAGTTAGCTTCATATCAGGATCTCGATCAGCTTTGCTTGAAACATCTTTATCAAAAGGAATGCGAGAGGAGGATTCTTGTGAGCTCTTTTCTTCTTCAATCTTTCACTTTCAAGCAGGTTCACAGGTATGATGCTTCACGCTTGTCAGCAACTAACAACATCTCAATCGGCATCATTTCCTGTTTCTTGATCTAAATCAAGTTCTACACATACTTAGAAAATTTATAAGCAAACATTTCCATGCAACAGGGAGAGTACCATACGAACACTTGGTACATCCAACTACTTGTACTTGGATCAAAATTTAAATTTCTTTCATCTTTTGATGAACAATATTCAAGAACGGTTAATGATTTTTAATAGAACAAATAAAAACACTCTACTTTTGGATTTTTGATTTTGTAAAAACAAGACACTATTTTGGATTTTCTGAATTTTATATTTTTTAATTTTTAAATATAAGAATATAAATAGAAACACAAATAAACAAAGAAACTAATTAACAGTTATAATTTACAATGGATCAAAATCATTCTCAAGCTGACCAAGGAACACTTTTCAGTGCGAACTTATTTAGAATGGTCTAAGTGATTGCTGATATGTTTGTCCACTTAATTCTAATGCTCAACTATCAAATTTTTTTAACTTCGTGAAACGTTTAAGGTAATATTATACTATAGTACCCGTGTGTCCCATACCATGACCTACCCCCGCGATCAAGGTAAGCACAACGATTCATCATAGCAAGTGAGTATACTAAGATTATCCTTTATCTTTTACAACGTCAGACTATTGGTGAATAGGTTAGTACTTTCGTACAACAGAGTAACCAATAATATCTGATGAGGGTTAGGCAGTATACCTTATACAGTATATTTTTGACTTTTCAAGCACATGAAATTTTCTCGTGATGAGATTTCCTATCTTTTAAGGTTTTGGCCTTCAATTTTGGCTCTTTTAAGGATATCTTGTTTGTGCCTAGGTCTGCATGTATCTAGATTCAACAGAAGGGTTGTCCTGATATCTCGGATAATTCACCAGTAAAAAAACCCGAAACCTCAGACGTTGCCTGTCTATCAACGCAAGATTTAAGACCTTAAAATTATCTGCCTATGGTATGTTACCCACATGATACATAGTTCGTTATGTTTATATCACTTAGTATCTTTTTATCTTTTGAGCATCAAGTCTATCAACATATCACATTAGATCCTAAACTTTTCAGCTATGACACCTTACATGTGTTGGTCAAACCCTTTAACATGAAGATTTATTTTATTTCCCATTTGATGCAATAAAATCTTTTTGGATTTTTTTTTGTTTTTAAAAAGGTTGTCTTTTTGGGTTTTACAAATGTTTTTGAATTTTTCGGTTCTTCAAATGTTTTGGTATTTTTTCTCATTTTCTCCCCCTCAACAATGCATATGTACATATAAGTCCCTCTTCCCCCTAAATTTGTGCATCACACTTTATGCGCAAATTTACCTATTAATGGAAACTTATGTACTGAGATATAAATGAAAGAGAATGAAAAATATTCTTGATGTTTTTTTTGCTTAATCATTTGGTCGTCAGATTGAAGACTAATCAATGTAAAAATTAAAGCACGAAATTTAAATTGTACATTATCGCTGATCTTGTCTTACCTCCCTGATCTCCTCCAAAGGAAACGTATCAACTGTAAAATTTCTTTTGAACTTCGCAACACTGAAATGTTAACCTTTTTATCTCTGGAAAAACCGCTATCAACATTCCAGAGATTGTCAACAGCTCCTGGTTGTCCCTGAAATATAAGGAGATTAGTAAGATAGTGGTACCCAGGCCATCGTGGTCCTGGGATTTCCTAAAGCATCAAAATAAGACATTTCTTTCAGATACAAGTCCCCTTTTGTTTCAAGGATTGAAGATGTTGCTACCTTTTGTTTTGCTTTCCAAATTTGTTTAAGCATTTCTAATTTCTTTAATGCCTTTGGCAAAGCAGTTGGCTTTTCAACCTTGTTATATTTCAAAACTTGTGTAGGTTTCAAAGTTTGTTTTCTTTTAGCTTTAGCAGCATTCCAATCCCCATCAGATGGTTTAACCTTGGGAATCATATTCTTCATTACCTTAGGTGATGACACCTTTATCGGCTTGGAATTATAGTTATCCTTTGGTGTAATCTTCTGATTTTGAGCACAATATGGTATGTGGGGACTATGTGTGCAGTTCCGAGCAATGTGACCTGGAATGCCGCAATAGAAGCACGTTTGTATCTTCACGTATAAAGCATTCCGATCAGCTTGATTTGCTCTTGCAGGCCTTGAAGGATGAACTGGTCCTTTATGTGCTTTATTTCCTTGCATATTTCTTGCAAACAAGCATGAATTTGGATGTCTATACTTGTCGTTTGCAACGGCCTTCTATGGTGGGGATTTCTTTTGATTTTTCTTATCTTGCTTAGACTTCATGTCTTGTTTAGAAATCTCACCGGTCTTTCCAAAAGCTTTGTTAGCACAGTCAAATGCATATTTCTCACATTTTCCATTACTGATTAACTTAACAAACGTATGGTTCACATCACGGGCCTTTTGAGGACTATTGCTGCGTGTACATGAGTTTAGAGAGTGTGACTCTCTTTGACGTTTGGACTTCTACTTTCTTCGTCTAAGTCCTACTCGTTTCAGCTCCTTTTGCTTCATCTGAACCTTTACCGCACTAACTGAAGGTTTAGATTTTTCAGATTGTGTACTTGGAGCCTCACATTAGTCCTTACTTCACTAGCTTCGACAGAATCGGAGAGTCCTGGTTTATCAAAAGAAAGACCAGAAACTTCAGCTGAATCATTGGAAGATTTATTAGCATAGGATGAGTTGTCATCTTCTTCCGTCCTATCTGCAAATGACACCTTTTCTGCATGTGAAGTGGAAGCATTAGTATTGTTCACACATTTTTCCTTCATCTTACCATTTACAGGTTTAATAGAACCCCGTGTGTCAAATGCATAATCACTAGGTTTGCCATACACCATATGTAGTGTATTTTCAAGCTCTTCCTTGGTTCCAGGCATACTCGTGTAATTGTGATTATATGGTGGGGCAACCTCATTGAATCCCAATCCCTTCCCCTTCTTGCCTTTGTACGCCAGCTACACATTGCACATGTCTTGAACGAGCTTGCTAGATGTATCAAACTTCTTTATATTTACTTCATTTTGTTGTTACTTGCCAGTCAGAAGCTCTAGCTCAGCTTTCACAGAATCACATTCCACGGTTTTCACATTGAGTTTGTTTTTGTAATCATGGACCCAACATTGATGTTGATTGAGATTCAAGCGAAGCTGAGCAATATCTTTCTTTTGTGCCTCAACCTTATCAGGAAGCAGCTTATTGCTTTGTCTAAGGCTGATGCACTTAGTGATGGCACTGTTATATCATTAATCATTTTAGAGTTGAGTGCCTTGAGTTGTGCAACCTTATTTCTGCAATGTTCAATACACAAAGACGTGTTAATGAGCGATTTTGGTTTGTCAGTCTGAGACTAGGCTTGGGGTGCCTAGCTATTAACTACAAGTTGCTGGACTTGAGGTTTCTGTTTGGCCACTTCATTGGGATGAGATTCCTCTAATTGTGCTTCTACTTGAGATTCCTCTAATTGTGCTTCTACTTCTACGACAGAGTATTGAATTTGAGCCCGGGGTGAAGTGCTGTTAACGGATGTTTTGATAAGTAGGCTAAAGACAATGTTCGGATTTGAATTTTGGCCTGGATTACATACTTGGCTGAAAACTATGCTTGAGTACTAAGTTTGGCTGTAGACATCTTTGAACACTTTACAATCGAACGATCCTGCTTCGTGTACCGTACCTCAAAACCTTTCAAAACTAATCACCAAAACAAAAAAAAACCCTATTTTTTAATTAATAAAAAACCCTTTTTTTGATAATAATTTTTAAAGTTTTCTATATATAATTTTTATAAAAATATTTATAATGTTTTTTAAATAATATATTTATCTTAATCCCTTTTTTTAATACTTTATATAAAGTAATATTATACTAAAATAAACTATTACTATGATTATTAATGTTGGGCTTATACTAGTAAATGTTTACACATTAGTGCTACATTTGGGCTTTTAGAAGGTTTTGGGCTTCCTAGTGCCTTATGGGCCTAGGATTGTAACTGTTGGGCTTGGTGATTAGTATAAGTATATGTATAGGTCAATGTTTAGAGGTTAGAGAGTTTTAATTGAAAAACTTGTATCCGACACTATTCTGGTGTATGCAAGTTGATTTTGTTTCAAGAGATTGTTATTTTTCCTAATCTTTATTTCCGCAATTGATTAGGTTACGATACCAGTTAGATCCGATTTCGGGACTTACAATTAGTATCAGAGCCTGTTGTACAATACAGGCTCTAGGTATCATAGCTTGAAGAGCTGATCGGAATTGGAGTTGTTGCTATTCATCTCGGATTACTGTTCAGAATTGAAGACTGTTGTTTTTGATCGGAATTGCTATTGTTCCGAAGAACTCGAAGAAGGCCTGAAGATTTCGGATTTGATACTGTTGCTGATTCCGAAGAACACGAAGAAGTTTCAAGGATTTCGGATTTGCTACTGTTGAAGATCCCGAAGAACATGAACGAGATCATACATCTCGGATTGATCTCGGATTTGCTACTGTTGGTGGTTATCTGTTGCTGGGAATTCAGACTACTCTTCAATCCGGATTGCTACCATTTCGGATCCGAAATACTGTTGGTGGTTATTTGTTGTTGGGAATTCGGACTACTGTTGCAGGGAATTCGGACTACTTTTCTATTCGGATAGGGACTAGATTCCGGACTGATTTCATTCCGGATCCAGTCTCATTCCGGATTCATTTCGGACCAGCTTTCATTCCGGATTTCCTTCCATTCCGGACCAAAATCATTCTGGATTTCTTATTTCCGGATTATCATTCCGGACTCTCCTATTTCGGATTATCATTTCGGATTCAACCATCTCGGACTGATTCGGATCCACCTATCTCGGAGTTGTCTATTCCGGACTCATTTCGGAAACATTTATATTGGGCACATATTCAGATCACTGTTCATTATAAAATTCAAAATTAACTTAATTTTCTTGGTAATTTTAATAAAGTTAATCATGATGAACAGTTACATGACGGCTCAAGATTTGACCAATGCCACTTTGGCTGCACTGCATTCACAGACTCTGACCCTTCATCAGGAATTGGATCAAATGATTGGCACTTCAACAAAGGTGCCCCGTATGTTGTATGGAGATGAGTACTATAAATGGAAGTTCAGATTCGAGCAATATTGCAAGGCCAAAGAGCCTGGGTGTGGAGGTGCATTATGAATGGTCCTCGAACGATTGTTTACAGTACAGATCAAGATCCGGATACAAAGATTCCAAAGCCCAATCACTTGTGGACTCCAGAAGATGTGAAAATCATTGAGGAAGATGAAAGGCTTCAGCTGTATTAACAATGGCACTTGGACCCGACATTTCAATTGCGGTCAGAAATTGCAAGACCGCTAAAGAAGTGTGGAGTGAATTGCAAAATCTTTATGAGGGAAATGCGGATATGAAGGCTAGCAGAGTAAATCAGCTGAATCAACAATTCAGCTCATTTAATCATATTTACGGGGAAACCATTGAGAACCAGATCTGGAGATATGTAAAGCTCGTTTCCCAGATGATATCCGCTGAGATTACTCTTACCAATAGTGCTATGAACAGACAGCTGTTAAATTCATTACCGAAGAGTTGGGATGCTGATGTTGGAATGATCAAGAAGACAAAGAATCTGAATGATGTCACTCTGACAGAAATGATAGCTACTATTAAATCGTGTGAGATCGATAAGAAGAAGAGAGACATCAATCATCAGGGTAGTTTGATGGCCGCCGGTATTACAGGGCAAAATGCAGCATTAATGTCACAAAATCTGGTTTATAGCCCTCTGCAAGGAAGTTCTCACACACCGGGTAGCTCAAACGTGGTGTACAGTCTTCTTGCCACACCACAGAAGACTCAGTACGTCTACAGTCTTCAGTCTCAGACTCCTACTATGATTTCTGCTGCCCAAGTTCAGACACAGTACCATGCTCAGTATCCTAACATGCTGTTCAGTCCTGCCATTCCAGCTGTAGCTCAACAAGGCGGCATTCCTCAATCAGCTGCTCCAGCACCGGCTCCTACTCAAGCTGTGTCCAATTCTGCTTTTCTCACAAAGGAAAATGAAGAGAAATTGGCCATAGTTGCGTCAATGATCAACAACTTAAATGCCTTTTTAGCAGGTGACCTGACTCCCCCATCTATTCTTCCAACTGAAGTAGATCAAATAAAGGAGCAGGATCTGGACGAGATTGACGTATCCTGGAATCTTGCAATGGCTGCAACCATTGTCAAATCTGAAGTCTGGGCTCACAAAAGATAAACTCAGGTGCTACAGATGTCATGAGCCAGGACATTTTGCAAGGGAGTGCAAGAAGCCGCCATCTTGATATGTGTCATCCAGAGTGGCAGATTTACAGAGTAGTGATAGACAGCTGGTGCCAGTCTCTCCCTCAAAGTCTACTACAGGTCCCTCAAGCAGCTCTGGTGGGAAATCAACAGCGTTGGTGGCACAACAGAACCAAGGATTCAACTGGGCAGATGCTGCAGCTCAGATGGAGACTTTGAATCTTTCTAAGAACAACAACCAATGCATGATGGCACAGACAACTGAGACACCTGATCTTTCAGAAACGGTAAATCGCATTCTCTGTTCTGATAGTTGTCGTTTTAAATTATCACAAATGCGGCACATAATTCAACTCTTGTAGCTGAATATCAGCAAGCTGCATCACAGAACATCACCCTTAAACATAAGAATAAGTGTCACACCCCGACCCGCAGCGGAATAAAAGTCAGGGCATGATTGGGTTATCACCAAAGCTCATGATATTTACTAAGAAGTTTCATATTTCTTAAATTCAAATTAAAATTTAAATATCCAACAAAATTTCATACAAACACAATAAAAATCTAAATGCTTGTTTCAACGAAATAACTTGTTTATTCTTCTAGGCCATCCTAAGTGTTTCTTTCCTCAACTTGATCACCTGTATCATGTGTAAAACAGAGGAAATTTTGGGTCAACAAAAGTTGGCGAGTGAACCTTGATAAAACATTTAAATAATTGATTTTTATGTTTATTTAAATAAAATTATGCATAAATCACATGTGAGCAAATGTATATATGTAACCAATCACAAACCACATTGAACGAATGTATGACATGAATGATGATGTATCTGAGATCAAGGCTCAATCAAACGGAGTCTATCTAATGAGGCACCTGATGCTCAACCCGTATCCCACGAGGAACTGATGGGCCTAATGAAGTGAGTGCACTGAAATGATAAAATGTATCCACATATAAACCACACTACAAGCAATACACATTTGATCACGGAATGATATAAGCACAAGTGTTAAATAAAATAAAGATATGATACACCCCAAAACGTGATTAAAACAGGGAATTGTGTAGAGATTCACTCACCGTGGGTGTGTATTCTTGGTTGATGAGGAGGGCGCACGAGTTCAGAATTTAACCGATGAAAGAGTTCTAACCTAAAATAATAACGCGATAATTCGATAAATAAATAAATTAATATTTTGGTTAAAATCCGTTGTTTAGATTTTTAAGTTATTTTTTTGATCTTTATTGATATATTAAAACCTTTGAAATTATATATTTTTAAGCATTTTTAATTAGTTTTCCTTTTAATATAAATCCATAAAATAAATTAAAAAAAATTAAAATATTAATAAAAAAAATGTCAGTCTGACAAGTGGCTGTCAGACCGGTCCGATAGTGTGGTTGGCATGCGTGTGTTGACACTCGAACCCGTGACCTCTCGGTTGCGTGCACGCAGCTCTTCCAACTGAGCTACGTGTCTAACCCGAAATAATCCGGTTTTTAATTAATCTTATATCTTGTTAGCTTCATTCAGAATTTAGTAATTAATTAATTTTTGAAAAATGTTTCAACCGGGGTGACAACAGGGACAAGAACCAGCGACTCTGGGATTGGTTTGCACCCGGCCCAACCAGTTGGGCTGGGTGCTTAACCCGTATGATATAGAAGTTGTATTATATTTAACAACTCAATGGATTTCAGTATGATTTGGTTTAAAAAGAAGAACAGTTTAAAGAAAACTGTGCCAGTTGCAAGTATCGATCTCGGAACGTGTGCGTTTATTGTGCACACAGTCCACCGCAGGACTGTGTGTCTAACCCAGTTTATAACTCGAATTTTATTATATACATACACATTCTGCAACTCATCTTCTTCATTTGAATAAACCCAAAACATTTACCCGCCTGAATAACCATTTATTCAGGAGTGTGATTTCTCACTCTTATTCGATACTGAATCTAACGTAATTAAAACAGTTAGGTGGAGGATTGTTACCAACGATGGCGTTTCCTTCGGTTATCCGGCGAGGAGCGGCGGTTTCCGGTGAAACAGAGGGGGGGGGGCAGTCTGAGCAGAGTGAGCTAGTAATTTGTTGAGAAAAAATGAGCGAGAATTAAAGGTATAGATCGAGGGTATTTATAGGTGATTGGGTCACCCAAATTTTGGTTTTAATTTCGTAAATGTGGGAAGGATGATCAATGACAGAGGCCTGATTGAGGTTTACTCTGAATAGGTCACGTAACAGCTGTCATCAAGGAAGCCGCGTTTGAAGATTTGTCGGGATCTCCGGTGCCGCGGTGATGGCGGTTGCAGGTTTTCCACCCAGGTTGCGTATTTATATGAAACGGCATAAATTCTAACACATCTTGTGTGTGTAGCGTAGTGGTGCTTGGTGTGTGAGTGGTACCCGTGGGACCCGGGTTCGATTCCCGATTCACCCTTTTTTATTTTATTTGCTTTATAGATTCAATATTGTCCATTTTATATATTAATATGCCTATTTTAAATTTATAGGTTACTATTTATTTACTATAAATACTTGATTTTTAAATAAAATAAGATAATATGCTAGAATTGAATAAATATACGCATTTGATTAATAAAATTGGCGCGGGTTTTCGAAAACCATTTTACACAAATGTTACAGTATCCACTACTTGTAGAAATTTCGTCCCGAAATTTACGTAGTAGTTGTATCTGGAAAAAGATGCGGGTATTTTTCGCGCATTGAGTCTTCACGTTCCCAAGTAAACTCGGGTCCTCGTTTTGACTCCCAACGCACCCTGACGATTGGAATATGACTTCGCCTTAAACGCTTCTCACCGAAATCCATGATTTCCACTGGTCTTTCAACGAAGTGCATTGACTCATCAACTTGAATGTCTTCTAGAGGGATATGGAGACTTTCGTCAGCGAGACACTTTTTCAAGTTTGATACGTGGAACGTGGGATGTATTCTGTTGAGTTCTTCTGGTAAGTCAAGCTTGTAGGCTACAGGACCTACTCTTTCGAGTATCTTGAAAGGTCCTACGTAGCGTGGTGCTAGCTTGCCCTTTTGGCCAAAACGAACCACTCCCTTCCACGGTGATACTTTCAAAAGTACTTGCTCACTAACGCCAAATTCCAAGGGCTTTCGTCGTTTGTCAGCATAACTCTTTTGACGACTTTGAGCCGCTAGAAGATTGTTTCGAATTTGAAGGATTTTGTCGGTTGTTTCTTGAACTAATTCAGGTCCGGTGATTTGCACTTCGCCAATTTCGTGCCAACATACTGGAGATCGGCATTTACGACCATATAAAGCTTCGAAAGGAGCCATGCGGATACTTGAATGATAGCTATTGTTGTACGAAAACTCGACTAACGGTAGATGAGCGTCCCAGTTCCCTTGAAGTCTATGACACATGCTCGAAGCATGTCTTCAAGGGTTTGGATGGTGCGTTCAGACTGACCATCAGTTTGAGGGTGAAAGGCGGTGCTAAGGTTTAACCGTGTAGCCAAAGTGGTTTGTACGGCTTGCCATGTCCGTGAAGTGAAATGACCATCACGGTCTGAAATGATGCTTAACGGTACACCATGACGGCTTATGATCTCGTTGATGTAGACACGAGCTAACTTCTTGTTCTTGAAAACCTCGCGAATCGGAATGAAGTGAGCTGATTTTGTAAGACGATCAATGATTACCCATATGGTGTCATACCCACTGGAGGTGCGAGGTAACCCGGTAATGAAGTCCATGGTTATGTTTTCCCACTTCCATACCGGTATTTCGGGTTGGACTAGAAGTCCTGAATGTCTTTGATGTTCAGCTTTCACTTTGGAACATGTAAGGCTCTTGGAAACAAAAACAGCGACATCCTTTTTCATGCCAGGCCACCAGTAGGTGTATTGTAGGTCTTGATACATCTTATCGGCTCTTGGGTGTACAAAGTATCGTGTTTTGTGTGCCTCATTCATGAGGAAATCATGAAGGTTGTCGCGATCGGGGATCCATATGCGGTTTAAATAATATAGAATACCGCCGGATTTGGTTTCAATTTTGAGTTCAGCTCCACATGACAGCTCATCGCGTACGTCGTTTTCCGTTATAGAGATATGTTGAGCTGCCCGGATTCGATCCTTGATATTGGTTATGATTTGCGAACATAAGACGAATAGAGTTCGCATATCCCTTTTGACTGAGCGCATCAGCCACCACATTTGCCTTGCCAGGATGATACCGAATCTCGCAGTCGTAATCGTTGAGTAGTTCGACCCATCTTCGTTGCCTCATATTCAACTCTTTTTGAATGAAGATATGCTGGAGATTCTTGTCGTTAGTGTATATTTCACACTTGGTACCATAAAGATAATGTCTCCATATCTTGAGAGCGAACACAACGGCTCCAAGTTCCAGGTCGTGGGTGGTGTAAATTTTCTCATGGACTTTGAGTTGCCTAGAGGCATAGGCTATCACCTTTCCTCTTTGCATCAATACACAGCCTAGACCTTGCCCTGATGCGTCGCGATAAACCACAAAGTCATCGCAACCCTCAGGGAGTGTAAGGATAGGTGCATCACAAAGCCTTTGCTTTAAAGTTTGGAAGGCCTCCTCTTGTTTAGGTCCCCAAATGAAGGGTTTTCCTTGTGAGTTATGGCCGTGAGCGGAACGGTGATACGGGAAAAATTGGCAATGAAGCGTCGGTAGTAACCAGCCAAGCCAAGAAATGACCTTACTTCGGTAGGGGTACGTGGCGCTTGCCATTCTTGTACTGCCTTGATTTTCGAAGGATCGACATGAATCCCTTTGTCATTGACGACATGACCAAGAAATTGTACCTCTCTTAACCAGAATTCGCATTTTGAGAACTTAGCGTAAAGCTTTTCAGTCCTTAAGAGTGTAAGAATGAGTCGAAGGTGTCTCTCATGATCAGATTTTGACTTGGAGTAGATAAGAATGTCATCGATGAAGACTATGACGAAACGGTCTAGATAGGGTTTGCATACCCTATTCATTAAATCCATGAAGACAGCGGGGGCGTTGGTTAAACCGAAGGGCATAACCATGAACTCGAAATGACCATAACGAGTTCGGAAGGCAGTTTTTGGGATATCTTCTTCGCGCACTCTAAGCTGATGATAACCAGAACGAAGGTCGATTTTGGAAAAACATGTGGCGCCTTGAAGTTGGTCTAGATGGTCATCAATACGAGGCAGTGGATAGCGATTCTTAACCGTCAACTTGTTGAGTTCTCTACAATCAATGCACATGCGAAAAGTTCCATCTTTCTTCTTCACAAAAAGAACAGGCGCACCCCAAGGCGATGACCTAGGACGTATGAATCCTTTGTCAGTCAGCTCTTGCAGTTGACTAGCCAACTCTTGCATCTCGGATGGGGCTAACCTATAAGGAGATTTTACGACCGGTGTAGCGCCAGGCACAAGATCGATTCGAAATTCGACTTCTCTCACAGGAGGAAGTCCTGAAACGTCGTCGGGAAAAACTTCTGGGAATTCTTTCACAATTGGAATATCTTCGAGCTTCCTCTCCTTGCCTTCCTTCTTGACGACGTGAGCTATAAATGCGACGTAATTCTTGTGAAGATAACTTCGGGCTTGAAGGCAGGACATCAATTTGAGCCCTTTCGAAGGAGTTTCCCCAAAGATACGTAGTGTCTGACCGTCGGCGAGAGGAATACGAATGAACTTTTCATGGCACACCACTTCAGCGTGATGTGGCTGAGCAGTCCATGCCGATGATAACATCAAAATTCCAATTTCATAGGAATGAGATCAATTGAAAAATCGTGATCATTTAGGGTGAGAGTACAATCGCGTATAATAGAATTTAATGAAGTGGGTTTTCCGTCAGCAACTTCCACCGTCAGAGATTCAACGAGATTATCACGAGGTTGGTCGAGAATAGATTCGAATTCTTAAGACACAAAGCTCTTATCCGCACCATTATCGAATAATTTGGATGCATAACTACCATTTATGAGAAACGTACCGTTGACCACATTGTTGTCAGCCATGGCTTGGTTGGCGTTGATATTGAAAGCTCTTCCTCTAGCAGGTGGAGGAGCTTGGTTAGCTTGGTTTACCGGGTTTGCTTGAGCTTGGGCATGGATGATGTTCACCAGGCGTAGGCAAGTGTTCCTGAAGTGGTTTGGGTCCCCATAATTGAAACAGGCTTACATGGATTGCATCATGGGGTAGTTGGGTTGGTAGTAAGGTTGGGCTGCGAGTTGTGCAGGTGGTAGAAGTAAGGGTTGTTGGGCTTGGCCCCCCATTTGATTTTGGATTTGGGTTGGAGGTTGACTGCGGTTCGATTGCTGAAGGGTACGGCATGTTTGGATAGTGTGACCCGCACGGCCACAACTTGTGCAATGTTGGCAAGGGTTTTTAGGAGGGTGATGGTATTGGCAACGATTACACTTTGGGTGTGGGCCAGTGTATGGCCTTTTGAATGGTGCGGTTGGAGGGGCGACTTGCGTGATTGGAGCAGCAGTGATGGGAGGGTTGGTTTGTGTGACAACAAAATTCTTGCCATTTCGCTTCCTCTTACCAGCAAACTTCTAGGATGAACCTGAGTGGTTTGGAATTGGGGTCTCAATGGGTGTTTTCTTCTTCTCATCTTTAATTTTCCATTTCGAATGCGATTTTCAGTGAGTTCCGTAGCTAACTCCATTGCGGCTTCGAGTGTTGCAGGCGAAGTGCTTAAAACTGAATCTTGGATTTTCGAGGGGAGGCCTCGAATGTAGTGTTCAATTAGGCGGTATAATGGGGTGAACAGATTAGGAACCATTTGGTTCAACTCAAGAAACCTCTTGTTGTAGGAGGTGTGATCTCCTTCCTTTTGCTTTATAGAATGGAATTCATCTTCAAGCTTCTTGATCTCGCTTCTAGGGCAGAAGCGTCTTGTCATGATCTCTCTTAATTCCTCCCATGATAAGGCCATGGCATCATCTACACCTCGCTTTCCTTTTTCCGTGTTCCATCAGGTAAGGGCTACCCCAAACAATCTTCCAGTCGCGTAACGTACCTTACGGTCCTCGGGACAGTCGCAATTGAGAAGGTGGTTTCCATCTCTTCAAACCAGTGAAGGAGAGCGGTGACACCTTCAGTCCCTTCATATTTTGGGGGATCGCAGGACTTGAAGTGTTTGTAGGTGCATTTGGGGGTTTTGGGAGGAGGGTCGGCGACGCTTTGGTCTTCTTGGTTGGGAGAGTTGATGGGATTAGCGGTGAGAGCTTGCTGAACTTGTAGTACGATGTCAGGAAGGACTGCGGCCATTTGTTTAGCAATTTGCGTGGCCAAGCATTCGTTTGACTTTCCTGACCTTCTACCTCCACGTAATTGCCTAGCAGACATCTACAGGATTATGTATAGGGAGATTGTGAGTTCAAGAATTTCCTAGGTGTCATGTGTCGTAAAAAGAATGAAAACAACATAACTGAAAATAATTTAACTACAGCCATAGGATGTCTTGGGTTTGCTCATGTTTGGGCCTCCAAATGTCCCCCATACCTTTGCCTGTGTAGTCATGTGGGCCCCCATGACTATTGGGCTTGGTAGGATTCACATTGGTGTCGACGGGTTAACACTGGCACCACCCGACTGAAAAATCGTAAAACATGATTGCGAGATGTATGGTCGGAGGGTGTCCAGGTGTGGACATAATGACATCTCAAAGTGGGGTTAGTTCACACGACGTTTGGTATAGCATGCTTTGGCCTAATAGGTCCTTCGTACTCTCATCATTAGTCCCCAGGTAGGCAAACTGGTCCTTTATTTTGGATTTATACAAATGCCAAGCCTAGACAGGACGTTCCGACTATCGGTACTCGTACCCTTCCAGTTACTACATGCCCGTCGTAAAAACTGATTTGATGTGAATTGAAAAATATGAAAACATTGCAAAAAACTTCGAAAAGAAATAACGGAAATTGTGAAATTGTGAGGTGTGTGCTTTCATAGATATGATATGATATGAATGTATGATCTATGATGAACATTGCATATTAACATGTACTTGTGAGAATGTTGGATAATGTTGTGTGTGAATATAAACATGAAACATATAAACATCATGAATTTTGCATGTAACACATAAACAATTTAAATCTAGTCAACTATAGTATAGGCTCTAAAGGTCTAATAACCTATCCTATATCCCTATAGTCACAAGCTCTGATACCAATCTGTCACACCCCGACCCGCATCGGAATAAAAGTCGGGGCATGATTGGGTTATCACCAAAGCTCATGATATTTACTAAGAAGTTTCATATTTATTAAATTCAAATTAAAATTTAAATATCCAACAAAATTTCATACAAACACAATAAAAATCTAAATGCTTGTTCCAACGAAATAACTTGTTTATTCTTCTAGGCCATCCTAAGTGTTTCTTTCCTCAACTTGATCACATGTATCATGTGTAAAACAGAGGAAATTTTGGGTCAACAAAAGTTGGCGAGTGAACCTTGATAAAACATTTAAATAATTGATTTTATGTTTATTTAAATAAAATTGTGCATAAATCACATGTGAGCAAATGTATATATGTAACCAATCACAAACCACATTGAACGAATGTATGACATGAATTATGATGTATCTGAGATCAAGGCTCAATCAAACGGAGCCGATGTAATGAGGCACCTGATGCTCAACCCGTATCCCACGAGGAACTGATGGGCCTAATGAAATGAGTGCACTGAAATGATAAGATGTATCCACATCTAAACCACACTACAAGCAATACACATTTGATTATGAAATGATATAAGCACAAGTGTTAAATAAAATAAAGATATGAAACGACACATGATACACCCCAAAACGTGATTAAAACGGGGAATTGTGTAGAGATTCACTCACTGTGGGTGCATATTCTTGGTTGATGAGGAGGGCGCACGAGTTGAGAATTTAACCGATGAAAGAGTTCTAACCTAAAATAATAACGCGATAATTCGATAAATAAATAAATTAATATTTCGGTTAAAATCCTTTGTTTAGATTTTTAAGTTATTTTTTGATCTTTATTGATATATTAAAACCTTTGAAATTATATATTTTAAGCATTTTTAATTGGATTTCCTTTTAATATAAATCCCTAAAATAAATAAAAAAAATAAAATATTAATAAAAAAAATTGTCAGTCTGACAAGTGGCTGTCAGACCGGTCCGATAGTGTGGTTGGCATGCGTGTGTTGAGACTCGAACCCGTGACCTCTCGGTTGCGTGCACGCAGCTCTTCCAACTGAGCTACGTGTCTAACCCGAAAGAATCCGGTTTTTAATTAATCATATAATCTTGTTAGGTTCATTCAGAATTTAGTAATTAATTAATTTTTGAAAAATATTTCAACCGGGGTGACAACAGGGACTCGAACCAGCGACTCTGGGATTGGTTTGCACCCGGCCCAACCAGTTGGGCTGGGTGCTTAACCTGTATGATATAGAAGTTGTATTATATTTAACAACTCAATAGATTTCAGTATGATTTTGTTTAAAAGAAGAACCGTTTAAAGAAAACGGTGCCAGTTGCAAGTATCAAACTCGGAACGTGTGCGTTTCGTGTGCACGCAGTCCACCGTGGACTGTGTGTCTAATCCAGCTTATAACTCAAACTTTATTATATACATACACATTTTGCAACTCATCTTCTTCATTTGAATAAAACCAAAACATTTACCCTCCCGAATAACCATTTATTCAGGAGTGTGATTTCTCACTTTTATTCGATAATGAATCTAAACATGAATTAAAACAGTTAGGTGGAGGATTGTTACCAACGATGGCGTTTCCTTCGGTTCTTCGGCGAGGAGCGGCGGTTTTCGGTGAAACAGAGGGGGGGTTTGAGCAGAGTGAGCTTGTAACTCGTTGAGAAAAATTGAGTGAAAATTAAAGGTATAGATCAAGGGTATTTATTGGTGATTGGGTCACCCAAATTTTGGTTTTAATTTGTAAATTTGGAAAGGATGATCAATGACAGAGGCCTGATTGAGGTTTACTCTGAATAGGTCACGTAACAACTGTCATCAAGGAAGCCGCGTTTGAAGATTTGTTGGGATCTCCGGTGCTGCGGTAATCGCGGTTGCAGTTTTTTCGCCCAGGTTGCGTATTTATATGAAACGCATAAAAGCTAACACATCTTGTGTGTGTAGCGTAGTGGTGCTTGGTGTGTGAGTGGTAGCCGGGGGACCCGGGTTCGATTCCCGATTCACCCTTTTTTATTTTATTTGCTTTATAGATTCAATATTGTCCGTTTTACATATTAATATGTCTATTTTAAATTTATAGGTTATTATTTATTTACTATAAATACTTGATTTTTAAATAAAATAAGATAATATGCTAGAATTGAATAAATATACGCATTTGATTAATAAAATTGGCGCGAGTTTTCGAAAACCATTTTACACAAATGTTACAATAAGCTTCTTATGGATAAGATCAAAGCTCAAAAACAAGATATAGCTCAGCTAAAGCTTGACTTGAACAAACATTAATGTTGGGTATACGACTATAAGCTAAAATTAGTCTAAAAGGACGTAGAACTTCAAGCACCCTTAGCCAAGCTAAATTCCTTGACACAGAAGTTTCACGAAAATGAAATAAATATTAAAAAATTTGAAACTTCCAGCAAGCTTGGTCAAGGACTTGTGTGATATATAGCTTAATTATCACAAAAATTATACAAAAGGTCTTTGGTACAATAGGGCTCCTCCACCATATAATCATGACTATACCAGAATGCTTGAATCTAAGGCTGATCTAGAAAATGCAGAAAATATGATGTATGGTAAACCTTCAGTTTATCTTTCTAAACCATGGAAGCCAAATTACCCAAAGTTCTCCAAGCCAACTGAACTTAAGAGGGATGATGTTTTCGTTACTTTCGCACCACTTTCACATGAATCTGGTGATTTAGAGAAAGTGACGCCTAAGAAAGAGGCAGCAACATCTTCCACAGAATCTAAAGTAGAAAATTCTTCTGAAACTGATTTAGTGAATGCTACTAACATTTCTACCTCATGTGCAGAAGAAATATTAGTTGAGGATATTATAGATGGTGATCAAGAAGAATGTCTGAATGCAAATTCAGACAATTCAGCTGCTGATTATGAATTTTATAAACATGCTTTTGACATTTTGAATCAATTGCTTGCTGAATAATTTAAATTCTTAGACAGTGTTGGTTGTGTTGATAACACAGACGGTTTTAATTATGGTTTTTCATCTAATGCTGATGTTTTGAATGCTACTAATAACTGTGATAACTCTTGTGATGAAAACATGAATTTTGCTACAGGTAAAGCATCAACAGATGATTCGGTTTCCTCAGTTCCAACTGAAGAGACCGGAAGTTCTTCTCTAGAGGTTCCGTCTGTTGATGCTAATCCCGTGGTTGACAGTGAGAAATTCAACAAACCAACTGACCCTGTGAAGAATGATGTTGGCATAATTCTAGAAGAATCAGGCGACTCAGCTTCTTCAAACAAAGAACAATGGATTGATTCTGAAATGACAGAAGATGAGCATTCTCTTTATACTGATTTAGATAAAAATCTTAAAACTGAATCTGAATCGGACTCTCAAACTTTTCAAAATTTAGAGATTCCTTCTAGTTATAATGTTTCAAGCTCATCTTATTGAAGTTCAGAAAAGGATGCCCCTACTGAGCCACCCGTCTCCTCTGCAGAATATGCCACGCAAAGTGATTTGAAAACTAAAAATAAGAAACGGAGAACACGTCGATCCAAAAAGAAGAAAAACAAACAGGCGTCTCAGAAAATGAAAAGGCAACTGCTGAGTTACTTCTTCACTATGAGAAATTAACTCATCAACCCCAAACTGAATCTGTTAAGCAACCAGCTAAACAGAGTTCAGTTAAATTTACGCCTATGTCTACACACTCTGAATTGTCCAATTCAAATCACAAAACTAACAAGTGTGCTGATGGTTATGCGCAGGCAACAACCAAGATCAACAGCGTGCATCAGCCGTCAGTACCCGCAAGCAAGAAACTGACAGACAAATTGCCTAGAATTTCCGAAGCTGAACGGATTGTTTTCTTCCAAAAGTGGCAGACTTGTTTCAACTATGGATTTACTGGGCATATTGCGCAAATTGTCAAAAGGATTTTACATCTTTTAAAGCATTATACTCAAAATATCAGAAAGCTATGCCTAATCGCCTATATCAGGCTCGATTTGCTATGCCTAAGCCTTCTGATCAAGACCGGAGCATGGCCAAAAAACAAGCTCACAAATCTCCAAGACCTTCAGGTTTTTTGAATCCTTCTAGCACTCTAAGGATTGTGCAGAAGTCTGACTCGCTAACCTGGAGGCCTAAAATCTTGACCAAGATTCAGTCTTCTACCCCCATATCCAACAAATCAAAAGCATCATCGGCCTCATTCTCAACTAATTTAATTTTCCATGAGGTTACTTATGTTAATACAAATGGCATGCTCAGATCTTTAATGGCCTGGGTTGCAGCCTCTAACTAAAACCTATTGGAATGTGCAGGAACAGCTCTGGCGAACTCTCGTCAGACTCTGGTATATTGACAATGGCTGTTCTAGTCACATGAATGGGGACATCTCGTAGTTGAATGACATTATGTTTTTCGATGGCGGGTTTGTCTCCTTCGCAGATGGTGAGACCGGAAAGATCACTATGAGAGGAACAGTATGCAATGAAGCTCTTAGCTTTAAGAACGTGAACTACGTACCATTGTTGAAGCATAGTCTTTTGAGTGTGTCTCAGCTCTGTGACAATCATTTGGATGTTTTCTTTACCAATAAAGGGTGTTATGTACTGAAACCAGGTCTCATTATTCCAGATGATTGGATTCTTCTAAAAGCCGGGCGAAAAGGAAATACCTATGTCATCGACATGAACAAAGCTCCCTCTGACAAGCTCACTTGCTTATTCTCGTCAATAGCTGAGCATGACACAATGCTATGGCATAGTCGACCAGGGCACATCAACATGAAGAACTTAAATCCACTTGCAAAAGGTGGTTTAGTCACAGATCTACCAGTTCGCGATTTTATGCAGGTTGAAAAGTGTGAATCATGTGCACATGGGAAACAACATCGACAGCCGCACAAATCTAAAACTGCCCCTTCCACATCTCAAGTCTTAGAATTGCTTCACATGGATCTTTTTGGTCCGACAGATGTTCTGAGCATTGGCGGGAAGGCATATTGTCTGGTCATTATTGATGACTACTCACGATTCACCTGGGTTTTATTTCTGGCACAAAAAATGAACCGCTGAGTTAGTTAAACAGTTCATCACACTCATGGAGAACTAGACAGACACCACCGTGAAGGCTATTCGTTGTGATAATGGAACAGAGTTTAAGAATGTTACCTTAAATTCTTTCTGCTCCTCCAAGGGTATTGACCAACAGTTTAGTGCAGCCAGAACTCCACAACTAAATGTAGTTGCAGAACGGAGAAATTGAACATTGATTGAAGCTGCACGTACTATGTTTGTTGAATCCGAGCTACCTCTTATTTTCTGGGTAGAAGCAATCAATACCGCCTGTTATATTCAGAATCATGCCCTGATCAATAAATACACATGAAAACTCCGTACGAAGTGGTTGAAGGTCGCAAACCTTCGGTCAAACATTTCCGCAAGTTTGGATGCCCTTGTGTTCTCCTGCTCATGGATGCTAAAGGGAAATTTGAATCATGCGGGATCAATGCATCTTCGTTGGATATTCCAAAAAAACTTCATATCATGTCTATAATAAGATCAAGAAAATGGTAGTTGAAACCTACAATGTGGGTTGGCTGGAGGAAAACCCCAAGGACACACGCATTGGTCCTAACTGGCTGTATGATTATTCCACCTTGTTTAACCATGTTGATGTCTCTTCTAATGTATCTGCAGGTACAAGCTAAATTTCTGAACTTCCAGCGATGCCTATCTCACCCGAAGACGATACTGATGCTGCACAGCTGCATAAGACTTTAAAGAAGCTGAGTGTGGATCCACCTGGATTTAATGAAGCTATATCTACTCCTTCACCAGTATCACAACATCATGAAATGGCATCTGACCAGACTCCTCAGGATGATCCCCCTGTAGTTGAGGCTCCAAACACAGAGCCTCCTACGACAAATGAAGGGTCTGCTCCTCCTGATGTCTTGGGTTCATCTCTGTTTCCTGAGCCTACACCACCAGACTGTTTTGTTGATTCATCAGTCAACACTTCTACTGGTGCAACTAATGAGGGGGAGTTATCTTGAGTTGCTTCAGCGAGTGTTACCAACTTGCAAACGGATCTTCTTGTCCATGCTACGCGAATACCGCAGCGTCTACAGCGCGATCATCTAATTGAAAATTTATTGGTCCTGTTACTGCTGTTGTTCGAACCCGCATTCAATCAGGGGATATCAATACTTATCTTTACTCTTTCTTTATCTCACAAATTGAACCCAAAAGCATTGATGTCGCCTTGTAGGAACCAGGCTGGGTTGATGCTACGCATGAAGACCTCAATCAATTTGAGAAGCTTGGTGTATGGCAATTGGTGAAGCTTCCTAAAGCAAAACATGCTCTTCGAACTCGCTGGGTATTTCGCAATAAACAGGATGACACTGGAGTCATTGTTCGGAATAAAGCTCGACTGGTGGTTCAGGATTTTCGTCAGATTGAAGGATTAGACTATGATGAGGTTTATGCACCGGTCGCTCGATTAGAGGCTATTCGCATTTTCTTGGCATACGCATCCTACATGGATTTCACTGTCTATCAAATGGATGTCAAGACTGCTTTTCTCTACGAACGGTGAAAGAGGAAATATACGTGGCACAAGCACTGTGTTTTACTGATCTTGACAAGCCAGACTATGCATACAAATTGGGCAAAGCTTTGTATGGGTTGCATCAAGCTCCTCGCGCGTGGTACGCAACTCAACAGAGTATTTGCTTGCTCATGGATATACTCGGGGAACCATTGACCAAACTTTGTTCGTCAAACGTGTTGACAAGGACATTATTCTTGTTCAAATTTACGTTGATGATATCATTTTTGGTTCTACGAATGATGGTTTGTGTCAGGAATTTGAAGAAATCATGAAGAAGAAATTTGAGATGAGCTCACTGGGGAGATGACTTTGTTTTTGGGACTTCAAGTTTGTCAGAGCCCGCAAGGAGTCTTGATTCATAAGGAAAATATGTCAATGACATTCTTGCGAAATTCAAGCTTACAGACTCAAAGCCTACGGCTTCACCTATTAAAGAATGGCCTTTGCTAAATGAAGACGCTGAAGGAAAGCCTGTTAATCCAACCATGTCCAATCTATAATTGGTTCACTCATGTATCTCACTGCTAGTCAGCCAGATATCATGTTTGCCGTTTTCCAGTGTGCTCGTTATCAGGCTACTCCTAAACTCTCTCATTTACATGCTGTTAAAAGAATTTTTAGGTACTTCAAAGGGCCACCATCACTGGGCCTCTTGTATCCTAAAATTTTTGAATTTGAACTGTATGCTTTCTCTGACAGTAATCTTGGAGTTACTGACAGGGATAGCACTCAAATTCATCTGGATGTCAGTTCTTGGGAGACCGCTTAATCTCGTGGCAATGCAAGAAGCAGCAGACGATCTCGCTCTCTACTGTGGAAGCAGAATATGTCGCAGCATCTGCTTGCTGCTCCTAGGTTTTATGGATGCAACACCAGCTTGCGGATTACGGTTTGACTTATATAAGCACAACAATTTATTGTGATAATGATGCCACTATCCAAATCGTAAAAAAAACCATGTTTTTCACTCCAAAACCAAGCACATAAATTTCAAAGTTCATTTTATCCGTGATTGCTGTGAAAAGGGTCTCGTTAAACTTGAGCAAATCCACACCGATGCAAACATGGCGGATTTGTTCACCAAACCCGTTAGCAACGCGCGTTTTCAAGTACTTGTGGATCTTCTAAAAATGATCCGTTTTTCTAACTGAGCATCCTCTGTCCTTTCCGTTCCGTTTATTGTCTTTCATTCATTTTAGTTTGCTTAGTAAATTTGTTCATATATATGCACAAATTTAGGGGGTGAAATTTTCAAAAAAAACGGTGTTTGTTTTTTAAACAACTTTGCAATGATTGGGAAATGAAATACTTTTTCGTGATAAAGTGTCCGACTAACACTTGTAAGGTGTTGAAGCGGGAAAGACTTGGATCGAAGGTGATATGTTGATAGGTCTAAATCTCAACCGGATAGTGTAAGCCAAATGATATAAACATAAAGAACTATGTATTCAGTGGGTCACATACTATAGGCGTATGATTTCATGGTCTTAAATCCTGTGTTGATAGATAGCCAACGTCTGAGGTTTCGGGTCTTTATGCTGTTTAGTCATCCGGGGATATCTTGGCTGCCCTTTATTGCATCCAGATTATATGCAGACCTAGGCACAGTCAGGATATCTTTTTAAAGAGCAAAAATATAAGGGCTAAAACCTAAAAGAACAGAATATCTTCATGAGAAAATTCCATAAGTTCCTACGTACCACATAAGGTACTTGCCTAACTCTCGTCAGATACTATTGGTCACTCTGCTGTAAGAAATACTGACCTGTTCACCAATAGTCTGACATTGTAAAAGATAAAGGATGATCTCAGTATACTCACCTGCGATGATGTATTGTTGTGCTTACCTTGATCGCGGAGGGTATGTCATGGTATGGGACACACGGTATCATAGTATAAAACTACCTTAAGCGTATCATGAAGCTAGAACAGGAGGGTTGAGTTTTAGATTTAGATGGACAAGTATATTAACAATTGCTTAGACTAGTCTGGCCTAGCTCATACTGAAAAGTGTTCCTTAGTCAACTATTGAAACGATTTGATCCCTTAGCAAGGCTATGTTTCTGTTTCTGTTTGTGTTTGTGCTTAAATATCTTAATTTTGTCGTTGGTAAAAGGTGGTTGGATACTTGGTTAGTCAAATTGCTGATTTTTTGTTAGATGGTTTCTGTCAAGGGATATTGGACTGGTCCGCTAAGTTTCGAAGTTGGGCCAATCCAATAGAATTTCTGAAAGTCTTCAAAATTGAACATTTATGGTTTACGAGTTACTGTTCCTGATTGGGCTTTCAAACACCTTCCGGATAGGCCCACTAGGTTGACACTATTTTGGATTGGACCTGACAAAAGCCCAATCCAGATCCCTTCGGAATTCGGATGATGGATTCCGGATTGAGTTGGGCCCAAAAGGTGTTAGGCCCAAGCCTATTCCAGAAAAGTACTTAACTGAATCAGAGATGCATTTTAGATTATTCACAAATTTTTCAAAACCTCTGATATTCTCTGATCATGTCTGATCTCTCACTCTTCGTTCTCATTTTGGATTCTTATCTCGAATTTCATCCGGATTAGGTAAATAATGCTCTAAAATCATAAAATCTAATGATAATCTTCAAGTTTCATGCATTTCGAACAGCATTTCAGATTGGCCTTCAAAGAAACTTGTATTTCGGATTTCATTCCGGATGGATATTCAACCGAGTTGATGAACTTGGATTTCATCTCGGATAACCTTCATCTGGACTGATGATTTATCCGAAATACTATTGATTTGCTTGCTAATCCGGATTGATGATTCATCCGAATCACCATTGACCTCTTTGCTAATCCGGATTATTGTGATCTGTTAGTGAATCCAGATTCTAGGGTTTGAGCCTTTGAGTTCTTTTGAACCTTTCCAAATGATTGAGCCCCTCGAACTGATTTGAACCTTTTAATAAGTGAACCTTTGAAATATGTTTGAACCATCCAATTCGTGTTGACCTTTTATCCTAATGAACTCCTTTAAATTCTGTTAATTGCGTTAAAATTGAGTTAACTTGGTTATTGTTTGACAGAAATGGTAGAAGAGGCTTTTGATGTAGTCATGTTGGTGGAGGAACAGTTCCATAATCAAGCAGGATACCTATCGGATCCACCAACGAAACTTTACCAAGAGTTCCAATCGATGATGGCATGTCTAAATGCGTGCAAGGTAGCGTATGCACTTCATGCCAATCCAGTTATATATAGAGATCTTGTGCACTCGTTTTGGAAGAGAGCTCGATTCCACCTGAGAGGAGCTAATGGGAGACCGTATATTAGTTCTCAGATATAGGGTAAGGAGATCTTAGGGAATAAAGCCTGCGTTCGAGAGGTTTTACAGTTTGCAGACGCTACAAGTGACCCAACTGTGTACGCAAAGGAGAAAGTGTTGCCTATTCTTGCAGAGATGAGTTATGAGGGTTCGTATCCGCCGTTGCTCAAGAAAATGTTTCCTGCTTATTGGAGATTGCTGGTACACATGTTCATGCAGTGCTTTTCTGAGAACAAAGGAGGCTTAGATCAGCTGAATCAAACCCAAACCTTCACAACCGTGGTTCTTATTATGGACCAGAAATATAACTTTTCTGGTTATATTTTCGAAAATATGAAGAAGATTTTAGAGTAGTCCAAGAAGAGGATGTTTCTGTTATATCCGCGCTTCGTACAGTTGATTTTGGATGCTAGATATCCCGACTTAGCCAAGGATGCTTCTGATGCAAATCTGCTAAATGTGAAGCCAATGGGACCGACTATCTTTAGCACAATGAAGAAAAATCGTTCGACATCGAAGACTGTCTTTGTTGGTTGTTTTCTGTTAAAGAAGTTTGGAAAGTTTGCTGAAGTGATCAGACAGGATGTCCCAGCTCCTACACCAGTCAATGCTATTGTTGCTGAAGATTCTACACTAGTGACATCTACTCCTGTTTTATCATCAGTTGTTGTATCTATGATGGATGTTCAGATGGTTGATCCTCCTATTTCTTCTGAACCGACAACTACTCACATTGCTACACATTCCACGGTCGTATCTATTCCAACAGACTCTGTATTACGAATGATGGATTTTGGCGGAAGTTCAGTAGGTGCTGAGGGATCTGGAGCAAGTGGAAGTGGTACAGATGGTTTTGAGGATGATGCTGCAGAACACTCACATAGATCTGAAAAACGCAGCTTTTGAGTTTAGTGGTCTGGATATTGATGATGAAGATGTAGAAGTTGATGTTGTAGATTTGAAGAAACGAGTGACTGAACTAGAACAGGAGGTTATACTTAAGGATGCTCAGATTGCGTCATTGCAGACACGCTTAGACGTGAGAGACCAAATGTTTGATCAACTACAAGGGGACGTCACTATGCTGATGACTTTAGTGTTTAATTTGAAGGCTAAATTGGAGAACAAGTTTGGGCGAGAATTTTCTGACCCTACTGATGATCCAATGAACATAGAACACCGACATAGAGCCACCGCGCAACGAGCAGCAGAGGAAAGTGAAGCGGATAGGTTAGCTGCAGAACAGTTGGCTTCCGAATGACAAGTTGGGTTGGATGACTATATGTGTGATATGAGGAAGAAATATACCGCCAGTTAAAAGCATCCAACGACACAAAAGATGAAACAAATGTTGTTGATGAAAAACGTTTACGTTAATCCGCTGGATGAGAATTTTCAATTGAAAGATCCTTCTAACCAGTCTGAACGGTATGTCATGGAACTTGGCTCAAGTTACTATAGCAAGGTTTGAAACAAATCAAAAGTGCTTAGCTGGATGTACGACCATGTAATGAAGATGTGGATTATTGTTAGACAGGATGATACTCAGGAATATTATTCCAAGGATTCCAAGTTTAAAACGTGGACGAAGATTGCTTTGACTGATTTGTTACGAGCTTCGTACTTTGATGATGATACTACTGAGCGAGGTCCAGGCTGGAGGTTTTTCAAGAGATTAGAACAGGAGGTGAAGACTCGGTTCAAGACAATGAAAACAACTGAACCGTATTTGCAAGCTGCGAAGGGAGTGCGTGATGCGAGGACAAGGAGGAGGTTTAAGTCGGAGTGTAGCCCCCGACGGATAAGGAACTTGTTATACCAGTTGCTCCAACCTTTCCGAGAGGAATTTTGAAGAATTTCAATTTCTGGCTGTATGATCCCAAAGTTGGAGTGTGGCTATTGTGACGAAGGAGAAGGCGTTTCGGGTCAATGACGTGATTGATTTTGTGAGCTTTCACGATGAAGATCTCAGGTTCTTTTTTCACACCAGATTCGAACAGTAGAGCTATATGAGGCATGCGCTAAAGATTGGACAGCTGCTATGGCTGGAATTATTGCTGGAAGATTGGGAGTGGACGCGCAACCTAAAGATTAGAAGGCCTAATGTTGTAAACCTAGGGGGAGATTGTTGGGCTTATACTAGTAAAGGTTCACACATTAGTGCTACATTTAGGCTTTTAGAAGGTTTTGTGCTTCCTAGTGCCTTATGGGCCTAAGGTTGTAACTGTTGGGCTTGGTGATTAGTATAAATATATGTATTAGGTCAATGTTTAGAGGTTAGAGAGTTGTAATTGAAAAATTTGTATCAGACACTATTCTGGTGTATTCAAGTTGATTTTGTTTCAAGAGATTGTTCTTCTTCCTAATCTTTATTTCCGCAATTGATTAGGTTACGATACCTGTTAGATCTGATTTCGGGACTTACAATTAATAATTACATAATGATTAACTATTATTATTATTATTATTATTATTATTATTATTATTATGTTTAAAAACCTAAAGTAAAGGACGTCTTCTTCGTTCGTTAAACAACTGAACCAAAACCCTATCTTTTAAAATCACCCGCCGGAGATGTCTCATGTTATGCGACTGTGAGGGTTGGATGTGGTGGTTATGATGGAGGTGATCAGTGATGAAGATGACGATGACTGGACGTTGTAGGAGGTTTGGAGATAATGGATGATAGATGGAGAAGATGATGTACGGAGATGATGACAATGGTGATGATCCATGACGATGGACCTGCAACCGTGATGTAGGGCGGACCAGAGATGGTGTAGTTCATGAACGATGATGGGTTAATGTCAGAGAAGAGTAGTGTTGACGTGGGTGGAACACGGTGGTGATCAATGGCGTTCGTGTGAGTCCCAAATGCTATTCGGGTCATAGTGGTTTGATTATTAACATCCAAACACCTATTGATTAACTGTTTGAATGAGAAAAGGTTAAGAAAAAACAAACGATGAAAATGAAGATTCTTATTTCGATCAAACAACAAGGGTTGTTTATGTAATTCTAAATGATATACACACTAAAAGAACCTGGATATTCAGATTTAGCACAAGAATATGAATCACAACACAAGGGGAATCACCAAAACTTGTCCAAGAACCTTGGGCAAGGGTTTTTCCATTAAGCACATATAAATACATACAAACTTGTCTGGCATATTTAACAATTACACAAGAAACATAAATACGCCATGTTTGGCTATTACATAATTTTACTTTTGACCCATGAACTTTCTAGAGTATTACAAATTATAACAAAACAATCCAAAACCTAATAAAACAAAGTACCAACAATCTCAAAATTTCTAATAATATCCCCCTAGATCGTTGCATACTTGATCGTTCTTTAGTGTTGAACATCTATTTCTAGGTTTGTTGCAGCTTGATCTGTGGTCTGTTCAGGTGGTGGTTGATTAAAACAGCTTTACTAATGACTGGTCGATCCTCCATAGTGGCCTCATATGTGGATGAGGCCGGAGGTTGAGATCCTTTTGTTTTGTTGGAGACTTTTGCTACTTTTTCTCTTTACTTTTCTTTTCTTCTCTTCCTCTCTCTCCTTTTGCTTTTCAAATTTGTTTAGAATATCAATCATATCTATCTTCCGTTCCCTCGCTCTTTCTACTGCCCTCTAAAATAACATGCCTTCTTCCTTGTACTCGTTTCCAGCACCAACGTGTATCTTATGACCATAAAGAACATTCAAATCGGATAGGCAGAACATAAAAACATCCATTGGATCCAAAATGTGGATATCTTCATTTGAGTTGGATCTGATGACCACTTCACCGGTTTTCTATCATAGAACCATTTTTGAAATTGGTGAGTGTCGCAAGAATCTCTAGAAGGATCTTAATTCTCGTCACAACCTTAGCAGGGTCGATGACCCATGTGACATTGCCTTTACCGGTGATAGGATCCTTTGTTGTGTTCGAAACCCTTCTCCGTAGGCGTTGGGGCTTGAAGACATTAAACCCGCGATTGCATTCTCTTAAGATCAGTCTTTCAAAATCATCACCAATGCTATTGTTGGTCGGATTGATCATGTCTAATTTTGCGAGCTCGTGAATATCCCACCGAGGAAGGCTTTTCATGTTTAATCCAGTCTTGAAGCATTGGATAACCCCACCACGTATCTTTACGATGAACATCCTTTTTAATTGCAATACTTCCAGCAGATTATCTTGTCGGTGGCTTCTGTCTTTTCAACAGTGAATACTTGATAAAAATCTGGAAGTTGTTCTCTTTCCTTTTTAAACCATTCCGGATGTTGCGGGTCACTTCATCACCGTCTTATGTTTCATACAGAGCCTCTTTCTCTAATCCCCACTCGACAAACCATGCAGGAATTTCATCTGGATCCACTTCCTATTCCTCACTTTCATCATCTTCGTTGATGTTTACAGCCGAATCCAATCGTCTTTTATTTTTCTCGGCTTCTTAATTTTTTTCGTTTATCTTCCTTTACCTTAAACTTCTCATAGTAAAAAATGTTTGTAGCTGAGAATATTGGATGTACTTCTACTTTGTGTTGGTGCATATTTTTGACAACAGCTTAGATTTGGTCTTTGGATATCTTGTAATTAGTAAAATGATAAACGGTTAGCGGGTTTAGTTTTCTAATAGTTAATTAGAAGTAATTGGGCTGAACCAGACATAATTTAGCACATGGTAGGCGAATTGGGCCTTAAACCCATTAGCAGTCCATGTAGGAAACCCTAGCCCAGTTGCATAACCTATCTCTATAGATAGGGAAGTTTGCATTAGGGTTTATGTTGCTGTTTCTGTTGCTCAGTTGCTGGTGTTGCTGGTTTAGCGAGATAGTCTTGAATTGATTGTAAACACTTTGTGTTAGATAATCAATAGAAGATGTTTGAAAGGAATTGTGTTCATGTTCGTGTTCTTGTTCTTGTTTCTGTGAAATCTGATCTAGGGGATTCCGCACTCTAGATTAGATAGACGACTCTGTGAAGATCCATACGGACTAGGGGACCTACAATTGGTATCAGAGCATTCGGCTCTTTATTTTGCTTGGTTCAGAATCGTGACAACTGAAAATTGGGTTTTTTGGACGTTTTGGAGGCTGTTTTGGAGTTTGTAATGGTTGAATTAGGGTTTCGGAGGCTGTTCTAGTGTTTCCAGCGATTTCGGATAAACTGCAAGGTATTTCAGATTGAAGACTTGCATTCCGGATCAAAAAGTGAAGCATTTCGGATTAGAAAAGTGTAATTCGGATCAGAAAAGCCCATTTCAGATCAGAAAAGTGTAATTCGGATTTGAAAAGCCCATATCGATTGAATTTTAGATCGAATCTCGGATCAAAAGCTATTTCGGATTGAATTTCGGATCCGAAGTTATTCAAGATTCCATCTCGGATCGAACTATTCCGGATTCCATCTTGGATCACAATAGTCTATTCCGGATTTCCATTTCGGATCAGAACAGTGCATTCCGGATTTATCTCGGATCACTATTCCGGATCACCATTTCCGATTACCAATTCGGATTGCTGTTCCGGATTTTCATCTCGGATTGTCAATCAGAGTTACCATTTCGGATTTTACACTGTTCCGAGTTTTACACAAGAAGATGGAAAGTTAACCAGCTGACTTAACCGGAGTTACATGTTTTCAGACATAGAATTTGATCCACAAACTATTTTGATAAACCGGTTGCATGGTCAGTCTCGTTTGATTTTTAGGAACAAAAAAGTCATTAGAATCGTAATCGTCGAGACGAGTCTAACAATATGATTTACTAACCACTCATTTCGGATAAGTTTAAACATTTTTAACGAGCCGGTTCGGTAAAAATGTCAAATATGTCTAATCTAAATGATCTGTTAAGAATGGAGCACGAGGCTGGCACCACAAACAAACCTCCAAAGATGCTTAAGGTAGAGAACTATCTTACTTGGAAGGATATGTTTCAATCCTTTATTGAATATCAGGACACACTGATGTGGATCTGTATTCAAGATGGGTACGCTAACCCAACGCATGATTTTGAGGGCAGACAACGTGTTACTGCTTATGTAAACATGTTTAAAGCTTAAAAGAGGATGTATGAATCTGATAAGAAAGCCTTAGCTGCTATAAAGATGTCGTTACCTGATGGCATCAAACATACATTTAAGCGTTATACTACATCGAATGAGATGTGGGATGCCTAGAGAAGAGGTATGAGGGTAATACCGATGTGAAGAAAAACAAAGGAATGAGAAATGAATCCCTTAAGATATTATCACGAGATATTATCATCTGATGTCAGAAATAGATAATTATGACATAGAGGGATACATGGATGTGGAGATAAACGACAAGTTGCTGGATGCTTAACCTGCAAAGTGGGATATCTATACTTTGATGATAAAAGGTGAAGCTGATTATGAAAAGAAAGACTTGGAAGAGGTTGTTGGGAAATTGAGAGCTTATGAGCTCAATATGAAGAAGAAGGAGACTGGATATGATCAGGTTGAAGATCCGGGGATTTATAAAGGTCTTACACCTTCATCTTCAAACAATGCTTCTAGTGACACTACAACTACGTTTCTTTCATGTGAGAATGAGCAGATCATGACAAATGCTGAGGGTGAAGTATGTTTTGTTGCTGCTTCAGGAGGATCGACATGGGCTAAGAGACAACAATCAAGTAATAATAACAGCAGTAATAGGTCTATGCCTTTGAGCGTCAAAAGTGCTGAAGATCATCTGGCATTGCTTGCTTCTTTTATTGCTTCCTACGACAACTATATTCAGGGAAGAATATATGATCCTGCTACGTTTGATGAAGATTATGATCAGATTGACCCTGATGACCTCGAGGAGGTGGATTTACAATGGCAGATGGCCATGATCTCTTGAAGAGTAAAGAGGTTCATGAATAGAACAGGAAGGAAGTTTGTTGGTAAGAGTGTGGGCTTTGACAAGTCGAAAGTGAAGTGTTACAATTGTCACAACTACGGACATTTCGCTAGAGAGTGTCAAAGACCTAAGTCTGAATCTCGTTCTAGTTCATCCTTTAAAGATTCTCCTGGTCATGGTTCAAGCAACAGGAATGCGTCAAACAACACTGGATCAAAGGCCCTGATTTCTACTGCTAGAGAGGGTTCTTATGATTGGAGTTTTCATTTGGAGAGTGATAACAATGCCTCACAGGCGTTCATGGCTGAGATAGCTCCAGTTGCTGATGAAGAAGTGAAAGCTGATGCTAAGGGAGAGCAAGAGAAGGTAGCTGAGAAAACTGATGGAGAACAGAATGCTACAGAGAAGAAGATGGCTGCTGATTTTGATGCTTTCACGGCTGATCTAAGCTAATCCACAGGCGAGGTATGTTCTAACGCTGGTAGTTCTGTTTGTTTGAAGTGTCGTGAACTGCAAAGTGAAGTTAACACATTAACAAAGCAAAACCAAAGTCTGGCTAATGAGCTCTCGAACCTAAAAGAATCAAACTTTTTCGTAAAGCGAAATGAGTCATTATACTTGAAGAAAATTAAGGGTTATGAAGAAGAAATCAATATTCTGACCTGTAAGCTTATTGAAAAACTTCAAGTTATTGACTTAGCTCATGATAAGATGAGTGAGAAAACAATAGAAATTTTTGAAAAATGTAAAGAGTTGTCTGGAGCACAACTTAAAATTTGTGAACTTGAAAAGAAACTAAATCAATTCAGAGATTCATCCTTCGTTATGAAACACATGATGAATGGCCTGGAGAAGAGTAATGACAAGACATGTGTGAGATTCAAAGGTTTGAACGAAGTTCCACCACCTCTTGTTCACGACTATTCTTTCTTGCCAGATGAAAAAGAGCTTACAGACTTTGTGTCAACTACACCTGGTAGTTCCACATCTGGGGATGTTGATGTGACTGAGAATGCAAAGAAGGATAATAACAGAAAACCCGGTTTGAAAACAAAGAATACACACCCTAAGAATCAAAAGCAAGTTTTTATTAAAAAGGTTGATTTTGTTCAAGGGAGTGACATGAATAAAGAGGTCCCTATTATTACTAAAGAGTCTAATGTGTAGTTTGCTAAAAATAAAAACAAAGAAAAATCAGAAGTTAAGCAAACTAAACAAGATCCTTTAAAGGCATCGTCATCATCATCATCCTCATCGCCTGATGAATCTAAGCAAGAGGATTCAATTAAGAAGTCTTCGGCTAGAAAATCCTACTTCAAATGTCACGAAAAAGGACATGTAGCTAGCTAGTGAAGCACAGGAAAGTGAGAGACAGAGAGAAAAATCACCAGCAAAAAGTGGTGATGGTGAGAAGAAGGTTAACTCACCAAAGATAACTGCTACCAGGCAACAGAGTGTTGCTGTGGGTGTAGATAAGGCTGAAAAAGGAACTCACCAAGTTCCTCATTTTCAAAAAAATCAACAAAGATTTCAGCCTAAATCGACATCAGCAGATATGAAAGACCTAGAAGTAGTTCACCACGAATGAATAACATTAATGGTCGATCAAGTAATTTCAGAAGTCAAGGTCAATATCAAACTCGATACTAGAATGTTGGTAGTCGAAATTTTTATAATGATGGCTTTAGAGATTATCATCATCAAAATTCATGGAACCAAAATCATAATTTCCAAAGGTCGCAAAGTCCAAACATATTTAGGAAACCTCAGGACCAGAGACCTAGTGGAAATCAAAAACCATTTCCATCAACAGGTCTAAGTTCCAAGACTCCTGTTAGGAGTGATGGATGTTCCCGTGGTTGATGAATCTGGAAGACCCAAGACCATTAAGGCTTGGTCCCCCAATCTAACTAATTTTGTTGGGTGGTGAGGAGCTGCTAAGGAGGATTATCAACTTGTGGTATGTTGATAGTGGCTGCTCCAGCACATAATGGGGGATGCGAGGTTGTTGATTGAGTTTGAGAATATAGATGGTGGTTATGTGAATTTTGTAAGTGCTAAAGGAGGGCACATTACAGGTCGAGGAAAAGTGACCAACGGGAAAATCACACCAGACAAAGTGAACTATGTTGAGCAGCTGAAGCACAATCTAATGAGCGTGTCTCAAGTCTGCGACAAGGGTCACTCGGTCCACTTTACTAAGTCTAAAGCTTTGGTGCTGAAACCTGGTTTGGTGATACTAGATGATTGGATAGTGATGAGAGCGCCAAGGAGAAACGACACTTATGTCATGGACATGGGTGCTAAGGATTCTTCGAATGTGGTGGCGTGTTTACTATCAAAAGCATCTGAGGCTGAGTCATTGCTGTGGCATATACGTATGGCCCACATCCACTACCGAAAAATAAACTATATTATTAAGAATGGTTTATTTGGAAAGGGTGCCATTGTAGAGGTTTTACGTGGAAGATAAATGTCTTCCATGTCAAAAGGGAAAACAACATAAGAAACCTCACAAGTTTAAAACAGTAAATTCCATAGATGCCCCTTATGAATTACTTCATATGGATCTATTCGGTCCGGTGAACATAAGGAGCATAGGTGGAAAGTACTATTGTTTAGTTGTCACAGATGATTACTCACGATATTCATGGGTTTTCTTTTTAGGTACAAAAGATGAGACAATGGAGATGCTGATAGATCTTTTTACAAAATTGGAAAATGTCCATGATGCACGGATCAAGAGGATAAGTAGTGATAATGACACGGAGTTCAAGAATCAGATTCTAGTCTCTATTGTCTTCGCAAAGGAATTGAACATCAATTTTCTGCTCCTTATACACCTCAATATAATGGAGTCGCTGAGAGGAAAAACAGGACGTTGATTGAAGCTGCAAGGACTATGCTTTATGATTCAAAGCTTCCAGTTCTTTTCTGGGGAGAAGCTGTGAACACAGCTTGTTATGTCCTGAACAAAGTTTTGACAGTTAAACAATTTAACAAAACATTTCACGAACTATTGTTTAACCGAAAACCAAAATTAAAAGGCTTTGAACCATTTGGATTACCATGCACCATAGTGCGAATCAAAGAAGAAAAAATTCGGTGATGTAGCTGATGAGGGTTACTTTCTAGACTATATGCCTGATACACCGAATAAAAGGGTTTTTAATCTAAAAACTGGTAAAATTGAGGTTGTGTTTAACATGGAAATCACTACTTATTCACCTCAACAATCAACGAGTGGTCCACCTATATTATATGATTATGACAATGTTTTTAAATCATTTAATATATACCTGATTTTTCTAATGCAGATGAGTCTCAAGTGATCCAGACTGTGATCAGTGAAGATGGAGTGTGTGACTTCATGCATAGATCGAGTGTATCGATGATAGATGCTCCAGAAACTTTTTCCAGTGCAGCTCCAGAGGACTCCAGTGAAAGTGAGTTTGAACCTATTCAGGGGGAGGATTTCACGAATCCGTTTGCTAATTCTAATATTCGGGGGAGGTTAGATCTAATCTGGGAGATAATCTAGTTGTTGACACCATTACTACCACACGTGTAAACATAGATCATCCAGTTGAAAACATCATTGGTGATGCTGTTGCAGGTGTTCAGACAAGAAGAGGTGTGCTCGAAGGTTCCTGATTGTTTACTTCGATTCAGAAGATTGGGTTGATTCATGAGTGTTTGTATAGCTGCTTTATTGCCCAAGAGGAGCCGAAGAATGTTCATATGGCTCTAAAAGACCGCTGTTGGGTTGAAGCTATGCAAGAGGAACTAGCTCAGTTCAAGAAGTTCAAAGTTTGGGAGTTAGTTAACTTGCCTGAAGGAGAGAAGGAAATTGGCACTAAGTGGGTGTTCAAGTGCAAGAAAGACGACCGAGGGATCGTGATAAGGAATAAGGCTCGGTTGGTAGTGAAAGGATTCAATCAGCAAGAAGGTATTGATTACAAAGAAGTGTTTGCACTAGTAGCAAGGTTGGAAGTAATTCGTTTGTTCCTAGCTTTTGCTTCATTCAAGGGCTTCAAAGTTTACCAACTTGACTGAAGAGTGCGTTTCTTTACGGGAAAGTCTAAGAAGTGGTGTTTGCCTCACAGCCAGACGGATTTACTGATCCAGACTATCCAGATCGAGTCTATCGACTTGATAAGGCATGGTATGAATTGCATCAGGCACCTAGGGCTTGGTATGAGACACTGTCAGCACATTTGTTAAAACATGGTTTTGAATGTGGTCAGACTGACAGTACACTGTTCATTAAAAGGAAGAAGGAAGACTTTATGCGGGTACATGTATGCGTAGATGACATCATTTTTGGGTCATCTGTTTGAGAACATGTGTCATGATTTCGAGGAGGTAATGAAGAGCAAGTTTGAGATGAGTGTGATGGGTGAACTATCCTACTTTTTGGGTTTACAAGTTGAACAGAAGAAGGATGGGATGTTTATACATCAGATATAGTAGGTGTATGACATTTTGTCTCGTTTCAAGATGGAGGATTGCGCTACTTTCAATACACCTATTTGTGAGAATCACAATCTTGGTCCAGATCATGAGAGTGTGGAGGATGTTGATCCAACTCAATACAGGGCAATGATTGGTTCTCTGATGTACTTGACTGCTTCAAGACCCGGCTTCATGTTCGCGGTATGTCTTTGTGCCAGATATCAATCGAATCTAAAAGAGTCACACATGAAAGCGGTGAACGGATTCTTCGTTACTTGAAGGGGAAACCTAAACTTGTGTTATGGTATCCAGCTGCTAGTGATTTGAATTTCGTTGCTTTCACTGATTCGGACTTTGGAGGATGAAATTCTACAAGAAAGTCTACCACAGGTGGTTGTCAGTTCTTAGGAGGGAGGCTCGTGTCATGGCAATGCAAGAAGCAGTCTTGCGTGTCTACCTCACCGTGTGAAGCTGAATATATTGTTGCGGGTAGCTGTTGCTCTCAGGTTCTCTGGATCCAACAGTAGATGCGCGATTACGATTTGAATTTCACTAGTACTCCTATTATGATAGACAATAATGCCACTATCTCAATCACCAACAATCCCGTAAACACAGTCGCACAAAACATATTGACATTCATCATCATTTTATACAGGATTGTGCTAAAAAGAAATTAATTGAACCGCATCGAGTCGACACACTTGATAACCTGGCAGATCTTTACACAAAAGCGTTTGATAGGGCTCGTTTTGAACATTTAGTCGAACTCAACGGGATGAGAAATCGTGAATATCCATTGTCCCACAAAAATGTTTCTGTAAAAATATTTACTGCTTTTCAAAAATCAAAAACAAAATTTTTTTATAAAAAATAAAAAATCTCACTGTGTGAAAAAGAAGAAATGATGGTACATCAGCAAGTTAGACTGTCACACTAAAATTAAAATTAAAATTGCTTAATTGTGATAGCAGCTTCATCATATGATGTACAAGTAGGCAAAAGGCATGAAATAATCAACTTTCTTTGTGATACACATATAATAAACTGTGTATGAGTGGGTAAAATATCAGTGGCGTATGGTTTTATAACCTTAAATCTTGCGTTGATAGATTGCCAAAATCTGAGGTTTTAGGTCTTTATATCGTTATTTCATCCGGGGTATCAAGGTTGTCCTTCTACTGCATCTAGGTATATGCTGACCTAGGCACAACCAGGATATCTTAAAAGAGCTAAAATGCCAAATCCCAAAAATTGAAGAATCTCTCCCAGAGAGTCATTCAAATGTGAAAACTGCATTATTCGTACCAAAATTTGTATTTGTCCTAACCCTCGTTGGATATTGGTCTCTTTGCTGTGCGGAAGTACTGACCTGATCACCAATTATCTAACGTTGTAATTCAAAAGGATGAATTTCGGTATACTCACCTACTACGATGAATTTTTGTGCATACCTTGATCACGAGGGTATGTCCTGGAGTGGGACACACTAGTATATTAGTATGAATTATCTAAACTATTCACGAGGTAATGGTACTTGAAATGTTCATGCATTTTCTTTTAGTGGATAAACAATACTGGTAATCGTCTTGAACTGCTTTTCATGAATATTGCATATAGAATTATAAAATAGTGTGAAAACAGTTTGATATTGTTGATATGATCTTCTTAACAGTCTCACAAAAATAGCGTGTTTATTCTTTTGTTATTTACTTGCTTTCAGAAAATCTAAAAATCCAAAAATATTTCATTTTCTTGTATATTCTTAATGTACAGTATATTGGTTGTTTATGGAGGAGTTCTTACCGATAGGGGGAGACGGTGTCCGAAGCTGAGTTCAAAATTTTTACGATCATGTAGGTTATGTGTGCTTAAAATTTTGAATATATGGTTTGAGTTGAGAAGTGCTTATTATGTGATACAGTTTTACTATCTCTTGAATTATAATAATTTGTTTAACTTGTGTTGAAAAATTCTTATGATTTCTCGAGATGTTTGTTTTATAGTATACAGATGGTAGCTGTGTGTTGCTGAGACGTTTGGTGAAGAAGAGTTTTGAAGATTGCTATGCAAGGACTAAACAGGAGTTTACTCAAACGCTAATGATTTAGAAGATTTGGTGATTGGAAACATCAGCTTAGGGGGAGTCTGTTGCTAATAGAAGCTATTAAAGCTTAAGCTATCCAAAGACCAACGTTTTTCAAAGATGTTGAAGATTGCAAGAAGTCTGAAGACAAAGTTATTTTATGAAGCTATTGTCAAGGGGGAGTTTGTTGGTGCATATTTGTGACAAAAGCTTAGATTTGGTTTTTTGATATCTTGTAACTAGTAAAATGATAACGGTTAGCGGGTTTAGTTTTGTAATAGTTAATTAGAAGTAATTGAGATGAACCAGAAACAATTTAGCACATGGTAGGCGAATTGGGCCTTAAACCCATTAGCAGTCCATGTAGGAAACCCTAGCCCAGTCGCATAACCTATCTCTATAGATAGGGAAGTTTGCATTAGGGTTTATGTTGCTGTTTCTGTTGCTCAGTTGCTGGTGTTGCTGGTTTAGCGAGAGAGTCTTGAATTGATTGTAAACACTTTGTGTTAGATAATCAATAGAAGACTGTTTGAAAGGAATTGTGTTCATGTTCGTATTCTTGTTCTTGTTTCTGTGAAATCTGATCTAGGGGATTCCGCACTCTAGATTAGATAGACGATTCTGTGAAGATCAATACGGACTAGGGGACCTACACTTTGGTACATAGCTATCTAATCTTCTGTATATTTTCTCCATACCGTCTTGTTAAAATCTTACAAATCTTATTTGTTCCTTCACATAAGCACGAAGCTCCTTGTTTTTCTTTCTTTGAACACATTTGTATTGTTTACTTCATGCTTTAGGAGACATATTTCTTTTGAAGGACCCGTTCCGATGTCTTTTGACAGCTTATCATAGAGTTTTTGGAAAGGACGCGGTCTGCGTGGAGCTTGTTGAGATTGTGTGACTGGAGTTGGTTTTGTTGGTACGTCTCTAGAAGAGCCTTCCCCTATTTTATTCTTTTTCTAGGAGGTGATTTACTTAGAACAACTTCAACGATCTATCAACAATTGATCAACAAATTCATCCGTCTCTTCTTGTTCGGATGTCAATGTTACAAGAATCTCAGATTCCATCATTTCATGCCTTTTTCCTTTGATTTCTCTCTTTTCCCTTTCTTTAGCTTCGTGTATAGCTCGTAAGTTCTGAATGTGCTCTCTATGCTCTGTTGTTTCGCCTACACAAATACTATTGCCCATTAACCATTCTAGATTCGGGGTATTTTTCTTTTTCTTCGAAGATCCCAGCTCTTCCACAGGCTGTTTACCTTTCTTCTTTCTAGTCAGTTGTTCCTCTTTTTCTTCTTCATCTGCTTCCTCTTTAATGTATTTTTGTTTCTTTCTTTTAACACCATTCAGATACTTTTGGTATGCAGCTTTCACCAATGGAAGTCTATTACTATACATCCACTGGTGGAGCATCACTCACTCGTTTGTCTTCAGTTCCGTAATCTGTCAGTTCGTTGGCAGCTGAAATTTGTACGGGTCTTCGTCGTGTGGGAGTTTGGGATATTGATCGTTGATGAGAAGCTGTATAAATCGAGAGTACATGGCCCATGTTTTTGTGTTTGTGCTATCAACCATACAGTAGAAGATTACGCTAGAAATGCTAAATGGTTGTTTAGTGCATAGATTCAACATAATAGCGGACCATTCCAGTTTAACCCGCCGTAACCTCCCTTTCTGTGGGCCAAACTAATAGCAAACATATGCCAAATGAATCTCCAATCTCTTATGAGACCAATGTGTTTGTTCTCATTCTTGAAGTTAAAATCTCTGACATACTTCATCCCCTTGAATCCATCTAAAATTTCATCTTTCTTTAAACGTAATGGATCCTGATGATTATCTCCGAGACTTATTACCATTCGCACATTGTCTTCTGTTACAATGACTTCCTTGTTTCGAATGGTTGCAATGATCCTCTTGACATTGTTGACAGTCTTGACTTTTGTGGTCTTCTAGAATTCTTCGATGTGAATAGTGTATATTTTTGGATCTTCTTGAACAACATAACTGATTTTACTTGAATTATCCAATCTGCCACGTCTTCAAAGTCTTTTAGCAGCGACTGTATTTTACACGGGATTATGTTTCTGTGTTTTATCTCAAGTGTTGGTGCATATTTATGACAACAGCTTAGATTTAGTCTTTGGATATCTTGTAATTAGTAAAATGATAAACGGTTAGCGGGTTTAGTTTTGTAATAGTTAATTACAAGTAATTAGGCTGAGCTAGACACTAAATAGTGCATGATAGGCAAACTGGGCCTTAAACCCATTAGCAGTCCATGTAGGAAACCCTAGCCCAGTTGCATAACCTATCTCTATATAAAGGGAGGTTTGCATTAGGGTTTAGGTTGCTGGTTCTATTGTTCAGTTGTTGGTGTTGCTAGTTGAGAGAGAGAGAGAGTCTTGAATTGATTGTAAAACAATTATGTTTGATAATCAATAGAAGACGGTTTGAAGGAAATTGTTCTTGTTCGTGTTCTTGTTTCTGTGAAATCTGATCTCGGGGATTCCGCACTCTAGATTAGATAGACGATTCTGTGAAGATCCATACGGATTAGGGGACCTACAATTGGTATCAGAGCATTTGGCTCTTGATTATTGCTCGGTTCAGAATCATGACAGTAGAAACATTGGAGTTTTTGGACGTTTTTGAGGCTGTTCTTGAAGTTTGTAACGGCTGAATTAGGGTTTTGACGGCTGTTTTAGGGTTTCTGCAGGTATTTCGGATTAACAGCAGGTATTTCGGATTGAAGAAAGGCATCTCAGCTCAAAAAGTGAAGCATTTCGGATTGCAGACTTGAATTTCGGATCAGAAATCTGCATTTCGGATCATCAGAAGTGTAATTCGGATCTAAAAAGCTCATTTCGGATTCCATTTCGGATTGAATTTCGGATCAGAAGCTATTTCGGATTCCATCTGAGATCAGAATCTATTTCGGATTCCATCTCGGATCAGAACTATTCTGAATTCCATCTCGGATCAGAGTAGTCTATTATGGATTTCCATTTCGGATCAGAATAGTGCATTCCGGATTTCATCTCGGATCACAATTCCGGATCACCATTTCAGATTAGCAATTCGGGCTATTGTTTCGGATTGTCATCTTGGATTGTCAATCAGAATAATTGTTCCGAATTTGAAACTGTTCCGAGTTATACACAAAAAGGTGTAAAGTTAACCAGCTGACGTAACTAGAGTTAAACGTTTTCGGACATAGAATTTGATCCATAGACAATTTTGACGAACCGATTTTTAGGCATGAAAATTCTAAAAATCATGATCGGACAATATATATCATTAGAATCGTATCGTCGAGACGAGTCTAACAGTATAATTTGGTAACCACTCATTTAGGACAAGTTTTAACGTTTTTAACGAGCCAGTTCGGTAAAAATGTGGAATATGTCTAACCTAAATTAGCTGTTGAGAATGGAGCACGAGGCTGGCACCACAAACAAACCTCCAAAGATGCTGAAGGTAGAGAACTATCTTACATGGAAGGACAGGTTTCAGTCATTCATTGAATATCAGGACACACGGATGTGGATCTGTATTCAAGATGGGTATGCTAACCCCACGCATGACTTTGAGGGCAGACAACGCGTTACTACTTATGTGAACATGTCTGAAGTTGAGAAAAGGATGTATGAGTCAGAGAAGAAGGCCTCTGCTCTATAAAAGATGTCGTTACCTGATGGCATCAAACATACATTCAAGCGTTATACAACATCGAAGGAGATGTGGGATGCCCTAGAGAAGAGGTATGAGGGCAATACCGATGTGAAGAAAAACATGGTTGATCTGCTAAAAAACAGTTTGCTGTGTTCAAAGGAATGAGAAATGAATCCCTTGAAAATATTATCACGAGATATTATCATCTGATGTCAGAAATAGATAATTATGACATAGAGGGATACACGGATGTGGAGATAAGTGACAAGTTACTGGATGCTTTACTACAAAGTGGGATATCTATACTTTGATGATAAAAGGTGAAGCTGATTATGAAAAGAAAGAGTTGGAAGTGGTTGTTAGGAAATTGAGAGCTTATGAGCTCAATATGAAGAAGAAGGATACTGGGTATGATCAGGTTCAAGATCCGGGGATTTAAAAAGGTCTTACACCTTCATTTCCAACAATGCTTCTAGTGATACTGCAACTGCGATTCTCTCATGTGAGAATGAGCAGATCGTGACAAATACTGAGGGTGAAGTATGTTTTGTTGCTGCTTCAGGAGGCTTTTCAGGGCTAAGAGACAACAATTAAGTAAAAGTAATAGCAGTTCTAAGTCTATGCCTCTGAGTGTCAAAAGTGCTGAAGATCACCTGGCATTGCTTGCTTCTTTTGTTGCTTCTTACGAGAACTACATTCAGGGAAAAATATCTGATCCTGCTACGTTTGATGAAGATTATAATCAGATCGACCCTGATGACTTAGAGGATATGGATTTGCAATGGCAGATGGCCATGATTTCTAGACGAGTGAAGAGGTTCATGAATAGAACGGGCAGGAAGTTCGTTGGAAAGAGTGTGGGATTTGACAAGTCGAAAGTGAAGTTTTACAATTGTCACAACTATGGACATTTCGCTAGAGAGTGTCAAAGACCTAAGTCTGAATCTCATTCTAGTTCATCCTTTCAAGATTCTCCTTGTCATGGTTCAAGCAACAGGAATGCGTCAAACAACACTGGATCAAATGCCCTGATTTCTACTGCTAGAGAGGGTTCTTATGATTGGAGTGTTCATCTGGAAAGTGATAACAATGCCTCACAGGCGTTCATGGCTGAGATAGCCCCAGTTGCTGATGAAGAAGTGAAAGCTGATGCTGAGGAAGAGCAAGAGAAGGTAGCTGAGAAAGCTACTGGAGAACAGACTGCTACAGAGAAGAAGATGGCTGCTGATTTTGATGCTTTCATGGCTGATCTAAGCAAATCAACAGCCGAGGTATGTTCTAAATCTGGTAGTTCTGTTTGTTTGAAGTGTCGTGAACTGCAAAGTGAAGTTGACACATTAACAAAGCAAAACCAAAGTCTGGCTAATGAGCTCTCAAACCTAAAAGAATCGAACTTTTTCGTAAAACGAAATGAGTCTTTATACTTGAAGAAAATTAAAGGTTATGAAGAAGAAATCAGTATTAACCTGTAAGCATAATGAAAAACTTCAAGTTATTGACTTAGCACATGATACGATGAGTGAGAAAACAAAAGAGGTTTCTGAAAAAATGCAAAGAGTTGTCTGAAGCACAACTTAAAATTTATGAGATTGAAAAGAAATTAAATCAATTTAGAGATTCATCTAAGTCATTTTATGTAGCTATTGTCAAGGGGGACTTTGTTGGTGGATATTTGTGACAACAGCTTAGATTTTGTCTTTAGATATCTTGTAACTAGTAAAATGATAAACGGTTAGCGGTTTAGTTTTGTAATAGTTAATTCCAAGTAATTGGACTGAGCTAGACACTAAATAAAGCATGGTAGGCGAATTGGGCCTTAAGCCCATTAGCAGTCCATGTAGGAAACCCTAGCCCAGTTGCATAACCTATCTCTATATAAATGGAGGTTTGCATTAGGGTTTAGGTTGCTGGTTCTATTGCTCAGTTGTTGGTGTTGCTAGTTGAGAGAGAGAGTCTTGAATTGATTTTAAAACAATTGTGTTTGATAAACAATAGAAGACGGTTTGAAGGAAATTGTTCTTGTCCGTGTTCTTGTTTCTGTGACATCTGATCTATGGGATTTCGCACTCTAGATTAGATAGACGATTCTGTGAAGATCCATACGGATTAGGAGACCTACATCAAGCTATATCCTTCACCATTCTGAGAAACCATGCAACGACCCAAGTTAGAATATAAGTTTCGAAACGTTATTGTTAGTTAGTTAAGATATTTACAAAATATTTACAAAAAAGATATAATATATATAATAAAAGTTAATAAAAATATTTACATTTTAAAATTATTAGAGTAAAAATGTATTTATATATAAACTGATTTTGAAAATAAGAATAATGGGTTAACTTCACAGGCATATCCATGAAGAATAACAAGAGAGAGTTTTGAATAGGTTAAATGCGCTGGTAATATGGAGTATTTACATTGTACATTTTTGGTTAAATACGCTGATAAAGATAATTTCGCTGGTCATAAAGATAACTACATCGGATATATATGAGATATTTGTTAAAAGCGTTGAATGAGTCATAGACAAATAAGTTGGTATCACGTCGTGTTGTGAAGTCCTGTTCCGAGACTACGGTCAGCGTAGATACTACTCTGAATGACCGGCGTATTTGTCAAATACACCGGTTGCTCGAACTCGCGTTCGACACTTAATTACGTGGCCCTTTGATTCCTTCTAATTACGCTGGATTCAAGATAAATCCGTTGTATTCAAGATATTCTTGATAAACCCTTTCAAAACCCCAAACTGATTCGAATGATAAACACAGTCATAACACTGAGATATTCGGATCAGTTTACATTAATGACATTCAATGGAGTTGCTACCTGATCGAATCTCTTAATGATACTAAATCGGTGGTAAAGATGCTTGAAAAATCAGTGTAAAGTATATGAGTTTTTGAAAGATGAGTGGTGAAGATGATGATGAGAGAAGTTTGAAAAGAAAATTAAAACTGATATAATACAAACAAATATCGTCTAGCGTATTAAATACATCGCTTCTAATAATTTGGAAGGATTCTTCAAATAAAAGAAATCCCATCCAAATAGCTCGAAAACATTAAACTTTCTCGAAGTACGTGTCCTTTTTGTTAAAATTTTGTGCAAAGATAGGAAATAACTAGGATAAAGCCGAAATTTGAGAATTTGAACATCGAAATCCTTTTTTCGAACTTAGGGAATTCCTTTTTCGCAATTTTTATTTTGTTTGATACTCCTTGACGTTCCTGCAAAAGATCATTAGTCAACACTTGTCAGTTTATTATTTTAATTTTGATTAACCGAGGCACAAGAAAAACTGTCAGTATGTTCGTCCTCTTAAGTCTATGCATCCTTCTTTCAACAAGCTTCCAGTGAGCGTTTTATCATATTGTGGTAATATTGACAAATATGGCAATGGCCCCCACTCAAGCTAGACTGTTATAATATTATGCCCGTGAGTCCCACGTCAGGACATACCCCTACGATCAAGGTATGCACATAGCTTCCTCATGACAGGTGAGGATATTGAATTCATTTCTTTAAAAGATACAAGATCAGTGCATTGGTGAACAAGTATGCACATTCGTACAGTCAAAGCGACCAATGTTGTCCTAACAAGGGTTTAGGCAGATACCACAATGTGGTACGATTTCTTTTGATTGGCTCGTTTAGTTTAGCTTTTTTCAATTTTAGGGTTTTTGGCCACTTTGGCTCTTTTGAAAAGTTATCATAGTCGTGCATAGATCTACATATATTTAGATGCAACAGAAGAATGACCATGAAATCCCTTAATAATAAAACAATATAAAGACCCAAAATCTCGGATTTTGGCAATCTATCAACGCAAGATTTAAGACCATTAAGCCATATGCCGCAACATGTTACCCACAGATAACATAATATCTGCGGGTATCCAGAATTCTTGTGTAATCTTTATCTTTTGTCGCCTAATCGTAGTTTACTCGATGGTGTTGCTGAATCTACTAACATGTCATTGCTTAGCACCTCGATTATCTTTCCTTTTCTGTTTCATAGATAGACAAAGTGCTAGCAGTTTTTCTATCATTTCTTTAAAAAACAGGTGTAAAAAGGAGATCAAGTTATATTTACAATTTTCTTGACATCTTCCCCCCTAAAATTTTATTTTGGTATGTCCATTTCTTGAAAATGAAATTTTAATTTAATAGAAATATTTTTGATGGACACTATTTTAAGATACTCATTTATTAAGAAAGCGGTTTTTAAACAAAATAATATTATCATAAAGTATGTACAGTTGGTTATCCCAACAAGGCTCATTTCCACTCAAGGAAATTGATCATTTCCAACTAGGTTACCAACTGGTTGAAATGAGTTTTATCGAAGGCTTTCGTGAAAATGTCGACTTTCTGTTGTGTAGTATCCACTAGCACCACTTAAATGTATCCTTTCTCATACGCATCTCGAATCGCGTAAATGCGAATCTCGATAGGTTTATGTCACACCATGGTCGTAGCGGAAGCGCAAACGTGTGACTATGAGGTAATCATTACATCCAATCATGTAAACAACTGTAAATCAACAACGATGCCATACTTATAATAACTTGAAACCAATGTTTACAAGTTTCCAAAAGTGAATCATGAGTTTCCAAATAGAGTCACATTGTCATCAAAATGTGGTTTGAAATACATTACATCATGATAAAAGATTGCTTTCATGGTAAAAGCATGTTAGATGTTTTGACTTCGATATACCCATACGAGGTTGGGATATAAGAGACAAATCCTCCAAAAGGTGGCATTTGTTGACATGTCATTTCCCATATCCCGAGGTGTATAACCAACTCAAGTCTTGTGTCTTGAAATACATGTAATTTTAAAAAGTCAACATAAAGTTGGCTAGTTCATGTAGTTATTGTTTTCTCATAAAATGTCATGCTTGTAATCCAGTAATGAAATCTAAGTATGTTATTAGCATTCATGGAATTTAAGGATCTATCAGTGTGTAGCTAGCACCCTGACATATGTGCCATAAGTAAGTAACCAAATCGAGACAACTCTGGACATCATTTGGGATCACAAAAGCACTCCGAAGGGTATACTAACTAGGAGTGGAGCGTGCCTCAAACTCTAAAGATCTATACCTTTTGCAGCTTGGTCGCTAAGTGATTAATGGTTACTCTTGTCATCATCCTACTTATGCACATTGATCGTGTTATCAACTAACCCCATAGCTAACATACCGATTGTTATGACATGTATTTCCCCTCGATAGTTTCAAAAACAAAACTTTGAAATAATTGAAAGGAGGGACATGAACTCATAGTTTTGCATTCCGTACGTCGTATTACTCACAGTTGGTGTCCGTACACGTGTGTAACCTACATGTGTATCGAGTTTATTAGACACCTTAGACTCAATGGACCTTGTACTCATTGTTCATCTTGAATTCTTGTTATGTATTTCTTTGTTATGATAGAACAACTTTTAATTTTATCATAGTGTTGGTAGTTTGTTGTTCGATTAATATTATTATATATATTTCTCAAATATATATATATATATATAGTTCTTAGAAGGTGTGTGAACTGGGCCTTGCCCTTCACATGTCATCTATGCCAATGGGCCTAGCCCATGTTGTCTATGCCATTGGGCCTAGCCCATGTTTTCATGTCATTGGGCTAGTCCATGTTTTCTATGTCATTGGGCCTAGCCCATGTTTTCATGTCAATGGGCCTAGCCCATGTAATTCATGCGATTAGGCCTAGCCCATGGTTTCATGTCATTGGGCCTAGCCCATGTAATTCATGCGATTAGGCCTAGCCCATGGTTTCATGTCATTGGGCCTAGCCCATGTTTTCATGTCATTGGGCCTAGCCCATGTTATTAATGTCATTGGGCCTAGCCCATGTTCTTTATGTTATTGGGCCTAGCCCGTGTAATTTTTATCTTTGGGTCTAGCTCATCTAACTTATATGTTTTTGAGCTTTGTCCATATATTTACATTTTGAGCCTTGTTCATATATTATATGCTATTGGGCCTTTCTCATGTCTTTTATAAATTGGGCCTAGCCCAAACTTATTTATGAGAGCCCATTTTTCATAAGTCTTATATTTGTAAATTTTACGAAGTATAGAGTGTAAGTATATATTTATATACTTCTAATAGATCACTTAGTAAATTCTTTTATATTTTAACTTTCCGGGTTTTGATTTCGATAACATATATTTATGTTATGTGTCTAAATATATATTTTAGACTTGTCGTCGTCGTTTATTACATGCTTTTTCTTGTCGACAATCGCCGTCGTCGTAATAAATCTTTGTGTCGGCGATTTATTCGTTGGTCAGCGATGCGACGGTGTAATTGTGAACGTTCGCCCATTTTCCGCATTGCTTCGTTTGTCGATTATTTTTTCGACGTATTGTAAAAATTTATTTATTGGAGTCACCAACACTTGGTATTATTTTCAAGTGTTTGTAATATTTTGTATATAGTTGGGTATTTTTATGGTGAATATCCTAAGCTTCTAATATACTTGCACATACAATACACATGTATTTATTGTATGTCCCGTAAATGATCAAACAGGTATCACTAACCTAATCAATTACGGAAATTATGATTAGGAAGAAGAACAACTTGAATAACTTGAATAATATAACTTGCATACACCAAAAGAGGTCAGATACAAGTTTTTGCTGTCAACTCTCTAACCCCCACTAAATGACCTAACCCCTCTATTTATAAACATCACAAAGCCCAAAAGTACAACCCTAGGCCCACTAGGCACTAGGAAGACCAAACTAATCCCAAAAGCGTAAATACACTATAAATGAATAAACCTTTAAAGCTCCAAGCCCAACATTCTCCCTCTATGTTTCTTCATTTGTCCTTCGGTGCCGCATCCACACCCAAACGTCCAGCACTAATACCAGCAACTGCAGCCGTCCAATCTTTCGCACACACCTCATATAGCTCTGCAGTACGTATTTGATGAGAAGCCAGAAATTGTAAATCTTCATCATGAATGCTAACCAGATCCATTACATTGTTTACGCTAAATGCCTTCTCTTTAGTTACAATAGCAAC